>CM056993.1:6177113-7377113 GCA_029891345.1 Dryococelus australis
CCATATTTCTGTATCGGGAGAGCATATTTCGGTTAAAAATACAGTTTCAAGAGAGAAACAATCTAGGTGAATAATTTTTTTTTACGCGATAATAATTTATAGTAAATTATTGTTAACATTTTAAATACCTGAATTAACCACCGAAGATAAATAAACACAGACCCACCGCCTCGCATGTTATTTCATCGTGCACATTCACGTCTCGTCAGAAGGCGGTCACGCACATATGTCCTCTGTCAAAAGTTAAAGTTTGGGAAATATTTGACGGATAGAAAAAAAAATGTTGCCCTGTGGTTGGTCGAAGAACACGTGACCGCCGGTCGCGAGTCCAGCTTTAAACGTAATATTTACGGTTCACTTACGGCAAGTAAAGATATATATATATATAATGTATTAACTTACGGTAAGCTGTATAAACATAGGAAAAGAAAGAAATAGGGGAAAGTGATAATATATGTTTTGTAATTTACACAGGTTGTTTAATCAGCACGTGGCTGGGGCAAACACGACATGCTAGTTCCAAAACTACGATTATTCTTGCTTTCCTCAGTTGTTTCTATGTAAGTAAACGGAACGCATTGCCTAAAGGCGCGTCAGTATACCCAGGGGCAAACAGCCCGTAAGCCAGACGAAGCGGAAGATAGATGCACTTTGAATATGTGTGGGTGCATAATTCATGTGGTGAAGTTATGCAACACAGTTTTAACAAGCTACAATCGGGCTATATGTAATGCCAAGAGAAACTCACGCAGCAGTATTTTTCTGTTTTTTTATGTACTTGGATCTTCATACACACTACTGCAAGTTCCAGCTGATCAGCTTGAAGGTTGCGAGGCCCCAGCTCAGTTTTGGGCCTTCTCCGCACTAACATCCAACCATCATTATGGAATACGTTGAACTTGAGTTCGTCTGTGGAAAGAACTTAAGCCCAGAAGTCGGTAAATGTAATTTTATAGTCCTGAGAAAATGTTAATCTCTTCTGGTTCGCTTTGCCGATATATGGTCTCTTTCTAGCTGATCAAGGCTGCCTATCCTGCTCGTTTGAAAAACCTATTGATAGTTATTGAGGAAACCTGTTTCCCGAAATATGTGTGGGATTTCCCGTCATGAGCACGTCACTCCAGCAGAAAGTTTACGAAGAAGAGCACATCTTTCCTTATTTATAAAGACGCTATCTTTATATCCCTTGATAATACTCAGTACAGTTGCACCACTTCTCCCAACAGTGTTTCAGATATGGAATAAAGGAATTTTTGTTCTGCGCTTGTTTCTTTACATTTCGGGCCCATTTTGGATGTCTGTAATGCACAAACAACGCACCACGACAGTTAACACTATACAAGGTCGTATCACGTTCTACTCCATAGTTGACTTATGAATGCATACGACCGGCCATAAATCATATTGACTGATGGTATCCCTTACTTGTAAACAATACTCGCATGCGAAAAGGCCGGTCAGTATTTGCTATAATCACGCCTCTAGTTAGCAGTTTTATTTCGCATATAACATTTTGAATTCCGATAAGGAAGTTGTATGAACATTTATGTCCATGAATGTATAAGTGACAAGCTTGCTACGATTCTCACCTGCTCTGGTACGAACACATTGAACGATGAGCTTGTGCGACACAGCGTGAAAGACGCCATAAAGGAAACATATTTCACAGACAGTGACAACAGCATTAGAAGTATGCACGATAAATATCAAGAAAACACGATTAATATGAAAATCCTAACAGAAAAGAGAGAGATAAGACAGAAACTCCTAACTCAAGAACTGGGCAGTTTCAATATAAACTACGGAAAGAGTTAACAGGGGGGGGGGGGGGGTAAAAATGATACGAGAATTCAACCGTCTCACAATGGAGAAAATTGATTTTAGCATAAAGCCATTTAAAATGCATTTGCAGTTGGAATTGTTAAGTTTGTTTATACGTCGCCGGAGTGTTGTGTTTTCTTCGTGTATCATACATTGATTTTTTTCTTTGCGTTTATCTGTGTACAATGTCTCCATTTTTCGTTCCTTTGGTTATTCGCCCTCTTATTTGTAAGAATCTGAAAAATTTCCTGCGGGATTAATTTTTGCTATCCAAATATTTTGCCTTTTTCCAGTGAATATATGTATGCCACACTGTGAATAAGGTTTTGTTGAATCAAACAAGATTTATTTGTTGCAGCCAAATCATTTGTTTGTATAGGAGCAATGTAATATTTTGTAGCTGAAACCAAATTATTTTGCTGTTCTCATTTTGTTGCCCCAAACTGTAAGATTTGTTTGGTGCAACTAAAGATTTGTCTGGCTACACGTACATTAAACAGTCTGGGCCGATATAAAAAAAAGTTCACAAGTTCAACCGAGTTTCGAACGCAGATCACCTGCACCCAAGCATTACACCTTAGCAGCCTTGGCTAATGTGACAACTGAAGACGGCGGAAAGCTTTTAATCCGATTTATTTCAAATATTGGGCAATGTGTGCAAACATATGTTTCAGGTTTTACAGCTTTACTTGTCAGTTTCTTGTTGCATTGTTTTATTAATGTGTTTATACGATTGTTAAGTATCAATAGATGCACTAACAAACACGGTTACTATCCTAAATGTCACAAAAAATACAAACAAACTATTGAGCTGTATTTTCGAACGAAGGCAGTCAAATGAGTGGCCAAACAAATATCTGCAGCTGATTCAACAAAATATTTAGTTGACGGTCTAATTGTTTTTGGCCCAACACACAGATTTTGTTTATTCAAACATATAATATTGCTAGACGAACAAAAGTAATTATGTTTGCCCAACAATATATTTTGTTAGGGCAACTCAATATATATTTGGCCCTATACAAACAAATATTTTGTTCTATTTTCTCTCAGTCATCCTCTGCAATTTCTGTGGTGATAGGTCCACAGCGGCGTACGCCCGCACTAATTTTTTAGTTAATAAAAATCAAGTTGGTGTGTTTGCCATTTTTTCGTATTTTAATGTACGACGAACACTGCAATATAGCGAAATTGTTAACCTAGATCTTAGGAGATGCAGAGGTGATGGAAATAACACACCCAACAACACGGCCGATATAGGCTAATCATCGTTAACTTGCCGCATTTGTAAGCCCTGCTTGAAATAAACCTCTCTGCGAGCTTCATATCCTTCTGCCATGTGTTAAATTAACATTGCCAAAGGCCTGATCATTTTAGTCATGCGCCGATTAAGTTAAAACATTGAATTGTTGGAAATCTAAACTTGTTACTTATATATTGTTGGTACTAAAATGCGTATAAAAAAGAAAAACTCAAACTGGATTTCAGTGAGTTTAAACATTACTCTCCCTTTAAACACTACACTCTCTTTAAACATTAAATGCTCTTTAAACACTACTCTCTCTTTAAAACGTCCAAATTTGAAAGCATTTTTTATTAACTTGATGCCAACTCAATCGCGAGCCGGCATGCTAGCGTGTGCGATGGCATATGTGCAATTATGAGCGCCACCTGTCTGCGCTAAGGACGAATTTAGTACTCTCATTGAATGCCTGATCGCATCTACGCGCAAGACACTGAGCTTACGGGCTGTCTTTCACTTGTCGACTCGCATCAGAGGACTTACAGTGATTGTGATCCTATCGTATTGTGGTGTGAATATAAAGGTAAACTGAACTGCATATTTCAAAGGCATATTAAATAGTCTACTGGATGATGTATATCTTAATTAATTTTAAATACTCGTCTTAGCGCATTAGATACGGGAATAAAAAAAAACTGAAATTATCATTTGGGCGTAGAAAATTTATTTAAATTATATTCATAAGTACACGCCGGCAAAAAAAAGTCTAACGATTTTAAAATAACTATAGGCTGTTCACGGTAAAGTGATCACCCATGAGGCCCTAGTTAAATGTACCTTTCAGCCATTTTGTTTATCATTTAACCACAGTTATAAAAAAATACGGTCATGAAGTAATAAAGACAGTTCCACCACACTCAGAAGTTAACGCCTACGGCTGAAATGAAATATATTAATAGGCTATTACCGTAAATGAGAGGGCTTTCGAAAGTGGTCTCTTAACAGTGAACAGCCTCTAACTTGTTCCAGCCTGAACCGTGGAGACAAATATCTACAAAACGTGCCGGTAGCTCTCAAGGCGAAGGACCAGGGTATTGCCACGTCCATAGAGACGTGACTCGCGCGCGAAGCATGCAGGAATGGCGCCTTTATCAACGCCGGCCGGCGGGTTTCATCACCGCCAGAGATAAGCAATCTATCGAAATCCTGGCCGGCCTCGTCCTTCACTTCAACTGTGACCCGGCCACCATGTTCCATCAGTCACAGTCACAGTCAGCACCGGCGATATCCCGCACATCTGGTTCCCAGAACTTCTCACTCACGCCAACATTTCAATACAGCAGATATCTTCCGTACCCATTCACTGTTACGTCCAACCTTTGCTGACGTCCTGTTGAAGATCTACTTCGAGGACATTAATCCGCCTCGTGCAAACAAAGCTTAACCAGTCTGGACAACTACACCAAAGTGAGAACGCACCACATTCGTGCGCACTCAATGAAATATCACTTTGTGTAGAAACTATTTTTTACTAAGCATTACCAACATATATTTTTTCTCCTTTGTTTTTATTTGTTTGCATTATAAATAGAGCATTATAATCTTTAAATAAGATATAAGTGAACAATTAATTAAACCAAATATAAAATTCTTAAAGGCTGTTCACGATAAAGTGAGCACTTTTGAAATCAACCTTAGAAAAAAGTCACTGCCCCTGCCTGCATATATTTTAATAAGCGCACCGAGGGACATTCGTCGAGTCAAGTTGGTAACGATGGAGGGAAAGTAGATTTGGTCGGCTTTCAGAGCTTGCGAAGGTGAAACGGGAGTGAGGACGTAAGGGCGGGGGAAACGGGAGACCTCCGAGAAAACCCACCGACCAGCGGCATCGTCAGGCAAGAGATTACCACTCACGGAAATCCGGAAGCGGCTCTGCTGAGCATCGAACCCCGTTCGCCTTGGTTGGAGGCAATCGCTCTAGCCACCACACCTCTGCGGCCCCTGTGACGAACTATGAAATGAACCCTTACTTGGTTGTTTACCCGAGATCCGACGTGGGAGGTAGTATCTCTTCAATCTTATATCTTTGTTCTGCCGTAGCTTACGTTTGAGACCAAAATGTTAGAAAACGAGGGCTCTCTAGACATTGGGTATAGGCCCTATCTTAAGAGTTATTTTTACGGGCACAATATTTTGTACATGTTTTTTATCGCATCTGTAACCGCTATAAAGATTCAATCATGATTATTTCTTTCCCAGTCTCTCAAGAGAAAACCGAATAATCAGTCCATACTGGTTTCAGGAATTCTGTAAAAGAATTCTGTATGTAATACTAAGATGTGAAGTTTTAATATTAAATGTTAATAGTAAGTTATGAAGATATACATATAGCCTATTCACAGTTTCTTCACATTTTTTTATTCAAACATTTGAAAAATTGCTCTCCACGAATAACGCATTTCGTTGTTTCCAAAATGTCGTGTATCACAAATGTTTTATTATCAAGTTAGCATTTAAAGTACCTTATTTTTGGTTAAATTGAACGTTTAGTTATTTCCCAGCAATAAATGATTATATTTTATTTGTAATTAATACGGATAATAATATAAAATATGTACGTCGGTAATGCCTAGTAATAAATAGTTCACATGCAAAATATTACACTGAGTGCGCACAAATGAGGAGAGTCGTTTCTTTGGTATAATTTTCTAAACTTCATTCAACTTTGAAAGGAGTTCCCTTACAGTTGTTCCTCACTTATCACCTCACTCATTATTCATTTATCTTAATGGTTTCATCATAAATTAACGTATTATTGAAATGTCCATCCATGTATGTTTTCTATTTAAAACATGATTTTATTAAGGCTGTGTCAGGAATGGAACTTCGTTGTAAGATGTTTATGTGAAACTGCAGAGTTTATCCACACTCTACCGTGTGTTTTTAACTAAATGTTTGATTTATTTGCCACGCACATACAAGCTGATGCATTCATATTAAATTTCTCATACACTCCGTGTCGACATGGAGAACAATTTTATGACCATATAAAATGCCGATCTCACGAATGGTTGCTAAGTGGAGCTTTTGTCTTTGAGTTGGTTTGGAACATTTTGAGTAGAACGTTTTGGCTGGAGAAGTAAAAACGTTATTACGTTCTGGAGATGATGGCTGCACGACTGGACGAGGTAGTTTCCACGACGGAGGAGAGCCACAAACTGATTAAAAGGATGATGTCTCATTGGCCTGGAGTTCCGTTCCACTGGTGAGAACGGCTTATACTTAGATGGCGACGAGATGGACCGGGGAGTCTGTCTGAATACTATTCAGAACTGCTCTGGTTCCCTGCACTTTGAAGGCATCGAGAACTTCTAGTCTAAGAGTCGTCGGAAATTAATGTAATATTGCAACATTCTATTTTGCATTATGTATCAGCTTAAAGCCAAGAATGTGTTTCAAAGTACAGTAACAAGCTAGTCAGATACCCAGAGGCTAGAGAGTCTGAACCGGGTATCGTGAATCTAAAAAGGACTGAGCTATGACTGGTCGGACACTTACATATTTAATTTATTAGCAATTTCCAAGAAATAGTGCAAGATTATTAAAATGACTATTGCACATGATTTCACAGTCATGCAAACCGATGAATATTTGTGAGGATGATGGTAATCGTTTTCAAGTCATTGAAACTAAACTCATCTCATTTATTTTACATAACTGGCAGCAGTTATAATCATCGCTTTGCTCGTTTAATCATTGAATATTATTTTTATGTGAAACCTGTCATTTTTCAATACAAATAGTATGTTTCGTCTTATTAAAAATGGTAGAATATCTGAATCGTCTGATGTTCTTTGTATGTAGAGTGTTTAGTTGAGATGCACTAGTTCTTCAGAATAATGCAATTGAATGACCGCTAGTTTTAAAGAGGTTGTTTAACATGAGTCCTTATCATTAATTATTTTTGCTTGAAAACGTTATTGATTTTAATATTCTCCATCTATTCATCTGTAAAGGCACCCATAACATATTTAAATTGCTATAATTTAATTTAGTTGTACATTCACCTCTGTGTTAAGATTTCACACTATCATCATATTACATCACAATAATAGTTCTATTTTAATACCCCTTACTATCCACTACAGCTTGCTTCGCATGGGGCGGGGGTTGAGAAAGATCAAAGTAACCGCGAACTAACTATACATTGCTAGATAGCAAGGATAGCACCACATGAAAGCCAAAGTCGCAGCTTGCAGCTTGCGTCAAGAGAAGACGCCGTAGTACTTTGGTCTTAGTAGATTGTGTAGACGAGCGGTTAGGATGGCGCTAACACACGCTAAGTGAGTGGTCAGGTGCGAGATGGCGTCAGCACAGCTGGCGAGAAACTGCCAGCAATTAGCGTCTTGCCTCGCCATTGGTCAACTCCGGCTGCCGGATATTGCACAGGCAAACTACTCCCAGAACATCGCTACAAATCTCCATCCGCCCAACACCCGCGGTAAACAAACACCAGTTTCACAATTTATAGGAAATTGCCGGTCTAGCCAGTCAGAATCGCAGAAGACGAAAAACCTGCACATATGGACAGGAGTGAATATTATTTACATATATTTGATTATTTGTGGTCGCTGCTGGTGTAAACGTTTTGAAAAACTCGCGATATCTTATAGAAGGGAAAGCGGATGCAAACATTGGGCATTTACATCAATACATCTGAAAATGTTAATTAAAGCGAATTCAGTAACTTCTTCCAAGATATAAATCATGACCATGAACAGTTCTTTAAATTAAGAGGATACTATGTATCGACTAAAGTAATCGTTTTTATACGATTTCACAATAGGACATAACCTAAATCCACGGTTTAAATACAGTTTCCCGCCAACAACAAATGTCATTGGTCTCCGATTGGCTACTTCGTCTTGACTTTTACTTAAGATATATAATATATATATATACACAACGATATCTTAAGTCATGCCAAGAACGCACACGATCTGTCAAGACCCGCACACGACAGTCATAAACTGATACTTACCCTTGAACGCATTGATTCTTATCTTAAGCACACGGCATCATTATTCTGTTAAGTCAATCGTAAACACACCTTAAAGATGAGGTAGCGGCTGCGCACAACCATTCTCCGTGTCCAAACGTTGAACTGCTTTTCTGCCAACACGCCCAGCAAAAACGGCGTGGTTTGGATTTGAGGTTAGAACACTGTTTATTAAACACGTGCTTTGAGATGTTTGTATACTTCCTTGAACTAATTTGTAATAGTTTTATTAAATTCAAATCGATGAAAGTATTTTATTCTCATAAAAGTGCTCATTTTTAAATTAAGAAATAAACCAGTTCATCACTGTTGACCATGTTCCTTTTGGGTAGGTAAATGTTGGGTACATGCGCAGAAGACGATTAAGCGGTATATGTCATCTTTAGTCTATGCCTTTAATCAATAAACTATGCATTAAGGTGGTGACGTCCCCGCCATTTTAAATTTATGTAACATTTGCCATTATAGTCCGTTCATGTTTGAAGTACTTCTGAGAACCACCTATGAAAAATGTCACTTTCCCTACCTGCACATAAAAAAACTCTAGTGCGGAGTGAACCCAGGGCGAGGCACATATTGTAACAAGCACATTGATGTTGAACATAGAACCATGTCAAACGCACCAGAGCACTAGAGTTAAACACAAATACCGGACAGCTCTATACAAATAGCTTAGGCATGTGTGCGAAAAATAACCTTGTGGCAAGAAGTGTTATTATTATATTTCCGTAAATTATTTTTTACTATCATTTTTCAGAAAATGTTTTCCACTTCTGAAACATCTGACATACCTGAAATCAGTTTTGGTCATTGTTAAAGCAACTTCCCAGAGAGAAAACGAAATCTCGTCCTTATATCTACCATGTTGGTATCGTATTATTAATATCAATGGAATGCAGTATTAAACAGAGGTGCTGCTGTCTGTTGGCTGGAGGTGACGACACCACCGGAATTCCACGCAGAAATCTTCAAGCAGGCCGGTGTTGGTTTCTCCATGTCTTGACTTTGAATTAAAGGTGTTAGGTTAACATGTGTGAATAGTGGTATGACTCTCTTCGCTTCCGGATGATTTCTAACGCATGGCTCCTTCTCCTCAACCCCTAAGTTGATGGGTAACACGCATGTCTCCAGAGCGTTTCCGTTGTTTGGCTAACATATTCAAGTGGAAATAGGTGTGCTTTCCTGGTCATGCTGTCTGTAAAATGTATTCTTGGTATTCCTTCTACCTTCCAGAATGACGAAGCAAGTGGTAAACGAAGCTATTTCTTCTCTCGTGTAAGGTTTCAACCAAGATGCGTGTTTCGTTCGCTCTTCCGAGGACGTTCTCGTTAGTGACTTTATCAGTCCAAGGTAGTCCTAGAAGTGGACGCCAGTACCACATCTCATTAATTTATACCGCCGGAGTGCGAGTGGTGTAAAAGAAGAATGTCAGGAGAATCAATTAGAGAAAACTGCTCTCTGAGTTTATGCACTCCCTATTTGATAGCAATCAGATTGCTATCCCGAGCCACGAAAGCTTCTTGCTCCAGAATAACTACAGTTACAGATAAGTAAAGACTGCAGACGGCAACAGCCTTATGTACTTAATATGATTTCTCCAAGTTAGTCTTCAAGAATTCTGCATAACTGTTTCTACAAAGCTTCCCTTGTAAAATTTGCCTACACTTCCTCCAGAAGTAGAGATCTGGTGCGTCTACCCAAACATTCGACAAATCTGAGCAACGGAGCAAGAGAAGGTATTTGCTGATTAATAGAGTAGGAACAAGTGAAACTATATGGTTTATTGGACATTGAAAAAAATTAACTTTTGCGCCAAATGCCAACTGTAATTATAATTATCATAATACGACTTCAGCGTTTTAAAATTGAGCTGCATATATTCTTATATCTGAACATTGATTGCTTATGTTTCTACACCATACTTACAAACGCAATAATTAAAAGCTCCTCAATAATTTATCTGCTTTATTGGTGGCTAATTTGCAGTGTTGGTTATTACTGATCTCTTGTTAATGTGGTGATCCTACTACAAGTTACCTATATGACAACTTGGTTCGTTAACAACTATTCCCTGAGTAACCCCACTCACTTCATTATCACACACACGTATATACATTTCAGTGGCTCAGCCTACGTGGGGGATTTAATCCACACATTTCAGATGAACTTGTTACTATATTGTATTTGTAATTAATATGAACATGAATAGAGGGAAATGTTGTGTTGGAAATGCTTAGTAAGGAATAGTTCACGTGCAAAATACTTTAAAGCTGACAACACACGAATGAAGTGCGTTGTCCCTCTAGTGTAGTTTTCTAGACTTGATTGCGTGTTTAGTTTTCACGAGGGCGGAGCAAAAGCCTGAAAGTAAAACTTCTGCAGGCTAGGGGCTTCAGGAACGTCTGAAAGTAAAACTTCTGCAGGCTAGGGGCTTCAGGAACGTCTGAAAGTAAAACTTCTGACGGCCAGACTTCAGGAAAGTCTGAAAGTAAAACTTCTGCAGGCCAGACTTCAGGAAAGTCTGAAGTAACCGGGAATGTTCTCCAGCCTCTGCAGTGTTTCCACTTTCTTCGAAATTTCGCCTCGCGGTTCGCGATCTCTCCTTCCGGCTGCGCACTGAGTGACCTCTACAACCCTCCCCCCCCCCCTCATTTTCATAATCTTCACCAATCAACTGCAGACACAATCGTAACCCTGTCTCCTTCCGCCGCCCGTCCACACGAGCATGACATCAGACACGGGGTTGGGGGGAGGGGGAAACACTCTTCCACACATTACAGTGTTACGCCCAGCCTGCCGTTAAAATGACGTGCTTCTAAATAGCACATTAAGGGGTCCGACTACCTACAGCTATGTTCCACGTGTGGAGCCGAGAAGATCCGAATCGATAAGGATCAATAATCTGTGTAGATTCCTGCTCCTCCAATAAACTTCGACCTCGCTGTCTACGAGACGTGGATGTGAAGTCCTACCTACCTATAGGCTGTTCACGGACAAGTGAGCACTTTTTAAGGCCCTCCCAACAGGCTTTAACCGCTAATATATACATCTTATTGCCGCCTCAGGCATTAAATTTTGACGGTGGTGAAATGTATACACTGTGTTTATTGGTCACATTGCAATGTTTATATTAAAAAGCAGCAGGAAGATGGAAATTGGATGAAAGGAAACATTTATAAGGGCCTTAAAAAGTGCTCACTTTACCGTGAACAGTCTATACCTACCTACCCGCGGGGTACAGACCTGTCAGTAGAAGCGAGGGGTGGAATGGAGATGGGTAGCGGAGGAAACGGAAGCACCATGAGAAAATCCCGTGCCATATATCAGTGTCCGTCACACTTTCTACGTGGCAGTCTATGACTGAAACCATATACATGATTACGATAAAAATCTCTTATTAAACTAATTATCCCCTAAACACATGTGATTAAATTCTTGACTTGGGAACTTTTTCTTGTCTCGACCACGCACATCACGTGTGCTATCGCCTCTAAGCGCAAGGCTAGCGTGCAAAGTCACCGACTATTGTAAGGGTCCTGGCCGGACTTCGTGCCCTAGGCAAGTGTATCAAGGTCGTGACACCATTCTGTTGCCGTACAAACTTATCACTAAGGGCGCGAATGCACTCCAGATTGTCCACTTCGCCCAAAGAGACATGACACGCGCCCTTCCTGGAACCCTTCGTTGATTTTCGATGCCCTACTGTTTGAAGTAGTTATTTCATTCGTCGGTGTCTACAACTTTGCACGGCCCGCGCAAAGGAAAAAACACTCTTTACTATCGCAAAAACCGGTGAAACTTTCTTAAGAATAAATTCATTAGATAATAAATCGAAGTAGACACAGACAAGTGTATCCAACTTCACAAACTCTTTGGCAGGAAGCGAACAAGGGGTCACCACACACGAAGGGATTAAGAACTGCTGAGCTTTGAAAACCTGTGTCAAATGAGAATCATGCCTAAAGGCCCTTGAACAAGTAACATTTTTTCTTAAAATTACGTTCAATATTTATTTAATTCAATTCATTTAATGCTATATGACTGCTCTATATGTTCTTGAAGACAAAATTGCAATCGCTGCTAACAGCTTTTCTGACAATACTAATGTAAGTAACCTGATAATAATAGTGTTTTATGCACACATCTCAAGTTGATACGAAATACGGTCGCATATTTTTCAAAAAGAAAATGTACAATTACATGGAGAAACTTTGTTGTGGATTAACCAATTATTTTCTTGTCGTGCATTGGATGCAATTCAATGAAAGGCAAATGATGTTACTAGTTCAATAAATTGAATTCGAATAATTTAATTCATAATATACTTGACCGCGTGAAATGGCCTTGAGCGACGTTTGACAGGGAGGTGAACAGGTAAACCTACAGAGTTGCCGAGTCCCTGTAAAAGTCGTGAGAATATTCTTCAAACACTGGCGCGTCATCTTTATCTCTCGCCCACGTTCTGGGAGGGTGATTTCCCAACATCGGGATAGTATCAAACTATTAGTTGTGATACAAAAGAGATCAAATACCGCAAAACAGGCTATACTGTACAGTTATTGTTTGCTACTAACATTTAGTTTAAGTAAAGAGAATTGTAGAACCATCTTATTCTTATTGATTCTCCAAGATAATCATCTACATAGAGGACAAATATATCGAGTATAACGTTAAAGGCTCATACAATTAACCAAAAACAAAAATGTTTTAAGGGCACGCAACCCCCCCCCCCCCACCCCGGGTGGGGGGATAGGGGCATTAGTCGACCCCCTTAAATCCCCCCCTCTCCCCCTACCAAGGGAGGAGTTCGACTGATAGAAGGTGCCTGGCAGGCGTATTTTTGGACCGATTTCCTTCAAATTTGTGGGAGGGTTGCATTTCCGTGCCCCACCCTCCCCCAATGGGCAGCTAGGATTTCTGTAAGCCTTAGGCCTTAAGTCAACTGTCAAGTCTCAAGTCTTACTTTCACAATCATTGCACCTGCATGTCGGGATATGCGAGCGAGCACGTGCCTAAGTTCCCAGACGACATTGCATCATAAATACTAATTAGTACTGTTACCTGCTTCACAGACGGCGGCTTAGTCTGCGGGAACCCCCCCCCCCCACCCCCCCGGTGTTCAATAAATCTGCAAAAAAACAGTCATTTGGAGTAACTTTGTACCAAATAAGGCTAACATTACACCACACTTTTTCATTTAAAACAATTAATGTACAACAGCCACAGTAATGTATAATTAATAATAAGCAATAATTCTATTTACAAGGGTGGTCTGGTGGTAGATGTGTGCGGGGATTCTTCAAGCCTTCGTTTGAAATTAAACTATGAAGGTGTTAGAAAATTGACCTGACTAGTAGAAAGCTATCCAAATGACTGTAGTCGAAAAAACAATTTTCTAACGTTTCGATTTCTCAAAATAGAGTTGCCAACTTTTGCCATTAAGACAATTAATATACCAGTGATCTGGATTTTCGTAAGTTTGGAAGATTTTTAATTATGCTCTGGGTTTGCTATTTGGAGTATAGCCCTGTTATAAATACAATTTGAATATAATTACAGACATCCAATGTGGGTTTTGATGTGATGTGATGAAGGAATGGAGAGCTTAGTCAGTCACGTGGTGCATGGTTTCCTCATGGTGTTTAAGGAACTTTTCCCACCGCCACAGAGTCTACAGTTACTCCTAATCCACGCCATCACATCATATAGGTTACATTTTATTTGCATATCAGAAAAATGTATCGCCAAATACACTAGAAATCAACATCTGCCAGCCTGAAGATTTCTGCGAGAAAATCCGGCCTCCAGCCAGCAACGCCTCTGTTCAGTACTGCATTCCATAGATACTGATAATAATACGACACCAACATGGTGGACATAAAGACGAAACTATCTTTTCTCTCAGGAAAGGTTATTTGACAGTCTCGATTTCACTCTACTACCTCACACAAATGACAACTTGCAATAAGCTATGGATGTAACACGAGCATGTTAATAATGGCACAAGCCTGTTCTCCATCCTTTCAAGCCTGTGTGGCCCGTTTGAGGAAAAACTATGCCACCTACGGACTACACTGAATATCGCACGTAATTTACAACCGAATAGTGCACTCTAAATTGCAAGATAAAGAGGCGTCGAATGACGTACAGTTTCGCAGTTGTAAACCCACTTCAGCTCTCAGCCGCAGTGCTGTCAACTGCCTGCCTGCCTGCCTGCAAGGATTATACTTCCGCGGCTATTACGTGCTAACAGCCCGTGACAGCGTTGCGTTTTACGGCCGTCGACCACGGGGTCAGCGACCCGTGTGTCACACACACACACACACACTATATTATACACAACATGCAAACTAAAAATCACCAACAAACTTCGGGAGGTGATTCCTGACGAACATGTATGTACTATTTCCCCCTAAAGTGATTATTAGAGGCGCTATGCACCCCCAAAAATCGAATTTTTAAAATGATTTTCGTTTCAAATATCAGGAACTACTAGCGATTAAGCAACAAATATGTGAATAGTGGTTTGTATAAAGGAGATGTTACACCTGTGAAAATGTTGTTGATAATATCGTCCCTCTTCATCTGGAAAACAGGGGTTGCTACCCTGTGTTTTGTTACAAATTAGCATCACTATTTTCCTAATGTAATACCAAGTGTAAAGTAATACCAAGCGCATTTTCACTGGTTTAAGATATCCGTTCTCCAAAACACAATTCGCCGATTTGTTGCTTAATCGCAAGTAGTTCCTGATATTTGTAACGAAAAACCATTTAAAAAAATGCAATTCTCGGTGGCGCATAGCTCCCCTAATAATCACGTTAGGGAATACTAGTGCACAGAATTTCGTCAGGGATCACCTCCTGGAGTTTGGCAGTGATTTTTAGTTGCACGTTGTATATACACTGAAGACGGAAATGTCACTACACAGCAATGCAACAAAAATATGAGCTTTCATTGTAAACAGTTGTGACTATTCTAATTAAAAAACTATGGAATATTTTACTGTAATTCTTTTTCAGGGCATAAATAAAAGTCAATATTCGGTTGACAATGTACAAATTTGGTTACTGAATTATAAATGTGCTGGTTGAGAAGTGCGAGTCTGCAGAAATCATCGTAAGTAGCATCCTGTTTACGATATGTATTCTCATGTATAGCAGTATTTTCAACCAAAGCGACAATACTGAATCTAGTCTCATCACGTGCCTGTATTAAGAACCCTAGAAGCCGCTGCTTGAGGCAGATCCCCACCCGCCATCTTGGATATATGCAATTTTTCGCCATACTCTGGAATTACAGTTTTGTATAGGCTCGGTATATTTTTAAGTTATCACAAATGGTTACCTAACACTTTTTATTCGACGTTAATATGTGGAATTACTTTCCAAACATAGTTAACAATTTTACTGGGCGAATGTCACTCAGTGCAGCCATTGAAATAAATGCATGCAGGGGCAGTGACTTTTTTCTAAGGTTCATTTCTAAAGTGCTCACTTTATCGTGAACAGTCTTTATCATTTTTTTGGAACGACAGAGCACAGAACATTGTCTGAGATCAGTATTTATTGATTACTGGTGATAGCGTCGCCTTTGTAATCGTCCGCAAGAAACAATGCCGCGTTTCGCCTCGACAATTACCAGCTAGAAAACAATAAATGTAGCGAAGCTGTGGCAGTTTGATAAAGTTTGGGAAGCTGTTGTTTAGGGTATGTCTTGCGGGAAATTTCAATACGTACCTTCTGAAATAGAAGCTTTGGTGATAAATCCACGATGGCGGGTGGGAATCCGCCTTAAAATTCCGAGGGAACAACAACGCATGCTCAGCTTGTTTACGATATTTTCATATCGCTATCACAATGCCTCCTCTAGGCCGACCGTGACCTTGGGGCATTAATTTCTTTTTACTAGAAAGGCGCCTTAACCATTAAGATATGTGTATATATACTCAATGCCTGAACTTAAAATAAATATAGGATATATCGATGATCGTCTTCTGCGCAAGTCACGTGGTCAACATCTGACGGGCGAATTTGTTTACATACGTGCGAGTTTTCAACAGGTAGGAACTGAAGTCCCTGTGACATTGTCGACTGTTTCCCGCCAAACTGCTTCAGTAAGTCTGGCCTAATTAAGCTGCACAGTTGTGACGTCACTCAAACGTCATAAACTTCGCCATACTCGTCTGAAAAAAAAAAAAACTTAAGTCTCCAGGCTCCAGACATCTGAAAATCTGACCGGTTCTAAAATTTCTTCTCGTTCGACGGGCTCCAGCCAATCAGATTAGCTCACTATAAAGAGGGCCGTTTCCAGCTCCACGGGAACTTAAGATAACAAACAATTGCTGGAAACGAAATATAGTTATCAAGATTGTTTGTCACAGAGGCATTAATGCTACTTTCAGTATTGCACGTAATATTAAAAACTCTGAGGCATTAATTTTAATTGTGCTGCAAACATCTCAGAAAAATTAAATTTGAATGAAGTAAAGAAGTAAAAATATATCTCAACATGCTTCACATGTCATTCTTCCTGTAGTGGAATGCACAAAAACAGTAGTATCTCACTTTGAAAGTAAATTTTAAGAAAAAGTTCAGATTAGATACTCCCAGTAAAACAATTAGACCGAGACATTTTCAAACACATGATAACATTTGTCGGTAGGAAAAATCTGAAGACCTTATTTCGTCTCCATATTTTATCTACTCTAATATAATGAAGAGGTAATGCGAGTTTGTTTGTTTATATGTAACGGCTAACCTCAGAAACTACAGTGTCAATTCTTATCATCCTTCCACTGTTAGCTACATTCTTCCAGATAGACATAGTCTAGGTTTAAATTTAAAAAAATCTATGAGAAATTTTAAAATTTCTAAACCAAGTCGGAGAAAAATTAACTACTTGGCTGCTATATCTAAGCATTATTAAGGATCAATTGAAACAATGTTAGAAGAGATGGTGTATCTTTACATTTAAAAAATCGCAAGTAATCGCGGGTAGTCGCAGGCAGTCACGGGTACTCAAGTCTAGTTGCAAGTAGTAGCGGGTAGTCGCAAGTAGCCGCGGGTGGTAGTAGGTAGTTGCAGGTGGTCACGGGTAGTGGCAGAAAGTCACGGGTACTCAAGCCTAGTTGCAAGTAGTAGCGGGTAGTAGCAAGTAGTAGCGGGTAGACGCAAGTAGTAGTGGGTAGTCGCAAGTAGTAGCGGGTAGTAGCAAATAGCCGCGGGTAGTTGCAGGTGGTCACGGGTAGTCGCAGGTGGTTACGGGTACTCAAGCCTAATCGCAAGTAGTAGCGGGTGGTCACGGGTACTCAAGTCTAGTCGCTAGTAGCGGGTAGTCGCAAGTAGTCGCGGGTAGTCACAGATAGTAAAATTACATCTTGCCAAAAAACAAACACTAACGCGACGATAAAACTATTCCCAATAATAACGTAAAAATCTTACAAACCATATATAAGTTATGTATTTTAATAATTCCATAAAATCTGAGCAACGCGATTGCAGGCTGCTAGCTGTCAAATATTTTTGAATGCGAAAATTTGACATTGTGACAGGGGCTTAATATATATATAATCTATATATTCAAATTATATCAAAACTATGCTATAGGAAGTGTACGAACACCATGAAACACGCAGTGTTCCAACCACAAATGCTATCAATGTCTTCTTTATAACTCAGTGCTATTGCCAGCCAGTAAGCAGTCCATTATTGACACACAAAGGGGGTACGGTGTCTCTTGTTGACTACTTCATTCCCCTTCACGGGTTGGCTGATAACTTTTGAACTCAGCATTTAGAGGAATAAATCCGCCCCTAACTGCATATAGTTTACCGTCCATGAGACTGGCGTGCTATTTGCCGGTTGAAAGGAGCTTCAAAGTGTTTGAATAAGCTTTTTGTCGTAAGTATTAAACGTGTCCCAAGAAGTTTAGCTACGAAAAGAAAGCACATTCCACACTGCGACTGGATGGAGCTTTCAAGACATCACGCTCATTATATAGTCACCGCTCAGTGTCACATTAAGGGTGGACTGAACTTCCGGGTCCTCGCCCTCGCTCATACGAGAAATGTGTCTGAGGCAAATCGGGAGGGTCAGTGCTGGTTTTTTCGGGAAAAAGATAACCGGGTACGTATTTTAAGACCGTGTGAAAAATAAATAAATTTATGAGTAGCCTTTGTCATATTTGAGGGAAATTCGGTAAATTTCGAGGGAAACACAACAATATTTACAAGGGAAACGGGAAGTTTTCAGGGGTTTTAGACGACAACAGCAACGGTATCACCCACATGTCAAGTTCCCATGGCGTTATCCAAAATGGCGGTGGTGAGACTTATCCACAATCCCCCGTCCCAGAACCGGCTATTGCCTTCTACTAGCTACTGTCACGTATCACGACAACATTTTTAACAAGTCCTGATAGTGTGTATCGTGTTTGAAAACAGAATTGGAGCAAGAGTCAAGGTCGTGGAATAACGTGTTTCTTCTATTCAACGAAACTGGACGATGTCATCACATAAAACCACTCGGCCAAAAAAAAAAAACATACAATAACTGTGAGGTAAGTGTACTGGCACCTGTCCCTCACTCAGGTGGGGGGATTCGACTGTGTTGGCAGCTGGGATCGAACCGGAGAGCGCCGTAAATGGGAGTTTGGCACGATACTGGCTCGACTAGTGCTGCACTGCAGCGCAGCCGGCTGCGTGGCGGGCGGATTAACTACTCTAACGACTTTCAACTATTTCGAATGAGAAGGAAAACGTCACAAAATAGTGTAGTGATAATCTTTCAAAACTGTTAACTTATCTATTCCTGTAGTAAAGTTCACTTAGGAGTGGTTTCTAGAATGATTTTCCTTATTGAAATGTTATCACTAATCAAAGTAATAGGGCCTACCTACCAGTCTAATAGTTGTTACTAGCATAATTTCCGAAACTAAATTAATAAATGTTCTTTTTGAGCCCTCACTAACAATACATGACATATCATTGTAAACAATAACAATCTCGCAGCACCGGAATAAAAAGAGTGGGGGAAGCGGGAGATCCCGGAGAAAACCCGCCAACCAATGGCATCGTCCAGGACGAGTCCCACATGCGAAAATCCGGGAACGAGCCCGCTGGGAATCTGCCCCAGCTCGCCTACGTGCGAGGCGGCAAAGGCAAGCTAAAGGAAATACTACTTCCACCCTTGCATTAGCCAGAAAGGGCATAGGCTGAGGGTGGAAAAAGACAAGATTGCATATCTGGACTTTCGCTGACCACGAAAAAAAAAAAAAAAAGTCTGACCAATAGACCAGCGCGGCCCGGGCAATGGGAGATGTTGGGCGCATGCGCATAAGACGTAAATAGACTCCCCTAATCATTAGTCTGTGATCGTAAAGCTGGATTTACAATAACTCGACAGTCCGACAAAACGGCCCCGACACAGACGAACATTTTTCATTAGCCAATCTGGAGCAAGGTCACTCCGACGAACGCAGCCCCGACAAAAGTAGATTTTATTTCTACTGCCGTCGGGCGTCGGACCAGTCGACCTCGCTTGGCAGTAGAAAAAAATAACAGAACCCTAACCTTATAAAACAAAATGTCGTGCGGATTTAACTACTGTGAAAAATTTCACAATAAACATTTGTTTTTTTTACGTGTACATCCTGGATTTCCTGTAACAAAAACTAATTAATTGGCGAAAATAAATATTTGTGAAAAAATAACTGCTCCATAATCCAAAAATACTTCGTTTACAATGTTACGAAAAAAAAATAGTGTACGATGTCTGTGATTACTTCCCCCTCCATAGCAAGTTACTGGCCATTCTAGGATTCTGCCGGCGGCCACGCAACATTTGTCAGCAGGAAAGTGCCGGGTTATTGTAAACACTGAACTAAATTTGGTGGCGGAAATGGTCGGGCTGTAACGTCGTGTCTGACTGTCGGGAAGACCTCGTCGTAGCGTTGTAAATCCAGCATACCACCTACGCGCTGTTTACCTCGCCAACGGCAAACGTTAAGGCGGCCACCTACGTGCTGTTTACTTCGCCAACGACAAACGTTAAGGCGGCCACCTACGCGCTGTTTACTTCGCCAACGGCAAACGTTAAGGCGGCCACCTACGCGCTGTTTACTTCGCCAACGACAAACGTTAAGGCGGCCACCTACGCGCTGTTTACTTCGCCAACGGCAAACGTTAAGGCGGCCACCTACGCGCTGTTTACTTCGCCAACGGCAAACGTTAAGGCGGCCACCTACGCGCTGTTTACCTCGCCAACGGCAAACGTTAAGGCGGCCACCTACGCGCTGTTTACCTCGCCAACGGCAAACGTTAAGGCGGCCACCTACGCGCTGTTTACTTCGCCAACGGCAAACGTTAAGGCGGCCACCTACGCGCTGTTTACTTCGCCAACGGCAAACGTTAAGGCGGCCACCTACGCGCTGTTTACTTCGCCAACGGCAAACGTTAAGGCGGCCACCTACGCGCTGTTTACTTCGCCAACGGCAAACGTTAAGGCAGCCACCTACGCGGTACTTTGCAATGTGTTTAAAGTACACGTATTATCACGAAATACACTTCTCACAGTAAAAAAAATTGTCATGAGAGTGCATGGATATATTTTATCTATTCGGCCCCGCTCTGCGGAAACCAAAGATATACAAACTTCTCAAGGTTTCCAAAAACTTAAAACAATACAGCATTTGTAAAGGAACACTTCATGCGCCTCTCATCGATAAATTAATGTACTGGTGCATAAAATAGAGATGGTTATTGAACAAACGGAACACAGAATGTGGTAACTGTGTACTGCTGTGGACTGTCAATAAGCTGTGTTACCACCTCTTGCCTGCATCACTGCAGCACAGAGTCTTGGCATACTCCTTAACCAGTCTTCGGATAAGCGTGTGTTACCACGCCTCTCATACGGCTTCCTCTAACTGGGCAAGTATTTGGGGAGGGTCTGGACCTCCTCAACTCGCATTCTCAGATGATCCCATAGGCGCTCCATCGGGCAAGGTTAGGGATCATCGAAAAATGCACGCTAAAGGACATCCAGACCCTCCCTAAACACTTGTCCAGCTGGAGGAAGCCGTAAGGCAAGAAGTGGCAATACATTTCCCAAACGCTTATCCGAAGAATGGTTAGGAGTATGCCAAGACACTGAGCTGCAGTGATGCAGGCCACCTGTTTACACAACACAGCTTATTGACAGTCCACAGCAGTACACAATTACCACATTCTGTTTTCAGTTTGTTCATTATTTATTTCTGTTTATCACATCATTAATTTCATTACGTTAATCTATCCATGAGAGGCACAAAACGTGTTCCTCTACAAAATCTGTACTGTTTTAAGTTTTCGTAAACTTTGAGAAGTTTGTATGATACCTTTAGTTTTCGTAGAGTGGTGCTGAATATATAAAAATATATTCATGCACAGTGTCTACCTTGGGTATAGGCTGTTCACGGTAAAATGAGCATTTTTGAAAGCCCTGCTTAAGGTCTAGTTGTATGCGCGTTGTGTGTTCTTCCGCCTTATGTAAAATTATCATTGTCACGTGCCTCATCACTTTATTCATGCGTCGGTCAAATGAAAGTGTGAAACTATTAAGGAATTAATACTTTACAAATCTGCTCATTTTTACACTTCGATGCATAAAAAAAAAACAACAGAAGGCGAGAGAAATAATTTTAAGTTATCACAAATGGTTACCTAACACTTTTTATTCGACGTTAAGATGTGGAACTAATTTCCATCCAGTTACCAACTTTACTGGGTGAATATCTCTCTGTGCACCCGTTAAAATATATGCATGCAGGGGCAGTGACATTTTTCTAAGGTTCATTTCTAAAGTGCTCGCTTTATCGTGAACAGTCTTTAGTTTATTAAACGTGCACCCAATGTGCTGATCTTCGAAAGGAACACTTTTCTGACGAGGGCTGTAGAGTACTTTCAAAATGTCACGCAAGTTCGAAATGCCATTTAAGAGTTCTACAAAACGGTTTTTTCTAAGCAATGTAATTCAAAATATACGCATCAGATACATACAAAACTCCTCAAGGGCCCTGCACTGAACCGTCTTACAGATTTTTCACCAATAAAATAATAGGATCGCTGCTGAGAGTGTCACAGATACAGCAGTGCGACGAGAACACAGAGCCTTGCGCTTAGAGGCGATGGCGCACTTGATACGCGTGGCAGTCTCGCCCTTATCGCTCCCGTGCTTCCCGGCTCAAACGCGGAAAAAAAAGATCCAAGGTGGCCCGGGGGGGGGGGGGCAACCAAAAGGCACGTTGACAAGGTGATAGTAGCTATAACGAAAGTGTGTGACAGTCACTGCCGCGATAGGTCCTGTTTACACACACGATCTAAACATGCTCCGACAGTTATAAGGAACATGTCCGACAACACTTGTGTAAATACTTTGATAGGGCCTACAATATTGTGAGAGGATATTAATGACATGTAAACATATATTGTTCCCGTGGTTCATTATATGACAATAAATATGCTGTCAATACTGCCGTGTCATGCCTATACGATGATATATGCCCTGTCATACCGCCACATAGTGTAAGAACCGCGACAGATACGACAGTAACTATCGTCCAGTTTACACGGGGCGACAGTAATGCGAGAGATCCTCTCACGATAGAAACTATCACCGTGTAAAGAAGCCTTCAAGTAGGGACAAAAATAAGCGTACATCATCGTTATGGTCTAAGAAAGATACACGACGATTCGAGCTTCAATTTGCCTTTCAATAAACAGAATACGAAACTGAAGTAGGTAGGTAGTTGGGCTTAACGTCTCGTCGACAGCGAGGTCATTATAGACCGTGCAAGTTGCACAAGGAATAGGGATTGGGGAAGGAATGGGCCTTTGTTAAGGACCCATCCCAGCATTCGCCTGGAGGGATTTTGGGAAACCATGGAAAACCGAAATCAGGATGGGCGCACGGACCGGGAATCGAACCCGGGTCCTCCCGAATGCGAGTCCCTCTGAGTCACCATGGCGCCAAATCCCTCGGTGAAAGTGAAATACACAAGCCTTTACGGCCCAGAAACATCTCTTGAACGCAGCTCATTCCGCATGTTTTCGTCAAACATGCGGCAGACATGTAGAAAAGGGAGTGTGGATATACGCATACCTCAAAACTGAGTCATAAACATGATTACCTATTTGAAGAATGTCATGGATATGGGCTACTATGTTGCTGTTTATCCCCTCCCTAACACTGGCTCATGGTTTACCAGTAAAAACGTCAAACTCGCGTGATTGAACGGTAACTTAACGTTTGTTTACCATATTTATGTGCTTCCATTGCGCTACAATCAGTTGGGTTAGTATACTAGACCAAAACTGTCACTCACTGTTGGGACTCGAAACTGCTTACTAGAAAGTATATTCCCTCTACAAATATGACAGTCTTATCAGCATATTAACAATGCTGACAATCATAAGTGCTTGTTTACATTTGAATATTCCCGCAGCCGTTTATGAAACCTTGATATTACGTCATGTTGATATTATTTTTAATTACCAATACGGAAACCATTAGTTCGAAAAATATAATTTTCTAATATTGAAATATTCACAGTTATTCCGAAATTATATCCAAAATTACGTCAAATTTGTAATGCTCAGTTTATTTACTAGCAAATATTTTAGATTCCTGAAAATTCTGATGGCGCGCAATAAGCTGGGATACGCATGTCTACAGGAAAGACACGCGGGTACGGCCAAAATAAATATATCGAGTTAAATCATTACCGGAAAACCAATTCACTGGAATAGGTTAATATGCTTCCACATAAAATAATACACATTCAGATATCGCAAGGTATTTCGCAGTGTGCGGCTATTAGAACATTTAGAAATGGCGCAAGAATCTGGAGCAATAACTCGGAGATGTGCGACTTTTGCACCGTTTGATTCCCAGCGCAAAGCAGACACTTCTGTGCAGAGGTCATGGAGTACACCATTACCACTACAGCACGAAAATAAAACAAAGGTTTTTACAGGAAAAAAACAACTGACTAACTTGAAGTTTCACAACGCTGGGTTCGCAGACACTCGATACCATGTACATTCATCAAGTAAAACTCCTAACTCCAAATAGACCAGAAATTAAATAATCCGTCAGAGATGTCAAGTAAGGACAGCCAGCGTACATATAATGATAATAATAATAATGTATTCATTATGGTTCCTCGGCTCCAAGTATTTCGAGGCAACCAATCCAAGATAACACACCCTGGTTTGTGGGAAGTATTAACTATGACCATAAAAACAAACATACAGGCCAATTTGACAATACACTATTATATATACATGCTGTTGTCTGGCGATGCCAACGGCCAGTGAAACACACAAGTTATAAAGTTATTTGGGGTACAGCCCATGCATGTGTACTTCCGACACTTCTGAAACCGTGTCAAAGTTCTACTTCCAGTATATTCCCCTGCCTCCTGCAAACAAAGCTTAACAGATCCCAGAAAAATACACCAACGAGTCCATGCTCCGCATTCTTGCGGACTCAGTTTAATGACATATTGCATGAAAACTATGTTTTACTAAGCTGTTTGTGTTGATATTAATATAGTATAATTTATGGAGAAAACGTAAGTCCAATTTAAGAAAAAATAAATTACAGTAACAGACGTATGCAACGGTAGTGATACGTGACAAATCGAAGTAACAGACATGTTATATTGTTTCCTAAGTTATCAGAGTTTCATACTTGTGTCAACACTGAAGTAACTCTACTTATATGCAACCTATAGTTTACAATGTTTCATTAATAATGCGAATAACACTAGGGAGAAAATAGGTGTGTTGGTAACGCCCTGTGAGAATATTTTTTTTGGCTCTGTTAAGTTTTGTTTGTATTAGGAGAGACATCGTGGAAGTAGAACCTTAGCAGGGCTTCAGCAACGTTTGAATTAAGCGTTAATGGAGCATAGTTACGGCCCTTACACAACTGAAAACTTTAACATTTGACTTTACGTTTGCTTTCAGACATGTTGTTTCCTATGGAGCTTGACACAATGGAACTGGCAAAGTCAAGCACTCTTCACTTTACGATTTCGAAAAGTTGAAATTTAAAGTCAACGTCAAGAAGCCATTTTGCTGAGAATCCAACAGAGGTCATGCGGAAAGTGCGTTATTTTATTGTAGGGCGATTTTAGTCTCGGTATATTAAACAAAGCTAGTCTTTAATGTGAAGAGGAAATAAATTAAATTACATATTTTAATAAAGTAAACAAATAAGTTTTTTTGTTTTGAAATGAACTTTCAATATAAATTTTAAACCTATTTTTAGGAAAAGATGCATAAAATGTATTCCTGGATAGTATCAAAATTATTTACATAACAAGATACACATTTTTAAGAAGCTCGCAGAACCGATGTTCAATTGTCTAAACTCGGACTTTACAGTTGTATTGTATATTGGTGGTTTCGTCAGAGGAAAGGAAACGTGAAGTCAAATGCTTAAGTTTTCTACTGTGTAAGAAACTTTAGCGTGGAAATATAGTACGTGTAGAGATGTGTGAGTGGGGTATAGATAGGTTATTGCGGCAGCTAGGGGCTTGCGCTGGCGCAGGTATTGATCGCGTCGTCGTGGGGGGTGTGTGTGTGTGTACCTGTGCGCGCGCGGCCGCCGAACACAGTGTTGAGATGCACGTGTCCGTCTTTGTGCATCAGGACATGTCCGAGCTCCTTGACCAGCAGGCAGCTGCGCCGGTCCTCTCTCACCGCCCCCTGCAGGCACCTAGCACACTGGTGCACCAGCGCCCACGCGTGCTGCTCCGTGATGGGACTGTTGAACGCCACCAGCATGTCCCACAGAGACACGCACCCATCCGCGTCCAGCTTGCACCGAGCCACCTTCACGTCGCCCGCCATCACTTCTGCCGGTGTCTCGCACTCGCATGTATATCACCGCACGTCCTTACAGCACCGCGACGCGCGCGCTACTGACCCGCCGGCCCGCCGAGCAGCGCGCCTCGCGGCTCCTAGCTCAACTACCACTCTCTCCTCCGCAGACAACAGGTGCCACGCGCCCGTGCGCCCTCACGCTCAAGTTAGGGATGATGCAATACCATGCCAGTCCTAAGGCATGTTGATGGGTGTGGGAGGGGGAGAGGGTTAGCTTCTCCTTTCTCCTGCATTTCACATGAGACCGCCTGGGTGGTAAAGGGCCCGGGCTACCCCCGCTCTGAGTTTCGGCAGTGATTAGAAATGGCGGTGGACCATGCCAGTATCGAGAGTATGCTTTCGATACTAATTCCGATACCAGTATCACAAGAAAATTATTGATACCGGCATCATATCAGTATTAGTATTTTTTTTTATTTTAATTTAACATTTCAGTCATCTGTTCTTCATAGAATATTTTTATATTTTATACACAATTATATTTTTATACAATTTTGAGGTCACTACAGATCACTTTTTTATAGGGCCTATCTGCAGTTTGGTTTGAAAAAATACAGACGTAGTACTTATTAGTATTAGTTATATTTGCATCTTTTTGATTAAAAGAAAAAGTAAAATACTGATGCGTACTGCTTTTCAAATTATTATTTTATGGAGGAAAATACATAGTTTGTATTTTTGTGGCACTTGATTGAAAGGGTTCAAAATGAACACCTAGAAGTTATTCCGGGGGAAAAAAAATCGGTATCGAATCATTTACTGATACGATGCCGGTAAAGTATCGAAATAAAAGTATCGATTCCAGAACACCCGGTATCGAAAGGAAAGTATCGATACCAGTATCGTATTAGTAGTATCGCAACATCCCTAGCCACAGTAGCCAGTACGTTTTTAAAATTTTTTGCAGTATAGGCTGTTCACAACAAAGTGAGCAGTTTTGGAATCAACCTTCGAAAAAAAAATCACTGTTCCTACCTGTACATATTGTAACGGGCGCAGTGAGTGACATATTGTAACGGGCACAGTGAGTGACATATTGTATTGGGCACAGTGAGTGACATATTGTATTGGGCGCAGTGAGTGACATATTGTAACGGGCGCAGTGAGTGACATAGTGTAACGGGCACAGTGAGTGACATATTGTAACGGGCACAGTGAGTGACATATTGTAACGGGCGCAGTGAGTGACATATTGTAACGGGCACAGTGAGTGACATATTGTAACGGGCACAGTGAGTGACTTATTGTAACGGGCACAGTGAGTGACTTATTGTATTGGGCACAGTGAGTGACATATTGTAACGGGCACAGTGAGTGACTTATTGTATTGGGCACAGTGAGTGACATATTGTAACGGGCACAGTGAGTTACGTATTGTAACGGGCACAGTGAGTGACGTATTGTAACGGGCACAGTGAGTGACATATTGTAACGGGCGCAGTGAGTGACATATTGTAACGGGCACAGTGAGTGACATATTGTAACGGGCACAGTGAGTGACATGCACTCAGTAAAGTAGGTAGCGATGGCGGGAAAGTAGTTGTTCGGAATTTTTACGTCGAATAAAAAGTGTTAGGTCACCATTTGTTATAACGTAAATTATTTCTTTCGTTTTTTTTTTCTAATACATCGAAATATAAAATGAGCAGATTTGTAAAATATTTACTTTACTAATAATTTCACATTTTCAATTGACTTTTTTTTTCTGAACTACCTTATTAGTGTCATGTGAAATTAAGTCCCGAAGGTAGGGCGGGATTTTATTGCATCTCAGGGCTAACCCCTTACGCCTACTAGGAAGGAAAATCATGCAAGGAGACATGTATCGCGGCAAAGAGGGATTGGGAAGCCATGGCCTGCACTTTGGGGCCATGACTACCTCCCTAAGTGTACTTAGAGCTAGTCTTAACTAGGAAGAGCAAGGGAAAAACTGCCAAGAGAGACGTAAAAACCCTTGCAACAGAGAAATAAAAATAAAATAAAAAAATATTGCATGCAATAAATTAAATAGAATGCTACAGGAGACAGAGTGTTTGGCCGACGCATGACTAAAGTATCGAGGCCCACGGAAATGTTAATTTTACATAAGGCGGAATAGTACACAACATGCATACATATAGATCTTAAGCAGGGCTTTCAAAAGTGCTCATTTTACCTTGAATAGCCTATACCCGCGTGCAAAAACGAAACCTTAATTGACCAAGTGTTCTGTCTTTATTCATTGGTGGCATGTTTGGCATGTTCCCTAATACTCTGCCTATGTGGGTGAAATGAGGTGAGAATGGAGCAGTAAGTTTCAAGTTTTTTTAAATCGTAATGTCAAGAACCTCGTAGTGATAAACTCCATCGGAAACAGCATGTCGATAAGTAAACGTAAAATCAAATGTTAAAATTTTCAACTGAGTAACGACCTAAAAACTCCCCGAGGGAGCAAATGGCTTTGGGCTTCGCCCGTCTAGCCAGTATATCCTCAAACATTTCTAGAGAGATCAAGCAATCGGCCACAGACGCAACAGGAGAAATCCACAAAAAAAAAGAAACATCCTTAACTGAAAAACCTATTAAAAAATCCCAGCTATCAAACATCGAAAAAGTCAGAAACGGTGTTGCACTCACAACATTAAGTTCTAATTTTCAAACTGTACTCAACGTCAGCTTTAGAAATTTTTTAAATTAAATTTATGGCTAAAACGTGCCCAGAGAAGCGCGCCATGGCTTTAGAAACGAAACCGTATAGCCAGAGATGTAATTAATTAGAGAAACAGTAGCGATACTAAATACACAAAAATCGTGATGTTCCATAATTGTTATTTTTCAGTTCCCTCTACTTTCTGTATCTTACATGTTGCTGTAATTTTATCTTGTTCTCTAGTGTATATTGTATTCTTCTTCCATCACACGTTTTTATGTCTATTTTTGTCCTTGTATGTGCTATCTTCATATTTTCTTCTATTCTAGGTCACTATACTGTCCATTGTTGACGCTGCTGACAAAGTTTTTTCAAGAAGAACTATTTTCAATTTTGTATTGTGAATATATATTTGCCTTTGTTTTCATTTAAGAAGTATAGCCTATTTTCTGGGCATGCACCAAGACACGTGTGTGTATGCTAGGGTAGGGGAGGGAGGGAGGGAGGGAGAGGTAAATTAAACCGGTAAACTGTCTACTTCTTGAGGCGAATCCTTATGTAGAATCAAGTGGGAAATATACTAAGACTCTCTTTACCTAAACCGAATACTAAGGGAGATATGAACCCTTGATAATCGAGTTTTTAAACACAATTTTTGCAAAACATCGGAACAAAGCGAAATTTAATTACAATTCTGTGAACACTGTTTTGTATTATTTTGATCTTCAACCTGAGAGTAAACTCCTGTTAATGCATACCACCGCAATGAAAATAACAGGGGTGGGTGGGGGAGACAGACCCGATTATTGGAATCAACTTTCGACCTAATCAACAAAAATTACCTCTTTTTTTTGCAACTGCCCAGGAGATGCCGTTTTCGTGTAAACCGCACACAAACCTTCCGGCCACAGCGGTGTGGTGCCTGGAACTTAGGCAATACGCTATACCTGAGTCTGTGGTCCCACGCTGCTGATGTGGTGCCTGGAACTTAGGCAATACGCTATACCTGAGTCTGTGGTCCCACGCTGCTGATGTGTCTAAAGCCTAGTACACACGGACATCTTTCTTGTACAAGAAAGTGAGCACGTTCTTTTACACTCCGACTTACATCGTGTGAACGGCAGCCAAGTATGCTAGTTACTAGCACACAAGAGCTTGTATATGTACTATCTACTGCCATATAGGGACGATCCTATTTATCACCATCTTTCCTGTGCAAGTCATGTGTAAACAAAAAATTTATATTGTTGATGCTGGCAATAAGCAGATATGTTAATGTTTTAATGCGATGAAATGTTTAATAATCCCACTATCGTAAATAATTCTGTATATGAATTTTAAAAAATAGAGAGGTTTGTCTTTTTTTCTGTGAGTGATTTTACATTTTCTACACATACATACATATATATATATATATATATATAGTGCTTGAAATATGTCTGAGTGGACAGTCCCAAAAACCACTTCCAAATCATACATAGTGGACATCAACCATCCACTTTATTGCTCACCAGCTAGTGCCATGTGTATGGATCACACAATTCCGTGCGTACTAGCTAGTACGCACTTTAGTGTCCAATTTCTAGTTCACCTTTATTTTAACTTCCTTGTACAAGAAAAATGCCCGTGCGTACTTGACTTAAAGCTCAGACGATGGCGGAGGATATTTATAACATTTGTTGTACACAACAGGCAGGTACTACACATTTATAACATTTGCTGTACACAACAGGCAGGTACTACATATTTATAACATTTGCTGTACACAACAGGCAGGTACTACATATTTATAACATTTGCTGTACACAACAGGCAGGTACTACATATTCATAAACTTGCAGTACTGAAGCAGCATGTTTGTTTCTGAGGACAGTCGGTGAGTGATTTCTTCCTGCAAGAAGTATTAATATTATCTACACATCCGGGACTTATTAAATTACTAGCTGACCCGTGCGACTTCATTCCCATGATTTTTTTTTTCAGTTATTAAAATAAAGCCCACCATAGTTTCATTAGGGTTTTATGTTATAATACTAATATTTCTTCCTTCAGCTTTAATGGAGTTATTAAATTACACCCTGCCATCGCTTCGCACATGTTTTATGTTAGCATGATATTTAGAACTTTGAATTGATCTAGCCACTTTTTTTATTGGGTGCTCTAGCCCCCTGACCAGCTGCGGCCCCACTATTGGGTTCTCTAGCCTTGAGCTTCTGCGGCACCCTTATTGGGTTCTCTATCCACTGAGCTTCTGCGGCCCCCTTATTGGATGCTCTAGCCACTGAGATACTGCAGCTCCACTTGATATATATCTATCCACTGGATCACTGCGGCCCCACTTGGAATAACTCTAACCACTGGGCCACTACGGCTTCTTGGGAAGGAAAGGAGGACAGCCCATAGACAAAAAAGAAAGGAGAAATGAAGACATTTTTTAACAGTGTTGTTTTAATGCAGTAATCAATCCTATGAAAAGCTTAATCCAGTGCCTATTTACATCCCTGATCATCATTTTTTCCGGAACAGTTTGAGATATCTCGATTAAACAAAGACTACGTTGGTCCTGGGGTTATTATCTATATAAACTGTGTAAATTTGATGTCAATACGTTTAGTGGTCGTTGAGTTAAATCCGTTCGGACAGACATACAGACACGAAAATAAATAACATTATAAGATACGGCTTAGTTATCAATTATAATATACGAAAAAATAATTGAAAGTGAAAACTCGAAAATCACAGCTACTTCTATTTTATTTAGTAGTATAGATTATTGTTATACGCTCTTCATGGTAAAATGAGCACTTTTGAAAGCCTTGCTTAAGCTCTACTTGTATTCACGTTGTGTATTCTTCCGTCTTATGTAAAATTAACATTGCCATGGGCCTAGCCACTTTATCCATGCGTCGGTCAAGCGAAACGGTAAAATTATTAGAAAGGTAATTATTTGACTAATATGCTCATTTTACAACGTCGGTGCATTAAAAAAAACGTAAAGCGAAATAAATAATCTAAGTTATCAGAAATGACTACCGAACACATTTTATTCTACGTTAAGATATGGAAGTACTTTAAATCTATCGTTGCCAACTTTACTGGACGAATGTCACTCAGTGGGCCCATTAAAGGGCAGTGACTTTTTTCTGGGGTTGATTTCAAAAGTGCTCACTTTATAGTGAACAGCCTTCATTGGTTTATTGCGTCCATATAACCTTCTAACATTAGATGGGCGTAAAATGTTATCGGACATGTCCATTCGAACTTTACTACCAATCATGCTGCGCAGTTTCCAATTCATCCGTTTCTTATGCACCGAGAACAATACCTCGAGGCCGCTAACGCTACATGCAGAAGAAAGACCAGACAAAAACAGCGAACATTGGCTCACTTGTCTTATCCTACTTATCCACTATCTCATGTATTCAATACGAATACTTTGAAATACAGAAGTATTGAAAACCTTGTTTTTTACTTTGTTGCGAGGTGTGGAAATGACGTTTTCAAATTGCGTAATGCCTTGAAAGTACCATTCCGTGATCGTCTCGAACTGACTTTATTTTCGTACTTAAATACTGTTCACGTTAAACTGAGCACAGTTGAAAACCCTGCTTGAGATATATTTGTATGAACGTTGTGTATTCTTCCGCCTTATGTAAAATTAAACACTGCCACAGGCCTCATCACTTTATGCATGCGTCGATCAAGTTAATCTATGAATTATTAGAAAAGTAAATATTTTTTTTCAAATCTACTGATTCTTACACTTAAGATGCATTATGAAAACCAAAAGCAAAATAAATCATTTAAGTTTTCGCAAATGTTCAATTTACACTTCTAGTATGACGTTGAGATATGGAACTACTTTTCCATCCCTCGTTACCAACTTTACTGGGCGCGTGCCACTCAGTGCACCCGTTAAATTATAGGCACGTAGGAGCAGTTACTTTTTTCTAAGGTTGATTTCAAAAGTGCTCACTTAATGGTGAATAGCTCTTGGTTTGGTTTTACTTGGAGAGGCGCCATCCCCTGCAGTTTCGCGGTAGCCTGCATTGTAGCGACATATAGTGCAGACACTAGCAAGATCAATATTGACATCAGTTCGCTGAGAAAGAGAGCTCAGCATTTACAAGCTGCATCTCCCAATCACACTCTGCTCTAGTGCCCAGCCGGGAATCTAACCCTGTTTTCCGTCGTGGGAGGCGAGCATACTGACTGCCCCAAAAATTACTGATATATTCGTATAGTCCATTCACGGTTACTTCAGGCTTGTCTGAAGCCCTGCTGAAGTCGTCATTCCAGGATATTCATCTGCCTCACGCAAAAAAAAGCTTAAGGGGAAGTCCTCGCCATCTTGGATTTGCGTATTTTTCTCCATAGTTTAATTTTCGGGATCAATATTTAAAAAACCAAGCTAGTCAAGGCATAGCGAACATCTTAAGAGTTATTTAGAAATGCAACTTATCTTTCTTACATGAATAGTTTACCATATGTGACCGTAATCGAATATTACCTAATTATTTAGTAACATCAATCGCACATGGGATAACGCAAGTACAATTGAAACTGTACAAATTAAAAAAAGTTTCATTAAGGAGTCATCTACGTCATATTTAGCTTAGATTTTTTTAATGTCTGGTAATAAATTTTCATTGCGAACATTTGTAAGACAATCAAAGCTGGAATGGAAACAACTCCCAAAGTCCAGAAAATTGCACCAGAGAGACTGCGCGCTGCATTCATGCGCACTCAGTGTAATACTATTCTGTATAGGCTGTTCACGGTAAAATGAGCACTTTTGAAAGCCCTGCTTAAGTTCTTCTTGTATACCCGTTATGTATTGTTCCATCTTACGTATAATAAACATTACCATGGATCTCATTACATTATTCATGCGTTGGTCAACTGAAACTGTGAAATTATTAGAAAAGTAAACATTTCATAAATCTGCTAATTTCTATACATTTGGTGTATTAAAAAACCGAAATAAATCATTTAAATGATCACAAATGGTTACCTAACACTTTTTATTCGATGTTAAGATATGGAAATACCTTCCATCTCCATCGTAACCAACTTTTCCGGGCGCATGTCACTCAGCGCGCCCGTTGAAGTACATGCAGTTAGAGGCAGTGAATTTTTTCTAATGTTGATTTCAAAAGAGCTCACTTTATCGTGAACAGACTTTATAAGAACTATTTATTACTTGGCATTGCCAACACAAATATTTTTTCACTGTTTTATTCATGTCGATTATAAATGAAATATTGTAATTTATATATCAAATATTAGTAAAATTTAAATTTAATCAGAATTAAGGTACTTTTCTTTTAACACAAGTATAAAACGATTGTGATACGTGGCATATTTAGGAAACAAACAAACACGCCATACATGGGACGATCTTTCAAATGTTTGGTTTAAAAAGTTTGAAGAAACTACGAATGAATTTATATATATATATATATATATATATATATATATATATGATAGCCAAATTTTTTTAACGTAATAACTGTTCTATTTCCGTTACAATACAAAAAAAAGGTCACGGGCTAGGTCCCATAGTATATATATATATATATATATATATATATATATATATATATATATATATATATATATATATATATACAGAATCCCTATGTTCACCGTATTTATTTTGGTCAAAACTACTGTTTATCAATTATGTTTACATTCAAGAACTGTTAATTGAATAATATTTCCATGTTCATCGGTGTATTAACTTCCTTACCTCTAAGTCAGGTATTTGAGCTTTGTTTATATTTTACTTTGTGTATATTTACCTGTTAACAACGTATTTTTTCAAGGCATTTTGAAGGTTAACAAATATTGTCAAAATGAATATTTTCTCTTAGCAGAGAGTTTAATATTGTTGATTATAATGCACAGCAGTCAAAATTTAAATATGCTTGGAGAAATATAAGAAATTTACCATTACATTTCTGTAGGATTCATATTTTATATGTTAGCCAGTCTGAGAGACTGAGAACACTTTGAAATTTATTCCAATAATGTATTTCCAACAAAAGAGAAGGACTCTCTGTTATGAAGACATGATGGCTAGACTCTTAAATTTGCAGTACTTGTAATTTTTGTAAGTTTATTTCTAGCCCCAGCCTAAGGCTAGGAATGTTGAAAAGATAGAGCAGTAATTAATTATGCAATTGAGTCTGCAATTTTAGCAACGAGTCTTTGCAATTGTTAGTTTGAGTAACCGGGATGCTCTGTACAAGACTTTGTATTTCTTAAATCTTCTTAACAAAAGCCCAGTGGCAGGGATGCTGAGATTCCGAGCTCCAATCAGACTAGTCGCATTTGTCACTAACGACAGAAACTCCAGCTAGTGGACAGCAGCAGTAACTTGAAATTTAGAACAATTTTCTGCTCTCATGTCCATGTTCAGTACACTGTAAAATATGCTGGGAAAATTACCTGACAAGTATAAGGTAATATTGGCTAATTTATATGGGAAAAATTATTTTCCCTACGGGTAAGGTAAAATTACCGCACTCTGGAGTAAAATTCACGTAAAAGGTAGTGGAATATCACATCAATGGATGGGAAAATTGCCTTACGACTCGTGCATCTCTTCAGCATTGTCTCAACAGCTAAGTGGGAGGACGAGCGGAATAAACAATTCTTTAACATGCTTATATTTCAATGATGCTCTCACGCTGTCATCGTGGTGTAATGAATAGCGCATCGACCTATCGTGATAGAGGACCATGGTTTGTGTCCACCCACCAGCAAGTGTCGAGGATTTAAGTGCTGAGGTTGAAGTAACTATTCATCAGAGGGTGTGGGTAATAGGTTAAGGTTATCCAGCAATTGGAAAATGAAGGTTAGCTCTGGGAGTGACAGTGTTTAATCATTAGTCCTTGGTAAGTGGTATGCAAATAACTGGACACAAAGTTCAGTAGGCCGTACAGACACTTATAATATATGTCTGATGTGGTTAATACACAGTGTGGAACACAACCCAGTTATAGCTACTATAGACATAATAGCAGCAGTAACTCTGCTTGGTTGTTGGCACACTAAAGGATGGTCTGCTACCTAGTTTATGAGAGGGATACTTGGGAGAAGTAGCAGTATTACAATATACACATCACAACAACACCCCCCCCCCCAATAGTAGTTGTGTTACCTCAAAACAATTAAACCTGAAAATTAAATTACACATTAGAGACGGAAATATAAGAAATAACTAGCATTCGAACATGAACATTTTCTTAAATGCTATTCGTAGGCGGACACCGCTGAGAAATATTTGAACATCTTTTAAATGGCATGTACACTACTGGAGCTGTGCATTGTTTCGGGTGGTGGGAAAGGGAGGGGGGTTGGGGGAGGTGACTGGGAAGACAGATGAAACCCACAGACGGAACACTCCCCACAAACACTTGAAGGTAAGTCGTTGAACGATATAGCTATCTCTTAGTATAAGATAGCTTCGTCGGCGAGGTAGGGAAGCTTGTAGTTCTGCCAGTTAGCGGACAGAGGACGCTCTCGATAAAAACTGCTTTCTCCTCCGCTGGACTGTCACAGGTGATTAGCCAAGGCGTGCTGACCTCTGGCAGAAGAAATGAATCCCGCAGTTAGTCGCCGAAGGGTGATCGCTCGTTCTGTTCAGAAGGGATAACTGCTAGCGACGAACGTTAAAGAACTATACACGATAAAAATCTTAGGCACTAAGCATTAATCAGCAAAATCCCAAAATTCAATACAAGGGGGCCGCAGTGGTGGACTGGTTAGACTACCCGCCTCCCTGCACCCAGATAAACCGGGCTCGACTCCTGGCCGGGCAGCTCCCGGGATTCTGCAAGAGGCAATCGTGCCGGACGATGCCCTGGCCGGCGGGCCCTCTCGGGGCTCTCCCATCTCCCCCGCTATCACACTCCGGCGCCGCTCCATTCCCACCTCGCTTCACCCTCATCGGCTCTCAAGACCACGATGTTAAGAGCCGCCCAATTCTGTCTACCAACCACACTCCCCAAAATTTAACTGACACAACAGCGACGTAACTGCTTCAATTCTACCGACAGAAGCACATCTAACCACCTTTCAGAGTATCTCATTGTTTCTAATTTCTCTAAACAAGTATTTAAAAAAAATTAGTTAACTCCGATTCTAACGAAATTCACAACCGGGATCAAAATACAGTTCACACACCGTAAGTCAAAATTGTAATCGGCCACCTCAGGGTCAACACCAGAAACGACACTACACATTATTAACCATTTGGTCCACTTTACACAACTCATATGAAAATTATTCGTAAACGAACTCGACTAAACGTTTATTCTTGATAAAGAAATTTCGTATCATGAAATTTCTCATCAAATGTCAATATTTTGTCCGGAAATTACTTAATCGCGAAAACAGCTACACAGTACAAAATAAATCCAGATCCTGACTAGAAATATTTTATAAAAGATTTCAACTTAAGATTATACTATAACAGAGCATTTGGTTACATATTGGCCCTGAAGTGATCCAGAAATCCACGTCTACTGAAACGTAATCAGATACTTAAACTTATCGTATTGATGTAATGACAACAATTTCTTCGAAATTGTTCTCAGTACGTAAATACTTCTCTTCCCTAGTAACCTTTGGGCGGATACAGCGCGGGAAACTTTGGCAATTATACTTTGAGGGGATCGCGGTGGATTAGTGGAAAGACAACTCACCTCTCACTTAGGCGATCCGTGTTCGATTACCTACGGGGTAGCTCTCTCATTTTCGCATCGTGCCGGACGATACCTCTGGTCGGCGGGCTTTCTCGGGGTTCTCCCGTTTCCCCCGCTCTTGCATTCCGATGCAGCTTCATACTCACATCGCTCACCCTCATCGGCTCTCAGTATACAATACACGGAAACATAACGATCAGCAGTTTATTATATAGTAAAAAACTTCTCCTGTTGAGTGCATTTATTACTGAACAGTGTTTGAGAAGTAGCTTCTGCAGCTTGGAGTAGAAAATAACTCTGAAGCTAGACCCGAATACATACTACAAGGGTTTGTTGCAACATAGAGTACACTTCGTTATCTCTAAAAAGGATTTTGCCTAATGGGGCTTTGTGCAGCAGCGTGTCTCTTAACGGCATTTTTATACTCAGTTCAGAGCGTCTATACTTTTTTTAATCAAACTTTTGGATAATTACTCCATGTGCAATGTATTCAGTTGTTTCCTAAATATCTCGTGTATCACAAACGTTTTATACTTCTGTTAATATAAAAGTATTTTACACTTTGTTAAATTATACTTTTACTATTATATTCTACCTTTAATTTGTATTATTTAATTTGTTATTAATACGAATAAAAACTAGGCGCGTTGTTAATGCCTAACAATAAATAGTTATTAAGCAAAATGTTATTAAACTGAGTGCACACGAACGCGGCACGCTGTCTATTTGGTATAATTTTTTTAGACTCAGTTAATATTTGTTTGCATGTGGTAAAGTATAACTTTACTGAAAGTATAACTTCAGCAGGGCTTCAGTAAAGTTGGAAGTAATCATGAATTGACAGATTTTCCGCCAGAGTTTTGCCTAAAACGTTGCACGTATGATACGTCTGCGTTTCTATCAAACTTCGTTTTGATTTATAGGAAATAGCTTACGATGTTTCCGTTTTATTTAAAAAGGTTGTTTTGTGCAATAGCAGTTTTCTGAATACAATTTTTGTCCCCGAACTATTTTCTTCTGAGAGATCACGGGTGACATGCTGTAGGCACATTCTAGTTAGATTTTCTAGATAATTTTCTGATATTTTCAGCTTCGATCGTATAATTTTCGTGTCTTTAACAAAGCTCCAAAATAGCTTTTTTTTTAAATGTATACTTGTATCTATGGAACTGCCTGCTGTACTTGTTGCGAACAGAACAATCTTCAATACACTGGCTGCCTAAATGCCAGGCGTTACTCCGCGTGCTTTGCCGAGGTTTGGTTTAAAGGGATTAAAAAGCGATTAGATATTTTGTGGCGGTGCATAAATACGAAGTCATTTTGAGAAAACGTGCCATGCCCAGAGACATGTTTGAAGTTCTCATTTCAACTTAAGAGATTATTTCTCTTGCGTGAAAATGGCTAAAGCGAGTGCTTTCGCAACCAGTTTTAGCTGCTAAATGTTCTATGCAGAAACTTCGGAGTTGTTCTTAGACACGTGACGTGCTTTTATCTTTATTAACGTGGCATAACAATTCAAGGTCAGTGGTTGAAGTCACGCTCAGGAAGTAGCGAACGGAAAAACTGGGAGCCTGTGTGAACGCCTTGTGCATAAAGGCGATGAGGCGGGCGGTGAGCGAGCAAGAGTAGGCCTTATAGCTGGGGCCACCCGTTTCAACCATAGTGGGTGGCAATCCAGAAAAGCCGATGATATTGACATTGCAGCTCCGAATATATCGTCTACATTCAAAATTCAATTATACTACTCGATTGCCAAAGGATCAAAGAATATGTTACGTTGAGTGAGGACAGCGAATGAACGCGTGCGGGGAAGATGGGGGGGGGGGGGGGAGGAGGGGTGCCGCAATTTTGAGTTCGTTTCGCCGAGTCACATAACTTCCACATAGTATAACTTTTGACTAGGAAAAGCTACGACGCTCGTTTAAGTTTAAGTTGTAGCCAATACGCCGACATCTGGGACCGCCATTTTAGTTACAATTTTGTCATTTTTTTGTGTGCTATCATTCCGAGGGTTTTCTCCGAGTGCTCCCACTTTTTTATCTCTTACATTCTTTCTTTGCCTCTTTCCCAGACAAAACTGGCAGCGTTTATGACTTTTCGATGACGTCATAACTGTCCAAATTTATTTGACCAATCTTTGTTTGACGGCAGTTTGACGGAAAAATTTGACAGCGTAACAAGGGTTTAAGAGGCTTTACTGCCACGCAAACGATAATAACCCTATCTGGCTACACTGTCAGAGAAAGCTTCGTGTATACTAGACATATTCTTCGCTCCCGAATCATGACGCGTGATAGGAAATACAGAGGCATTACGTATTTTGTATTTACAGAGCTGAGCTCAGTTTTTAGCCATAAGGGACCGCTAACGGTATATTCCCGTTAACAACTCCGCAAATAGACGGGAAATTTCAACAATTAGAGTAAACAGAGTAATACTGCTCCACCGAGAAAGGCAGGAAATACTGGTCCAGTTTGATTCGCGGTTGTGTAAAGAATATTTTTGTGCGCAGTAACAAGGTGTGCTGTTTTCTATGCTGGTTTTTTTTTTTTTTTTTTTTTTTAAGGTTTGAGTATAACACGTTAAATATAAATCATATTGTTGCCGCGTGGTATACCCGTCAAGATTTGTCGACTCCGCCATGTTCGAATTTGCATAGCATTCAGTAATTACTGAGAAGCTAACGTTCGGAACTTGTGAGTGGCCTTAAGCGACCAACTCAATCACAAAGTGCAGAAAACACATAAATTTGTAAATTTTTAAAAATTTCCTGGCAGTAGTGGGTTCCTTTAAACCCAGACATTCATTTGATCCTTTCTAATGCCAAAACTGGTTTGAAGGAAAACAAAAAAGTAAGAAATTGCACGTATTTGTGATATTTATTATTTAATGTTTAATTTGTTGTTTGTTGTAACATTTGATATCCAACTTCTGACGTGAATACGTATTTAGAATCAGACGGACACATGGAATATCAGAACGTCTATAGGCAGTCCACTGTAAAGTGAACACTTTTGACGCCTTAGTTACATTTCACTTTCAGCCATTTTTTTAAATCTTTTAACCAAGTTTTCAAATAAATATTGCCATGCAAGTAATAAATACAGTGCATACATTCCACCGTACTCTGAAATTAGCGTCTAGGACTAAAATAAAACCTATTTATTGACTATTATTCCAAATGAGAGGGCTTTCAAAATTGTTCACTTTACCGTGAATAACCTATACGGCGCTGTAACATTTGCAGGGCAATCCACTGTAACTTCACGACTGGAACAAATGCGGTCTCGTTATATCGGGTAGGCGACTAGGAAGAAGCGAGCAGGACTTCTAGTAGGCGGCACCGCGTGTGAGAGAGCCACGGGTGGGAGTCCGCGACGACTGACAATTCTGCGCGCGGGAGAAGAACAGTATATCTCGCGCGACTCCGACTGGTTAGCGTGTCGATATTGGTGCCAAATGAAAGATCTCGCCTAGATGTGTCGATTGAAGGTGCTTGGAGCTTTCATTTGAGGCCGAGAAGTACAATAGTTGTAAGGGTTACAATGCCACGCGCTACAAGTGCGCCATCGCCGCTACACGCAAGGCTCTGAACTGCTCGTCGCGCTACACGTATACGCTGTTCACTGTAAAATGAGCACAAAGGCCTCCTTAAAGGCTACTTGGATGCACGTTGTGTATTCTTCGGCCTTATGTAAAATTAACATTGCCATGGGCCTCATCACTTTATTCATGTACAACTGTGAAATTATTAGAAAAGTAAAAACTTTACAAATCTGCTTTCGTTTTTACACTTCGATGCATAAAAAAACCGCGAAAGAAATATTTTAAGTTGTCACAAATGGTTACCTGACACTTTTTATATGACTTTAAGATATGGAACTACTTTCCATTCATCGTTACCAACTTTACTGGGCGCATGTCACTCAGTGCGCATGTTAAAATATATGCAAGTAGTAGCAGTGATTTTTTTTTCTAAGGTTGATTTCAAAAGTGCTCACTTTATCGTGAACGGCCTTTACCTATAATGTTATTAATGGGAAGTGTGTAGGAAGGTTCCCTAGCGTACTTTTGTGTGTATATAACGCGTATATCTTGAGATGCAGCAGATGTGGGAGAGCTCTGGAATTTTGTTTATAATGCACGTGACTTCTTAAAAGTAATTTACTGGTATAGTCTGAATCGTGTGTTCTTCTCATAGTTCTTTAGCACATTCGTCGCATGTTTATGTAAGTAGTAGGCATGTGTATTTTCGGTTGCAAAGGGATCAGGGAGTGGCTCGGCCACCATGTTGGATTCCCAGACTTCCCGCTCTGTCAATTCGGCCACACAACCGCCATCCTGTATTCCACCATGTTGGTAGCCAGTACGTCGCCATCTCTGTAGCCAGTAAGCCGCCATATTTGTGGCCAGTTTCCACAATATTTGTAGCCAGTATGCCACAATATTTGCAGCCAGTATGTCGACACCTTGGACCACCATTTTGGTAACCAGGATTAATTTTTTCATGCTCTATTACTCAATGGATTTTCTCCATTTGCTCCCACTTTTTTCCCTCTTGCATTCTTTATTTACTTCTCTTTCCTACCTTTCTCTTTCTCTCCCATTCGCTCCTAACTTGTTTACATTTATATGGAGGCTGCCATCTTTATTTATATGTTATTGGAGACAGCCATCTTGGTTTTTCGTTTGTCATTTGTTCGACGCCATATTTGTTTACAACGGCTGCTACTAGGTGCCCCAGTCGTTCGATTAGTCGATTACTCACCTTTGTTCGACTGCCATCTAAATTCTGGCGTAGGCCATTAGGTGGTGTGCCAGTCGTTCAATTTGACACTCTCGTTCGAATTAGTTCTGAAGTTGGCCACTAAGAGCACTGCTTTTTTAGAACTCAAAATACTATCTGGAATGGCGTGGGATCGAACTGCTAGACCTTGAGTCACCAGACTAGCGTCTTAGACCACGGCTATTGCAACATGCACTGTAAAAATAGTTTATAAGAAAAAAAATAATAATTGTAGTGGTTATTTTTTCATTACATTTTTATTTATTATTATTTAGATTTAACTCATATAATTTTTAAGGTTTTTATTTAAACATATTAATTGTTTAAGTATATGTTTTTAGTATTTATTTTTATTATTTAGGTTTAACCTACGTATATATTATTTAGATTTAATTTGTATAATTTTTAATAATTCTACTATTTATTTACATATCAATATTTCCTTACGTACATATATTAATTATTCATTTTTATTATTCAGGTTCAACTTATATATATATATATATATATATATATATATATATATATATATATATATATATATATATATATATATAATATATAATACTTTATTTTTTTTATCAGTATTTTTTAAAATGTATTACTTTTATTCAGTTATTTGATCACCGTAGTACGAAAATGAAGTGGATAAGCCATGTAACCACGCACGCACATATTCATGCTCCGGCAGGCCCTGAAAGTCAAACATGCCAACTGTGACAGGCCAAGAGTGTTGGCAGCAGAAGGTAAAATTTGTACTGAAATCGTATGTAGAGTAGTACAGCAAAAATGTTCTCTCAACTTCATTTCAGGTCTTCTCTCTTCAAGGCTAAATACTACGCGATCTTAATTATTTATTCGTTCTAGCAAGCATCCATCTAAACTTTTCTTCACGAAAAAATCTCACGATTGCCACTATCGAACTAAGCTTCCTAACTGTAACCTGGTTGTTTACATAGTCACTGTACCGCCCACCACAACTCAAGTGTACATAAACTATAGAGTTCAGACCAGCCGAACCACAAACATCCCTGCCATCTGTTCTACCGACCAACATGAGACTTACATAGGCCGGCAATAAGTCTTTCTTATTAAGTTTAACATTTTAACTACAAGTGTGTGTGTGTGTGTGTGTGTGCGTGTGTGTATATATATATAAACTTACATACAGTAATTTTTTACTATCTTAGACTTATTTTCAGAATTTTATTTACCATTCAAATTTAACTTTTAATTTTTCAGTATTTTATTTACGTGTAGGGACTTTGCTACTCGCCCTGGCCTTACCAAAAAATGTATTTACTGCTCATACTTTATGCTCTACTGGTCGACACCAGCCAAATATATAGTAGTCACTATATCACCATACCTACCACTATAACCCAAGTTATACGAGGATGCCCAACACCCCATCTTCTATAACCAAAGAAAAACCTCAATTCAGCCATACCACCCATACCATCTGCTCTACCATTCGTCACCTGACGAAATATACGCACAGTTTACTATAATTCAAGCAGGTGCTGAAACATGTGAAGTGTACCCCCCCTTCTGCTGGGTTCTGCGGCCTGCCGACTGCAGATGCGTGAGGATTGGAATTTAAAACCATCTGACCTTGGAAGCACTTCGATATCAGCCTCCACACCTGGACCAGCGGATTCGCTTCCACAACTGGTAGATCCTGGAAGTCCCGCCGAGCACTGCTCGCGTCTACGACCGAGGGAGATTTCGGAGGAGGAGGAGGGGGTGGCTCCCCGGCATGTTACTCCCCGCCTCCACCCTCGGCGTGGAGATCCTGGCATCGACGCGGAAGTGAGAATATGGCGTCGGTGCCATGACTGAGCTGCTGGGGTTTTTGACGCACACGACAAGAAGCAGGGGGGGGGGGGGTGCATCAAATATTACTGTCGATGTTGTTGTGCAAACAGCCTGCACAGGAACATGGGAAGCAGTTTACACCTCAATGATGCATGTGCCCCAAACATGTGCCCACAAGCTACGCCCCTTCTCTACTAGATCTTCACCATCGTATTAAACCAAATTGATTACACATGCTTTTCTGTCGGAATAGGTTTTACCTTGTCAATGCGGGTTTCACCATTCCCCTTCTAGAATACAGTTTCAGCTATAGGTACACTCTGGGATGTAGTCATGGCTCCAATTGCCGGTCATGGCTGCCCAATCCCTCTTTCTGAGAATGCACGCTTCCTTGCATGAATTCACATCCTTTTAGGCGTATGGGGCACAGTCCTGAGACACATATAGCTCCTGCCCTGCCGCGGGTGCGCTCATAATACTTAGCAATAGGGCACGATCGGAAAAAATTGCCTCGGGAGTGGTTGCTGCACAGTCTGGCTGCGAGAGCTGACAGTGCTAGCATTAGGGCAGAGTCCGTCACCACGCCGGTGACCGCGAGTAGCCCAGTGGACGACCATGCCGACAGCTCCGGAGGACCACCAGCTCCCAACCTCTTCAGCCGCCTCCGACAACAGCTCCACGGCCGTCGACGGACACCAGAGGCTCCTACCACGTCCTCCTAATCACTCCCTCAATACCTCATCCTCCTTGTCCGAATCAGGTATTGTAGGTCACGATGTGGCGTCCCTTCAGGACAACTCTGTAAGGCCCTAGCCAGGTCGTCTCCTCGCCAGTCTGGTGAGGAGCACCCACTTTGAATACACACCTAGGTCCCTTCCGACCATCCCCACCCTATTAAGGTTAGTATTTTGATTGTGGCTATTTTAAATATCTAACCTAACTTTCCCCAAACACATTCATGTCTTTGTGCAGGTCGCCTTCACATGGCCTTTCATGTTTTGCTTCCGCAAAGTTAAAATTAATATATTTTATTTTCTTAGAGAGTGCAGCCCATGTTATTATAACATTGCTTTTTTCATTAATATGTTCTGTAGTAAATTGTATTCCAAATATAGTCTATGGTTCTTGTTATTCAGAGTATAGAATCCTTTTGTTCCTTTTAGTGTTGTATTTTGAATTCAGTTAACTTATGTTGCATGTAAGATAAGGCCGCTACACATATCTCACCAAACGGCAGACTCACAACTATCTAGCGGTATTCCGAGGCCGAGGTAATGCAAACTGTATTGCAGGGGCTATTCTTCAGGGGCGCCCTTCACTAGGAACTCCCTACACTTGAGGGTTCGACTATCCATGTGCGGTCCCAGCTCAATAGTTCTATCCTGGCTAGAGAATAAATAGCCGGACTGGAGCTATACGGCGTATCACACAGGACCCAGTTGTCCTCTTAGGAGCACACAATAGGGCCGCTATCATAATCAATTTTGTCTTACCTGCTTCTCATTTGACCTTATGCCACGAACCCATAGGTGTGGGCAGACGGTACGTCTCAAACATTAATCAAGAAAGTTATAGAATGAGATAAATAATTTGATTCCTAAGACAACAGGTGATTTTCTCTTTACACCACCTACTAGAGATGAAGGAAGAGTTCCTCTAGAACATTTATTGATAGTCCTTCTTAACAATGAAAGTATTGGGGTACAACCCCCTCCCCCCCTGAACCGTACACTATCATTTCTCCTCACATACCACAAGAGCCTGCGCGCAACCTGAGTCGGCCGCTGTTCCACAGCCAGCCACTGCCTCGTGAACAGCAGGCAAAGCTCCGACCCATTACATTGTGCGCGACTCATGACTTTGTGGCCCACATGCAAGCTTACACGTCGCACTTTGTACACCGGTGTACTACTGCCACGATAGTAGTGCATTGTTGGTATGGTCCCGAGATATTGGCTATCGCATTCTATTCGGAGGTCACCTTCGTCACTCAAATGTACCATGTCGAGCAGAATTTTCAAAGTAAAATTAAATCTAGGGGATACAACCCCAAAGTCGTCCCTCAAACCAGGACGCTCACCACCCACAAAATCTTAAACGAGAAAACCCGACTTGAACGGAAGTATCCTCCTATGAGCTAACCAGGTACTTTTGAGCACCCCTTGATGGCATTAGGGTTGTAATTTGGATTTTGCTTATATGGTGAGACATCTCTACATTATCGGGCACTGAGGTTAAAGCCCTCATTAACAGCCTGTACTGAGTTGGCCCTGTGACCAATCCTTTATGTGTATTTGATTTAACGTCATTACACTTGGTGGATTACAATTCAACCCTGCGTAGTTCTGCTCTGACAGCAGCTTGTATACATTTTAACATCCCAGTTGGTATGATTACCAAGTTGGAATTTTGGATGTTGCAGGCAATAATGTTAATGCATGTTATTATTCTCTGGGTATTTCAGGCAGATGCCTAGCGAATATCCGGCTGGTACTGGATATTTTGCTTGAATGTATAGAATTTATTAAAACTCATATTTTCACATGGTAAGAATTTTCTGACAACATTTATGAGTGATGCACAAAATATTATATGTAAGGAGAATTTTTTGAAAATAAAATAAAAACTATAATTCCAAAAAGATAAAATAATGTTATTTTGATATTTAACATCAGTTAAGATTTTATATCATGACGGGTGCCGCTTTCCTGTTATACTACTAATCAACAACTCATCTGCCACACGTAGTTCTAAGTTACCCGAAGGAGAGTCAAACCCGGCAACAGATTATAAGCGTGTTCTTAGATCGCCACAACCCTGGTGGACGATGATTCTAAACACGCGAAGAAAATAAGGTTGCACAAGCCAGCGAGCACCACCCCCCCCCCCCCTCCCACATCGCTGAGAGCCAACAAACAGTCACCCACCTCTGGACTAAACCAAGCGCAGCCGAATATGCACAAACTGTGCGCTGGGCAGAGGGTAGCTACCCCCACCCCGGCTTCGCACGAGAGGGATGTCATGAGGTGACATCACACCTCCCACCGCAGCCCGGCGTTGCTCCTGTCCTGAGGACTATATAAGTCGGTGCACGCCCGGGCTCAGGGGTTATTCCTTGCTCCAGTAGCTCGCTCTAACACTTCATGTGCTGGAGCCTTCTACTACTCAACAGTTTTCGGCAGCCACCAGAGGCTACTACCATTGACGTTACCAGAGGCTCCATTGCCATCACCATAGACTTCTGCTACAGCCATCTGCAGCTATCAGAGGCATTGTCAACAACCGCTACCAGAAGCTACCATTGTCGACAACCACCACGATCTACCAGAAGCTCTTCGTCTTCAATCACTGTAGACTTACCACACCTGCCACTGCTGCTCCTATTGGAACAGCAGACGCCTCTACTTGCCAGTAGAGGCAACTACACCTACTGCTCTTATAGTAGTGATCCACCTGCATACCATAGGATACTTCCATATTCACTCTCTGCTTGGTTAGGAGGTAGCACGCATCACTGAATTCATTACGTCTAATAAATACAGATTGTTCCTTTCACTAAGGGTATCTGTTCTAGAGGTATATCCCTTGACCACTACAAATATCATCCACTGTACGTTAACTGAGACCAGGTTTTTATACACCAGTATGAACCTTAGAGTAGGACTACAGAGTCCCTTCAAGAACCTGTATGTCCGATACATATGTACACCATTCGACGGTCCCCTGTTCTAGATGCCAGGGGATAGAACGGTAGGGTCCCGACGACTAGAAACTCATCCAGCAGGGGAGAGACAATAACCTCAAGATGTATCTTAACCAGAGCGCCTACGGTGCTGGTGGGGATATTTGCTCGAGACTAACGGCCTGACCCCTGTTGCGACCCTCACCCAATAGTGGTAGGAAGGTGACCCATACGGCTCAACGCTCTAGGTCTGCACGCCTGTGGCAGGGGACTGATTAGAGCACCAAGCTCGTGCCTGCAAACACTATTGGAAAAACACTTAGATCAGGAAATATTTTGTCAACCCAACCTCTATGCCTATTGCCTTTTGGTAAAAGGCACAGCTCGCAGAGAAAGAAGCAGAAGACTGCCTGTACCGCCGCCAAGTAGCACGTTGTGTATATTAGATCCACTTGCTCCTAGTAGGCAAGCTGAACGGGATAGTGCGCAGCTAGCCCATCATCTGGAGAGACCTGCATCTCCCGTATTTAAATATATTTATTTCCCTCCGCACATTCATATAGCAAGAGAATATGATCCCATAGTACGTGGTCTGGTACAGGGTACGGAGGTAAGGTACCAGGCAGCTAACCCCAGGTTCTGGAACCAAGAGTCAGTGGAGAGGAATCGACGGTAGTGCGTTGGTCAGCATGGTACCAACATCCAACCTTCCACCAGAGTTGCAGTTGCCAGTTCCAGCCAGCTCCACCTTCACTGACACAAATAACTGCTGGTAGGACAGGTACTCCAAAACAGGCAAGCATCCCGACAAAGCCAGCTGCGACTTCAACAGTGGAAAACTTTGTCGTCAGTAGCCAACTGAAGCACCCAGCACGAGTTACTGTTGAGAAACGTAGCTTGAACGTCTAACTAGCACTGGCCAAGCATGCATGACCAAACGCAGCCAAAACCACATTGACCAAGCATATAAGTCTATAGACCAGCACGCGTCAATCATTATGTTTTGTTCTTATTTCATTGAAGATTTACATAATCTGCACCTTTAAGTAGATTAATTTTTATTTTTGAGAGAGATTAGTAACATATACCGTAGGTTTTTAATTTAAATTATCTTGTAATAATTTTATTTCGTATGTATTCATATTGTAAAAAGAAATTCCATTCTGCTCCTTTATCTCTAAAGGCAAATATTCTGCACTGTATTGTAACTTGACCCACAATCTGGGCAGAGTTGAAAGTTAAAACATTAAATTTAGTATGTTGATAAATTTGTAAACATGTTTTGGGGGGGTAAATTTTTTTTTTTGCCTATATCTCTTATATAAGCCGCATCCCACTTTTAGTTTTTTTTTTGTGAAAATATGTGGCCCATACACGCCAAAATACGGTACTTGTATTGAGAAGTTTTGGATAGCGTTCAACAGTGCCAGTGAAGGCAAAGCGAGGTTAAGATGTAGAAAAATCGGCAAAATGCACCGGCAGGGAAAAAAAAAGGAGCACTCCAAGAAAACTCTTAATCAACAGCAATGTCCACATTTCCAAGAGGCAAAAATCCGAGTAACCCTGCTGGAAATCGAACTTGGATCACCTTAGTGGGAGGTGAATGACTGCTACACTACAACCTCGTTTAAGGAATATTAAAGCGGTGCGCTGTGAAAAAGGCTACCAACATTAGCATATTTCCTGTTGTGAGGTGGGCAGCTGGACCCCTGAATTCTACATGCCAATCGAGCTAAGTTAGCTCCCATTAACTGACCAATCAAAGCAGCTATGTTTACAAGTACACCGCAGATTAAGATCAACCATAACTGAGCCATTCTACAAATATCTGTACATTGGTAAATAGGAGAAAATTTGATTTATTAAAAGAAAAACCTCTCAAATTTTTTTAAAGGATATTTATTACTCTTTTTCTAATTACATACAGCGAAATTTCTGACAGCATTCTTAAATAACTCTTCTTGTACTTTAAACTCTGCAATAATCAAAATGATACAATACAAAAAATAATTATTGTACATATAATTAGTATAAACACTGTTTGCAACTACAACAAAGCAACTAGCATTGTACATACATACACGTAAGAGTTTTGAATTCGATATACTCTAATATTTAGGAAGATTTATGTAAGTGCACTGGTAACAACAGCACTGTTTTACCGCCAAAAATCTACACACAAATGATAAAAGGCATTCATTCACAAATACTTCTTTATATAATTAATATAGATTGATACCCTGTGAATAAAAGAAGGACGTGCGAACTTTGAATCTCGTGAATAGATACTTTTAAATTATGTCTACACATAAAAAAAAAAACCTTTCAGAAATCGTAATCTCAATGCTATTTCAAAAAAACACACATTATAACCTTCGTAATAACAAGAGAGATACAACTTCAAGGCTCTTCACACAAAATGCTACAAACACATAGAGGGTGGAGCTAACAGCCTTAAACCAAATAATACTAGTGGGGAAAAGTATAAGTTGCCAGTCTTGTGAAGTGTGTGGGTGGAAAACTCAACATGGTATCATTGTCTCTTGAGGGGCCACAGGGGGTCAATGTCGCTGAAGGGGTCGCCAGGCTTGGCCGTCGTTTCCAGAGACGTCTGCCTGCTCTCGAAACATTCGTGGCTGAACCGCCTGCGTGCCTTTGTGTCAGAGTGCCTGGCACGAAGGCAGGATGGGTCGGTCAGGTCAGCGAGGCGCTCCAGGTCTAAGCACGCTTCACGGGTGGTAGTGTCGGGTGGCCCACATACCTCGCTGCTCTGTACATGCTCCTGGCCTTCACTGCTGCTTCCGGCACCTGCGACACATCATAGCACGGTCTACAGTACAGAAAATATGTTATATAAAAATACATCGTGCTTTAGTACAATTTCTAAAGACATGGAATTTGCGCAAATTCATTTAAGGGCAGGGTAAACTTCAACCACATGTTTTCTATTGGACCGCTGTTTGTTATACATGTCTTGAACGACTTTCAACGAATGACAAACCTGAAAGGAAAAATGCACAAAATCCCATTCTACTTAGTCTGGCATTAAACTACAACAACAGCCAATAAACAACCAACGGATTCTCAAGTATACATAGGATCGTGGAGTCTTATCTTGTTGCTGAATGAATCCTTGAAATTTCAGCGTCTCTTACGATTGATAACATGTGACACCCACTAATCAGCATCTAGAAACGCACATTCCCGATGGTAGCAAAACCAATAGGGAGTATTCCACAGTACGGTATGGCCAATCACGTACAAGCTTCCTCCCAGAGTGTTAACAGTGAATAAGACTGGTTGAGTATGCCATTTTGCTCACCTGCAGCATCTACCTGTACTCTTTGTGGCAGGACCATGCAAAGGTGATAATATCAATGCAAGGCAATGATGACTACATTAACACACACTACTTACATAAGCTCACGCTAAAATGTCCCAATATTATACACTGCAAATGATGATCGGCAAGGAAAAAATTGCTTCAATTCTCAATTTCCTACACATGAAACTATGACAAATACAGTACATAATTTACTCTTTAGCAGCAAAAATTACTGAACTTTTCGTGATATAAGGCATTATTTCCCCACTATAGCAATTTTATAGACGACCTGAAATTTGTAAATACAGTGGATTCTCGAAAATACATTTTTCACTGGACCAACAGAGAAAAATGAAGCATGCGGGAAAACAATGAATTCGGACTTGGATTTTAGACCTGGGAAATAATGAATATAACCTAAAAATGCATATTTGTTTAACCCAAAAGCCTAAAAATTTCAATAAAAGCAACTTAAAGTACATTTACAATTAAACATTCACTTTAAATTAAAAACTTCATTTCTCGAAATTGAATTTTTTTAAAATGTTTTTGTCCAGTGTTCCTTCATCGGCCGAGCCATTCTCAATTTCTCTGTTAAAATTAACACAACTTATTTATTTGCAATGATTTTTGCCAACCATTACTTGCCAAGCTGTTTTAAAACCATTCCGATACTAACCAGACACACAACCGATAGTTTCCAATAATAATCACGCCGTTAAAATACGGCATCCATAACCTTATCTATCAAATTCCCATCGAAAATACCATGATCATACATAGTCCGATGCAGCCTCAAAGAATGTTGATTCATTCTCACTGGAATTGTGTAATAAGAACAAAAGATGCTTTCTCACTGCCGCCAACATACAAGTGCAGTAAACATGTAGGGATGAAGTATGATCCATTAAATACTAAATAATGCTGCGGGATGTACACAATACTATCGTAATGTACCACTTGTCGACTATATGCATTGTTTAGCATTCACGTAGTGTTCACAGACGTTTGATGCATGCAATCTTTACATACGCCTGTTTTAAACGGACACTAAGGGGAAAACAAACTATAGGCGATTGTTGAAAGTGATCAATTAGCATTTTTTAAATGCAAATTTTGATGGGACCAAAATAAACGCGAGAAAGTGTATATAACGGAAACAATTCATCAAGAATCCCCTGTAATCAAATCATGCTGTACAGGAATTTGTACACAACTCATATTGCAAAAATATATTACCAATAAACATGCCATACAGTACAACATGACAAAGTGTTATGAAAGCCAAACTCATGAAAACCAGAGAAAATACAAATATAAAAAAGGACAGCTCAAGCAACTGACAGCACTGATGTGGATTGTACTTATATTTTCAAGACTGTTGGGCCATTGCATATTATAGTGATGCCTACATTCTGTGGCAATTTTAATGATGCAGCTATCGATTACATCAGTTGCTGGTATAATTGATTTTAGACACACTGTGTGAACATGCAGTTTTTAGAGTATACATGAACAGTACTAACAAGGTCATGAAAAAATCTTGTGGCTGAAAGATGATACTCGTAGTAACACAATCAAGAAAATGATGATTTGGCTTTGCTTTCATCCCGAGCTCCATGGGTTTAAGAGGATGGATTTTACAGATTTTCAATTAACCTTGCACACTGTATACTCAGTACAATATTGTTATAAATTGCACACCTACAGAATACACATTTTCTAAAAAGAATATGAATTAGTATTTTGGCGTGTATAGGCCGCACCAGAAGTTTTTGATGAAAAATTAGGGATAATTAATATTTCAAGTATAGGCCACACTGAGTTTTTGTATTCCTGTAAATATTTTTAAGTCACAATTCTGTACAAACATAATAAATTCTGACTTAATTTCTCTCCTACAAAACATTTGTGACAGAAAATTTGTGTTATGGTGCAATGTTTACCAATATACATCACGCAATTACTATTCCACAGATGGTTACGTGACTTGTAAAAGCAAAACCACAGCAACATGTTACACAAAATGGCATCTTATCAATGTACACTTATAGAGCCGTGGTGGGCTTGAAAACTACGTCCGGAGCTTCTTTCCCTAGACAATTTTGTTTGGAGATATAGACCGACTCCCTTCTTCCCTCTGTCGAAGGAAAATACTAAATGTAGCAGATGGGGAAAAATAAATGTCACAAACCAGCTGCTGTAAGTCAGAAATTTAAAAGAACCCTCACCCCCTTCAATTTCTCTACAATCAGCAACGAAAAATAAATATTTATCTCTGAAATTTACATTTCATACAATACACGTAAGGAAGTGAAAAAAAAAAAAAAAAAAAGGAGGGGGTGCAACTGTGACAAGAGGGATTTATACTTGATCAGAGCCTACTTGGGTGGAACTTAGATGTGATTGGCTGCCAGGAAAGCAGATATGAGCAGACATTGCATTGGAAAATTTTTTGAGTAATGACTGTAGAGAACACACTAATCTCGGCAGAGAGGACAAAGCACAGCCAACAGTTTTCTGGTTGACACACGAAGCCTGAAGTTATTCACCCGTATAATGGATGCTATGAAAATCCTTGTCGCTCGCGTGACCACTCTAAGAGAAGGTCACCGTAGTCAAAATTACAGTTCTGGTTCGTAATGAGAGTATCACAAGAATAAATAAATGGTGACCTGTAGTATTGTGCCGGTGCACGGCTGGTATAAAGAAAAGGACGAGTGGCCTGTCTGATGGGAACAAAGTCAAGTGCCACTGTCACAACCTGATGGAGGGGTTGGCACACAGTTACAGGTTTACCTCGTTCGCTGGTGGCTGCTGCGGGTCTCACCAGGACGTAGTGCACTGCCGACTCTTGGTGTTCCCCGGGACAAGCTGGTGGTTGACGGTCTGGTCGCCACCCAACTACGGGTTGGCAATACCCACAGGGATGTCCTCCACGAGAGGATGCGTGGTCCTGCTGTCTTGATGAGAGGTGGATAGAGCAGTTGGGGTGGAACTAGAAGGTGAGGTATATCCAGTAGTTGGGCAGCGTGAGCTCTGCCCTGCCGGGATGTGCTGCAAAGTGCAGGCAGTGGAGTTGGGTTGCGACTCAAGTTATATCTGGAGGTGCAAGCTGCCCCTCTAACCTTCTGCTGAGTAACACCCTTCAGAGCGTACGGCATGGGAGAAAGTACAACTATCGGGATAGCGTGATTGAAGCAAGCGACGTAATAGGTCCCTAACTTTGTGTTCTGCCAAATGCCGCAGCTGCACAGACAAGAGTTATACACTGTGCTTGTCTCGTCCAGCCCCATGTAGAGCAGTGAACACAGCGGCAGGATGTCACTATGCTTGGGTGTGGTCACACAGATCAGTCTAGCTGGCTAGCCACCTGGTGGAGCTCTTGCTAATTGTTGGGGCGCTACAGTACTATACACGAAGAGGAGAAAGGGGGGGGGCAGAGTACGGGAGGCTGTCTAATGGGCTTGTGTACTATTTGCTTTAATGAGATTGGTCCTCCGGCTTCATTCTAGTGGGCTGGTTTCTAAGTGAGGTTAACAGAGTTACTCCAAGAAATCTGTACTCAGAAGTAATTTTTGGTTCACGTATATATTCGGGGAAAATATACACAATGGCTCATACTACCTCCTAAACTAACATTGAGTTGAAACTGAAGTTAACCTATGCACAGCCAGGTACTTAATAACAACTTTCCCTAAATATGTAACCCGGGTTGTCCTCAAGGTACCATTGGTGATCACTTCCAGAGGGGAAAGTGATAAATATGTAACCCGGTTTGTCCTCAAGGTACCATTGGTGATCACTTCCAGAGGGGAAAGTGATAAATATGTAACCCGGTTTGTCCTCAAGGTACCATTGGTGATCACTTCCAGAGGGGAAAGTGATAAATATGTAACCCGGTTTGTCCTCAAGGTACCATTGGTGATCACTTCCAGAGGGGAAAGTGATAAATATGTAACCCGGTTTGTCCTCAAGGTACCATTGGTGATCACTTCCAGAGGGGAAAGTGATAAATATGTAACCCGGTTCGTCCTCAAGGTACCATTGGTGATCACTTCCGGAGGGGAAAGTGATAAATATGTAACCAACCCGGTTTGTTCTCAAGGTACCATTGGTGATCACTTCCAGAGGGGAAAGTGATAAATATTTGCTGTTACCGTCCGGTAAGGTGAATGCCAGGATGTCCTGAAGGGACAGTCGAAGACCGCTAACCAAGGGAGAGGTAAGGAGCGAGTTGCCAACGTCTTCAGGAACTAGTGGTGGAGTCTCCAGGATCTCTCAAAGGCGTTGCCGTAGGCGCTGAAGAAGCTTCTGGTGATGGCAATACACGGGAGTAGGCTTGTTCCAGCCTTGTTCATAGCGTTGGGGCGGAGCATGAACTGCCTTCTGCAGGCTGCGCATGGCCTTATATATTGGTTGACTGCTGGATCGGAGGTGGTGTAGGTTGTGAGGGGGGGTGGTAGGTGGTACCCTTCAAGTTGTCTGCTAGCGTCTTCTGCTGCTGGAGGATCGCTGATGCGGCGAGCTTCAATCCTAATCATCTCTTAATACTGGCGGTGTCCTCCCTTGGCGTGCTGTAGGACTACGCGAGCTTGGATGGTGGTCTCTGTGTCTCGGCCGATAGTACAATCTCCCTTTGGGGGTTGGCGTGACATCTGCTTCAGAGTTGAGAGCAACAGTGCAAGCTGGACGCACGTGTCTGGAACACCATCTCTCACTACAAGGGGCGTATCCAGTAGGCATGTGATTAGTGTATTTTAGTACTGTTTATGACTTGCCTAAGTCGAAATTAAACTACGTTCAGATGAGGCAAAGTTGAATATGCATCATAGCTGTGCAGTGCGTCAAGGTTTAAAAACTGAGAAACTGGCCAATAAGTTACTTCACCTTGAGAGAAATGCAGTCTGTAAGATTTGCACCATAGATGCAAAAAAAAGGGAGAAAAAATTCAAAATGTATTTTAAAGGTTTATTAAGCAGCCAACATGTCAATTGGTACTTTCCTTTACCAGTTGTTGGGAGGAAAAAAAAGGCACAGGCATGGCAAGCAATTATATAATCAACACCAGACTGTTAGCTGAACCTTTTACAGTAAACACAGGCAGAACTACTACTGCTACCAACGATATTTCAGGTGGATGTAGGAACAACTATAAGAAAGTAATATATGCAACAGACGATTGACGATGATAATGAACTATATACTGTAATCTGAACAAACATGACACAGTCAAATTTGCGTTGGCCCTATCAGAGAAATAAACTTACACCAAACAATAGCCAAATACTATATTGATAAAATGGCACATGAGAACATCTCTCAGAATATTTTACTACTGCACCTAAGTCTTATTAGTAAATGAAACAGTTCCAGAGTACAGAAACTTGAGCACAGATCATAATTGGCTGCGCGTGATACAACGTAGCCAGATGATGTGCGTTACACATGGCAGCCCCAAGGGCAAGTCACACAATTAATGGGAATACACAAATGTGCCACATGACTGTACCTGTGACAACTGGGCATACCGTGGATTGAAACAGAAAATAGGCAATGGTGTACGGGTTTCTTACTGTTACCGTACAAAACAATTTCAATTCAAAATGCACCCTCCACCAGGACTGAAATGTGTAAAAACATTTACCCACACAAACAAAATACTTGTGAAGCCATAATGTGAATAATACATTTTTTATGGCGCAGTTACACCTTGGCAAACACATTCCACTCCCGCAACATAATGCAGAAATAATATTAAATTCATGCGATTCATTCGCATGTCATCTGTAGGACTTTATAAGACTGTGTTAAATATAAACTTCTACACCAAGTTACAGATATGGCAATTTGTTGTGTAAACTTTGGTCTATTCGCACAGTCAGAATGCTCTACACCGCAAATGTACTTATGTAACTAACTTTCAGATTAGCAACGTGCGACTACATCTTCGAGCCTACAAAATTCGGTCACTGCCTAATTCGCATCCCATGTGCTCAGCAAGACAACATGAAAGCTACCTAACCCCATTTTCTCAACTCCTGACTGGAGCTGGCTAAGGTCAGTTGGCGGTCCCAGCAGAAAGTCTTCGGAGGGATGTCGGGTATGCGACTTGCCTCCTCGACTCCGCTTGTCCTCGAAACTCGAGCGGCTGGTCAGGATTCCCCCTGCGGGACCAAGTAACCATCACCACACATCCACTGCGCACCACAATTACACAAGCAACACACACACACACATACATTCCACTCACGGGGTACTGACGCAGGACAATACATCTACACATAATCCAGAGCCACTAGTAACAATCACAAAACATAAAAAAACACAGCCAAGGATCTACGTATACTCTAACACTAATTTTTTTTGTACCACTGGACACAGTATTAGGAAACTTACACTTTTACTCCGTTGTACTCAAACATTTTAACTCACCAAAAATTATTTAGAAAAATGTAAAGCTTACTGTTTTCTAAATAAGTGAATCTTAGCGAAATAAATGCAGTGGGGACTTCATTAATAATAACAGAGATATAATATATGACTTTCATAATGCATTGTATGCTGCAATTACTATTTTGGAAGTTAATCAGAAATTTTAATTTATAACTACTAAATTTGAAAACACTCAAAATGAATATATGCAAGACTTTTGCATAGAAACTGTGCTGAATTTTCCTAACAACCTTCCACCAATAATAACACAGGGCCTTCACACTCAGATGTTCCACCATTACATGCTGCACACCAATCCAGGGCTTCGTGAATGGAGGAGATACTATATTTCGAGCACAATTCACTAGGGTTTGAAATAGGAAAATTAACTTTTGTGAATGGCACTTTAACTAGCCCTTTAACTGCAAAGCAATTTACACATATTCAAACACAGAGGAACATGTTTTGGAGCACCTACCTTGCCTGACTACCCCCAAAAACAGACAAGACCCCACCTTACAGCCCTTCCCATTGCTGATTACATTAGAAAACTACTGACAGGTATGGTACAACGGAAATCAGGGCACGCGACTAACGAACCATAATACCATGCCTTCCCATCACCATGCCTTCCCATCACCATGATACATCATTGCCAATCAGTAAGCACAATATTTAATTGAAGAAAATAGCATGTACAGTAAACTCACCTTTCTACAACCCCGAGAACAGCCACCCTCTCAAAATAACAACCCTTTATTTAGTACAATGAAAACATTATAGTTAAAAAGGCTTTTCCAATAACGACCCTTTTCATGGGAACCACTAAAGGTTGTAGGGACGAACAAATGAAATGTGTAGTCTAGTACTCACGCTTCATGAGCATGTCCTGGGCAAAGTAAAGGAGAGCCTGATAAGCGAACTTGAGGTGTTCACGGTCCCGCAGGGCATTCTTGTGGTGGCTGCTCATGACGCCTGCAGTCGCCACAAGGTCGAGGAGCCCCATGCCAGCCTGCACCTCGCACACCGCCGCCGTGATGAGCACAAACAGCCCAGTACGACCAACCCCGGAGAGGCAGTGCACCACGACAGGATGACTGGTCACACGTTGCTGTTGGCAGAACCCCAGTGCCTCGCACACAAACCCCAGGAACGGTCCAGGGGATGCTGGAAATGAGCTGTATCAGAACACAATCTCACATATTATATGCTGTTCCCAGTTAACTAAGCACCTTTATAAACCCAGTATCCCTCCCTACCTACATATTTTGTAACAAGCACAAGGGTTGGCATGTACTCAGAAAAATTGCTAATGGTCAAAAAGTAGTTTCATGTCTTCCGCAGAATTAAAATTGTTGGGCAAACATTGTGAATACGGGAATAATTTTGCTTTATATTTTTTAATGCATGCAAGTGTAAAAATGAGCAAAATTTTTTAATATTTAGTTACTTTGATAATAATTTTACAATATCACTTCATCAATGCATGGATAAAATAATCAGGCCCATGACAATGTTGATTTTACACAAAAGTGAACTAGACAACACAACTATTAAGGTTTTCCAACCTGAATAACTCTCTCACAGACAAAAAAATCTTCTACTTACACTGGTTTGATGCACGACATGTATATAAATTATTATTTTTTATTCAACTACGTATCATCACGTGCCCTACAAGTGATAAAATCCAAAACACTGTAGCTACCCAAGCCAGCATTATGTCTTCTATAATAAGGTGGATGCCTGGAGACCGTAACGCACCCAAAGAAAATTTATATTAAATTGCACCGTCTTAAACAAAACCTCATGAAATGGGAAAATACCAGTAAACCATGCCAGTGTGAAGATGCGCCTCAGCACACACAGCCGATGCAACCAGCACAACAAGAAGTTGAGTTTTCAGCCGCCTTAAGACATGGCAGCAAGTACAGCGCCACCTACGAGGGAGGAGCCACTCTGCCAAAGCTACCCCGAGGGTCTAAGACACCCGAGATACCCCCAGTGTAGGAGAAAAATGTCCCTGCTCAACTGTAAAACTGCAGATGATTTTCAGCAGCTCGATCTACCACCTTGTGTGCTGAGCGCTCTGCTCTTTTCCGCTTTCCTCAAAAGAGATCAACAGTTGATCACCAGCTTCCAACACCGGACTTCAAGCACGCGCTGCAGGCCCAGAAGAGTCGTCATTTCTTAACCTTACATTTGCTGCCAATCCCACACCCCATAAACCCAGTCCCTTCAGGAGACAGCCAGCTTCAGTTAGGACTACCTAGTTGTTGCTCTGTGCTCTTCTAGCTCGCCCTTCAGGCAAGGCGGCTCTTCAAACCAACAGGCACATTCACCTGTCTTTGCTTACCTTCCGAGAGTCAACCAGTGTCTTGGTTACAGTACGACAGTATGGGTCACTGTGTTTTATTCTGGACAGAATAAAAGACACATCCAGTTTAAACAGTGTCTGCTCTATGTTGTGTGAATTGTGCTTAAGTCATTCCCTGTAAGTGTCACCCAAATTCAGAGAGGCAAGGAACGGCGGATTTGATACTGGGTTTGCCGAACTTAGTGTACGAGTAAGAGTGGGGCCTGTCCCCCAAGAGGACTTGACATACGTCATCAATACACAAGCCATTACTCTACCACCCATACTGTCGACCAGAAATGGAAAGGTACCTGGTGGGTACGTATGGTAGAGCCACAACGAAGAAGCTAGATTCCCCTTGTCAGGTAACATAATACTCCGGCCATTATGTATAAACTTGCAGAAGGGAGTGGCAGGTCTAGCAAGGAAGTCCGAAATACACTAGCTAGGAAGAGCGTTGCCTGCTACATCATTGCGGAAGTAAACCATAGCACCTCACTCCTGATAAAAGTCAGTTCACCTATAGGAGGGGTAGTAAGTGAAGCGACAGGAAGGTAGCTGCCATCCTAGCTGGCAAGCAAGCATGACTCGAACCACCTCTCCCAGCCTTCAGCTAGCTGACGAACTGACACCATCCCCCAACTGTAGAGGCCTCATCCCAGTCACTTGTTTGGACCCCTTGAGAAACTCCCCGGAGCTGCACATCCAGTCGAGTTCCTCCGTCTAGGTCTACCACTGGAACTTGGCATCGAGCCAGCTGACGACTTACAGCCTGCACCACCAACCAGCACCAGTGGGCCGGAAACCCGCCATCCACCGACAAGTACGCCTCTCCGCCAAGCCGTCCGCCAGACACAGCCGGATCAAGAGACTCGTCGACGGACATATGCAGACGAGCACCCGTCGCCCAGCAGTGGGAGGTAAACCAGCGGCTCTGCCAACAACCCGCACCGGCAAGCCATTACTAGCAGAGCTACAGCCTACCCGCCCGACTTTATATAGAGGCACCATTAAGACCAAGAACCAGATTTTACAGACGCTGCCACATTAAGGTCGGTATTTCCACACCTGTGCGACTGGTCTAGCACAGAACTACGAAAATGACAACTAATCCCGGTTCATTAGACAGGATCAGATCAGACAACCCTGAGATAACAAAGAAAGGCCGGGAGAAAACCCCTGTAACACCAGACTTTGGTGAGTCAAGAAAACCCAGTGGCACCCAATCCAGTTAACCACGAACACGTCTGAAGTGGGAGAGAACGTAGCTGCCGCTGGCGAAACCTCCACTGTCATGTACTCCGACAACTCCGACACAAATACTGCACTGCCTCGTGCAATGGTCTGGGACAATTCTTTATTGCATGCGTGCACTGGCAAGATCGTTTTCACCACCACTACCTAGGGTGGAACAATGAACCCCGCTACACAGAAGGCTTGGAGTTTCGGTGTGATCAGTGTCGCCAACAGTAAGCCAGCCACTGCAACTGTATTGCGTGTCCAAATAGCGACATAAATACAGTGAGGTACATCACCTGCAACCAGACTTTTCACTACGGCTGTATAGGGTGGCCTGATGATAGGTTCACCTGCCCGGACTTTTATACCATTACATGATGTGTCACCAAGCTGAGCTATATAGATTGAGTAACCCAGGTACACACAGTGCGGCATCAACCCATAACCCAGGTGGCCCGCAACTACCAGAGTTCACCGGCTGACCCCAAGAAGACCCTGTCGCTTTCACACAGGAATGTAAATGCAAATTTAGGGTGAACAACGTGTTACCTAAAGAGTGGGAAAGCTCAAGAATGGTGGGCAGGATATGGCTAATTCATCACTGAATGGGCACAATTTTGCGACCAGTTAGCAATCCAGTTCTCCGGCGAAGAAATCTTTGCCCGCCTGAGTACCGAGTTCCACAACTGCACCTAAGGGATCAAATAGAAAGCCGAGATATTTATACACAGCAAAGTACAGATGTACAAGCATATAGTACCTGAAGGAAATGAGAAGAGCTAAGAAAGCCCGCAAGGTTTGAACTTCGCGCTGTAAAGAGATGCTGCTCGCATAGCACAGCTTCCACAAGCACAAGATGTGTTGTCGCCTCACGCTGCTCGAGATAAGGATCCAGGAACCCATGTATGACAGAATAAACTCCACCCCAGAGAGGCAGCGTTAATTCTCCCGCACCCGTCCGAGTGCATATGAACTGGGAAATTCAATGTAAAAGTGATTCCAAAGCATGCCTCAGGAATGACTTCTGCTACACCTTCTGACTGTGAAAGCCATTGGTGTCAGCACAGGGCAGAGTCCCTCACCCGCGTCGGTGACCACAGAAGTACCAGTGGCCGCCACCGCCATCCAGTTCCGGAGGACCGCCATCTACCAAAAGGCCCTCAACCTGTTCGGGCACCTCCTGAGGGTTGCTGCCATCCAGAAGCCTTTCAGCTCTTCAGCCTCCGCCAGCAACTTACGGAGTTGTCAACAGCTACTAGAGGGCCGAGCAAACATCGTCGCTACCAATTCCTCCACTTCTTCCTTCCTCACTACTACTGATGGACTGAAGGTCACGGTGAGCCTTAAGGCCCTAGCCCGGCCATGTCTTCACTGCTCGAGTGAAGGCCTCCATGTTGCTAACTGCATCTTTAGGTCCCTTCCGGACAAACCCCGTTCTGTAATTCAGTTAGGTGAATTATACCTTTGGGCTAATTGTGATTAATGATTATAGTATTTTTAAACTTTAATTTGCTACACGTCGTATTACAATGTTTTACCCAGGTTACCTCCACCTGGCCTGTAACGTAATTGAACTTCCTTATTATGAATATCAATATAAAATATTTACGTTTTTTTTATAGTAGTCAGGAGAGTGCAGCTCCACGTGTTCTAAATATTTTGCTTTTAAATACGTCACATTAAAAACTGTATTTTGATCAAGTCAGCATTAGTATTTTCACTCTTAGATTTTTTGAACATCCCTTATTGGTCTATAAGAGTTTGATGGGATTTATTTATTTGATTAATTGTTTTATTCTCAATTTATTTTGCTCACATAAGGTAACACCGGCTATGTGAACGATGCCAAACTGTAAATACACACCAACTTAAAGAGGCACACAGAGATCTGCCTGGGTAATGCAAATTGTATTGCAGTGGCCGATCTTCTGATGCGCCCATCAGCTAGGAACTCCTTTTTCCGTTAAGGAGTCAGCAGGTGGTTTGGATAACTTCCCATGCTACTGGCCGGAGAACGGCTTAGTCTAGGGGAAGGATTTCTGATCTACTTCACCCTGGGTGGAAACGTTCACCTACGAGTCACGACTATCTACATGAGGATCCTGATCACATATAGTTCCATCTTTGGCTGTAGAACAGCTGGATTGGAACTACAAAGGGATCACAAGTGATAAAGCCGTGCTCTTAGAAGTACACAGTAGGACCGCTACTTTACCCCGGCTTCGTCTTAAGTCTTTCTAATTCTTTATCAGTTTATCAATTTGGTCTTATGCCGCGTTCATACAGAAGTGGGCAAAAGCACCAATTGAAACGAGCACAGAAAGAGCTAGAGAATAAGATCACTCAACCAATTATTCCAGAAAGTTCAGAAGAGAGCACACTATTTACACCTCCAATCAGACTAGCAGGTAGAACACCTTTGCAACAACTAATAATATTACACTTTGATATTGACGCCCTGGGACTTCATCACGACCTGTTGCCCAAATCCTACACCAGGACTACCATCAGCCCTGAAGCTGAAATCCTGGTGCCTGTATATAAAAATCCTGTAAAATCCTGGAATCATTGGGCCAAATTACAGAAAAAAAAAAGTGGATATGAAAGATGTTTATATATTTAATGTAGTAGTTTTAGTTTTAAATGTACAAACCATGGTAATTCTTTTCTCTATTCACACTTGCTTTAGTTTACACAAATGTATCCGCGATAATTTTCGTTTCCTCACCACTGTGCCAAACCCAAAACACAGTCACCAAATTCGGATTGCATGCATAAAAAACGGCAATTTGCTGCAAATGTTTTTTCAATAATGGCATTGGCCTTTGCGTGTGATCATACAGCCACGAACACAAATATGTAGATAACTTTATACCTGCGCCAGTGAATAATGAAGCAAAATGTTTAAGACATACACTATTGAAGCAATGGCGTATGTCCAAAATATTTCGCTTAATTATCCACCTGCGTTGTAAGAGTTGAATCTTTCAAACAAATGCGTCAGTGAAACTGACACATCGCTGTGGGTACAAAGCAGCAACGTAGAGCAAACTGGCATAGTAATAACCACCACAACGAGGGGGGTTGAATTTTTCGACATTGTTAAAAATCTGAAAAAATGGATAAAATAGGTTAAAACGGCAGACCTGTCCTACACTGATATTCCCCTACGCCTACCCTAGGAACTTACAAGCAATACCAGCGCCACTCCTCCGCAGCGAGTGCCGGCCGTTTTTGAGCGACCCGCGACCCCGCAGAGCCAGTTGGAGAAGAGGAGGGTGCCGTCACTGCGTGAACAGCAGGTAAAGAGATGAAAAGTGACTGTGTCTGTGTCCCATGATTTTGTGCCGACACATAAGCCAACCAGGCCCACACTATACGCAGGTGTCTTACCGAAGCATGAGTAGGCATTCCTAGGGTATGTTCGCCGCGACACTGCCATCGCTCCATTTGAAGGCCACCACCATGACTAAAGCAAATCCCACGTACCGCAGAACTTTAAATATAACAGCTATTTAAAGGGTTTCAATCGCCAAGTTTCCGTCCAGTCTTAACCCTCGCAAGGATTAAAATCTGTAACCCCATTCTCTCATTGCGGGGAACCTGCCACGTTCTTGAGCTAGCTAAGAGCTTGGGAGCATTCATATTGACGTCGGGGCTTATTACTGTGACTTATATGTTAAGGTTCTGTGATGCTCCTACTACCTTGAGTATTGAGGTTCGAGACCTCCACGTTCACCTATACTGGAGTGAACATTATGTTTAACTCTTTTCATGCATGTGATAGGCCAACACCGTACGACATGGCTTAAAATGCTTCAAGTTATTATTTGACCCGTCCAGCCCCTCCAAGTAATTTTTGTTTCAATTACCGTCCCACATTAGGCACGCATAATGTTTTCCCATTTGGCCACAAAAGTTTGCTACCTTTCTTATATACTATACATTGTTCAGGCCTGAGTGATGCTAAAAATGGGAGCTAGACTTTTTTCCCCCAAAGGTAGTATTCAGAACTTGCTGGTGCAATGAATTGTGGGACTGAAGACAATGGAAGGGAGTGAGAGACAAGGTGGAGGGCGGTTAACTTTGTTCGTTTGTATGTACAAATAAAACTGTATTCTTGATCTGGAAAACAAGAACTAAATCAGGTTTACTATAATACATATTAATAAATAAATTTATTTAAGAAAATATTGTTAACTTAATGGTTTTATTAAATGGCAGCCCCAATGAAAATATGTACCTGCCAGGCCACGCATTGAACTGCAGGTGTACGACTATCCGTGATGCCCTTGTCTCCCCAACAGTCAGGGACAGGATCCTCTCCGTCCAGTGCGGGCGCACGGTTGAGCTCTGCAAGCTCAGCTTCATCTTGCCTAGGACAAGCTCCTGCGCTCTGTCTGCTGGCCAGTACAGCTGTTCCTCCAGCTGTCCAAAAAGCAACACTTCCACGTTAAGTCACCTCACAACAGTCACCTGAACATACAGCAATCAAAATTCAACTACGTCCTACAAAAATTGTACCTGCTTGTGAACATGCAAGATGAAACTCGCCGTAAATATTTCCTGCACTCATCTGTCCTCCTCTGAGCTCACATTGACATATTTGAAGTCACACTACGAAATTATAATTTATTTTCATTAAATTTATACTGTTACGCTCTGTCTTTGATGTTCTTGTGTCTTTCTATTTCAGTAACTAATATCATTCACTCTCCGAAACAAAGTAATTAATGCGAAGTATTTGTTGATACATCACATGGGAATTATATATATATATATATATATATATATATATATATATATATATATATATATATATATATATATATATATATATATATAAACCCAACAACAACGTGAAAAGTAACTAGAAAAATAATTAATGATTCTCAAAAAAATAAAAACAATACAAAGCAGTAAATGTTTCAAAAGGCACATGTATAAAATAAACAACACTAATCCGAAAGGAAGCAAAGTTCACGTGCAAATTTCAAAGGGAAAACAATGATAGCTGAACAAGCGTTTATATAAAAATTATTAAAGCACCAAGCAGAAGTGTTTATTAATGCATCATATGTAGACAAATTTTGTGGACATACTGCTGGAAGGTGATACAAACAAAATATTAAATTATTGAGGCACACATTTACAGTCATTTAGAGAAAAGCAGCTCAGGTTACTGTGTGTATAGTCCATTCACGATTACTTCTGATGCATGACGCTTTTTGCAACAATGGTGATTACACGACTTCAGCTCATCCCTACACATAGATACGCTTTTGATTCTAGAAGTTAGCATTGCCTTTAAACCCATCACGTGAGATTGTACTGTTTGCCATTTGGGATGGACGTTCTAGATAGGGTAAATTGTATTATTCACAAGACCACCGCAATTATGCATTCAGAGCACAGAGTACTTTTGCCTGCCTATAGATAGCACTGCTTGTCTCGTCTCGTCGCTCGTTTGTTTGTTTTCTTCCAGCTGGCCGGTGACGTCACGCTCAAGAGCTATGCTATTTGCACCCGTACTCTGCGACCATCGCCTCGCCTACGAGACTCCAGCCAACCAGCGCCAAGTAGCAGCCAGATTTATTATAAAAAGAGAGACGCTGCTCTACTCCACACCAGTCTTCAGTTCTTCCCTGCACAGTTCTGACCAGCCTGTGAACCAGTCTTCAGTCGTCTAGCACACGTTGTTCAGATACTGACTAACCTGCACTTTAAGCCTTCACTTTCGTATTAGCCTTGCTACACCCACCTTGCGGCTTATATATCTAATCTAATACAATTACGACTCATCACCAAGAGTACCTCTGCCATCACTACAGACCTGGGTGACACGTTGCCTACCCTACAGGCAACGGGAACTTATGAGTGAATCCTTCTCACCTGGAGAATACGCAATCCGGATGCCACTGTGCCTACTCTACCCCTTGATGAGAGCCCACAAGCTACCCAGACCTCGGGCAAGGCCGAGCGCCTCCAACGAGGCACGAAGCAGAATCGCTGACCAGAGAATTCCCACGTCAATCAGAGCAGGAGGACGTCACACCTCCCCTGCACCCGGTGCCTGCAGCCCACAAGCTCCACTATATAAGTCCGGACGTTACCGAGCTCAAGAGTCATTCTTTCGCATCTATAGCAACCTCCCACAGCACTAAGTCAGTGCTCGGGACTGTGGATCCCTTTCAGGTATCTGCACGTCAGAGGACATACATGTTAGACAGCTACCTGTTTCTTCCCAGTCACACATCAGCATAAGTCAGTGCTCGTAGGGCAGAAACAGCGACGCCGCAACCACTACAAACACCTTCCACCGGGAGGCATGACAGACTCAGGTTGCTTCTCACCATTCGCACTAAGACAGTGCCCAGTGACCAAGGTTTTGCCATGCATCCCAATGCGAATACACAACCAGTAGAGGCTTGGCGGACCCTACGGCTCCACGTACCTGACCAGTCCGCAGACTGTGAGGGATCAGTGGGGGGACTTATCGAGCTCGTGCCAGCAAGTCACTATGGTTGACTTGGGAACCAGAAAGCCTATCTCCAGTTCGACCCTGCACCCGGCAGTTTTGTCTGGATAGATTGGGGGGGGGGGGGGGGCGGAGAGGAGCTTTAGGGCCGGTGGGAGACTTGCTGACCGAAAGGAAAACTTGCTCCCTCTATCTGGCCCCACTGATTTGCACCTGTCGGGTGTCATAGAGGCAGCTGATCTGAGAAGTGGCCTAGTAACGAAAAGTAAGCTGAAGTGGGACACTACGCAGTGCTAGTGATGCACCTCTAACAGCCTCTTCTAACCCAGGAGAACTCGCTACATCCTCGCGGTACTGCTAGGTAACCTCTTTAACTGATGTTAGCAAAAGTGGGAAGCTCCAGGACCGCACCCATGCGCCTTCCAAACTAATCTTGAATCACTGGCAGTATAAAGGTGGTACTTGGTGGCGGGTCAATCGACTCCTTTACATTCAGAGGGCCACCAAAGGCAGATGTTCAGAATGAAGAAACTTGTGAGAGTGGTAACTGGAATACTTTTATGTACGTGTAATGAAGTTGTTAACATCCATGATGAAAAGGAAGGAGTAGCACGGGCTTACCTCACTACCTTATTTAGGTTCCCTTAGCAGGGTGTCAGGAGACACTAACCCTGAAGGTCACACTGAGAGTGTACTCATGCAGGTAGTGGTTTGAAAATTAGTGCTGGTGGTGTCCTAATCGTCAAAAGACGAGCCCAACACTATAAGCCAGTTGGATAGTAGATGGGAAAAATTTCATAGCAAATACTATCTCACAAGGGGTGTTGGGAAACCAACTACCCCAACAAATATGATAAATCAAATTAAATATACATCACTAACCCAGTAATGGCTTAATGCTGGAGACTGGGCCAATAAAGATCCTATGTTATGTGGATACCACACCCAATCATCATCACAGTACAGCTGGAGGAAACCCACCACTTTATCCACCGCCCTATACAAGGCTGGACTCTTGCCTTTGCGGCTGCCACCCTTGGCAGAACACTTTAGAGATCTACGTCACCTGCTTCAATTTTGTGAGGCGGAATTTCTACTGTCTCCTATACCTTACTACCTTACACCCAGAAGGTTGGTGCTCAAAGTAAGTAATTACCCGAAAGGAAGACTACCCTGAATCTAAGATAGCCGTTTCCTAAAAAAATATTTTTGAGGGAAAAATATTTAAACCTGAATTCAAGACTAGCCCTGTGATGTGCAGAAAAAAATTATTTAGGTTGGAAGTATTTTTTGCATGAATTTATGACAAATCCTTCCAGAAGAAATACTATTATATGAATAATATTATACATTTTATTTACTTTTCAAGAAAAGCTAATCACAATGAAATAGGTGTGTCTAACCTGGCTGGTTTATGTCTCTGGGTGACATCAGATAAGGGGACCCTTGTCAAAGTTGACAGGTACAGTCTCAGCACTACAAAAATACGTACAACTATAGGACACTGTATTTAGGCATGAAAAGCCTTTGTCAAAATCCTGTGTCTCATGGCATGCCAATTTTGGAGGACTAACTGCTACCTGAGTATAAATTATGAATAGAAGGCTGTAGTAACTTTGCCCATGTAACACAAACTTAAATACTGAACTAGCAGTGTCACACATTTATGGTATTTGTGCCTTGGTTTTGAATTGAAGAGGACCCCTTATTTTTCTATTACTTTTCTGTCAAAAAATGTCATCTTCCTTTCAGTTAAATATGGTAGTTTGAATTGCACCCCAACCACACTTTTCAATACATCCCAGTAGGGCAGAGTTCACACCGGCCGCCCACTCACCCTCCCCAACCGCCCCTCATCAAGGCAGAAGGTTAACCACATCCACTGGTAGAGAGAGGAACCCCTTCTGGGTACAGCCAACCCTTGGTTCGGGGGCCAGGAGAACATCAACCATCAGACTCCAGTGAAGTCAGCAGTGCACCACGTCCTGTAAGGACCCACAGCAATTATCAGACTTCACAGCAGCCTCTGAGTAGCTTCAACCAGCAAGGTAAACCAGCTTGTCCGCCGAGCTGCGAGAGTAACACCTGCCTTAGTTCCAACCTGACAGGCCACACACCCTGTTCCTTACACTGGCAGAGAGCAAGCCACGTGATACTGGCGTCACAGAATAAAGCCATAATATTGACCACCACAACTTCCTTTTAACTTCAGACGTCGCACAAAAAAAGTTTTCGTGGCACCTACTCTAAGGCGTCGTGCCCCAACATCATACATGGTGTGACTTTTTAAAGGTTAGAATCAAAAAGTGTGAAGAAAGTACAAATAGACCATACTATCATATTTGTTTAAATGAAGTACATCTAGTAATTGGGTAGGATTTTTTTTCAATGGACAACTTAAAATGTTTTCAGTTAACAACAAAGAATCCATATAATTGAAAACGTCTCGAGCATGGGCAGAGAGTGCGAGTTACCTCGGCATTGCTGAGCAGACACACGACCACCTCGACCTGCTGCTCCCACACCATGGTCCAGAAGTCAGAGTACGTGGACGGAAGTGGAGCCTGTGTCACTATGTACAGTGGGGTGAGTACACTCACATCCTGCAACAGCCGTGTCCCACGTCACACGACATGATGAGTCATTACAACTACCTCTGTCAAGAGAAAATGTCTGTACATATTTCTTTCTCACAATTCCTACATATAGTTAGAGCCAAGACTTTATGGTAGTTATATTAATACAGATATAATCATTAATAATCAGCAGAATTCATTTTTATCATTTGTGCATAAATAGTTATTGTTTTTATTTTTATAAATGCCATATACAGTAAAACAGTAATCCATCCTTACATGAATTCTATTGCAAATATTATTTTAATAATCTTCATGAAATATCATAAACAAGGGTAAACCTGAATGTTAACTAAAAATTAATTTCTCTCTTCCCATCTTGTATATTGTATGTTAGGAGAACCAAGGGTTGAAAATGTACATTATTTTTACTATTGTTTGGTTCATAAATTTTAATTATATGTTGTTAGTCATAGTTTTATATATAAGAGTGTGTATTTTGGCTAAATTTTGTTTATTTCAAATTTTTACTTAAATTTTAGTATAAGACTGTACATTAACTAAAATTATTGTGTTATTTCTGTTTTATCGCTATTCCCCATACAATATTGCCTCTAGATATAATACTAACTGAAGTTAAAAGATAAGTATACATATATCACACAGTCTATATTTGAGATAGTTTTTGAACTTAGAACAAGAAACGACAACAAGGAACAGAAAAATAGTACCAGCATTGAACCACAACCAGAACAATTTTGGATTGGACCTTATCACGAGTACACATACTACAGGATCTGCAGTATGCAAAGTGTTACGAATAACTTTCAAATGTAATATCTTAGAATTTGCTGACTTTTCATTGTTTAAAAATATTACAAAATAAAATTTTGGTATTCTTTTTTAAAATTAGGTTAACTAGTGATGGGTACAATTTTTATTCAAGACTAATTAATTACACAATCTCAGCACACACCGAGAACTGACCTTTACATATGAAGCGTTAATGTAGTCATCCTTTGTTGATGGCAATTCTACCCTGGAGTCATCATATGGCAAAATGTCTGGAAAACGGTTCTTCATTGGATAACAGCGAGCCACAGATATGCTGTGCTTCTGGGCATCCTTTTCCTGAAACAAGAAATTCAATAATTTCTAACTAGGGACATCTTCATTGCCTATTAATGCATTTCATTACTCTTTAAAGAACCTCGCCAAACAGCATTAAATAAAATATTTGAGCCAATTGACGTGTCACATCTGGTAAAAATATCAGCGACGTCACAGTCAGATACAGGTTCCTTTAGTGATCGACCGATACACTGGCTAAACTCACTGAGGGGGAGTTTGAATTATAGGTTACCTATTGATAAACCTGCTGTGGTATAAGGTTTTGCATGTGTAGCCCTTCGACACGGCAAAAGTCAGACGTGGTGATGACGGCTATACGCACTGACGGTCTGGACAAAGGCACTCTTAACTGCAGCGGGCTTCAACCGGGATATATCCTGGCTCAGCGACTGCTGGCTGGAACTAGGGCCATGTCCTAGGCCACCTTCCTGCACGTGTGCTGTCCCATTGTTCCAATGGCTGCTGTTGCGTAGTTTGGCGTGCTTTTACCACGCCACGTGGTGCATAATTCCCGGTGTCTGGAAGGAGTCTGAATGCTTTTGTTGGCGTCATGCATTGTCCCTGATGTTCCCGTTGCAGTTGGGTAGTAAATATTGACGGAAAATGGTGGGGAAAATTCCAAATAGGAAAAATACGGGTGTTGAAATTTTGACGGGTTTTTGGGTTCAGATGGTCAAAATTTTCATGTAAGGAAAATTACGACACAAGGAAGGGCGACAATTTAATGCTGTGTGGTTGCATGATTAAAGGTGAAATGTGTTATGAGGGGCAGTCCGGTTTCAGGTTAAGGAAATTTTGGTGAGGATGGTGATGTTACCCGTCTAGGCACCAGACGTCCCAGAGTGACGGAGCAATGTTGATGGAGTTGGACACTGTTGTTCTTACGGTGCTGCGAGCCACTCGCCTGGACGTACATTTTCCTGTATTAATGATTTGAAGCCCCTTGTAATTACATATTTACTATTTACCTTGATGTGTGATGCCCTGAGAGTAATGAAGGAATGCTGCTACGTCAAGAACAGTTTTTGGTGTGTGCTAGATCAGGTAAACCCGGTGGCGAGTGTTTCTGGTTCAATTCAGTCTTTACGTGGTACTAGCGCACATCTAGTGTGAAGTACTGTACTGCGCTGATAGCTGTATGGCAGAGCACAAAATCAGGTTCCATGAGAGTGATAATTCGTTTCAGTGGATTGGCTTTAACCAGTATACCTGGGCGATGCATAACCTGTGGAGGATGCTTAACCTGCATCAACTACGGCTGGTGTAAGTTTGAGCTAGGTTGGTTAGAGGGCAGAAGCTCTAAGATTGTGTCAGACCAAGGGGTTGGTTCTGCTGGCTCAAATACCCAGAATCGTGGATTGGCGAGTCCCAAAGAGTGATCCTGTCCTCTCAAGAAAGCTGCAAAGACGGGGTGCGTTTCGTCATTCAGTCGAATGGAGTGAAGAGGTCCTTGGGAATCTCCGGCGTAGATGATATCTGCAGGTGGCGCAAGGCTTCTGCTTGGTTCTTTGGTGACAGTAGTGCGTGTGTTGTCAGGAGGAGGGGGATAAGCTCCTGCAGACGCCCGGAGGCAATAAGCACCTGTCTTACCGTCTCTCATATACCACTCCGACAGGAATATGGCATGTGGGCAGAAACACACTCTCCCGTCCGTGGAGAGACAGCAGGTGATGTGTTGTACACGGTGTTCAGCCACGTGTAGTGTCTAACAACCGAAGATGGTATCCCTATCTCAGCACTCAGTGTGGAAACACGGCGAGCACTGAGAGTCAAGCCTTGCTGGTGGACAGCAGTCCCTGCACGTGGGCGAGTATCCCAGAAGGGAGCAGTCTCCCCTAACTCAGAGAACACCAACTCCGGTGCTGTATGGATGCGGCGGAGAGAATACCTGCTGAGCAGGCAAGCTGGCCTCGAGAGACTGAGTTACCTCGCGTCGGGGCTCTACCATTCTATGGTGCACAGAAAATGCTCCCCATGTGCGTGTGGGTACTCTGGTGTATTATGTTTGAACAAATTCTCCGGTCACCTGCAATCTCTTGGACAGTGTGAGGTCCACTGGGAGAGAAATTACTACTATGGGAGTTGATAAAAATGTCTGTTTATCCCTTTTTACGGGAACTAAACAGAGCGGTGTGTATGCAGTGGGTATGGACTCGGGGCTTAGCTTGGGATGACTCTCTTCCATCTCCGGCCTTAGAGAAGTGGAACAAGTTCTTTGATGGGCTAATAGAACTAGAAGTACTTAGTCTGCCTTGTTTCACGTGTTCTGATGTCGTCAGTGTGGAGCGTATGGTTTCTCGGTCGCTTCGGAGAAAGCCTATGCAGCTGCTGTATATCTCAGGAGTGTGGATACTGGAGGGAATGTGTCTGTGCATCTCGTCCTGGCAAAGCCACGGGTAGCTCCACTCAAGATGGTCTCTCTTCCTCCCCATTATAATTGTGTGGTGCTCATTTATTGGCCAAACTTATGCTCTATTGTCATGCCTTCCTGGTACAGCACTTAAATATCACTGCTATTCATGCCTGAACTGATTCCAGTATTACTCTGACTTGGGTAAAGACCCAGCCCTACTTATTGAAAACATTTGTGACAAAACGTGTTGCACAGATCAACGACTGGGTCCCTCCCAGCTATGGAAACGTGTCATTTCCTAAGACAATCCTTCTGATTGTGCCACCTGTGGCATGCGGCCTCATGAACTCCTCTCGCATGACATGTAGTGGCATGGCCCTGGCTGGTTAGTCGAGCCTCCAGGGCAGTGGCCAGTGTCCACAATTAATCAGATGGACGAGATCCCAGAATTAAAGCCTTCTCAGTTGACATTACTTACCACACGTGACATTTCTGAAGAACTTCCAATATTGCAACAAATTTCCTCGTGGTCCAAGCTGGTTCGTGTCATGTCATATGTGAAGCGTTTCATCAATCACATTAAGAAACAGCCTTGTACCAGTGGCATCCTGTCTCCTGCAGAACTGAAAGAAGCCGCTGCTTTGGTATGCAAATGTATCCAACAGGAGCATTTGTTAGAGGATTTGAAACGACTCAAAGAGAAACCTTGCTCAACACGAGTGCAGCGTTTGGCACCATTCTTGGATGAAAATGGTGTGCTCAGGGCAGGCGGCTGTTTGTCACATGCCAACATAGAATTCTCAGTAAAAATTCCTATCATAATACCTAAAAACCATGTAGCTGTTGAAGCTTTCGTAAATCATTACCACATTAAGTATTTGCATGCAACACCTCAGTTGCTGCAATCACTTTTGTCACAACGGTTCTGGATTCTCTCAGCACGGTTCTTGGTTCGTTTGAGAGTTTTTAAGTGTGTACGTTGTTTTCGTTGTCGGCCTGTAAATAATTCCCCACTGATGGGCGACTTGCCTTCTGAATGTGTCACATCTCCTGGGACCTTCGAACAGACTGGTGTGGACTATGCTGGACCTATCACCATAAGGCTCAACAAGCTGCGTCGCATGGTCACCCAGAAAGCCTATCTCTCACTTTTCATCCATTTTCCCATACACATTGAGGTTGTTACAGACTTGACTGCTGGCAGTTTTGTTGCAGCCCTTACACGGTTTGTATCGCGGAGAGGTTTGTGTGCTCATCTACACTCTGACTGTAGCACTAATTTCATAGGAGCTTCAAAACAGCTCAGGCGATCTTTCACCCAGCTCCTCCGGTCTCAACTACTGGAAAACTGAGGCCTTGGGCCATTCGATTAGTTTTCATTCTCTCCCTCCTGCCAGTCCTCACCAAGGAGGATTGTGAGAAGCTGCTGTAAAGTCTGCTAAATATCATCTCAGGCAAGTAATTGGGAACCAAATTCTCACTCTGGAAGAATTTACTACACTCTGTACTAGAGTTGAAGCAGTCCTCAATTCCAGGTCCCTGACTCCACTGTCTTCAGACCCAAATGACTTTGCCGCCCTCACACCTGGACATCATGGTAGACCTCTGGTAGATGTACCGGAGTCCTCTGAAAATAGTGACATATGTCTATCGAGAAGGTGGAAGTTGGTGTGCACATTAGCAAACTAGTTTTGGAAGCGATGGTATGGAGAATACCTGCAGCAGCTGCAACCTAGGGGTAAGTGGCAAACCCAACAGCCATCACTCGAAGTTGGATATCTTGTTCTTGTGGGAGAACAGTGCTTACCACCGCTTGGCTGGTGCCTAGCTAGAGTGGTGAACATTCATCCTGGTAGAGACGGTGTGATCAGAGTGCCAGACGTGTGCACCAACAGCTGCATAGGCCAGTACACAAGCTATATCGTCTACCTGCATAATGAAGTCTGCCAGTGGTGTCATGTAAATATGTATAGTATCTGTAGCGTGAAAAACTGTGTTGTGACTTGTTGGACTAAATCTCGGAGACCTCTACCGGTCTCTGCGGGCGGTATGTTGTGTATTGTGTAATGTGCAATCAGACTTGTGTATCCTTCTGCGGAGATCTACTTTCTTCTAAGGCAATGGCATTGCAGCAAGTAGTTCCTGATGCCAGTGTGATTCAAGATGGCGTAGTGGTAAGCCTGCCACGCACGTGTCTGGCAATATAAACGCAAAATTGTGTGTTATTTCTCATTCTATGCTAAACATTTCTATGCTAAACAGCATCGCTGCAGCATCCGGTAACGGGGCTGCAGAGCTATAATGGCGACGTCAATGGTGGCAGCCTCTGGTGGCTGTTGAAAGGTTCTTAGTAGTCTAGTCTCCAGCGTCCAGGTGCTCGGAGAAGACTGCAGGGACAACTGGAGAGGGCTGCCGCGCACCGCCTTATATAGTGAGGCAGCGCTTTTGCGGCGGCCGCAGGGGAGGGCGTGTGACATCCCTCAGGTGCGAGGCCAGAGTGGGGGTAACACCCTATGGTCATCTCTCGGCCTTCGCGTATCCTCGGTGGCACTTGAGCATGGCCTGAGGCGGCTGATGGCTTGATGGCTCTCAATGCGTGGCTCTCAGAGCGGGGGGGGGGGGGGGGATTACGCGCCGCTGTCTTTCGGAACCCCTCGTAACCACGTGTCCGGCCGCCCTCTCCAGGATTGTGGCAGACCGGTACTTCCGTGTATGAAACAGCACAGAGTTTAAATTTCACGAGTGTAAAAGTGTACACTAGGGTTGCAGTGAGATGAGTCGTAATCGTTTATGGTAACTGGTATAAGTGGCATGCGTCAATTCGCCTCCCCCCTCCCCTTCGTTTAGAAGAAGATTCATCATGAAGGTTCGGAGGAGAAAGGCTTAAACCTCATCACCTTGAAGTTCTAGGCAGGAGTAGCAATGTAGTAGAAGAAAAATATTTGAAGTAAGGTAGGCGGGACCCTTAGTATCGGGCTGCTTGACTGCAGTAACTGCGCTCGCTCTATGCTTCGGGATGGCAGGAAAACGCCGAGCACGTGGCACGCCTGCCGTAGTTTCTCTCTCTCTCTCTCTCTTCGGGTGGGCTTCCTCTCTCTTCCCCTTGCCCTGGCGAAGCGAAACGCTGCACAGTGTTAATGGGTGTTCCCACCTATGGTGAGGGTTAGCGTCAGATGTGATGCGGTGTACCGCATGTTGCCACGGACTACTTCATTTATTGCACTTCGCCACAAAATTCAACATATCATTGTGGTTATTTACACGAGAATTATGCACCTCAAATAGAAAACACTAAAAACGATGGCATGCTAAAAACAAGGGATAGTATTAAAGTGTGATCAAGCCTTATTCGCTGAAGGCAGGGAAAAACATTCTTAACTATCCTGGAGCTTGCTGTAGAGTTATGAAAGAAAAGGACAATCTTTCGGGAGCAACCTGTGGGTCTTACAGCAAGCTGAATAGTTACGTGTGACAGGTTAAGTTCGCCAACCTCACGCCTTCCAGTACCTGGGTTAGCGGGCTAGATGACACAATACGAGTACGTTTTAAAATGCATGAATTTGCGGCCATTGGTGCACGTAGGTCACTCTACATACATACATAAAACACTTTGATAAATTGAATTTAATATACCTGGCACCGGGAATCATCGTTGTGAATACTTGGGAGCTCTGTGGCTCAGAGTTCAAGTTCGACTCTTTGGTGGTGCACAGGTATGGCAAACATACATAAATACTACCAATGAATAAGAAAATGTAAGTACATGGTGAAAGATACAGTCTTGCAAAACTGCATTCTTCTTGTAGTTGCAGCTTCACATAAAACCTTGAAAACTTATAAAACCATTTTATGGTGTACCTACACATTAATTATTATAAAAAAAATCTAAAATTATCTAAACGTCCTGTGAACGAAGACTAAATCTAATGTGTTAATTATGGAAGTCTGTCTTCTCCTATCACGCCCATTATGGTGAGCTTTTCTAAGTAATTCTACATAATTACGTGTGCTGTCAGCCACTAATTATTCGGAGCCTTTATCACTGGTGGGGAGAAAAACGTCCACTCCGGGCGTTGCTCCAGCTGAGGGGTAGTGGGAGGGAGAGGGATCTCGACCTCTACGGCGGGCGTTGCTCCAGCTGAGGTGTAGTGGGAGGGAGAGGGATCTCGACCTCCACGGCGGGCGTTGCTCCAGCTGAGGTGTAGTGGGAGGCGTCAACGGTGTCTGTGCCTGTCGTGGTAGCACCAGGAAGCTGCAGATCACCGCACTCAACTATAGTTATGAGTGGTGCATCTCGCCGTGGAGTCGGGTAGTTGGAGACGTCGATGGTCTCAACGTCCAGGTCCTCGGCAAGGCAGCGTAAGGTAGAGGAGTCTCGACCTCGGCTGCGGGTGGTGCACCAGGTGGTGTGTAGGGGGAGGCATCGACGTTCTCGTTAGCTTCAATGGCCGCATGAGGGAGATGCGGGACCCCACGAGACGTTCAGGTCCTGTGGCGAGGCAGCGTGAGGTAGAGGAGTCTCGACCTCAGCTGCGGGAGTTGTACCATGTGTTGGGATGTCGGAAGCTTCGATGGTCTCGGTGCCTTCTGTATCGGTGGCCGACTGAGCAAGAGACAGATCGAGTCTCCCGTCCTCAACGGCCCCGAAGGGTTGCGAGCTCTTGATAGGTTCGTTGTCCGGTGGTCTAGTGGCATCGATAGGCACTTCCCCATCGGAGCTCGAGATGGCCTTCATTGAAGGTGGAATTGCCTTGATCTCGAGCTGTGGCATTATTCTAGGTGTGGTGGTAGATGTCCTGGGTGGTTCTATCCGCCTAACTGAAGGGGCTTCCGATATTTCGCTAATGTGATTAGACCGTTGGGGTGTCTGGCAGCCTTCTTGGTCTCATGGGCTCCGCCATGACACTTTGGAGCAGCGGGGAGCTTCGTCGCGTCATGCGGCGACTTTCTCTGCATAGCTGCGTGACGTGGAGGGCAGTATTCGTATGTTGACTGCCCCTTGGCCTACTTCACTGTCCAGTCTACAGGATGGCACATAGCTGGGGGCTCGCTCACTGGGGGTAGGTCGCATTACGGGTAACCTCATGAGTTCAGTGTTAAATTCTCAAGCAGCCCTTTGGGGTGTTGGTTCATCCTAGCTGTCGGAGTCCCCTAATATTTCCCCTACGTAGTCGGCCTGCTCCTCTCGTATCATGTCCCCCGGATAGGGACGTATCTGACCTATTGCTAGCCTTGTTGAGGGGATGAGTTTTGAGTAACACCATTTCACCGAGGCTGAACTCGCGTACCCCTGTCTTGGGCTGTAGGTATTTCTTACGGATGTACTCTTCCTGGGCTCTTTGGGCAGCGGTCGTGCGAGCTAATGTGGCTAGTCGTACGTCCTCGGGTTGCGACATGGTGGTGGTGGGTTAACTGTCCCATTGCCAGTCACCTGGTCGGCGGAGGGTCTGTCCTAGGAGGAGGGTACTTGGACTGGTGTCCACGGCCTTGCTAGTTCGACGACGTAGGGCAAACAAGATAGTGGGAATATGTTTGTCCCAATGTCGGTGGTCGTTTCCCACATTGATACAGAGGCATTTCTTTATCCCTTGGTTCCTCCGTTCAGTGGGCTTAGCCTGGGGGTGGTAGGGTGGTGTCTTCCACGTCTCAAACTCCCATCACTGGCACACTGACTGCCGTAGTCAGTCAGGATTGCCTTCGGTTTTCACAACGTGCAAAAATCTCTGCCTCCATTTTGCACACTATGAGGGTTGTTTCCCGGCTGGACAGCAGGAAGGCTTCTACCCACCTGAAAAACTGATATGTAATGACTAAGAAATATCTATTTCCCTTGGTGCTCCTTGGGTATGGTCCCATGAGACTGGCGGCTACGTGTGTCCACACCATCTTGGGTCTCATTGGTCGTGCAGTGGGTGGAGGGACTGGGCAGGCTTTGCAGCGGCAACATGTTACGCAGTTGCTGACATACTGTCGGACTACGCAGCTCATTCCGTCTCAGCTATAGTGAACCCAGATGTCTAGAAGGGTTTCTCGGGTCCCCGGTGCCCGGCCTGGGGGTGGTAGTGGCAGCAAATGTCAGCTTGCAGTTGCTGCGGTACCCAGATCTTCCACCGAGCGTTTGGCTGACCACTTTTTGCCCACACGACGTCATCCCGGGCTTCAAATTGTTGGGGATGCTCTTGCAAGAGCCGATGTACATTGGGGTCCTCCTGCTGACTAATCGAGACTTGATGTCAGGTGATTTGTAATTGGAGGAGCTGGATCTGCTCGTCGGGGCTTCGCTCCACTTATATTTTCCCCTTCCTCTTCCGTGGCTTTCTCCTCCAGCGTGGGGAAGCGAGACAGGGCGTCGGGCAGGTCGTTCGCCTTACCTGGGCAGTGCTGTAAGTCGAATTCGGTAAGACATATCCCACCGACTGAGCTTCTTTGCTGTTATGTGACTCGTGTAGCCATTGGAGGGCTTTTGAGTCCGTTCGCAAGATGAAGAGTTGGCCTTCTAAATAATATTGGTATTTTCGCACTGCCCAGATGACGGCTAGACATTCCTATTCACTTATGTGGTACGTTGCTCCGTTTCGTTGAGGCGGGTGGAGGCATACACTATCAACCGGGGTTGGTTATTGCTGCCCAGCTGGTAGAGGATGGTTCCCAATCAGTTTTGGCACGCATCGGTTTGTAATATTAATGGCAGATCTCCTTGGGGTTGGTGTAACTGCCGGATGTTGCCGAAGCTTGTCTTCAGGTCGCGGAAGGCTTGCTGTTGCTCCGGTCTCCATCGCCAACATGTGTATTTCTCCAGTAGTGGTGATCTTCAGAGCAAAGAGGGGTTTCTCAGACTTGGGCCTCGGCATCAAGAGTGCAGTGAAGACCAAGCAGAGCCAATGGTTCCTTCCAGCACCAGAAGTGTGGTGAAGGAACAGAACAGACTGGCCAGGCCCCAGTATTTATATTCCTCCTAGCTCGCCCTTGATCCTCTGGGCGTGTGACATCACCGGCCGGCTCTGGGTCCAGGTGCTGCATGTCTCGGCATCTTCATACTAGAGGTGCCATCAAGCAGTGTGCTATATATATAGTACTCCGCAGACTCACAGTTCCAGCTGAACCAACCTACAAAACTGCCACGTTTGAGCAATCAAACTCAGTGAAAATATGCGGCTGAGTGATGCGCATTGATGAGTGGAAGTTGATTTAATAATGTTGAAAAAGTCGTCACGTGTCAATTCGCCCCCTCCCCCTCCATTTCGACAGACTCATCTGGACAAAAGAACGAGAAAAGAAAAAATCTGCTTGCGAGAATGTAGAACTGTCCCCTTAAGTAATTTTTTCTCTCTTCATCAGCTTCTGTAACTGGCTCCGGTCTGTGCATTCTGCGCTCTAGGCTTCGGAGCAGAATGCTGGAAGAATCACTGGCAGGTGATGGCAGGCGGTTTCTTTTCTGTCTCTATCTCTCCTGGTGCGGGCCAGCAGCTAGACATACTCTGTCTCTCTCTGATGCATGGTAGGTGGGCGTTATCTCTCTCAAGGCTGGACACCTAGCGGCCGGGAAACAGTAGAAAATGGCGTTCTCTCTTTCGTGTGTGGTGTGAATGCCGTGTAAGGAATACAGTGTTGGTGTTATGCAACGTTCGTTTTTAAGTGTACTGCCCTATATTTTGCAGCTGATGGCTATGGGTGCATACAATATGCGGTTTAGAGATTTTAACCAGTGGAGAGAAAATGCAAGACATGGGGACGGCACACACAAATCGACCCTTGGGGAAATAAATGGCAAAAGCCTCACTTGTAAAGGCGTGTTGTAACTATCTATCTTGCTTTGGCAGCATAGAGCAGAGAATAAAATGACCTCTACCTGTGGTCGTCCTATGTGTCGCACAGCAGGTAAACAAGTTATGTGATAATTAACTAAAGGGGAAAGTCAAACTGAGATCTTCCGTCATCCCAGCCGACTGGCTAAGCTTTGCAAAACCAGTGCACTGCAAATGAAGTTAGCTATACAATAATGTGTGCAGTGACCCTCTATAACAAAATAGGAAAATACACACAAGAAAACCTTCTAAGAAAAGCAAGGCAATGAATATGTTTTTACAATATTCTGAAAATTTTATCACAAACTTTCATTTGTTTTGCTTGAGAACGTCTTTAATTAGTTTGTGATTTCTTGAGGGATTCTACACAATGCAAAAATATTTAGTTAGAAAAGACGTTCCATTATTTACAATAATTAGAAAGTCTCATTACAATAATGTTAGTCCATCACTGATAAATTATTTTCATAATCATTCAGTAAAATCAATACAGCCCAATTCCTGAAACCAATAAACTTAAACCTTTGAAACGTAAATATTTGTGTGTAGCTTCGTTGATCGTTCATGACGGAGCACGGCAGTTGGAAAATGGCGAAATGAGTCATTGTGGTCAAACATGTGCCGATAATATTACATTTCACTCACGAAAACTACTAAAATGGTGCCTGCAATCAATTATTCTTAATGAAAGCACATAAAAAAAAAGTAATTAACTACCAATAAGAAAAGTTGACAACACCAATACAGTACTTGATTAAACATGATAAATCACCAACATAATATACAGCCCGCAGCAATTCGTTAGCTGATACAATACTTTGCAAACATACAGTGTAGGTTGGTCACATTGTCTATCAAATTTTACCCCATGTATGAAAATGAAATTGATCATTGCCTACGTGTTTCTCATAGGTAACGAACTGACAAAGCCATTTTCAACATGGCGGATGGCATCATATGATAATATTCTTTACGGAAGAAGCGTTTTGTACTGCAAAAGTAATTGGATACTTCACAAAAATAGGCTGCAAATGCTTTAACTACTGGAAATATGAATACACGATGTTCTTTTGCATCCGAAGCTACTGTATATAAATTTCAACATTCACACTTCGAGAAAAATTGAATATTCAAAATCTCAAAGTATTTATATTCAACATTGAATCAAATACGAATATTCAATCATTCGAAACGGTATTCAAAAATTTTAATATTTGCACAGGCCTAATAATAACACAAATGTTTATATTTATTCTATGCTAACTCACGAGAAATGCACTAAATCTTAGTACAAGGTAATTTCAAAACACACTAGAGCTGTGTGAATATTCGATATACCAAACAAAAATTAAAAATGGCAACTTTCGTTTTCATTTCGGTAAGAAATTTGGTTACCGAAAATTGTAACGAAAGGAAAATTCTTGATTTTGATGAATTTTCAGGTTTTTAAATAATGTTCATATAGTGTAACAGCAAAGAAAATTTTTTCCTGTAAATTATCTAGTTTGTTTTATAACTTAAATAACTACATGAAACGAAAATTTACACTTATGCAAGACTCCCCACAGTAAATACTCCATATTCTAATATTTTTGGTTTGATTTTGCAACAAATTATTCATAATGGATAGCCTGCCAAAATGTCATGAAATTTGTTGATCTTCCGTTAAGGCTGAGCTCTAATGACATTACTTTTCATTATCATTTCAGTTTCACGAAAGTTCATAACATATCTTTCATTTTTGTTTTTGTGAGAAAAAAGTCACATGAAACACACATTTGCATAAACATTCCAAGCAACATGGTTTTGACAGTTACAATGGCACAGTTTAGGAACTAAAAAGTTGTACCGTTCTCTTTACTCTGTATCTCCTTTGTAACTCTGTTCGTTCACTTTGAGAGGAGTGTCCTCCCTCCATACATACTCTCTATCTCGAGGATTCTGCCAACCTCACTTACCTGCAGTTCCAGCAGCTCCTTCCACTTCATGTCGAGAGGCGTGGGCCCGTTAAGGGTTTTGGTGGTGAGGCCTTCCACAAACTTCTCGTACTTCTCCACCTCCTGCACAAACTGGCTCAGGGACTCCGGGTCAGAGTACGGGTCCTTGCCTGACACCTTCCCTGCAGCCTTGCTCTCCTTGTCCTTGGTTTCCTCCGCTGGTGGTACCTGTAACATACACCACCACCACCTGTCTACATGGTTACCTGTGTTATCGTAAAATGTCATTAAAAAGTTCTTAACTTTATAAGATTCTAACCACAATCTTATATTCATATTGTAATACATTTCAAGCTAAAATCTAGCATTAGATATAAATTATAATACTGTATTTACCCGAAAGGAAGACTACCCTGAATCTGAGACCCTTCCTATAAAAATATTTAAACCTGAATTCAAGACTACCCCTGTGATGTGCTGAATAAATTATTTAGATTGAGTATTTTAGCATGAATTTATGACAAACCCTTCAAGAAGAAATGCTACTATATGAATAATATGATATATTTTATTTACTTTTAAAGAAAAGCTAATCACAATGAAATAGGTGCATCTAACCTGGCTGTATGGTAGCAGCATCTTTCTTTGACTGTAAAACTTTTGTGGTGTTAATAAAATCGTGACTTGAACCATTTTACATCCCAGCAAAGCCCTTCCTCTTTACAGCCAGTGGGTAACATCAGATAAGGGGACACTTGTCAAAGTTGATAGGTACAGTCTCAGCACTACAAAAATACATACAACTGTTTTAGCAGTGTCACATATTTATGGTATTTGTGCCTAGGTTTTGAATTGAAGACTATATCCTGAATTGTAGACTACCGCTTATTTTTTATATTCCTTTTCTGTCAAAAATCTTGTCTTCCTTTCGGGTAAATACGGTACTTGCTATTTTCTGAAAGCACCGTACAGCACATTCAAATGATATACTTTTGAAAACCCCACAATATCCATAGCAGTATAACACAGGGGGGGGGGGGGGGGGGGGGGGGGAATATATATATATATATATATATATTTTTTTTTTTTCTCCTTAAAAGTTGGTTTTGAAAAATCCTTAAACCAAAGTACTTGCAAAAAACCGATAAATCTAAGGTTGTGCCCAAATATTCCACTTAAAATTACCAAACTACACATTCTAGATTTTGTTAATGTGGACTAATAAACACATTTCCTGACTTATGCAATCTCTCTGTATTTTTCAACTTTTAAGCTATTATTATTTATATTTTTTATGGTTTGCTGCGAAGATAATTTTAAGTTAGCTACATTCAAATCAAGGGCTGATAATACTGGGGCTCGACTGCATTTTAAAAATGTGTTACATTCTCTCAAAGAATTCATGAAAATATTAGAAATATGTGTTGCCTACTAGAAAAACATATCAATCATTATGTAAATGTTTCTTTTGGGAAAAAAGTTTAGAATTGCTAAAGTACAGTAACACAATTTCTACAATTAGAAACATTTATCAACAAATGTATATATGACACTTGAGCAACTTTAGAAAGAAGGTATACCGTACTTATCCGACAGGAAAATGAGGTTTTTGACAGAAAAGGAATAGAATAATAAGGGGTCGTGTACAATTTGGGATAGTCTTCAATTCAAAACCTAGGCATAAATGTAAGACACTGCCTGTTATCTTTGGCAAGTGTCCCCTTATCTGATGTGATCTCCCCCCCCTCCCCCCCAACTGTAAAGAGGAAGCGCTTTGATGGGAAGCAAAATGGCTCAAGTCACAAATATCTAACACCCACAAAAGTTTTACAGTGTAAGAAAGATGGTGCTACTACACAGCCAAGTTACACACACCTATTTCATTGTAATTTGCTTTTCTTTAAATGTAAATAAAATATGCCATATTATTCGTATAATAGCATTTCTTCTTAAAGGGTTTGTCATAAATTTATGCCAAAAATACTTTTAACCTAAATACTTTTTTTCAGCACTTCACAGCGGTAGTCTTGAATTCAAATTTAAATATTTTTCCCTCAAAAATATTTTTTAGGAAGGAGTTGTCTTAGATTCATGGTAGTCTTCCTTTCAGGTAAATACGGTAATATAGAATACAAAAACCTATTTAAAAATTCCCCTAACAAAAAAAAAACTTGTGGCTGCAAGTTTCTTACCACGTCTGGTGACACACTGGGTGGCTGGTGTTCTACCAGAGCAGCAGTCACAGCAGGGGCTATGGCTGGAGACGGTAGTTTGGGCAGAGACACTGCTGACTGCAGCTTGCTGGGGGAAGCAGTCACAGCCATCGTCTTCTCCCCAGCTGGTTGCTGCGGAACCAAAGGAGCTTGGTTCACAGTGAAGTCTAGCCCTGCCAGGAGGTCCACGTTGGACGTTCCACCACTCAGCTTGCTGGGAGCTGACTGTTGCTGGTTGTAACTCCCTTGCTGATGGCCGTTCATTCCCTGCTGTTGGTCAACTGCTGCTTGCACCTGACTACCAGTGGCTTGCTGCTGGCCATAATTCCCCATCTGTTGACCCACTGCAGCTTGCTGTTGGCCGTAATTGCCCGGCTGTTGTTCTACTGCGTGCTGCTGGCCATAACTGGCCTGCTGTTCATCAACGGGTAATTGCTGCTGACCGTAACTTCCCATCTGTTGCTGACCATACATCTCTTGGTGCATACCAAACATCTCTTGCTGCTGGTTGATCATGGCCTGTTGCTCTGCAGTGCTGTCATACTGGTAGCCGGTGTAGAGCGACTGATAGTACTGATTCTGGGCAGACACATCCTGTCTCACGTTCGCGCTATACTGAGCAGCAAATGTCTGGCCATCCACCGACTTGTTGGACGAGCACGTCTGCGAGGTGTCGTACGTCCCCGCACTGGTGTAATGGGAGATGTTAGAATCGCTGCTCATGTATTGGTAGTCTGTGACACCAGTGGGTGGGAGGTAGCTGGAGCTGCTAGGCGGGAGGTAGCCATACGAGGGGCCATAGTTCTCCTGGGGCGGCCGGACTTCTGTGGTGTTGCTTGGAGTTGTGGTCGAGGGGTACGTGCTGCCCAGCTGGCCGGTCATGCAGTATATAGATCCGGGCTGCTGGGAGGGTGAGCATGGATACGAGACGGGTGCCTGCTGCATTGATGTGTATGAAGCAGCATATTGTGAGGGGTAGTATAGTGTTCCTGCCTGTTGACTGGGTGAGGAGTAGGCGTAGAACGCAGCGTCTGCCTGCCTAGCAGCATACCCTGCAGTACCAGTCTGCTGGGAGGTGTACGATGCAGTCGGCTGAACTAGCTGCTCTACTGCCTGTGATGCTGGTGCAAACTGAGGGGGGTTGTGGTGGGGTAAAACATTGTCTGAACTTGCAGTTGGTTGATACGAAGATGGCATTTGAGACAGAGTGGAGTAAGGGGAAGATGTGTCTGAAGTTACAGCATGTGTGAAAGATGATGGAACTTGGGAAGCACTGCTGTACGATGCTGTGCTGTCAGGAAATTGATAAGCATACACGTGACCACTTAGATCATACGTATACTGCTGGGGCTGCTGATAATTTAAATTGTACGCAGTTTTAAGAGCAATGTCAGGAGAGCTGGGCACATCAGGCATATCTGAAGTGTACTGCTTTGGGTAATGTGAGCCAGGGTACTGTGAATAATGAAACGATCCCGGGTGTGTGTATGCAGTAGGGGGTACCTTGTCTTCTGGTGTGTAACCAACAGATTTCAGGGTGTTGCCAATTCCCGAGCACAGCGAAGGAGTCTGCTCTCCTGTCCCCTCTGAGCCCACAGGGGCCGGCCTCACGGATGGAATCCACTGCTGAGAACCGATGCTATCGACCGAGCCAGAACCAACTGGTTGAGGAGAGACCGAAGGAGGAATATGGCTGCTGTATGCTGGGTTGAGGTAAGATTCTGAACCTGCTGAAAAACCCCCTCTCTTCATGCTCTCTAAGTAGTCTTTTAACTTGGGAGCACCAGGAGTAGCCACAGGAGGTTCTGCGTCGAGTGTGACATCATCTGCAACTCTCTTGCTCGGCACAGACTTCTTGTTCTTGGCCAGGATGTGCTCCCGTTCTTCGTCCTGAACCTTGCATGTGCCCTTAACACGCTGCAACAATTTACTGACGTTAGTCTCCAATTTGCGGTAGAACTCAACTCCCTTGCTGGACTTGGCCAACAGATCCTCATAAGCGTCATATGAAGAAATTAAGCCACTGATTGTGACTTCCCGCTTGCGAATTATTTCAGTCGTGGCTTTCCTTGTGCCAGCATACTTGGCATATACATCTGTTAGGGCCTTCAAAATGTTGTCCTGGGCAGCCAAGTTCTGCTCAATTAAAGTAACCTGAAACCAAATAAAGGAAAAAAATAGTCATAAAAAATTAAACACACAATGTTTCAAACATTCCTATATAATCAATTACTACCACCTCATATAGTCATGATAAAGGCACCTCAAAAATGGCTTTGATTAAATAGAAATGTTTGCATTGGCTACATGTAAGCAAGATTTACAAAGTACTGTCAACTGAAACTGAACACATTTACAGCTGCCTCTTCAATATTTTCAATTCAGAAAAGAACTGTGATGCCACCAATGTGGCAAAGAGGCTCTGCAAACAGAACAACATTGTTACTAACGATAAACAGTACAGTTAATTCTGTACTAAGTAATAACCAATCTATTTCTTAAACTATTTAATTCCATTTTTTTTTCACATGATCTTAGTACAAAAACATTCTATATTTTGCCACAAAAACTATGAACAATGGCTAACAAATTCTGGAATGACTTACCAAACTAAATGAAAATTTTTTTCACCTTAACTGGTTCTGACAAAAACTTAGGTCTACTCTGCTTCAAATTGTAATTCAGCTGAACAAACCATCTCAATATTGCTGTTCCTTTAACATCTATTTAAATCACTCACTGATTTCAAATGTATTCTCACAAAATACACCTGCCTAAAAACAATAATAGGGAAACGCCTTGGACATTGGAGCTTAGCTCAACTCACAAACAAAGGAGCTGAGCTCCAGAGAAAACGCATGAGAATGAAAGGAGCTGGCTAATGCTACAAAAACTCCTTTTCCTGGAGTTCAACTCATTTCGAGCTCCTTTTTAAGGCACTCCATACCATAATTTTTATTAATACATAGTGAATACAATAAAAGAGAACAAATTTTATTATTCATATTACTTGTTTGTTTATGCTATCAAATAAAGTCTTAACATATGTTTGCAGTAGAAGGTGCATTTCAAAATTAGAATTTACAGATCACATGTTACTTCTTTATTTATCTTATTAAATTAAGCCTTAAATTTGGCTTTCAGTAGAAGCTGCATTTCCACGTGATACGACTAGTCATGTCACATGTTTGTCCTGCCATTGTGCTCTCACTCCGCAGATATATCATTCTGAAGACATGTCATTACCACTGTTATTTTCATGTAAATTTCATGTATATGTAAATTTCATTTACAAATAATATTGAACATAGCTAATAAACTACAACGGGTAGTGATGGGTCCTCGCGCAACAGAATGAGTAGCATCGTTGGTCAGCCTCATCGACCAAAACTTGGCAGTACATTTTCTTAACGGTGAGTGGCGAAGGGGGGTGGGGGACACCATACACACACATACTGTAGAGCCAAAATCTTAAAATTACGTCATTGATGTGATTCTAAATTTTAGAACCAGGGAGTAAAATGTCTTTGAGTGAAATACCATTGGAGGTCTGTGTGCTACCATCAAAAAAAGCCCTCAACTTGGTCGTAGAGCTAAATGTTTTAAGCAAACCATAATGAGGGATAAAACACTGTGGTTTGTCAGCCACTCTATCCTGTTTGCAAGAGGGGTATACGGCTGTATATGACCTACCTGAACATAGTCAGTCTTGAACTCTGTATATATAGTCTTCATCTCAGGTTGCGAATTAATTTCCTTTCTAGTGAATAGACTCTATGTTGCGCAATTTCGTATGAATCTTCAAGAGTTTGGGCCAGGGGTTTAAAGGGAAGAGGAATCTTGTTAGTAAGTATCCTTGAAATGTTTTCACAATAATCATCTTCACATGGCTTTGCAGTGACCTGAGGAGGCTCTTCAGTGAGAAAAGCTCTCCTTAACAACAAACATAGACACCAGCCCCTGCTTGGTATCTGTACAGGACTCAGGGTATTCCCCCAGTAACACTCATTCCAACTTGGACTCCAACACTACAGGCATGTGTTGTCCCAACTTCTAACACTATCGCTAGGAACAGGTATATCGAAGTGAGGGTCTGCCAAAGGAAGGAAACCCTGCTCAGCGCAAACACAGGAATCAACAGACACACGTGGCAAGTTGCTAGTAATCCTGGGAACAACAAAGAGTAAGAGAGAAGGTACCATCGATGACTGAATCTGACAGTTTATTTTCCACTTCAAGCTGACAGCACCACAACGAAGGCAAACAACCCTTTCACCGGCTTTGCGTAAGGGCAACGAGAGGACTTCCGCAGATGCTTCAGAGATAAAAGATGCTTGCTCTGCACTGTCCAGCAAACATCGCATGACATGAGGCTTATTGTCCGCACTGTAAACCTTCGCTACGGCTGTAGACAATAACACTGATGTGCGTTCCTGAGCTGAAACACCTGCGAACGTTTCGCCTGGAAGCTGTGTGGTGTCCGTTTTGTTTTGAGGAATTTAATGTTCAGTAGGCTTATCTATGTGGCGAAGGGTATGATGTTTTTACTGAGTGATAACAGATGCAAATAGAGAGACATGATGCTAACCTGTGGGCTGTACCAAGGCAATTGAAACATTATTTTTGGTCCCGAGCTAATCGTTGTCTTTGTGTAGGTGAGGCATCAATGAATTCAGGGCACTTGTACACAGAATGGGCGATTTGCTGACACACTGCACAATATCTTGTTTTAGGTTCTGAACTGGTAATAAATACTGCTTTTTGTTGCGAGGTTGTGTGAATTGACTTTGTCAGCAAAGGTTTCTGAGACACGTTATTTGCTCTGACCTTCCTACATCAAGAGCACAATCCATTTTTAATACTCAATACTGAACAAAATCTACAAGTTCAGAAACCTTAGGAATTGTGTCCATGCTGTCTGTACGCGAGTTTTTGAACTTTGTGAACATACACACAACCAACTTGTGGCCAGAAGAGGGTTATTGTGTGTGATAGCCTTGCACGAGTGTTCTTATTGAAGGTGTTGACAAACTGTTTGACAGACCTAAGATTTGCAGAGTTGACAGCAGGCTGGTCCAGAATTCTGTTTATGTATAGCAGGGTAGTGAGTTCCCTGATGTGCTGGTACTGGGATACGAGAAGTTCCCAAGCTACTGTGCAGTTTTCAGATGTAATCGGTACATTGTTTATTATCTGTAAAACTTCTCCCTTGAGGCATCCCAACAAATACTGGAATTGGCTAATCCCTACTTCCCATGAATTGTCACCTGGTACAGCTTGGAGAACATGGGCCATTCGTCCCACTGCCCTGAAAAGGATGGCAAATTAATTTACAGCAGACCACCATTTATAAACAGGGATGTGGAATAACCTTGAACAACATGAGATGACACAAATGAGGTTATAAGACATTGTGTGTCGGACAACTGAGCAAACAAGGGCTCATGCTTTGTGGTAAACATATTTTCGTTCAAATCCTCCGAGGTATCTGTTTGCAAATGTTTGTTGCACAGTGGTTACTGTACTTTCAGCTGCGTTAAGTTGTGAACCAAACGCATTCACTTTGTGAATAACTTTTCAGCGTGACTTTGGGGGCCTTAATCAGTGCCTGCACCCTATAATTTGTGTGTTTAAGCTTCCTTTCTTGGAGCTTTAAACTTAAGAAAAAATATCTTAAAACCCCATGGCTAGGATCATAACATCAAACAAAATTACATAAGTAAGCCTTTTTTAAAAAATATTATACACGTGATCGGCAAAATGCTGGAGAAGCTAAGTCATGTCAACCAGTCTGACGCAAAATAAATATATTTGCGAAAACACTCCTCAACACACAAGGAAGAAACAAGATACAGACATGTAATTACTCACCCACGTATCAAAAAATATCAACGAACGAGAGACCATGGAAACATGAAACCTTATTTTCTCAAAGAAAAATATCACCAAAACTGAAGATTTCATCACATTATAAGGAAGAGCGGGGAAAAAATTCTTAATTTTATCTGAGGATGCTTGAGTTGCGAGAGTGGAATCATAGTGGCGGCACTGTCACTTCACACACGTGGTACACTTTACATTCACGCATGCGCACATAAAAACTTGGTAATTAATTTTCTTATCAGTTACGCATCACAATTTCTGGATACGAAATCTGACCAAGGAGGACCAAATATTGCAAGATTTAATTGATAAGCACTCAAAAGAGAACGATAATGATGGACACTCATACACGAACATACCGCCTCGCCATCTTGGTACTCACTGCTCCTCTTAGGAATGCTACCAGACTACTTGTGAGATACTGGATAGATGCGTGCTGCACACTGTATAGTTTCACACCCACTCACACAATATAGTACACGATAATATACAACAGTTATCATGCAAACTGTTGAGTCATACTGAGACGTCCTACCCCGCAGGTGTGTCAGGTGCGTCAACCTCTACCTCACTCCACGACACACTAATATCACCTAAACTACCCCTACGGGGAAGAAAGCAATCACGACTTGAAAAACCCAAATGCTACATCCCAACCTCTTTCCCTTATAAATATCTACAGTAAAAATACTATTATTCATGTTACAGCAATACAAGTCTTTCTTAAATAGGAGGGGGGGGGGGGGGGGATAAAGTCTCTCTACTCTTATGTTCCAAAGTCTTTGATTCACTATTTATTTTGCACCAAAACAACAGTTTACAGGTACTGATTTTACTTATAAATGCATACACTAAAAATTTAAAATGTTTCGCACTCAATTTTCAAATTGCATGGGCAGACCCCTTAATTTAATTCAACATCTTTTGCCCTACGCGGTAACTTTCAATAACTGGTGCTCACAAAATTTAATATTAAATCAACAAATGAGAATCGTTTTCGCGGCGCTTGATGTGCTCAAAAAGTACAAGCCGACCACGGCGCTTATACAATACTCATACCTTAAGTTTGGTATTTATTCAGAATACCATATCGCCGACCACCTGGCCACATCGGGGAATGTCCTTGCTGCCCAGTGTCAGCTCACTGTAGACTACGCCACGCTTGACGCCGCCAAAAGGAGAGCAGCCGACGGGTCCTTCACCTCGGGGCCTTCACGCAAGCATGCGCGGATTTCTCACACTCGCTAGCACATAGAATCGCACTGATACACTCGGGAATATTCCAAGTGTTTAGTCGTTACACAAAAGTATGGGCATGCTTCCAGCACTCAAACCATATGAAACACCATTCGCAATAAAGCCTGCGTAAGACAAGTTGCAGAGAAATGCTTAAAATTACTTTTCCAGGCTCCACAGAAATATCGCAAAAACCACGGGCCGCTGACGTACGCCACTGTTACTCCACATACACTTCCGTATGCTCATCCTCGAGCTTCGTAAAACAGGCAGTTTAACCAGCGTGGCAAAATTCAATTTCATGAGCCATCAGTCCCAAGTCGCAGTCTCACAGTTAGTTCCGTGATTTTCAATAACGCTCGTATTTAAGTGATTATTACTCGTACACGCAGCTTTTTCACCCATAGTACATCCGCATCAAGTTTACGTCCCTACGATACTTGGTGCATATTTCACGAGCAGGAGCTGCATGCTACAGGCAAACCTAGCCACATCATTTTTACGTTCATGTCAGGCATGTTCTTATAATATTCTTTAAAGAGTTAATTTGTTTGCTCCTGAAAACTTTATGGTGACGTTCACATGCTCACGTAACATGTGGCACATAACAACTGGGGAGAAATTACGTAGCAGTCCCATACTGCTAAATGTCTGCCCGACTTCCGATACTGTCCAGCTCCGCAGTCGAGCACACACTACCTCAGCCATCTGAACACAGCGGCGAACTCACACACATTGGCCAGGGCACGCTGTCACAGCCAGATGACATCACGGTATCCCGCCACCCCAAGCATCATGGTCACGACTCTTTACAAATCAATTTGCACAAATAATATTGATTACCAATATCATACACAACAACCAATAAAACATATGTGTAATAAAATTCATAACAAATTAACAGTAGGCAATAAGAATAATTTTACTGTAAAAAACTATGTGCAATAAATTACATACTGGATTAATAAATGTACAAGCCGGTAGATAACCGAATATGAACACACATAAAACCAGTAAATACACAGCGCTACCAACAGTGATACAAAATTACTAAAACCCATACATTTTACTAGGTGACGATCAATGAATTGTCACAACACGTGCAGTGCGGCAAAATATAGGTTATAACCCTAGGGAGGGGGATGATTCACACATTCAGAGCTAGAAGTTATCAATAGGCAGTCTATCTATCTAGTATGTGTATGGCCACAGCAGAAACAAGGAGAGAACAAACGTGTAACAATTTACGATATTCTTTACAAAACGAGCGAGAAAATGAGCATGCTCGTTTTGTTTAAAGGGTAGCAACTCCAGCACATTTAACTAATTAAAAGAGGAGCTAATATCAATGTAAAACTCCAAAAAAAAAGAATACATTACAAGGAGCCCGCTCCTTCCAGCCACTGCTTAAAAACTCTGACTGCACTGACTGACTCTGAATGCATTAACAATGAAGCAGTTTACTCACATACTGCTGATGCTTTTCCATTTCTTGAGCGAAGATAGTGTCAAGGGGCTCAGCGGAACGGGTCACCAACTGCTTGGTGATGTCATCCTGACATATGGACTCCCGCAGCTGCGATGCTAGCGAACTTCGCTGAGTCTTCATTTCCTCCACCTTGCCAACCAGGCGGTGCATTTCCTGTGTCACTGGGTCGTCCAAAGGCACTGCACATGTGTGAATGGAAAACCAATATTATAGATATATGTTGTATCATTAAGAGGAGCAGCAAAAATTATGTTATTTTCTCGCAGCATACTAAACTGACAAACATAGTTGCAGCATGTAACTGAAGAGAAAGAGAGAGAGAGACATACAGAAAGATGCACACTCAGAGAGAGAGAGAGATGCACACTCAGAGAGACACAGAGAGAGACACACACACACCGTGCATACACACACACACTTGGTGCTTGCTCTCTCCACCGCACTTCTGTTGCCAAAGGGGGCATTCCCTGAGTTGGGAAGACTGGTCTTCTGGAGAGACTGAAACATGACAAAGTATCCACCACACTTCTGGTACCAGATACAGGGTTAGAGATACCGCATTGGGTTGGCAGAGGCGGTACGTGGCTTGACAATTGAGTACGACCACAGCATCACCTGCTCCACTTCCGCAAGGTTCAATAGTAGTGTTCTCTATCTCAGATCTCATGCCATACTCCTCTCAAAGTGGTATCCGTAAGAGGATAAAACAGACCAAGACTCTCTTTAAATACCAGCCGGAGCCTAGCCCAATCCCCACTGGACTCAAGCACCTCCTCAGTCCCAGGGAGGCAAGCAGCAGCCCTCCGCCAGAGACCAACCACTTGAACCTCTTCACTTCACACACCAAGCTGGACGGAGAACCCCTCCAACCCCCCCCCCCCCCCCAGGGTTATCGAAGCCTATTTGAGTGGCAGAGAAACGGCCCACGGAATTTCTAACTTGCGGTTTTGGGGAACTCCATTCCCTCAGTCAGCACCTGACACAACACCAAGCACTCACACCCTGGCCTGCTGGAAACTGGAGCACACCCTAGCGTCACACGGCCCATAGCACAGCAAGTTCAACTGGTCAAGCATTGCCCAGGTATACCATTAAGGGGGATCCCGCCTAAATGGAAAGTAGCCAAACTCACAGTAGCAGACTCCGTGCCCTCCAGAAAAGCAATCAGGATGGTACTTTACACGGGTCGTGCTCCAGTACCACATGAGGACTAGAATCCAAGAGCCCCCACCTGCGTGCATATGACCTAGCACACTTCAAAAACACTTGGCATTGTGACTTGACCCCAGAAACGACAGGGCGTCACATGTTAACCTCTTCCCTAATTATAGTCACGGTTTACCAATAAAAAAAGTTTGGAACTAGTTTCTACCAATAAGAATAATTCTTTGCCTGGATAATTTATCAACAGCACCACTATTTCCCTCCCCTGATGAGTGAATGACTGTGGTAGGAAGGTAATCTAAGCCACGTGATGCCGATATTAAAAAAAAGAGAACTGTTGCAGCGGTGGAGTGAGAATGTAGCGAGCGGACAAGCAGTCCACATTTATAAAGTTATCGTTAATTTTTTTAACACATGTTTTTAAAACACTAATTACATGAAAAAGTGATAAGTTTACACATTTCTGCTGAAGGTGTGACTTGTCATAAGGTAGAAGCATTTATGTTTAAATACATCCTATGGTTGTATGTATTTTTGTCGTGCTGAGACTGTATCTGTCAACCTTGACAGTTTCAAGTTGGGTTATCTGTCGCACAGCGCCACACAAGTGGCCAAAGTAAAAGCACAGTTGGGAGGCGAAATGGCTCAAGTAATGATTATAATGTCCACCCATTTCTGAGATAGCATTTGTTAAAAAAAAGGGTGTTAATTTTGAGTACTATTACACAATACCAGTCACTAATAATAAAACTCCTATAGATGCACGTACACAGGATTCTCATGGTCTTCCAAAGCAGATAACTGGTGTCACTGGTAGCCAACAAATACGGTAACAATACTTCATTTCCTGTTCCAGGCTTTAAACACCCGTGGTGTTAGCAGGCCACTGGGCCAGAAGTGTGCGGGGGTTGCTCAGCATGGATAGCCATCCCACTCCAGCTGGAGCTGAGCATGCGAACAGGGAATGGCAGCAGGTAGCAGTCCAGCCTGGACTGCTTGTACACAGGAAGGTAGGTTTTGTGGAGGTTGTTTTGGTACTGCCCTAGGGGCAATGCACAGCCTTTCATTCCAACCTCGTTGATTGCTGCAGAGTTGTAAGGGCATCTCAACAGTGAAGGAAAATGTGTTTCAGGCATTGTGTCACTTCATGTGTACATCTCACCCAAGGATCCCTTTAATGTTTTAAGACATAAGTTGCTTCTTTAAAAAAACAGAGAATGCTTTTCTTCATTCACATTACAATCGAATATTCATTTAAAATTGGTTATCTACTCTGGAGAAGCAAAATATTCCCACCATCAATTCAATAAAGATTGTTAGTGTATAATTTCATAGATTAAAACAATTTTATTATATCTGAGCAGATGTCTCAAAAATGTTTTCTATATTGACATTCATACAAAACACTTATTAAAACAGCAAGCTTCTTGGCAAAACTTCCTACTCACCATCCAGCAACCGCAGCGAAGGGATCTGCCTCTCCAGCTCCGGCAGAGGCAGAGCCAGGATGCGCAGATTGCTGATGTTCAAAGTCATGGCCTTGTGGAGGGTCTGGTTGGACTCCGATGCTTTGGCATGGGCCTCCTCGTACTTCCTGGCCTCCCGGGTGAGGTCGGTGGCCGCGATGGAGGGGGGCCTCGACCCCATCACTGTCTGGTACTCCTTCTCCCGTACTTCCTCCTGCTGCATGCCACACACCACTTACACTCATCTCGATACACCCCACATCTTGGCCACTACTTTCAAACTTCAGAAAGAAGATATTTATTTGGACATGTCACTTGACCAATTACTCTTTGTCTCATATAACTTGGCAAGATTGTGACAGTCAGTGAGCGGCAACTCGATATATATCAAACAAAGTGCCATTTACAAAATCCTGTATCAGCTGATGCACGAACGAACAAAAGTTAATATTACGTTGACATAAGATACATTTTCGTGCATTGGGCATGTGCGCTCTACTCTTGACTTCGCCCCAACGTCGAGCACCACTGCTCATTTGAGCAAGTCATACTCTCAATAATACAATAAATCACTTGCCTATAGGGTCCATCGACTGCACATCACGAGCGACTACAGACACGTGGTGGGAGAAATTTTACTCTTCACTCCAAAGCTGTCACTCGGTTGCCCCAACCACCACCGTGGGATGTTATTGTTTGATGAGCCGTCGACACCCTTCCCAAAGACAAGAAAGTTCCACATTTTGCTGCAGGGGCGCTGCATCCATTCCACTGAAGTGCCACAGCCTCCAGCGCCTTGCGCCGAGGGGACAAGATATGTCAAGGCCTCCGACACAGAAGATAAGAAAAGGGTGGCGCTGCCACCAAGTATGAATAAACTACCCCTGCGGAGAGAGGCAAGCCCCCCGCACCCTCCTGCAGCTCTCTGAACACCAACAAGCTGAAAAATTGAGTATAAATAGAAGGAGTCATCCTTGGCTCGGGGCAATCACTGTCTGTACAGTCTGATCAAGATCAAAGGCAACAGCAGGGGTATGAGGTCACCCACCCTCTCTTCTAGTTTGCAAACGCTGAAGAACTGTCTTAAGGGTGCGATGACCACTAGACCAAAGGGAAGTGGCAGCCAATCTTCTCTTCCAGTCTGAAAAGGCTGAAGAACTTTCTGATAGGATAGGTTGACCATTAGACCACACTTTGTGTGCGTATATTGGAAAACGTCACAAGAAGTCTACTGCCGTCAGTGACCCTGTAGACACTGTGCAACTCTGCCTTCCAGATGTCCCCCGCTATAAAACCACCCACCCTATGGTAATCCTCCAGCTTCCCATTTGGTAGCGGGTCGCGACAATGTCTAATGCATTTCGGGTTCCTTCAGAACTCTACCCATTAAGTCAGGCTTATAATACTGCTTATTTTCATTGTTTTTTTAAGACACCTAGCTTTTGCCCACGATGCCTTTGCCTGGATTAATGTAGGATCAAGCTTCCTACATATTTTTATTATTACGTAAATATTTTCATTGAGGAGCTAGTGTGGACTCATCCTGTATTTCCCTAACTACGTCAATATAGAATTTTCTCTGAATTCAGTTGGAGGGCTTCATTAATTTTGCAGTCATGTAGTTTGAATCCAGGATTCTCTGAGAACTCAAATATTCTGCCTTCTGACAGAGGACGAGACAATAAACTGTGTATAAACCACTAAGGTAAATGCAACATCTGGGCCATGCCAGCTTGCACTTCCAGGAATCGCAACCAACCAATCACACACTGTCGCCACCCGCACCAGTAATCAGCCCCGCAGCTGCCCTAGGACAAGGCTCTCGTTCCAGCCAGCAGTCGCCGAGTCAGGATTTACCCAGGGTGAGACCCACGCCAGGTAAAGTTGACACCAGTGCCTCTAACGGGCGCTATGGTCATTGCCATTTCTAATATACGTCATGCATCATAGTGTTCCCAACATACAATGTTTTTAATTGTTCATAGCTAGAGATGGGAAAAAATGATGTAAAGATTTGTACGCGAAATTTACTAGAAAATCTGAGAAAACAAATTTGTTATGAAAAACACAAAAATCAGTTAGCCCTACTACAGATAAACTCTATCCTGAAAATGACATAATTGAGCTACAACTAAACAAACATTGCTTGTGTAGTGCTCTTTTAGAATTTATTTAAAATCTGTGGAGGCGAAATCAGATTACTTTATAAACAGCTCAATAACAACGTAGGACGACCATAACCTACCAGCAGTATATTTACCAAAGACCTCACGTGTGGATTTTATCTATTTTTCCACAAAACGCCGCTTTCAAATTGAAAACTAGTAACTTAGCGAAATAAAGAATGAAATATCATTAATTTATTTAAAGAATACTTTCTTATCATTGCCGTAACATACAAGCATTATTTACAATCACTACAAAAATAAAAAATTCCGGGACTCAACGCAAAAGATGGAAGAGCGGCCGGAAAAGTGAATGGCGATTGATAGAGACTGCCACCATTCATAGCATTGCACACATGCAAGGACACATTTACTAAGCGGAACAGTCATTTTAAACATAAGAAATCACATGCATACTTATACTTTATTAGGTGTTTTCATTTGCAGTTTTCACGTACCGTAATCTAAATAAGTAAATATCGTTGCGACCAACGATTTTAGTTAAGTAGGCTGTTATATTTACTATACAGAGAGAATCTGCGATATTGTAAAATATATTATCTTCAAGTTAAGTGACTTTAGAAAATTGAGCTAGAAATGTTTATAATTTTAAGTTTTTTCTAGTAAAAATGGACAAAATTGCTCCTTTTTTTCTCAATAAAAAAACAAAAAACAGAAATCACTACTTTTAAAAATGAAAATGACAATATAATAAAACCATCATTTCCCACATATATTCATAGCTTATTTTCATGTTAAGTCAGTCGTACAGTGGCGGCAGAATGATATGCACTGCATTAACTGTTCAGTGGATGCAACTGAATGACGAGGTTATAATCCATGACGAATGTAGAGATATTAGTGATATACGATACCAGTTATCAAAAAATCAGTACTTGCAACCTTAATTTATAAAATTCTTATTTCACTGCCTTATACCATATTGGATTGAACATAAGATGGTACTTTTTCCAAAAAGTATGAACAGTAAATAATAGGTTCAACTTATGTTTGTGGCAAACCATTTTGGGTAATTTTTTTAAAACTTAATTTGAACGTGATGCATGGCACTTATACAACTTATCTAATACGAGTACCTCTTCCATCGCTACAGACGTGACACATTGCCTACCCTACAGGCAGCCGGAACTTATAAGCGAATTCCTGTCACCGGAAGATACGCTACCCAGCACGTACCACCCCCCCCCCCCCCTTTATTTTCCACCGTGTTGAGAGCCAACAAGCTGGCCAGACCTCGGGCAAGGCAGAGCGCCAATGACGAGGCACGAAGCAGAAATGCTGACCAGGGCAGGAGGACGTCACGCCTACCCTGCACCCCACGCCGGCAGCCTACAAGGTTCCACTATAAAGTTTGGACGCTACCGGACATGAGCAGTCATTCTTGTTCCATCTCTTGCGTTATCCCACAGCACTGCTGCCAGTGCTAGGACCGCCTGAGATCTTCGAAGCATTGAGTACGCCCCTTGTGGCTACTTCACCGTCGACGACCAGTCAACCCGACAAAAAGTGAACATACTTACAAACACGTTAAATTCACTTTGTCTCCTCAAGACATTTTTATTTGACAGTTTAGAAGTATTATATATTTTCTCGTTGAGCTATTACTTTTTCTTCCTCCATTAGAACCAGGTCGCCTACACCTGGCCAGTGTAGTAACCTTCAGCACTCTATTGCCTGGTAGGAAGTAGCATGTTTATTGAAACTTCAATAAACATACTGCTGTTTCCTACCTCTCAGGTTTATTTCTTAGAATAGCTGTGTGTGCCTGCTAGATACGGGTTGCTATGTACACCTTTGACAAGGACTGGGGAATTTATAACTACTGAATTAACTTCAGCCATGGGCGCCCTTCAGGGGTCCGTCATTTTTTCACACACCCATTAGACGACCATCTGTTGCTTTCTAAACTAACACATCATTGCTTCCAGTGCCAGCGGGGAGGAACAGAGGAGCCACAACCACCTTCACCCAGAGAGGGGCGACAGTCTCACATTATTGCCTTATCCCACAGCACTGCTGCGAGTGCCAGGATATAACATGATTTGAGATGTGCCGTCCATTCCTGTGTGGACGCACATCCAGTGGCGGCATTGGTGAGCCAAACAGCTCCCCGTCTCTGATCAGCCTGCATAGCGTGGGGGATCAGTGGAGACTTTACAGAGCCTGGTCAGCAAGCCAAAACCAGACGCATCAAGGTGTACCCAGTAACCTGTGAGCAGAGACTTCATGCCTTTCAGCCAGAGGCACAGCCGAAAGCGTGGGGAGGGACACGCAGCACTCCTTGCCGCCAGACAGTTGAATGAACTTCCTCAACCTACACCGGATAGGCAGGCGGAACGGGACAACGCCACCCAACTCAGGCACGAGTCAGTATCGACTGCTCCGGTTGTCATATTATTTGTATCTCCGTGCATACGCATTCACCCCGCTTTTGGTCTAGCAGACAGAATCCTCGACTGACACGACTATTCATCTAACGGTTCACACGTCAAACGCAAGAATTACGAGAATAGGAATTTTATATATTGTAGGGTATGATTAAAGGTATGTCAAATTCGCAATTGCGATAAATGCGAAATTTTCTGTTTTTAGCTAAATATTTGCGAAACTTTATGAAAGTTCATGAACGGAAAAACATATCTGAAATAACTATCTATTTGAGTAACTACATCTGTTTACGTTTCCTTGCAGTACTTTATCACTACCGATATCGTTTTTCAAATAAAATATAAGAATTTAGGTAAGTAAACTGTCTGCTTTAGCGGGAAAATACAGATCCGTGTATGTATTTTGCTTGGGCATTCCTCAATAAACTCCGGTGGCAGGAGGCAGCAGTCGCCCTCCGGCCGGCCAAACACACACCCCTCTGCTGCCATCCACATTCCACACTTAGCTAGCCTCCTCCCGCCCCTCGACAGCCAACACACTGTTCCTCCCTACCTCCAGGTCATGCCCACACACCTCTACTGTCTAGCCACGCCCACACTATTCAGCTCCCAACCTCTCCCTCTTTCCTTCTTCCTCTCCCGCCAATGCCTTCAATCTCGCCATCTTGCTCCTAACACCCTACACCCTGTGGCTGCATCATATCATTGCAACAAACAAGCCCCTTTTCTTTTCTTTGTCCTACTCTCTTTCCCTCTATCCCCCCTCCCCCACCAACCCTTTAGAGGCAGTGCGGGCACTAGCCATCTCATCTCTTCACTACTTCCTCTGCTTTCAAAACCCATACACAGGCTGTGAAAACTCTGTTAAATACGTGGTGCACATTCAAGACAACTCGTTACATTACTGCACAAGTGAAAAGTTATTCATTTGTTCTTATTTTATTTTACTTCGTTTTTAAATGCTATTTTCCCAGTTTTTTTATATATGCTACAAAATGCTACAGATCACACAATAAATGTTATAAAAATGCTAAAAACCACAAAATAAATACTATAAAAAGTGTTCATAAATGCTCTTTTAATGTACCTCCAGGTATAACTTATGTGTTATGCACCCAGAATTTAATTATAAAGCAGACTTTACTGATAATATGATTTCAATAACCAAACGTGTCCAAATGTAAATAATGTTCTTATTTTCATTTTGTGTCATATAATAAAACAGTAAAAACGTTTTGTTTGCACGGTCTAAGGAGTGCACGTTGCATTTCAACGTTACTGTTGCACTGTAACTGCCTTCTTGACACTATTTTTGTGGTAATTTTGGGCCTAGTAGACACCTAATGGTAGTTAGGTCACTGGCTGTGTTACGGGTTTATTTTGTAAACATCCCAAGTACGAAAGTAAGTTTTTAATTCACACAGGGCTTCCGCTTACTTGCAATTTACGCCTAACTAAGCACTTTTCAGGCCAGCCTGACTCGCATTATTAAAACTTGTGAGTCAAATTTAACTCACTATTTTTTCGTTTAACTCTGACAGTCATTTAACTGCAACAAATCACACGAGTAGAGATGCCTGTTTCTTGGGGCTGCGAAATAAACACAAAATACACAGTTTCTCACAAAAAATGACATACCCCGTGAACGACAAACAAAATGCCCGAGAAATGTGCAAAAAAAAAAAAAAAAAAAACATTTCTGTTGTGATTCCTCATGTTTACTGCGCTAATTCGATAAATCATTTCAATGTGTAGCCAAGATCATAAAGTCGATACAATCAATGTATAGAATATACACCGCCGAAGTGATATAGCTGTGTTTGGGAAATAAACTGATCTCAGTGACTTTCTAAAATAAACTAATTTCCTTTACATTTCGTCCTTTTTCACGTCTCGTCGCATAATTAATGTAATCTAGTTGGTAATATACTAATGTGACAACTAGAAAAATTACCAAACAAATCTACAAAATTGTAACAAAATTTTCCGTAGCCACTAGGTGCTGGCCGCACGTTTATGTGACAAAAGGTACACAGTACGCTTCATAGATTCATACATCTATTACCAGATGCTTTATCTTTTTTTGTTTTTAAAGTTATCCAGGTTATGTGAGGATGACTTGTATCTAGCGCAGTTTTATTTTTGTTTTGCCCAAGTAATATGTTAGATACAATTCTATTTATTACATTGGTGTGGCAGGAAACTTTAGCTTGGGACGAGGTTGTTCGGCGCCTCTTCTTACGAGAAACTAGCAGTTAGAACTGCTCATTGTTTGATGATGCAGCGGAAAATTATGCTCGTACGGAAATAACATTCAAATTACTAAAATTCAAACGTATACAAATAGTCTTGCAGTTACCACGAACGTGTCAAATGTTTACACTGATGATTGTGCTGTATTCACACTTTTATAACATATATTGAAATGTATTTTATTTAATATTCAACTAGAAGAAAAGCATAAATAAGATCAAATTATTTTCTAATAAAATTTAGTAAGCTCTTGCTCACTCACAATTTTTTTGACTTGACTCATAATTTTCAAACCAGAGTCAAATTTACTGTAAAAATTTTGGGCCTAGAGGAAGCTCTGTATCACATAAAATGGAATGTGACGGTAGAAAACAGGTTACTAGGACAACCCGCAGCCTGATGAAAGTGGCTTAGCCAGCAAAATGTTGCAATTGTGCATCCGCGTGGAAAATGTGTCGTCTGTGTGTGTGTGTGCGCGCGCGCCCATGTCGACAAGTACTACACTACGAGTACTTGAATTCCTGTCCTTTAAAATATTTTTTAAAATAAATGAAGGTCAGAGGTGGACTTACGATGCATCTTTCAATGTTGCTGTGGCAAAATTTGCCATTGCAAACAGTAACAGTACGGCAGCAAAACGTTACGTAATCACCTAAATAAATGTTCGTTGCTGGAGAAAAGATCTTCCTAAGCTGCAAAATCGCAACAATACACTGTAGATCGATGAAAAGATTATGTCCTTTTGATAAATTCTTATATTATTATTTTTGACAAATGTTTGTGTTACTGCTATGGACTACATAAAAATTTATTATTAAAATACATTAAGTATGGACAGTTTAGTGCACAGGTAAGTGTGGTGGTCTTATATTCATGACCAATAAATTTTTCCAGCCTAGCATTAGTAAAATTAGGACGTGGTCTTATATTCCAGCCAATGCAGTATTTTGTGGGGTGGTGAAGGAAATTCAAAAAATGTATCACAATACCTCTAGCAGCTCCCTGATCTCCTGCAGCATGAACTCCACGTCCTGGTATGTGTCTGCGAGCTTGCCCATTGCATCAATGAGGTCCTGGATAGCATTCGGCTTTGCACTCAGCGCAGCACACCGATCCACCAGCTCCTGCAGTGATGAAACACAATAAGTATACAATATTCTATTTCCCATAAGAAAGCGTCTACGTGTGCAAAGGAAAATGCTTACAACCATCGCAAAAATGGTTCTTGGAAGACGGAAGGAGTATGTGCAAATCTTTAAAATTGAGGCAGAGATGAATCGAGGGTGAGGCAGGGAAAGGTTTAAAAGGAATAATATAATATAATGTCTTCATATTTAAGCCCATTTACAACATTATTCTCTGTAATAATTTGTTTTTGTTTGAGGAACAATTAGAAATTAGAGTGGTTGAGGGATATCATATTTTCTTGGTTGCTGCACATTGTATTTCTCTTAGTGAATGGCGTACTGTACGTAGATCACATCTACAAATAGGTACGACCCGCACTAAATACCTACCGAATCCACTCACCCTCTAGCTACTGGCAAATGTTTCAACATGCTAGATGGCTACCATCACGGGTTTGTCCTGCCATTGTGCTCTCACTCGCTTGCCTTCTCACTTTACTTGTGATATGACATGTATTTCTCTTGATTTTTGATTAACAACTTATTATGCATTTTTTGGACTACGATTTCTATTTGGTAACATTTTCAGCTTGATTTTGTGAACACTGTCTGGGAATATTATACAGATATGCGATTTTGTTAAAATTAGTGGAAAGAGTGTAAACTTGCCACACTTGGAAAGGGGGGTATGGGACGGATGGGGCATGGGAGGTAGGGGGTAAGGAGGGTATATGAGGGGGATATGCAATGAAGGGGAGGGGAAAGTGATGTCAGGGGTGGGTAGGGGGAGGGGAATATCATAGGAGGGAGGGGTATGTGATGGAGGAAGGTGGGGTATGTGATGGAGGAAGGAGGGGAATATGATGGTGGAGAGGGGAATATGATGGTGGAGAGGGGAATATGATGGTGAAGAGGGGAATACGATGATGGAGAGGGGAATACTATGATGAAGAGGGGAATATGATAGAGAGGGGAATGTGAATGAGGGGGAGGGAATGCGATGGATGGATGTGCTATGGAGGCACTGCGTCCCTGGAGGCCACTCAGAATCTCTTCCACTTTTACGAACTCCCACGATTTTACCAGAAGACTGTGCCCGTGCCTATTGGACACCATCTTTGGCCACTCGGTGTCTCCCCGTATGCAGTGTCATTAGGCTGGGTGGCGCAACCAGGCAGGCCTCGGTCATTGCAAAGGAAGCTGCAGGATCCCACCCTAGGCCCAGCAAAGTGCCTGTAATTCTTACAGAAGGGAGCAGTTCATGCAGACACCAAATCACCACATTAAATTTATATAGTAATGAGGACCCTTGCCTCTCTGCTCTCAGGGGGAGAAACAGTAGACGTCCCCCCTCCCATCAACATGTCAGGAAATATGGGCGTAAGGAAAATATATTCTAAGGGAGACTTATGGGAGGCTAGTTGAGTGGCACACAAATGGGTAACTGGTTTGAGATAGGGATTATCAAAGTAGTAGTAGTAGTACAGATTGTGTTGCAACATAGTAGTTGTGAGATGTGTGAACAGAAGTTGCACGTAAACTAAACACAAGTTTCCTAACTACAGGCTAGTCAATAACTGCAATTGTTCAGTGTCTTACATCAATTTACAGTGTGACAAAGTTTAATTATAACACGGTATTGGAAAATATTCAGATGCGTCAATGATGGGACATGTTTAGGTACTACGTACAGCACTAAACTTGCGTTAAGTAACAGGAATAAATAATACTTCCTAAAGTAAACTTTTTAAAATGTTTTTGTGCCTGTTTTAAAATAAATTAATTTTCACCAAGCAAAGTGTAAAATACATTATGAAACAATCTAGAGTGAAGTAAGTAGTAAGATGGAGTGACCTGTGGAAGGCGCTCCATCTCTGGGTGCAGATTGAGGTGTTCCAGCTGCAGCGAGGTCATGAAGGTCACCAGCTCATGGTCCTTCTCCTCTGTCTGTGCACCCACCTTCCGTAGCAGCTTGGCCTTCTCTTCACTACGCACACAATCACTCGCACACTTCCAGCTTTGTGAGACACATCTACTATACTTTACACAAGTACTGGAAACTTGTGAAATACAATGAAACCCCATTTCTTTAAATATCACCGTTTTATGTTTTCATGTACCATATTTTATGTATTTTTACTTTAAGCTCACGTAATGTTCTTAAAATATATATTTTCCTCTTTGTACTTGCCAATACAGTAGAACGCCAACATACCATAACATGATTTACAATTTACTGTATTTTGCATCATTTTCTCTGGTCCTATATAAAGATAATTCAGAGTATACTGCAATGGCCTTTGTACAATTCCCTGCATTTTGCATAATTTTCTCCTGCTGACTTAAGTGTAACAGGTTTCATTACCAGTATATTTTGCAATTATTATCCTAATCACTAATGAATTATAAAAAAGGGGATTTCACTGTACCACACACAAACACCTGTGTATCACACCCAATCAACATACACAGATTTTTTTTCTCAAAACAATCTATTCTGGTGGTCAAGATCTTACCGATAGGTCAACAGACACAGGTTCTATTCCCTGCTCAATCAGGAATTTTTCATGCTAAAAATGCTGCACAGTGAGCATGGAGAGCAAGAAAATGTAAATACGGGGAAAAAAAAATGTAATTAGACTAAAGAATGAAAATTAAAAGAAATGGCTGATACTAGTCTTGCGTGGTAATTTTGAGCCACATATTGCGAATTTGCCATCGGTGGAACAATTTTGTGATAAAAATGTATATAACTGATGTGCGATTAGATAGAGAGGAGTTTACTGTTCAAAATAGGTGGATTTCTAATCAGTAGGGATGTGCGAATGTGATTTTTTTCCTCACGAAACAAAAACGAAAGATATGTTATGAACTTTCAAACTAAAACAACAATGAAAAAAATAATGTCATTAGAACTCAGCTTCAACGAATTTCGTAACATTTTAGCAAGTTATTCATTGTAATGAATATATTGCAAAATCAAATAAAAAATATGTAGGATATGGAGTATTTACCAGGAGGTGTTGCCTACATTTAAATTGTAGTTTTATGTAGTTATTTCAGTTATAAAATAATGAAAATGAACAAGATTATTTACAAGCAAAAATTTTCTTTGCTGGTACACTAAATGAACATCCATTTAACACCCGAAAATTCATCGAAATAGAGAATATTCGTTTTGTTTATAACTTTCAGTTGTTGTAGAATTATACTATTTTATTGTGATTAATGATAAAGGGCAAGAATGTAACTAAACGTTATAGTACGTGAGGGGATCCTAAGACAGAGAGAAATGTAAGACTACCTACGTGTGTACTGAGGAGCAGTATAAATAAGGCTCCAAGAGTATGGTGAGGAGACTTCCCGGCTAGTCTGGATGCTCACAGAGCCCTAGAGGAATCACTGTAACACATCCCATGGCTAATTAGTCTATTGGGGGATCGCCGTAAAGCATCCCAAGACTAGATAAGTGTACAAGTGTTTGTCATATGTTACTGCGAATCAAGTTGTGACTCCTTGTTAATAGTGCACCACGTATGGCTATCAGTAAATTGATGTCAAAAGGAAGTTCTCGCTCGCATTGTGTTATTGCACTTAATTGCCACAACCTACCCCGTGAAACAGGCCAAGTGATTCCAGCTGCTCGGAACACTGCACAGTAACCAAATTTCTTACCAAAACAAAAATGAAAGTTGCCATTTTTCATTTTCGTTTTGGTATACTGAATATTCGCACAATCCTACTAATCAGTTCAAGTTGCCTACGGCGACTATTTTGCAATCTTCCGGTAATATATATTTTGTTGAGTTGTAATTATTAAGATACAGTGTGGCATGTTATAGACATTTCTGTACTACCTATACATGATATCTTTGAATGCATAGTGCAACGGGGGCGAATGACTAGATGGAGATTTTCGGGCATTCTCAATGGCTATGTCCAAAAATCTCTACTTAGTCGTACCTGTACATAAATAATTTATTTTTTATTGTATTTTACCGAAAGAAAATGTTCATTAAAGAAGAGAACAAAGACAGAGAGAAGATAATTTGGATTGATTTAAAGGCTTTTTTCAACTTACACTTTCCCACTATTCAAACTTTAGTTTGTCTCCTTGGGGGGGGAAATGTTTTCGTATGAACACAAAAAAGAAACTAAAGGTCAAACGTGCAAGAATTTTTTGTCAGAGAAAATTTTGACTGCATTTCCTTACTTTGTTTCACCTTACTCCATCCCCTCTTCACAACGCAAATCAAGTTCCAGATGATTTCCTCAGAGCAGGGTACCATTCAAGCCTCTTCCTGTTTCTGGCACAGTAGTGCGGCAATAAACGGTTTGTGACAAAAAAAATGGACCCTTTGGTGCATGAAAATTAGTGAAGTTAAGCCATTGTTTCACCAACGCCACAATCTGCAAGCAACTAGGGAGCATCTGCATCCAAGCAAGCAAGATACAACTTCCCATGTTTACAGGCAACGTGCATGTACAATACACATCTCTCAAAGTGTTGGTAATCATCACAGAGGTGCAATTAATACCCAGCATTTGCAACAGGAGATGCAACATACAAGGCATACAGTTGAATTTTTTAACAACTACAGCTGAACCCAAGAAATGGTTAATACACAAAAATGGCAATGACCTACGCAAATTCTAAATTTTCCAAAGAGTAGTTTCATACACCCAAACAAAATAAACACTGAATATGAGAAAACTGTACAAAGAGGAAGGATTCTTCAAGTTTCTACACTAATACAAACAATGCGCAAAACTCGACCACAGTTTACGTTATACAAGAAGTGACAGACTTGAAGCTGAAACTAACCTGTACAAAGAAGATGCCTCGTGAGCCTTCATGGGGACCAGGCGGCCAAAAATGTCCGGGCCAGACACCTCAGGGTCGTTCACATCAAACAGGATCCCCCTCACTAACGACGCACCCTTCACTTCCGGCAGGGAATATCTGTCTGGTATCTCCTCGTGGTAGATGAACTCATTCTCATTTTTCGCAGCCTTCTTCTTACCCTCCACCACGTCCATCGTAAATGTCAGTGCTTCGTTGATTATCTGCGCAACAAACAGCACCAAATGCACTTGGCCATTTGGTTAACCTGATTTTTTACACTGAATAAACATATAATAGAGTTACATATGTTTCCCCACATAAAAAAGGTCAACTGTATCCACCCATGCACACTGGACATTCAGAAATACCAGCTGTGATTCAACTTAGTTCAAGCTTTCCATAACTCAGTTAATAAATACTATGACCACCATGCGTTTATATCAGTAGGCAACAGAATTACATCTAACCTATCAGTAAGTTGGAAAACAGTACATACAGTATATAAGTTACCTGCACATATAGGTTACAAAATTATAATATTTATTGATTATAGGTCGCGCTTATCTTTGTGGTTGTACATCCTGTACAACATGGCCTGTGCCATGGATGGATGGTGCACATGACCTTGGAAAAGGTCGTGTGGAAGCTGCGTCTTTGCAAGTAAGCTGTGTTGCCAAGCGTAGCTACAGGCCTACAGCACAGTCAGAATGTGCCGCAAGTTCGTTTGGAATTTATAGAGATAGTGCTCCAGATGCTGCCTTGACTGCCAGAGTTTATATATTTATTGGAAAAAGAAATAACTTATAAACATGTAATATAATTTGAAGTTATATATTACGAGAAAAATTCTATCGAGCTTTCTTTTCTATATATTTCAAGTATTTCTAATATGTATGTTAAAAGCATAACCCTAACTATTTCCATATTTACTCGTGTAAAGGGTGCACCATGATTTTTAAACAAGTTCCTGGGAAATTTTTTTTTAAAATAAAATTGCAACAACAATTTGTGGTGCCATGTTAGTAAGTATTTACGCATGATGTCATTGCAACAATGGTATAAACGACTTCAGCTCATCAGTCAGCAAGCCTTGCGCCTGAATTCAATTGTTACACGCAACGAGACGTTATGAACTTTTACTGTATACTCCGGCAAGAAAGGATATTCCAGCCAGTAGATTGAATTATTTACCGGCCACAGAGAATACGCATCGAAAGCACAGAGTTCCACTACATGCCGCTAGATGGCTTCGCTGCCTCATCTCCAAGCCGGCCAGTTACATCACGCCTTGAGGAAGCTATGCTATGGCTAGCACCTCTCCAGCAACCACCCCTATCCAGATGAATGAAGGGGAGTGACCTCCAGAAGCATAAATAGCGGACCGCAATGCTCCCCCAGGACCATTCTTCATTTCTCCACGTTGCCGGAGAACTGATCGGTCTGCTCGCTTTAGCCCTCACAGTCCACTTCAGCTCCCAGCTCACTTTGTTCTTTGGTATACGTGTCTTTCCTTCACCGCACTGGTGCTGAAGCTACAGACGCAAAACAGGGAAAGAAAAAAAATTACTGTAGAGAGGACAGTGCTACATTCCTTCAAAAGAATTCTTATTTCGCCTTGCTTCTTTGAGGACGAGCTTTCGTCGAAACTGAGAGGGGGCGAATTGACACATGATGTCTTTGCAACAATGGTATAAATACTTCAGCTCATCAGCAAGCATAGCCCTGCGCCTGACTTCAATTGAGTTTCCATAGTTGACGCACCATGATACGTTAAGAAATTTTTCTGTTTTCTACGGCAAGAATGGATGTTTCAGCCTGCTATTTTATTATTCACCGGCCCTGCAAGACTATGCATTGACGGCACCAAGTACCAGTGCATGCTGCTAGATGGCTGCACCAGTACACATCACCGCCTCCTTTTCTTCAAGCTGGCCGGTGATGTCACACCTCTAAGAAGCTATGTTATCGCCACTCCCCTCTACAGCAACCACCCCTACCCAGCTAGCAAAAGGGGTAGACCCAGCCAGAGTATAAATAGCAAGCCGCTACGCTCGCTCAGGATCAGTCATCTACCACACTTGTTGCCGAATACACTGACCAGCCTGCTCAGCTGTGCTCCTAGCTCTACCCTTCCTTCCTTCTTTCACAACCTACTCCTTGGTCTCCACCATGCCTTGTAGCCGGAGCCATCCTTCTGAACATGCATTCGTGCCGAAGGATCCGAACTGTCGTGTCATCTACACACTGTGGCCCCTTCTGGACAAACATATGCGTAGGGAGTTAGTACAGGTTTAAGTTATGTTAATAGCGGTGGTCTACCTCACCATTGTTAGCTCAGGACCAGGTCGCCTCTCCCTGGATAACGTAGGATTACGCTTCCGTAAGCTCTTTTCAGAGTTAGGAGGTAGTGCGACACCACTTGTTTATTTCCAGTCAGAAGGAATAAACAAAGATTATCGTACTCAAGGATATCCCTTTCCTGTAGATGTATAACCTCTCACCGTGTACCTCACAGAGTCCAGGTGACCGGGAAAGTTACTCATATGAGCCAATAAACTGCCAGTATACCCACACACACGAGCATCTGCCAACCTTTCTGCACACTACGGTGGACAGAACAGTAGAGCTCACACCTAGATACTCTGTCTCCAGAACCAGTTTGTCGATTCAGTGCTCACCCTCTCCACCCTGTTTAGGTGCGGAAGGGGTTGTTCCTTGAGTTGGGAAGACTTGGCTTGAGACGTACCCCCACATGCAGGGACTGTCAACTACGACGCGTGACTCCCAATGCTCACCATGTTTTGGCACCGTGATAAAGTGTCTGTTACATCGGCAGACTTACCATATGGTTTTACAACAAGTAGGGCTACGCGTTCCCTGCAATTCCCTCATGAACGTGAGAGTGTGCGTTCTAATCCAGATGCTTTTCTCTCATCGGAGTGGTATCTGCGAGAGGTGCTAACTGGAGAGGAGGATATGTGGAAGCTCTGCTTTGCGGCGAGACAGGATGCAAGCTTTGCAGATGTACGTGACTGCCGTGGATGGGGGAACGGGGCTGAGACCTACATGTAACCTTGACATGTGATATTCTCACTTATAGGCGCACCCCCAGTTTTCCATAAAAAGACAAGGGGAGATTTAGAGGCAGCCATTGCCTGTTTTACCCTCTTTTGAATACCACCACTGTGGGTAAAAGGTATGAGGGCCAATACCTAGGATCACACCTGGTTGGAGTGGGGCAGTCGACGTGTAAGGGTGTTGACAGTGTGAGTGCTGGGGTCGATGGCCACGCCGTATCTCACTCTCAAACTCCAGCACCGGGCTGAGGAGTTAGTCGAGCTGCATAGCATCAACAGTGGTCCCAAAACAGTGAGGTCTCAGGAGGTCGGTCTCCCCAGACCCAAAGAAGTACCCCTCTCTGCACCACTTGGGTGCGTTGAGAAGGGCTAACTCCAGACTGGTAGTCCAACCTCTATGGAACAGTATACTAGTGCAGGGCTCTACCAATCACCACACTAGTGCAGTGAATGGATGGTCCTCCAAGGTGTTCTGTGGGTGTTATTATGGGAGGAATAAAACCCCGGTCTCCTGCCGTACCCCGTTTAGGTCTGATGTCTATGGGGAATGGATACTAAGATATGGAAGTGATATTCAAAAGTAAGATAGCCAGTGTTTATTCCTTTTAAGGAAACAAAGATGGTGACAGTACTACCTCCTATCCCCTAGGCCTTGCGGAAGTTTAACTCCCTATGAGAGGCAGGCGGAGGTGACCTATACAAAGCTATAGGAAAGGTAGTGACAAGTAGTGCTATATGAGTGAACTTTCTCTAACTCTACGGTTGTCCAGAAGGGGCCAGTACATGTGTCAAATGTAGCTTGGTTTTGAAGGCTCTTCCATAGGCTTGAGAGAGGAGACTTCGGCCCTTCGAGAGGTTGACGTTCACATTACTAGTTAGTTTTTCCCAATACGGCAATGTGTTTACTGTCTCACTTCAGCTCTGACAGATGGCAAAAGATCGTAGCACACACTCACTGGCTACGTGGTTTCTTGGGACCTCCAAATGCGAGGACCCGGGTTCAATTCCCAGTCCGGCCATCCTGATTTTGATTTTTCATGCCAAAATCACTCCAGGCGAATACTGGGATGGGTCCTTAACAAAGACCATGGCCGATTCCTTCCCCAATTACTCTTCCCTGTGCAACTTGCACCGTCTCTAATGACCTCGCTGTCGACGAGACGTTAAGCCCAACTACCTACCTTTTTAAAAGGGTAAAATTTTGTATTTGTAATATACCAAGTGCAAAGTTTTCCTGCTTAATAAGCACACATTTTTCAGTATTTTTCTGAAATGTCTTAACAGGGTTTGACTATGGGGTAATTTTTCAAAGGTTCAATTCAAAAAGTGTGAAGAAACCACGAATAGGCTATAACACGATCCTCATCCTTCGCAAGCCAGTCGCTAGTCACCAAGTGCCATGCCGGTGCTCACCTCCATGTTGTCCATACCCCTGGCGAGATGCATGGATACCGTCAACATCTCGGAGGCAAAAGAGTAGAGCGCCACCCTCTCGCCCATCTTCTGTTGCTCCTCCGCCTGCTGCCCTCGGTACAGCAGCGACAAGGATGTGTGGTAGCTCACCTTGAACTTCACGTACCGCTTCCAGCTCTGCGACAAATACCAACACCCCTCAGCGCTTTGTTCCCTGCACATCCCCCTACTCTGAACAACGCCGTACACTACAAGATTTTTTGCATGAAAGTACTAAGCCTTCCGTTTCTTGGAACATTATTACATTTTGAAATACATTCCTTCAGATTTTTTGGCAAATGTAAAAAAAAAAAAATGTACATATGTGAATTTATTACAGTGGTTTATTAACATTCCTATAACAACCAAGGAGCACACGGCAATCCCCCCTTCCGTCATAATTCTGAGAACAACTATTCCTTGCACAACCCATTTTTATACCACTTTATGTCTGCCATGCAAACACATGCACAAGCCTCTACATTCTTTCCATCCTGGAACACACTGTCATGGAAACCTCACTTTCCCATAACATTATTGCCTGTTATTCACTTACATCTTAAAATAGAATCTCTCCCCTATGATCTGCAAAACATTATTACATAAAATTTAAAAAAAAAAGATTACATGAGCAGAAAGTTTTTCTCTCTCCTCCCTCTTTTCTTCTTCCCTTTCCTTCCTTCGAAGCTAAGTTAAGATATTAAAATGTACTGTATGTTGACAAATTTCTAAACATGTTTTGGGGGTAAATTTTTTTTGCCAATATCTTTTATATAAGCCACACCCCACTTTTTGTAGTCTTTTTTTTGTAAAAATGTTCAGTCTATACATGCTGAAATATGGTATTCACCTGAACAAATCTGTTGGTGCACAGCTACCATACCTAATACAATAAAACAGGCCACACATATTGATTACCCACAAATCTGTTAATCATAATATCTACTCCAAATAATTGTCACACTATCTCTTGTAATAAATTTTCCGGAAATCACGGAAGATGAAATTGTACTTACATTTATACTATGATACTAAGACACCTAAAATTTTGGTATTGTATGTCTTTGAACACTTTGAATATTTGAACACACTTAAGGATTTTAATTCAGGACTGTAACAATTTGTCAATTTCAAAACATACCATAGCTCATTCTGATATCTCACCATTAATCAACATGATGTTTGGCATCATAATGAAATACAGTTTCCAACCTTTGGTGTAAACGGAATGAAAGAAGTCTAACCTTGAATATTTTTGATCCCACAGTTTCAGCGATAGAGCAGTCTTCAGATCCACCTTGCTCCAAGGTGTTCTGCGCAAGCTTGTAGTAGTCTACCACTTGCACCGCCACCTTGGCTAAGGGGAAAAATACACCAATCTCACATGCTAGCAACATGAAGTTCTGAAACTGTACAACTGCTCATCAAATGCCTAAAGGCCTCCACGCACTAATCAATTTTTCTTACGATATTGCATGCACGGGTTTTTGTTTGTTGCTGGACGTGCTTATCCACAGGAAATATTCATGCCTACGTACAGTTTTTCTCACTAGTCTAATTGGAATGGTGCTATTTTCTCTACGGGATTCTTTGCCAATTTCCGATCTCAGCCAATGAGGGGAAGAAAACATGTTACGTGACTATATACATGGCAACATTGTTTTGGTAATGTTAATAAATGCACAGAAGAAACACGGTTGTGTTCAGTTTTGACGTTATCTGTGTATGCACCCAAATTCTTCTAAAAGAATTGCCAGTTTTCTTTCCTTCGGGCTAACCATTATCTTGTCCACAGTTATTTATTTCATCTACAATTTTTATTTTCATAATCCAAAACTTAAAGAAGCGTAATTACAGCAATATTCTTCGCCATAGAGTTGATTGTTTATTATTTAATTTAACCTATACCATGTGCAGCAAAACCAGTGACAAACCCCGCGGGTAACCAAGTTACACAGCTCTTTACCTAGCTCTTAAATATTATCTTAACGAAACTCACACGAGAAATTGTCCCATGTGCCACAGAGGTACACTAAATTACATGCAATACAAACAATGCCTCTGTAATTGCGATGTGTTGAGGTATGTAAATAGTGTACATATTGTACAAGTGTAATTGTGGGACTCTTGACTGATTTTAAAATTCCCGCGAAGTACTGTATATCGGCGTGTATAGGCCGCACCAGAAGTTTTTGATGAAAAATTAGGGATAATTAATATTTCAAGTATAGGCCACACTGAGTTTTTGTATTCCTGTAAATATTTTTAAGTCACAATTCTGTACAAACATAATAAATTCTGACTTAATTTCTCTCCTACAAAACATTTGTGACAGAAAATTTGTGTTATGGTGCAATGTTTAGCAATATACATCGCGCAATTACTATTCCACAGATGGTTACGTGACTTGTGAAAGCAAAACCACAGCAACATGTTACACAAAATGGCATCTTATCAATGTGCACTTGTAGAGCCACAGCATGCATGCAAACTACGTAAGACATCTTTCTCTTGCAAAGTAGAGAAATTATTTTCTCATGTACGACATCTGTCGGCGAGCTCCAACATGTATACATTTTACATGTGCGGGATGAAGGTTATTTTGTTTGTGAATGTGAACGAACAATAAATGCATATTTTTAAAAAGTTTTCTTTTCTTCCCTTCCTTCCTTTAAGAATTAAAACATTAAAATGTACTGTATGTTTAAAAATTTCTAAACATGTTTTGGGGGAAAATTTCCACAAAAAAAATGCCAATTTTTTGTATATAAGCCACACCCCACTTTTCATAGTAATTTTTTTTTGTAAAAATGTGCAGCCTATACACACCGAAATTCAGTATCTACATGTCGTTTTTATAATCGTTGATTCACTATCAACAACATGGCTTTGACTAAAAGGGATGTACCTCTGTGCACGCCAGTAAGAGAAACTCCTTAATTAGTGTGGTTAAAGTGCTTACCTATTAATTTCTTATCAGTATTTTAGTGTATTTCAAACTACATAATTTTCATAATTAAATGTAAGAAAATGCATATGCCTCAATTTTGTCATGTAAAACAAAGATGCAATCAAACTAGCCTAATCTATACAAAATGAATGACTAATGTAGAGGTTAAATAAATGCAAAATTCAAAATAATGTTATGCAAGGTGGGAACGACAAGTATGGAGGAGGGAGAACAGAAGATGACATGAGAACACAAGAAAAAGAGATACGCAAAAACAAATAGGAGGGAGGGACACAACTTTTCCTTTTAGGTATAGTTTACATATCACACACTCGGTTATATGAAAATACCCACCTCTGAAAAATGACAGTTTTGGAAATTTTTTACCTTAAACTTATTGGCAATGCACCAGAATTAAATCTACGTGTTGGATATATGGCCTTTCCCCTTTCTCTCTCGCTCTGGCTTTTACTGTAATGAAACATACTGTATGTCTAGTAAAAAAATATTCACCATCACTTGCCTAAATTCAAGAAGAAACATTGACCATGACACATCATACCCGTGACCACGAACTCCTGTCACTGAGATTGCCTCATTAACAACACTGCAGATCTACCAGATGTCACTGCAGCCATCCAAGGAAGAACTGAGGCAAAAGGGGTACAGTCAACTCTCGATCTATCGCTATTCAGGGGACTGCCAAAAAATGTCCATACGTACGGGATTTCAGAACATGCGGTTTCTGACATACATCCATAAAATACAACTTTTAACCTTATAAAACTATGTTGGGTATAGAAAATGCTGTAGTGCAAGTGGAATTACTGAGCCAGAACCGTTATTTGGACCAGGGGTTAAATTATACGGTCCCACACATTTTGGAGGCGAGGCAATATTGCAGGGCGGAAACTCAATACTAGGATTAGATTGGTCCCATTACACAGTTAATTATCTTGCCTATGTTACCCCAGATCCACCGATTGTAAAATCATTACAGCAGCCCCTTCTGACCACTCCAAAGTTAGGACCTGTTGGCCCTACGTGCCAAGTACACACAGCAGCAGGTAAATTTATCACTGTCTGCATTACTCCTCAGACGACTACTCATAGTAAAATAGCGACAAACACACTTGACTTTGTGCCGAAGCGGACACTCACTAGACCGGCTCCCTATAAAGACGCTGAAAACCGGAATCCACGGATTCTAAATCATCTTGCTAGATTTGTTCTCCCATTCACGTGACAGCTGGCGTCATGTATATTCCTGACAACCTTTACGGTGAGTCTAACCAAATGCCAGGGACGGGAGACGTATTTGGTTAAACTCGCTCTAGGGTTTTAATCCCCTAATCCTGTCAAGGTTACACAGCCTAAAGAGGGCCAAGATTCCAACAGTCCAATGTGGAAGGGTCTACGACCCAGCCAGGCAAGCCTAGTTCTCATACTGCTCTTTCCCAGGAAGGAATTAAGCCTCCCCACCTCTTGGAATCAATTTCATTAATTCCCAAAAGAGGATGCTGCATCATCACAAAAGAAAACATTTGTGCAAACAATAATTCCTAGTTAAAATGTTTTACATAACATTTTCAGGAGAAAATATTTGCTTTAAAACAAGTGTTGATAGGTGCAACTATTTCGAGTGACACATAATCTTGACAGAATTATGTTCGCCCGGAACACATTTGCTCTAGGCCGGCATGTGAAGGCAAGCGAAATGGGTGTGGCTGAGAGAGAGAGAGAGGACGTGCTTTATCTTTTGCTAGGCAACTTCCCCTCTCGTTAGCATGCGCGAGGAGGAAGGAAGGTGTGTCGTTGAGAGAGAGAGACAGACAGACAGAAGGGGGGAGAGAGGACGCTAGGTCGCCACGTTCGTTCCTATAGGTAACCACTTCCCCTCTCGAAGACGTGTAAGGGGAAGTAACAAGCCAGTCTCATCGCACGTCGCACCACACCGCAGTGTCGACAGACGTGTTGGAAAGACAAGACGCTAGGCGAAGCGCCACAGAGCTGTGATAAGCGACGGTGTGCATGACGTATTTCACATTCAGTTACTAGACGTTTGCATACACTGCAAGATTAAAAATAATAGTTACAGGAAATATTAGGCGAAGGGACGCAAACGATCGACGCACCATGCGATAAACAATACAAGCAGTTTATGTTAGTACATGTGATAACGATACATCGAGAGTCGACTGTATCTATATCACCTCAGTGTAAAGTTGCTGTACCACCATCCAAGCTCAATAGCCAGGCAAAAACAAGCAGGCTGCACTCCGGTCGAACAACGATGGCTCAAATGCCTCGCAACTCCCTACCTTATAAAGCAGATCAACCAGCGAGCAAGCTGGAAACTCCTGATCCACCCCCAAAGTGGACGCCACCACAACGGCTGAGACATGCCACCCCATGATCCAGTATCCAGGCAAACCCAGCAACAAGAACCCTGGACAGTTCTGTGTTATCCTCTAACCTGCTGAGTACGATGGCCCCACAACACAGATAACCTTGCTCGCACATTGTGTGCCAGAAACATAATTTTAATGAATTTCTGCTTTTTTTTTTTTTTTTTTTTTTTTATTGTGGGATGCAACACATAAGATACATTCTATACAACTCTTACAGATTTCAAATATTGCAGCTTTCAAGAGTGTTTTAATTAAATTTGATGACTTTTTTTTTTTCCCCCATGGTTCCCGAAAATTAGTCCATACGAACTAAGTGTCCATATGAAACGGACGCCATACAAACAATATTTGAGAGTACTTCCTTGCAACAAATGTACAATATTTCGGTCCTTTCAGTTTTGTTGAACAGAAATTTTAATTAGTAATAATTGGATAATATGTGAATGATACATATTTCAGGTGTAAGTATAATTCTTTATATATATTTTTAATGCATTTATTAGGTAATATCAAAGTACCTATTGTCTATTATGTCTGTTACTATTGGAAACATAAATAATGTTTACTTGAATGTTGACAAGTATTTGGAACAAATTTGCGAGGTTTGATACTTTACATAGATATCTGACAAGACTAAAGCTGCATGGCTCTGGTAGCTTACCGATGATAGTGGCCTTCCTGTTGTCCATCATGCTCTTCTCAAGGATACATTCCTGTGCCTGGGCGAGCATCAGCTGGTACATCAGCTGCATGATGTCTGGGGCAAGATCAACTCCGCTGGGCTGCGAGTACGAGTCCTTCAAGTGCTGCAAACACACAACAGTTTCCTCCTTGCACGCAAGCTGACAAATGTTACGCTGCTAGAGTGTCCATAACAAAGTAACCATGGTAAAGGCTGTTCACGATAAAGTGAGCACTTTTGAAATGAACATTAGAAAAAAGTCACTGTATCTGCCTGCATATATTTTAACGGGCGTACTGAGTGACATACACCCAGTAAAGTTGGTAATGAAGGATGGGAAATAGTTTCATATCTTAATGTCAAAAAAATAGTGTTAGGTAACGATTCTTGCAAACTAAAATTATTTCTTTTCCTCTCTGTTTATTTAATGCATCTAAGTATAAGAATGAGCAGATTTGTAACACATTAATTTTTCTAATAATTCCACAGTTTCACTTGACCAATGCATGAATTAAGTGATGAGGCCCTTGGCGATGTTAATTTACATAAGGCAGGAGAACAAACAACGTACATAAAAGTAAATCTTAAGCTAGGATTTCAAAATTGCTCATTTTACAGTGAACAGCCTATAGTTAAGAGTACCCAGCAGATGTGTGGGCATTCAAGTTCCCTCGTGTATACTAGTCTGTAGCTAAGCGACAACAGGACGGTCCAGCTACAAATGCAGTCTTTAGTAACGTCACCACCTGATGTTCGAGAGACAGCTGATAGCATGAACACTGCTGCATGCACGACTCTTTACTCTCTTGCAATGCCCACTCTGCTTTCCCCCTCCGACACTTTCCCAGATGTCTGCCAGGCACTATATACACCAGATTATGACACGCGATGAAACATCGGTTCATTATTTTACCCCAGGCTCAAAGACAGCATTTGCGAAATGGCGACACACATCCTTGCCTATGAAATACTTTCAAGTTGCACCATCAACACAAAAGTGTCCTGGCAATTGTCTTCTTTGTGGCGAGGTTGGGTACGCAGAATACAGATAGAGGAAGAAGGATTAATGCAGCAGACAACACTCCAGCCATGTAAGGCCTTTGATGAATCATTATTGAACATTTTACACGTTGTGAAGTAACATTATTGTGTTCTGAACTGCAGCCACATTTCTGAAGTCGGTTTAGTCTTTTCACTGAGAATACACGTACCTGGAAAGCCCAAGCGGCACACTGGAAGTGTGTGCAGGCAAGCTTCATGCCTTCTGCAGTATCTCGACTCTCAGATGCCCCGGCATACGAGTGCACAGCCCCTATGTTGTACAGTATGCATACCATTTCAAACATAATGTCCGAGAGTGTGCACACCATTGTTGCATATGCATCTCTCCTGAAACCACAACAACAAATATCTTTGTTTTGAATAGCCACACCTATAAGCTAATATTTCATGGCCTAAAATTTTTTTTTAAGCAAAACTTTGATTTGTATGAAAGACAAACTTTGGTATTATAAGTCTATTATAGATAGTGTTTCCCTAAAGCTTTTGTCTACAGTAAATATCGACTTAATTTTTTATTTTATTATATAGCTGCACATCTAAAACACTTTTCTAAATTGCTGCAGTTCTGCACATCTAAAGAATTTTCAAGCTTTGGTTTTTTTTGTTGCTGAAGTTGAATTAAATATAGCCTAAGAACTGCCATATAATAATTTTACTACTCTATGTAAGTATGAAAAACTATTTTTCAAAAAAACTACTGTAGTATTGATACCTATCCAAAATATAGAAATACTATATAGCAATACTATATAGAAATACTATATAGCAATACTATATAGCAATACTATATAGCAATACTATATAGCAATACTATATAGCAATACTATTTTTATAATGAGACATTACAACAAAGTAGATTATTATACTGCTCTGATATTACAAGGGCACCATTGATTTGAAGCTGTTAACTTCCACATATTGGCCTAGCCAAAATACAACCCACATCATAATAAATAACATCCCATCAGAACTTAACATGCTGTATCAGAGCTGAAATTTCTCAAAAATAACACACCGTAGAACCTCCTATTTTGAAACCCCCCTCCCCCCAACAAGGGGCCTCGGTGGTGAGGTGGTCAGACTACTCACCTCCCACCAAGGTGAACTGAGTTCCATTTCCAGTGGGGCCGCTCCTGGATCTTCCCATGAGAGAATTGTGCCGGATGATGCAGCTAAGCAGCGAGTTTTCTTGTGGATCTCCAGTTTTCTCCACCCTTGCATTCCGGTGCTGCCCCATACTCACCTCACTTCACCCTCATCAGCTGTCAAGACAATGTTAGGGCAAGCGCTGCCCAAAAATCTCTCCACTTTCCCACCCCCTCCCTTTGATTTTACACCTATTTTCTCTGGTCCCACATAATGTACATACAGCATACATTTCCCTTTTATTGTTTTTTCCCTGCATTTTGAAACACTTGTCCCTTGTGAGTAGTAAAACAAGAGTGAGTGAAGAGATGTAGAAGAGGAGTCTCACTGTATATCAGTAAACGACACACTGAAGTACATCACGGCAGTGCTGTGGTGGCAATAGAAAGAGGGTTACCAAGTGAAGGGCACAGCAGCTGCCCCATCCTTGCCCATGGGGAAGCGGCTCTGCAGGAAGTGGAGCTGGCAGTAGTAACGCTTGAGCGCGGAGCAGATCACCAGCGTCGCGCTGCGTGGCGACGACACGGCAGATACTCGCAGGGTCTCCAGAGCACGGATCTCGTTGTTGTACGACTCAGGATCCTCATGGTAGAATTCCCTGATATACTGCCGACAACACGCAACAGCCACAGTGAGCATGTTATAAAGGAGCCTCGGGAATCCATCAGGATCCAGAGTAACTGAGTTTTAGCAGCTACAACCAATAAACACATTTTAAAAATACGCTTTAGTTTTGAAACTGTTTAATTATTTCCCATAAGCGCATTTTTCAATTCACTCTAAACTGAAAAGAAACACATTAAGGGGAGCGCCACAAAGATTACAGACATTGTGGCATTAAAAAACTCAAATTTTCATATCCTTCATGAAGACAGCATTGTTTACACTCCAACTCACACCTAAAGCTTGTACACTGATGCCCCACACCCATTCACACAAGGGAAGCTGGCTACAAGAATCTGAGATTTTTCCATGGTAAATGTTCACTTCACTGTCTTTTCCAAAAATTAGGTTAAAAAATTGTGTTCTTGGCTTTACATGAATTACATATTCTCTTACGCATATTCACATGTTAATATTCAGCATAATAAATAACGAGTTTTTTCCTTCCATTGTAGGAAATTACTCTCGGAGCACATTCGGCTGTAGTAATAGATCATAGTGGCGACTCACTCTGGATATTTGTGAACTACAAATGGAAAGTGCAATTCTGAATATTTCAAGGATGGTGGATTGGTATCACGCAATCTTGGCCACTATTTAAAAATATTTTTAAGATAATCATGTTTTTTCATCCAAGGTGAAGTGTGACATTTGTATGAGGATGGTTGTGCCAGCCAGGCACAGAAAATTTTTCAGCAGATTTCATGTTTTGCCACCACTTTCCTAATGAACTCAAGTGCACACCCAATTTTCAATTCACTGTCAACAAACTGAATCCACAGTAAAAATAGGCGACTACATTTTATCCTTTTCAATATGTAGTACGTTTCTTTCTTGTAGCCTAAATTACTACGCATGTTTAAATACTGTTTGTGGGCTCCTTGGTTTTGTATGCAGTGGTTTTTACGTATTAACATCAGAGTTCTTCACACTAAAAAATTTTCCACACGTATTTATGTAGCTCCAGAAAAGTGATTACAAGCAAATTTGTGTTGCACTACTTCCTGAAGCAGGCAGAAAGCGGGTGTGAAGAGCTGCACCCAAATGAATTTACCTGCATCACATGAAGTACCAACTTACAAGCTTCGCATGGAAGGAAGAGGTGACGCAGCCCTCCCTCCATGCTCACTTCACTCACTCCAGGAAACTGAGTACATAATTGTAACCCAGGTTTACTATGGTCATACAGGTGACTTTGGCCAAAGGAAGCAGTAGGCTACGAGTAAGCTCTTATCTCAGAACCAGGGCACCATATATATTTTGACTGCACTTTTTACATGATGAATATGATAGAGTGTAGAATGTTTTTACCAACATATAGACAATTTATTGTTTGACGACCTGTCAACCTTGTGACCAAAGTAAGCACAGAAGATGAAAATCCAGAGTTGCAAGTAATCACTTTTCTAGGTCTACGAGTTGGGGAATTTTTTATATTCTCATGGTTTTCTGAATCATGTAATTTTATTTTTATTTTTTTTAAATTAAACCACAATTTTCTTGCCATTTGCAGCCCTCCCCAATATAAAGTTTAGGATCTAATATAAAAACGTACTTACGCAGAAATTACTCAGCAACTTCCGTAAAGCCCAGAAATAACATTTTCAATTCCCCCCCCCCCCCCCCCCCAAAACCTCTAAACCTGTCTGTATATTGAAAATGATATAATTAACTTATGAAGTGTTTTTCTTTTGTGGAATACTGATTTAATTACATTCAGTAGGTACAATAAATTAAGGTGCAACTAGTGTGCCGTGTGCCTGTATTCTCTTTTTTTTTTTTTTTTTTTTTGCAAATAAAGATATTACAGACTTATAAATTCAAATAATAAAAAACAATTCAACATTTAAAACATGGGTACACAATTTTTTAAATAAATTACTCCAAACTCTAAAACCACCGACTGTTCTAAAAAAAAAAAAGGTTTTGACTCATATTGGGGCCTACTTTATGTATTGTATTAGAAAGTTGAACATATAAATAATATGCTTATTGTAGCGCAGTCATCCAGAGTGGTTGAGGTGGCTCACCATGTGCCCACCTCTTTATAAGTGAACACTGGATTTAATGCTCTGGGCATCAGTTAGGGACAGTTGACCGGCACACGTACAGCACGAGTCTTCATGGTGGTGTGGAATGTTCTGCCAGGCCCGGGCGACAAGAGACAGAGGCTGTTTACACTCGGCGAACTGCAGAGCTGCTGCGGTCACACATACAGAATGGCCTTGTATTGCTACTACGCCCCCTAGTAAAAATGCACGTGGTCGCTGGTTGTATTGGCCATAGTCACGACACGGTACATAACACAATACTAGAATATGGTGTACAATTACGACGCTGTTCAAACACACAAAAATAACGTTATGCTACCAGTCCACATTCATGCCCCTATGAATCACACAAAAGACTGAATCCTACAGGATCAAGGATCACCACCAGCCTGGACGCTGATGGATTGGAAACCAAAAGCGACCGGCACCGTACGTCTATTACCACGAGTCCTGCAGGCGGCCCCACAGCTTGGGCATAAGAAACTAAATAACCAAGTCCACGAGTGGTGGAGGGCACTTGTGGGAGTGAAATAAAAAATGTTCCAGAATAAATTATGATAGAGACACACTAACTGTTCAGTAAACATAAATTGCAGGTCCCCATGAAATGCACGTATGTCCCTCACCGCTGGTGTTCTAACAGTGGCTTGAAGGAGACCTCTCCAGTTATCCCTCCAACCATTAGGTACACAAACCACTATATAACAACAATAATAATAATAAACTTCTACAAAAAGTATCTGGAAAACAAAATAATCTTTTCCTTGTATAAAAAAATTGTCTGCAAAATTAACATTGATTTCAATAGCCTTAACCCAGAGGGCTGAGATTATCCGCTGTCACCATCTTGGGAGGTTCAAGAGTACATCAAGTCGCATGGCGGTTGGGCACTGCAGTACCTATCAGTGATAACATTTCTGCCGTGAACTTCGAATGAGCCACTAATTTTTGTTACTGCCCTCTGCCCCTGCTCACTTGCCCAACCTCTCCCATCATACTCACACAAACATCAGGGTTATCCTGCTGGTGCTGGTGGTTGGTCCTTAGACATGAACTAGAAACTAGAGGAGAACGTACGACATTAGCCGCCACAGCCTCTCCCTTCAGAGAGGCCGGTCCTGTAGTGTTGCTGGGGTCTGTGAGATTGTCTAGCCCAAACTCTCCCTGGAACACCAAATGACTGTGAGCAAGAAGTGTTAACGTTAGCTCATCAACCTTAGTTGATCACCTGATGATGTGGATCCCAAGGTTCGGTCCTTGCTCCCCTGCCTGGGACATAGTTTGTACCTCCTCTCGTCTGCAGATAGCTCCACTGGTTGGTTGGTGGGCAGCGGCATCTCTGCTGGCTCGCACCCTGGCACCAGCGGCAACGTTGCCTCTGTGGTAGGCATTCCTTCAGCTCCTCGACCATCAAAGTGAAGTTGGCATTTGATACTGTATCGTGTCCCCACCCGCCCCTGGTGCAGGGCAGGGTATCTGGTGTCTTCTTTAGGTTCCTCCATCACTGGGCCTGAACTCTGCACGTTAAGTGTTGGGTCGTCAGTCCTGAGTTCCTCTATGTCCACTCCTCCAGGTGCCGCTGTCTCAGCGCAACCCTAGGCGCTGTTCATTTGCCAGAAACCCTTAGCATTGCATGTCCACTGCCTGTTCTCTGGTGTTACGTCGTGCGTTGTCTGGTTCCCCTCTGGTAGTGATGCTGATTGGGGTCTATTCCGCGAATCTTCAGAACGGTGGCTTGTCATCGGAGTCCTCATCCCCTCTTCCCTCAGGAGAAATTTCCCTGACAGTTGTCTGGCTCTGTCTTCTTTCACTCTCCTGTTTTACTTATTTCTGTAAGTTATGGCCCTCCACAGCATGTCCCTGTGATGTTTGCTCATTTTGCCATTCTGGTCCCTTGCTAGGTGTCATTCTCTCCCACCTTTCCTTATCTAGGATCACCTGTTCTGTGTCTGGGTCGTGCGATAGCTCGTGTGTTTTGTGGTTTGCTTACCCTGTTATGTGTTCAATGGTGAACTCAAAGGATTTGAGAAACAGCGCCTAACTGCGCTTTCCTTTCCGGCTGTAAATGCTGTGCAGCAATGTCAGTACCCTATTATCCGTACCCAAAGTGTACAGTTTCCCTTCCAGGTGTACTTGGTATTTATTCAGTGCCCAAGACTCCGCCTCCTCGAACTGTGTGGGTTGCGTAGTCAATTACTAGTTTTCCCACTTTGTTGTCCACTTGATACAAGACTGGCCCCCTGCCCAACTTACTCACATCTGTCAGTACATTCATTCGGCGGTTCTGGTAGATGCTGGTTAGGGTATGGCACTGCATTAACTGTTTTTGACTGTACCAAATACTTTTGCACCCTGTAGTTGCACCTTTAAGGTGTCTTGAGGCCGCAGCAAGTCCATTAGTGGTACTAGTCACTGCAAAGTTGGGTACCAAATATCCGAGACAATAGGATAATAACCACTACTTGTTATAGGTTCCATTTTACCAAAAAAAATGGTAGATTTATTATACACAGGTATAAAATGCTTGTGATAAATGGCATACTTAAGAACACTCAAAAAGTCATACATAATGGTGATTTGTCAGAGGTTTCATCCAAAATATGTGAAGAAACCATAAATGGAGTATGGTAGCCTATCTACCTATGGTATTAAAGCACTAAACTCAAGAAGTTGGTTTGAGAAAACTTCTGCCACAAGTTCACCTGGAAGTACTTTAAAATGTTTGGTAAACACTTTTCTTCCATAAACCTCTTTTATTTGATGGAAATGTGGTAACAGCTAACAGACAAATTCATGGTTTAATGTTGGGTGCTCCAAAACATGTCTCTCTTCCAGGGTGTATTTTTCCTCAGGGGTTTAATTAATGTGCAAAACTTCTACATCTATTTTATTGAGAAAAGCCCAAATTTGTAATTTGTAATTACCAATTATCTAAGAAAATTCCTCCAAGACCAGTAGTTGGTTAGGTATGTGGATACAACATTTGTGTGTTGGTATTGTTACACGCTGCTACCCAGCACTATGGCGGTGAACACACCTCACTACTCCTCTCCACCGGGGTTGCCTCCTGACCCCCCTTTCTTGGAAATCCATGAATAACGGACAGGCGGTCAGGCTGCCGCGCTGCTCGGGGCCTTGCATACGTCCCGGCCCCTCTCCCCTGCTAGCGGTTTCGATGGGTCTGGCGACGACGCACGGATATTCTGGTGAGACTGGCTGATGTCTCGTCCCTCCGCGATGCATCACACGAGTTAGGGAAGATTCTAGGTGGTTGGAGACTGCGGGACGATGACAAGCGAGGTGTTCGTGGCTTGAATGGACGAGAGGGTGTGAAACCGACGAGTGAAGCCTACTGTGCGTAAGGGCGCTTGGAGGACTCTGGAACATTTCGACTGGTGGGACATGGACTGAACTGAGGTGGGACTGAACTAAAGTGTAATATGGATTTTATTGTAAATATTCGAACTGTCAATCTGGACACATATTTTATAGAATATTTTAACAGGTTGATACACTGTCTATTGGTACTGATCTTTAATTATTTTATTTTATTTATTTCTTTGTGGTAATTATAAATTGTATTAAAGTTCGAGTAATTAGTTGTGAAGAGTAAGTGATATTAATTAATTGTGAGATTTTGAGTTCAGAGAATTTAGCTGTAGTGTTGTAAATAAAATACGGAAATTATAATTAATTCCTTTATTTGATTAAGACCTCCTTCTATCCCTTAACGCACTTTGTATAGCACACTTAATTTAGAGAGAGAGAAATTTTATCAGTATCATAATGTTGTTGAATGGCATAATGATTGGTTGTAGACAGGCCATCTTCACAAAAATATATTAACTACAAAAAACCTTTTAATACCAACCTTTTATTTATAAATGCACTAAAAGGAGAATAATAATTACAGTAGTTACAGAATTTATAGAACTTGTGTAACACCTGGTCGAAAAGCAGTAATAAACTTTACTACAAATTACTATGTTTATATAATTTGATATTTAATACATAAAAGCTTGGCACAATATTGAACATATACCTCACTTGCGTAAGCATAGAAAGAACATATCTTGCGTTAGGCTCTTAACTATTCGCACCAAGCTTTTATATGCTAAATATAAATTGATATCGATGAATACCAACATGCTGCACTGGGCATATGTGCACTCTACTGGCGACTTTGCCCCATCTACGAGTGACCCGAGCTCAGGGGGAAAATAATTAACAATGGCAAAATAAAATAAAAAAATGGAGCAAACAGATGCCAAGCATTGGACAGCCGATTACGTAATTGTAAATAACCCATGTAATTACAATCTACACTGCCTGCCCGAAATTCCGCATGCGATAGTTACTGCCGGGAATAAAATTAATATTTGTAATATTCTACTACTCGCCGCTTAGCCCTGGATGAAGTTCCTACAACCCCCAGAGATGGCAGCGCCCCTGTGGCCTTGTGACGTCACAAGCCACCAACCTCAGCACGAGGTGTTTTAATTTGTCGTCGCCTCCAAGCGAGGCAATAAGAAATGAGCAGTGCTCCAGCACCCCAGATAACATACCCCTGCGCTGGAAGGCTGCGCTACCCCCTGCACCCCAAAAAATCGCTGAGGATGAGATTTTCAAGTATAAATAGAGGTCCAGCATCCAACACCGGCACATACGCTGGGCTTGCTGGCCGAATAGGATCACAAGCCCTTCCTATTTTGCAAAGACTCTCCTCAGTCTGCAAAGACTCCCTCAGTCTGGAAAGGCTCTCTACAGTCTGCAACAGGCTCTCTCACCTCTCCGTAACCTGCAACACGGTGCATCATCTACTCTGCAGACTCTGAAGATTGCAGCCTCCTAGCAGCTTGCAAACATCTCTTCCTCAACTGCACCTGTTGGCCGTGAGGTCAGCAACTTCCATGTCCAAAATAATCCTACTTCACGCACCCGGTAATCCTTTACCCATGTCAACTTCCGTGACTCTGCGGTAACAGGCCGTCACGTCCTAGATTACCTCCTTTGGATGAATTCCGGTATAATTTGTTTACGCTGTGAAATTGCATTCATTAACTGTAGAATTTTTTTGGATAAATTTTGGTAGATTTTTTTGTTTATTGCCAGGATCGCCTTTGTCTATTTCATTCACGTAAATTATAATTATTGTTATAATTGCTTAGCCAGTAAGCTAATTAAAATGTAATCTGACTTTAACCGGGACTTTCCAGTTTCTCAATTCCATAGAATAAAATTCAAGTTAATATTTAATTTACTTTTACCTTCATTTGTATCTAGAACCCCGGCATTAGACTCCTAGTGTCAGAGTAGTTTGTGTCAGGTAATTACCCTCTCGTTGGAGAGACTGTGTGTGTTATATTGGAGTTGCAAGGGACCCGATGTATAGTAGAAGGGGAGGACTGCAGAGTAGGCAACGGCGTAAGGAACGTCACGCCCTAGCAAGAGTCGAAATAGCAGACACTCTTGAAGGGGACACACAGGAGGTCGAACTCTGGTAGCAGCCTATCGAAGACGTCCTTCAACCGATTTCGTCATTCATTCCCCTTGAACACGAGTCCCACTTCGACAAGCATTTAGGACCCTGTTGGCCCGACTACCCTACAGGAGAACGTCTTGTCCAAGTAGAGCAGTTATCGCCTATAGCCCATGCCACGCCTGAGGACAAAGTGACTAACCAGCCCCCTAAGAAATCCAGCATCAAGCTCACCTCCGGTAAGCTCATCCAGGTTCAACACCTGGCAGAAGTTGAGCTACCAAACTTTTGTGTGATTAAGCTGGAATCGAGAACGACGGTACGGGTTCGACTCCCGTCTAAGGTAATTCCCAAACACCGTGTGGCATCCCCCCCCCTTCAGATTTTGTCCCCACACATCAACCCACTTGTCCAGTACAAATTACAGCCATCAGGTCATATACCTCCACCCCCACAATCGTTTAACTGCATCGCCACTCAATTTCTAGGGACAACTGGCATCCCGATATTGGCAACTCTTATTGTGAGGAAGGTAGAACTCTCTGGGCGGGAATCTACCTACATCCGCCTCACTCTGGGGTTTGACTCCTTGTTTCCGATGGTACCCTACCATTCAGCGGCCACCTATGATATCTAAACCTTCCACAACTCGTCAGGCTCAGAACGTTAACCACTTACGCCATGGTAGGTTCACTTAAAAGTTCCAAGAGGGCAGTCAGCGGCCTAACCACTTACCTTATGAGGTAGGGCATGAGTCAATATAAACATAATAATTTGCAATAAAGTTTACTATGGCTTTTTGACTGCGTTTTACAAGTACCACAAATTCTGTAACTACTATAATTAATTTTCTTTTTTTACTGCATTTATTAATAAAAAGTTGGTTTTAAAAGGTTTATTTAGGCCTATAGTTAATTTATTTTTCAATTTTTAGAATTTTTTTATTATTATGTATGTAGACTATTTATACGATCATGAGACTAAACATGTGAAGTTAAAGACGAGTGGCCCCTTCCACACTTCGGGCTGCAACCTGACGAACAGTAATGCGCTGAAGGCAGACAGCAAGCCAGTTCAGTGCATAGAGGTAGAACAGACACCATACATACAAGCAATGCAAGTTAAATGAAAAGCTTGTAAAAAAGCAGTTATTACTGGCGGGCGCCCCTCTAATGTTGGTAAGACCATTTGTACCAGAATGCTGCATGGAGCTAGAATCTTTTATCCAGATGTTGAAAAATTTGCATTTCAGGATGGGTTCTATGATGCAATAATAATTGAAGAATACAAACATGAGTATCATTGTGACGGTTTCATTACGCGGCTTTGTGAAGACATGCCCGAGACATACTCAGTAAAAGGATGGTCTGGGTCAAGGGATATCTTTGGAAAAAACCCACAGGTTTGTTGAGTCAAGTGTACAACTCAATTCCCGATGTTTGTTTATAAGTGTGATGTAGTTAATGATGTCAGGACGCAACCCATATAGTTGAATAGGTTGGTAGTAGTTGCAACGAATAAAGAAGTAAGTTAGAATAGCGGAGAAATGTAGTTTTCGTAAGTTGTACATCTGCATGTTTATTCGTATCTCAGAATATTAAAAAAAATTTAAAATAGTTATTCTTTGCGGTCATGTAGTTTACGTATTCAGAATTTTCAGTCAGTTTTATTATGCGAAAGTGTGTCAAAATGGATACATACCATATACAGTGATAAAGTAGTGCGCTTTATATAAAGTGAATCTGTATAGAATAGTGTATGGAGTTACTAACAAAAATGTTGTGAATAATGGTAGTGTCTACGACGGATAATTATATCAATACCATAGTGCACACAATGTGAGTGCCGTGGAATGAGAATGAGTGTTGCATTAAAAGTTGGCAGAAAATGGATCAGTTTGTTACACGTTGTGTTAAAATGTTAACTTAGTCATGTGTGTATCGTGTTTTCAGTAGGTACTGTTAGGTCACGATTCTGTACCAGGTACCTAGTCTTTAACATCTGTAATTAATAACTGGATATGTATGATGGTTGTAGTGACATGTAAAATAAGCTTATACTGCGTAGGTCCTGTTAGGATAGGGATAGCATGTTTACGTAGTATTTGATACAGCGACATGTATAATATAGTAGAAATGGTATTTAACTAAACAGGAAAAGCGCCGGTGCGTGGAAATAATTATTTTCAAGTGGTCGAAATATAAAACCAGTACAGTGATTAATCCATACGCGACCCGTGATAAACAAGGTGTGGCTGAACTACTACAAATTATGATTCGTCCTTTACAGATATATGTAAGTTTAGGTGGCAAAATAGTAATTTATTGACTATGATCCTTCTGTGGTATCGTGTAGTACACTTTGACAGATGGGCTCAAGCGTACTACCCGACACCATATGTGGTATCGGGTAGTACACTTTGACAGATGGGCTCAAGCGTACTACCCGACACCATATGTGGTATCAGGTAGTACACTTGAGCAGATGGGCTCTAGTGTACTACCCGAATCCAACGTCTATAAATGCTGAAATTGTCCCAGACAGAAAACCCCCACATTTCCATGAATGCCCTGTTAGATATTGTCATAGGCACGGGATGTGGCAATAAAAAAATACATATGACATCATCAACATCATATTGGCAACGTCATAAAATGCATCTAAACATTGTGGAATCGGATTGTACACTAATCCCAGTTTGTTTCCAATGAATCTCTACCAAATAGAGATTGGTTTTCTAAATTGTGTTACCATAGGTTGAGGCAACATGATCTTATTGAAAGTGCAAGAGGAGGACAGCAATAAAGGGCAAGAGGTTTGAAGAACCATAAGTAATTTATTTTTTCAGATAGTTGGGTACATTAGTAAAAAGAAATACGATGACAACCAATAGCTCAGATAAATGTTAACTGCAATTTCTGGTAGACTAGCACAAAAATTTATAGCATAAACAAACAAAAAAAATGTTTCTCTACACACTCGAACCATTTCTGTATAATACATATACAATACATATCATACACTTTCGAAACAGTTTAAGCAACTAGAGTGGGTGCCTATTTAGAATTTCTTCTTGGTATAGGCTGTTCATGATAAGTGAGCACTTTTGAAATCAACCTTAGAAAAAAGTCACTGGCCCTGCCTGCATATATTTTACCGGGCGCACTGAGTGACATGCGCCCAGCAAGTTGGCAACGAAGGATGTAACGTAGTTCCATATCTTAACATGGAATAAAGTTAAAGGTGACCATTTGTTATAACTTAAATTATTTCTTTCTCCCTTCCTGCTTTTTTAATGCATAGAAGTGAAAAAATGAGAAGATTTTAAAAATATTTAGTTTCTAATAATTTTTAAGCTGTGTCCCGATTCGCCGGGAGAATACTCTCTCGCTCACTCTTGACCTCACAGAGTCCTCTCTGCTGTCCCAACTCCAAGGAGAGAGTGAGAAAGAGTGAACGACGATGTACACTCCGTGCTCTCTCTCTCACCCTCTCTAGCAGTCATGATGTTTTTACAAGTCTAACTTCAAACATCCAGATATCCTTTGTTGTTTCTAAGCAGTGTTGGAAATATTTTATAGACTTTAACAGCAATATTCCGTTTGATATAGAACATAATAAATTATTATGATTACACATAGATACATACACTCGCAATTAGGCTACCACCCGGTGGCGAGATCTCTCACCTCTCCCTTACCCGACTAAACTCCTCTTCCACTCCCTTCCTGAACTTTCCAACCCCCCTCACATATACCAATTCCTCCCTCAACACATTCCACTCCCTCACAAGCATGGACTGTCTACCCTGCTCCGTTCTCCTCCACACCCTCTGAAGATTCTCACTGTTGTTTCCTCTTCCTCTAAACACCCCCTTACTAAGCTTGCAGTGTAACCCTCCCCATCCTCCCTCTTCATTTACCATCCTGTACATTCTGACTACGTTATGATGATAATGTTCGAGTACCTGATACTTACAATCACTAATGTATAAAAGGGTTCATGTTTCATTTAAGTTAAATGTGTGGTTATTATAAAAATACTGTGATTTGCACATGACAATTATGTTATTAAACGTGCAAAAATTTACAAATTATAAAAAATGTTACTATTTCATAAAATACTGTATATTTTTTCAAAGAAACTGAACGGCCAGCAATATTTTATTTTTCAATATTTATCACTTTTTCTGTCATAAACGTATGCTCGCTAAAGTGAGCCAGTGTGTGGAGAGAGTGAGAATGAGCACATTTTCGAGATGGGACACAGCCTTAGTTCACTTGACCGACGCATGAATAAAGTGCACAGGCCCGTGGCAATGTTCAATTTCACTACGTTGGAGTATTACACAACGTGCATACGAATAGATCTTAAGCAGAGCTTTCATAAGTGATCACTTTACCGTGAACAGCCTGTAGCTACCGATTGTATCTATAATAGTTTCACGATATTCATATACACTATGGCTACTATACTATAGCTACGACAATTTCCGAATGTAAGTCAATAATGACATTTGGACTGTCACTTCCGTACGTCCTTACCTGTTTCAGTTTAGGACCAAACGACGGAGCTTCAGGGCTAACTTTTAGTTCAAAATGAAGCATAGGCAACCTAGGAACTGCTTCCATCGCAATGGTTCGATAAACAACGGCTTTGTATTACAATCCTCACAGGTCTCGGTCGGTGTCCTACCATTAATTTAATTTATCATGTGACCATAATCGTAAACATCCTCGGCCCCATAGATAAAAAAGGTGTTATTCAAAGATCCTGTCAACCCATCATCCCCCACCCTTCCCAAAGAGAACAATCATCGGCTTGGCCTTCGGCAATTGAACAAAGGCGGTTTGAGGCCAAAGTATTTAGACGCTGTGTTTACGAGTTTAAAACAATCTTAACGACTGCGTGCACTAACAAAATAAGACAGACACCACTTCGATTAAGTACATCCCAGTACCAATTACATTACTTATAAAATAACACTGGCAGTTTCTAAATACTGGCCTAATGGATCCATAGAGAGAGCATTCAAGTGGATGAAACCTTATTGGCTTAGTTTCCAGATTCTTACTTGGGTTGCCGATGCATCAGTTCTCGCGTCCACTGCCAAGGAATACGACAGTCAGTTACACTTTGTGATAATTGGAGGGAGAAGGCTCGTACCTTAAATGCCTTGCGGCAACTGGAAATAAACCACATGTGGTAACTCGTCACAGCTGCGATTTATTCAGTACATGATTACATTCCCACCGGGAAAAGCTTACATTGGGTACTACTTACAAACCCGTCAGCTCGGGTAATACTATGGAAAAGACACGTGGTCAAAAGAAATAATTTAAGTACAATTTAGCCTATGCAGGTGATGCAAGCACTGGGCATGTGCGTGGGGTGGTGGAATCTCAGGCTGCTGAAATACGAAAGAGGTTCCAGTATGCTAAAGTGACTATTGCTGTGAAATGATTATACATCATGGTGATGGCTGCCTGAGGGCGCAAAACACGAGCCCCGACATGATACGGCACACCCCTAGCAAAGATGAACGACTACTTACTTTCTCTGTGAGGCATGTTGGCTGGCTTGGCGAGCTGGCACCCCGCACTGCACTACTTCCTTGCACATGACATTTGCAAATCGGACACTTACCCAGCGTGCCGGTTGTTACATATTGCTCCTAAAATTAACCCTGGAATTACTACTCATTATACCAAAATATTGCAGTGATAATGTGGAGATTATAGACACTAGAATGAACATTACGGAAAATTACAAAAGACACTTGGAAATACTAATGGCTTTAGGGCTGCGAAGGCAGGCGTTTATATTAGTTGTGTCCTATTGCGCGAACTTACCTTGCTCTTTTAATGCACAAAATTAAATCACAGAAATTTCACAGTGTCAAATTCCAGATTCCTGTACCACAAGCACGTGGTCACACTCTCACTGCTCTGCACCTGCATCGTTCCTTGCCGCACTGTACTGTTCTTGTGCTCGTAGTGCAGAAACACACACTGCATTACAGAAACCGGTGCAGCAGGCAAACGGCTAAGAAGGATGCGGTTACTCTGAAATTTTATTAAATTTTTCCAGATTTGGCTTATTTCCCATTGCATCGATGACATGCTTTAAAAAGTCAATAATGATTTTCCGTATGTGGTTTTTTTTCCAGCGCACACGTCTGCCCATTAATAGCTTATCTCTCTAAAACTACGGACAGATGGTGCAAGTGCTCCTACCCCGTGTTAGACCATACAATCACTTCATCCAGGTAGGCCATGGTGTACTCGCCTATTAAACCATCCAACGCACCACCATTGTGGATTGAAAGGTTGCTGGGTGCATTTAAGCCCAAATGGCGTAGTATAGAACTGGAATCTGCGTCCGTCTTGAGCATTGAATCCTGTTTTATCACGATCTTTGATTTTTACAAGTACTTGCAAATAACCATTTATAAAGTCAAGGGAAGACATAATTTTTTCCTGTCCTAATGAGCTGAGAGCATATTTTACACATATATACGGTAGTAATGAATTTTCAGTAACTTTATTTAACAGCCTAATGTCGACACAAAAATTTCCTGGCCGTACTTTTATGGCGCGAGCACTACTGTAGATTTGTACATGCTATCTGTTAGCCCTATAACACAGTCGTTTAGAATTTCCTGAATTTGTTGTTTAATTATTCACGCATGATTTGGTAAATTACTGAGTACCGGTTCCCGTACGGGATCAGCTTCTAATGGTATTTCATGTTCCGCAACTGTAGTTCGGCATAGAGCATCTCGTGTACCAAATACATCCTTTAATTTGTTTAACAAACATTTGATGTATTCCGCGCATCTCTATCCTAACCCGTTCACCTCCTCCACAGCATTCAACACCCACGTCCGCCGAGCTACAACTTCAATGCATCAGATACATCAAGCATATGTTCATTTTGGATCTCGACCGCATCAGTTGTGTGCGTAGATGCAAAATGTAAATTTAAGTTTATTTTGTGTTCGTAATAATTATATTGTTTTGGCCAAGTGTTAAAGTAGATTCAAAGAGTGTTTTGTATTTGTATTTTTTTTTTTTCAGTTTGTTTACATCACAATGAACATACTCTGTGATTTTAACCTATCAAAGTGATTACGGGTATGTTGACTTACCAGCTTATTATATTCTATACTTAATCATATTCAATTCTAAGAGTGTTATTGTGTGTTTTCAAAGGGTTTTTGTTCATTATTATTGTGTCATTAAATCAGTGTAGCATATGTGTTCCCAAATTCTTTTCCCCACGCACAATGAGCACGGAACGTCTCATGGCATATCTAAACAAGATAGGTGAGTGTAAATACCCCAACAAGAATTTATAATCATTGATCAGTGTAATTATTGTTTAGTTTTAATAGTTCTTACGAATTATTAGAATTAAATGTCACACATGATAGTGTGCAGAATATTGTGTCAGTATTGGACAGTATATGTCAATATCAAAACAGTATCAAACAGAACATTGATTTTAGGTTTGTTCTTAACCTTAAGTTCACTACCATAATCCACAACCACGTGGCGAGTTATCTCCACTTTTTTATAACTTGTATTTAAGAAGTGTTTCAAATGTTTGAATTGTAGCAATGTAATTTAAATCATCCAAGACTTATTAAGTTTAAAAAGGAAATCGTAAATTAACACATACAATGTGTGCCAAGTCAGGCAACATGTACACTGCTAAGTATAAGTACATTGTAAGTCTACCATCTTAAGTTTCGAATTGTTATATTTTTATTGTTGCTTAAAAGTTTTCCAAGTATAATGTAAGAGTTCAGACTATGTTCCATGTCACAATCATTCATCCAGCATTAATTTTATCATTATCTAAAATAATAAAGTGCAAATAATGGTATTTTGATACCGAGGTGGGAATGATTTGCTACTCAGAGGGCAGGGTACTATAGCCAAGTTAGTTGTGATCGTCTTACCCGTCGAGCAGACATACAGTTCGCGTCCTCCCCGCATGTTCAAGTTTATAACCAATCATGTAGAGTATCAATAGTTAATATGTAATGTAGGAACCTTTTCAGATTTATTTCATCCGGGGAGAGTGTTGCTCGACAACCCAATGTGTAATTAAACATCTGGGACGTAATATTCATGTAATTATTGTATCGGCGTTCGCACCTTTTTATTTGCCTTAGAGTACTCCACGCTTTACTGGAAAATGTGAATATTTGTGCCACGAGAGAAGATAATGAGTACAATTGAAGGAGGGGAGCTTCTCCTCCCTCTGTTCCTCCCTCCTGTCCTGCTGGACACTGCTGCTGGCAATAGAGGGGGTGGCATGGGTACGCCCTCCCTTCCTTCCCTTTGTCCTGCTTCCTGCCTTATGGCGTGAGCCCTGACATCATGCACTACACCAAGATAGCTGCCTTTCTTGCCTTTCTTCTCTGCTTTCCATACAGTCGCGATGAACCACCTTTGTGCGCCTTTTTCCTTGCAGAACATGTAGTCCACTTTCCGACGTCTCCCAGGCGTCCACAAAACGTCATGGTGCTGTAGATGTTCTCCTGTGCTTGCTTTCTCTGCCGGTAGGCGGTTAGACATGGTTAGGATGACTGACATCTGATGGTATGGAGATAAACTTTGTGTTATAGAGGTTGTGAACAATTTGGAAGAAGATTGGTATGGAAATGATTACCCAGGAGGCGCCAGATGTCGCCAGAGCGACATCAATGATGATGATGCGGTAGAGCTGAGATATCCTTGGTGCTCTCAGGGTGCTGAGGGCCGGTCACCCGGCCAAACTTTTAACTGAGTGCCCAAGTTTGTACTTTATTAACGGTAGCAATTTTGAAAATACAGGTCTTGTGAAATTAAGGATTAACAATGCTGGCATATGGTTTCGAAGAATCCATATGCCTGCAGTAGATACTTTTTTAAATTATAATTATAAAAGTCATTAATTAAACCAAGAGTCCCGTGAAGTTAATTTCAAGGTCTGTGAGTTCTGCTTGCCATGTTACGAAATGGTAGGGTGAAGCGTGAGATGAAATTAGTGATTTTAATTTTTAAATTTCTTTTATGGAGAATATTAATAAGTTTAATTTTAATAATCGGCGCGAAAAATAGGCGCAATTTGCAGCTGAATGAGAAAGAGCAAATGCTGGAGGCGTATAACGCTGGGGCGTAAGCGTTTCTAGGCAACTTTTACTGTATTTACTGGTTTACGTGCCCTCATCACGCGTCAAATAGTATTCCTGCAAATATGTTTATAACCATTTGACGCAATACCACGTGATCGTGTTTCACTTCGCTCACTCTCTCGGCCCGTGACGCGCACGTGGCGTTACTTTCTTTTCACTGGGCTGCACTTGCTCCTGTCCTCCACTTGTGTGAACAATTCCTGCACTAACACGACATTGACACTACTCGCCAGTGAGTACGCATGCAAGTAGCTCTAACATCTTCTAGCGTGACAAACGGCCTAGTGTGATTAGCGACATGCGTCATAATGTTTATAAATTTTGCTGCCCCTGTGTGTGTAATTATTCTGACACATCACTTGCTATTAAGTACGAAAATTTCTTTGTTTATTTGCGATTTAACTTTAAGTTAAAACAATTTACTGTAATTAAATTAATATATACTTGCTGTAGAGCTAAGTCGTTTGGCTACTAAAAAAAAAATAACACTTTAATTTCTCTGTTCATTTGTTCTTTTAAGTGAGACTGTCGGCGGTGTGACGTTTACAAATAAAGCGTGACGTGGAAGCACATTTCAGTGAGCTGGTAGAGGTGGATACAGTTATTCAATCTCCTTTAGAAAGTAGTTAGCAGTGTGGTGTGTTTGCTGTTCAGCAAAGGTGTATCAGTGTAGTACAGCTGTTGGCAGTTATTGAAACAAAGAGAAATGGTAACCGTAGTAGGTTTTATTTGAATCTCGGCTATTATTATGGAGTTTGGTTGTATATTAATATTGTTCGTTTGTGCTGTAGCCTGCTTCACCGAGTTCGACGTCTGTTGGTGCTGGCAGCAGGTCCCCTACAAAAGCTGTGGCCGCGAGAAGTGCTAGTGGGGGAATTGTTAGGCAAAGGTATTTAATTGTTTCTACACCACGAGAATTTTACTCGTACCTTATGTCAGTGGTTTTGGTAGACTTCCTGATGTTTAGAAAAATCTTAACCTCATATAAATGTTACTGTTGACAGATCACGTGGTAAGCTTCTGATAGGTTGACTTTTTTTTTTTTGTTAACTTGCACTGTGGGCGAAACTTTGTGGAAAATGTCTATATTACCTCTGCAGGCCCTATGTCTCGTTCACTATGATCAAAGCGCTTGCCATAATTGAACAGATGTGTGTGTAGGATCTGTCGAAAGTTGACTGTGCGGTCACCTATGCATCATTTGATTGGCTCTTTTATCCTGCGACGTCTATTGTTGATGGATTACATGGCCAAATTTAAAAGTAATATATTTAAGCAAAATAAATAATTGTGTATAAAAATTTACTCCCCAATGGAAAATTTAAGGAAAAATTCCAAAACCTGAAAGTGGTATGATTCCAAATTGGTAATTAAATGGAATATTATTTGTGGGGTACAATTTTATAATGAAAACTTACATATTTTACACTTGTATCCCGCAATTTCCTTTATGTACATATCCCTCGCCATGATCGTATTTGTAATGCATTGATGCCGTCGGGTGAGACACGAGACAATCATGATACATCTTATTCCTGGTAGATGGGCGCCAGTGATGGTTCCTACACACCGCACTTTGAGACTCGGGGATCTGGAGGATGTTGTGGATTCTGTGCGTTTGTCTTACCCGTGCATACTTACAAAACACTTTCAATATTAAACATTGCATTTTAAAACACTTGGAGAAAGCTGGGTTTCAATGCTACAAGAATACGTAATCTTACGCTGGTAAGTTTGTTTTTATTGATGCAAGTTATGTTGTACCAAGAATGAGGTTTTACGGTTAACAACTTGGACGTGACTAGCCAGTTCCAGTGGGTGATTCCCCCAGCACTTTACTTAACTTGTGCACTCTAGATTGGTGATCCTCTGCAGTGCGTGGTAACAGTCTCCACAAGGCAAGGGGCATACAGCCGATATGATGGACTATAGGTTCTGCCCAGAGACTGGACACGGAGTATGAACATGAACACTAACACGTGCATTTATCTTTGCGACTATGCCTACTCGTCGGGACTCGTCCCAAAACCACGTGTTGTGTGTCGACAGTCAATACACATAGTGCGTTAGGACAGAAAATAATAATGCCGTACAAAATTGCATAAATATTAATGGGTGAAGGGGGGGGGGGGGGCACGATATGAACAGGCAGATTAAACGTGCAGATGCATGAAGACAGTATTAGATGGTGTTGATGCTGCTGGATGAAGTTCTTAGTGGACCACCACACACATGCAGATGGAAAATGCTTCATTTTACATTAAAATCGACAAATTGTTACCATCCAAAATGATACTGCGTTGGGAAATTATTCTCTCAATATGCGAGCATACAAAAGCTCATCAGAAGCAGATGGCTGGAAAATACAAACATGTGGTCATACATAAAAAGCATCAAACATCAAAAATACACGAACCCTGAATGAAAATAATACATACTACCTTAAGATTAATTAAGGTGTACAAAATGGAACAAGAATTAATTAGCCCTCTAAATGAGGCGATAGCGCAGATACGGACTTGGTGGTAGCTAATCACATGGCAGTGGGATAATGTGGCCGTAACACAATTAAACATGACAAACCCAGAAAATAATTACTTACAAATATTACCCTTAAGAGTGCTTGCTGTAATTATGCAGAAATTACATTGAAAAGCCCTACACATGGGCAGATGGCGCCTGATACACAAGTTGTGCGGGACACGTGGGACAGATAGGTATCTGCAAGAGATATGTCAAGCCATCTTCAGTATGTAAATCACTTTTCAAATGGTTTTAAATGAAACATTTTTGTATAGGTAATACAGATTTTACTCGTCTACCAAGGCCAGGCTGTTACAATTATTTGGCACCTGAAGGCTGAGTTTAGGGAGCTGCTAGTTTACAAATTCTCGTAGCACGTGTATGACATGTATCAAGTGTACAATAAGAATACGATGAGTTGCACATTTTTAACTTTAGGACTGGGACAGTAATAAATTATCGAGGATGTCCATATGCATTTAGAAAATTCCACTGACAGCTTGTATAAATGCTGAATATCAAACTTTTGTTATTACTTGTGCATCAGTGAAACTCCATTTTCACACTATTAAAGTGACCATATAAAAATATTGCATAATTCTGGGGAGGGAGGGAGTAATTAATTAAAAAAAAAAAACAGTTAATCAAAACAATAAAAGTACAAGGAATATTAAAATCTGAGGTTAATGAAGGTGGGTTCTGTTGTAACTTTTAACATCTAATAACTCTTTGCACAAGAAAGCTCTTGGCAAACAGTTAGCGAGAATTTAAGTTGCACGGCTAAAAATGTTTTAATGGTTGCCCCTGCAGGAAAACTACGACGACAACTTCTTCCCGGAACCGGACGACTGGCACCAGCAGCGGAGGAATGTGGAGGTTCTACACTGATGACTCACCCGGCATCAAAGTGTGAGAGACAGAGTAGCTTGTATTTATTTAGCTCTATGAAACCCTAACTCGAACCCTTAATGGGTTGAGGGAGTAGAGCGCATCAACAAAGATGGACTAACAGTAGCGTACAGTAAGAATATAACTGTAAGTGAACACACACACACACATATATACGCAAACAAAATATTCGTAAATGTACAAACATAAATACACAATAATATATAATAATCACACAAACATACAATAATTTAACAAAACAATACAAGTGTGATAACATATAATTCTGTGCATTGCACAATTAGGTCCATTCCATATTAAAGAATTATTCTACTGAATATAATGAATAGGTTTTTTTTTTTAGAGAACATGGTAATTTATTAAATAAATTGCTCTTTATTGCTCTCTGCAAAGGAACTGGTGTGCTACACCAGCATTTGGCATGTTCCAATTTATCATCATCATCATCATCATCATCCATCATCAACAGTCAGTACATTCAACCATCCATCATCAGGAATGTAGCACAGGCATCTCCCATCTTCCCGCCACATCACCATACTCGCTCTGTACCATTCTTCATCTCTCCTTACACACTCCTTCTCCCTCTTCACCCATCCATCCTTAGGTTTTCCCTGTTTTGGCACTTTCCAGTTTATGAAATTTGAAAACTGCAAAAATGAAATTGTCAGGAATTTACTGTTTTGTCCATCATACTAACAATTTCTGACTAGATAGATAACAGGAATTTTTGTGGTGTACATATACATGTAATTATATATACTCTCCCAGCTGCCTGCCTTCGTATTAATGGGAAGTTTAATGTTAGTATACAGGATGTTGCAGATTTGCCTGTCAATACTTCAAGGAAACGTTCCTCACATCTGGAGGATGAAAAATGCTTAGTTTCTTCACTACAGCCCGTAATTGTATTATGGGCTGGAGAGAAGAAACAAAGCGTTTGCGGACCTGTGTACATATAATATTTTTTCTTCCTCCTGATGTGAATAATGTTTCCCAGAAGTATTGACATGCAATATTGTAACGTTCTGTATAAACAAGTTTGACACACAGATACAGTATATGTGTTCACCATTTTTGGGTATTTTAAAAATTCTATTTGTTTTTATAATAAGTAATTATGTGTACAAGTTTAGTTTTACTGTTATTTGTTTAAATTTTGTCTGAAATGTTGAGGTTGGTTGTGCAAAAGGAGCCTAGTACATAAGGTGCCTCTTTATTTCTCGATGGAGCAACCAGACACGTACAAGAATTATGCAAATTAAAAATTGAACTACTAATTTGCCATAAATTAACAACACATTAAACACAGTATAAAAAAACCATGAATTATCAGAAGTATTAAAATTCTCTCAAAAGGTAGGTGAAAGACAATTTGTCTTGCTTTCGCCACGTCAGAATACATCACAACTGAAGCTATTTAAAATAATAGTTAAATTTCAAATCTATGCAAGTCATACAGTCGTACATTGAAACATTAATTACTGTAGTGATACTTGACAAATCAACGCTAGACACCTATGAACAGCTATAGTTCTCAGAAATAATTATTTCCAATTAAATTTCTTACTGAACAAGAATAGAATCCATCATTGATTTTTCTCAAAGCTTTAAAACTTTAGCAACTCTTTCTTTCTAAAGCCACTAATTTCAAAGACAGCATTACGTGAAAAATGAATCATCTATTCAAATTAATAACATTTCTTTGGAATAAAACTTCATAAAATAAGTTCTTGTTAAACAAGTAGTTTGATAAAATAAAATTCCATCACGACTAGCTGGGTATCATACAAACTTGATCTAAGGACCTCTGAGTCATTTTTTTTTCTTTAAGAAAAAAATTGTATACATTTTTTTTTATGGAATCAATTCAGTGGTTCAATTAACATGAAGATAAAGTGTAATATTAGATCATACCCTTTGGTACAGGTTTACAATTTGAAGTTTCTTGGTAGATGAATCCCAAGCATGCATAGGCCAGATCTTGAGGTCTTGCAGATTGCACTAATATTCATAAATCTATCGCTTTTAGGCTGCTTCTAAAGCCTGCACACATTTACCAGACTTTCGATGGCTCTCTTCCATTGCCCTGCCTTTAGGATGGATGGTCGTAATTAGATGTAGATATAAGATGCGGGTTCTGGCGCAGCCAGCTAAGAATCGGCAAGTTCCGCTAAAAGTGCAGGAAAAAACTATCAAAACTATTTTCTGCTATTTTTAACGAATGTGCAAGAAAAATAAAATGAGCCAAAAAAAATGGCACGAAAGTGGCATGAAATTTTATTAAAGAAAATCATGAAATTCAATGAAAAAAACATACAAGCTCTCATGGAGGTAGTTATGAATGATATAGCAGATCCCAACAGGTCCACTGGAGATTACAGTATTCAAAAACATACAAGCTCTCATGGAGGTAGTTATGAATGATTTAGCAGATCCCAACAGGTCCACTGGAGATTACAGTATTCAAAAATTATAAAGAACGGAAGTGTCACCAGCAGTTGTATTCAGACATTAGATTTATTAAAAAATAAGGAAGTGAAATTCATTGAAAAATATTACATTTTAAGAGGATTATATATCATGCTTAAATTTTCCATTTTAAATTTCTTTTAAACCTTTATATGTTATAAAACCTGGTTCAGCAGCCTCCATGGGCCAACATCCAGAAATGTAAACCTGTGGCAGTGCGTACACCTCTACGACACACTGTGAAACCAGTGTTTGATTCCGTACCTTGTACGACCACGTCACAGCCAAGAGCAGTCACGTAACAAAGGTTCACGTCATATTCTATAGACTGTAGTGCATCAACTTTAACAAATACTTTATTTCAGAAGATAAAAACCAACATTTTAAATCAAGCTGGTCATAAATAGCTGTTTTGTCATCACGTGAGCGCGGACCTGGGAAAAAAATACCAAAGAAAAACAATGGACCAGCTAACTTTAATATTGCATCAGCCAGGTGATGAGATGAAAGATTTAGAAACATATATGTCTTGGAATCATGCCACATTTTATTCTTATTTGCATACAGCAAAAGGAAACTGAACTGTAGGTGACAAAAAAATTTTAACTTTGCAACTGCATCAAAACATGGAACTATAATCCATTCACGGTTACTTCAGCCTTTTCTGAAGCCCTGATAAAGTTCTACTTGCAGGATATTCCTCCGCCTCGTGCTAAGTTAGCTTAACTTATCCTGGAGAATTATACCAGAGGGACAACGCATCGCACTCAGTGTAACAGTATTTTGTATAAGGACTATTTCTCACCAGGCGCTACCAGTAACTTTTATCAACACAAGTACAAAACGCTTGTGATATATGGCATATTTTGGAAATAACTACACACATCAAACATGGGGAGATTTTTCAAAGGTTTGATTAAAAAAGGCTGAAGATACCGTGAATGGACTATACTCATAATTTGCTACCAACTGAACTGAGAGTATTGTTACTGTTGCTTACATTAAAATACACGCAGTTACGGGCGGTGATTTTTTAAAATAAGTTGATTTCACGAGTGCTCACTTTATAGTGAACTGCCTTTATCAAGAACAGATCCCAGGCAAGTCTGTTGAACATAGGAACGAGTGCTTACCCTGGGGGGGGGGGGGGGGGAGGATTAGGCTTAATCCCTGCTCTTGGAGCCAGATTTTACACTGGATTAGATGAACTTATTCTGAAACTGAATACATTATTAATAATGCAATATTAACAGGTTCAACTACTGATTAACTGTATTCGCTTGATAAGGCATTATCTGATTGCCTGGGTATTATTTTCTTCAAATAAATTTACGTCAAAAGTAAACAGCCTTATTTATTACATAACCTACAAGTTCCACACTTGAGCTCTATAAGGTAAACAAATATGGCCGACTTGTTGTGCCTCTTTTGTGTAAAGGAATGTGGTTAATGATTTTTAATCAACGGTGGAAATTGTCGTTCTGATGAAAAAAAATTATTTTTTGGTACTTCCTGTAGAAATTTTAAAATTTATCGAGTTTATTAATGCTGAAAATAATTAACACACTTCAATATAGCTGTTGGTGTTTGCAAGCTGCAAGTTGTTTCTGTATATTGTTGGCAATATGCAATACTCTATTTTGGTTTGCTTCACTGGAAGTTCATTAATTTAAATTAGCAAATTAGGATTCTACTTTTTAATTTATTTATATAAGCTCCCTCTGTATGTTTTAATAGTCTAACTGTATCAAAATCAGTTTAACTGTTTCCTTAGTGATCTCTCGATATTGGTTGGGCGATATTTCTTAAATGTAGAGGTTGCAAGACTGCAGTTTATTCACAAACTATAACTGTTTTATACAGAGGACATAATGTGCAGTATTACTGTTATATTAACAAAGTGACGTATTTTAATGCCTGAATTACAGTCTACCATAATTTGGTGTGTTTTGGTCACACCAGAAGTTTTTGATGAAAAATTTGGGATAATTAATATTTCAGGTATAGGCTGCACTGTATTATTGTATTCCTGTAAATATTGTTAAGTTACAAATCCGTACAAACATAATAAATTCCAACTTAATTTCTTCCCTACTAAACATTTGTGACAGAAAATTTGTATTATACTGCAATTTTTACAAATATATATCGCGCAATTACTATTCCACAGATGGGAACGTGAGTTGAGAAAGCAAAATCGTGGCAACATGCTACACAATTACGTATCAATGTGCCCTTGTAGTGCCCTGGCAGGTTTGCGAACTACGTAAGATATCTTTCATTTGTACAGCAGAGAAATTATTTTCTCATGTACGGCATCTATGGCCAAGCTCCAAAACGTTTACATTTTACACATGCTGGATGGTTATTTTGTTTGAATGAACAAATAATTGCACTAGTTGAAAAAGGTTTTTTTTTCCCCCTTTCCTTCTTCCTCTTCCCGTCCTTCCTTTAAGTTAAATATTAAAATGTACTGTATGTGGACAAATATCCAAATGTTTTGGAGGAAAAATTTTTCTTAATGCCAATATCTCGTATATATGCCGCACTCCACTTTTTGTAGGTTTTTTTTTTTTTTTTTTTTTTTTTTATGTGCTGCCTATACTCGCAGAAATACAGTATTTTGCTGAATTTTCTGTTCGCTTAAATGTGGTGCTTTTCGTGATAAAACTGTTGTAAGTGTCTGTTATACTTGCCCGTATTTTACATTGACCACATAAACACGACCCAGTCTCAGTGCTGTGTTCTGACCCAAATGATAAGCATGCTGTGTGTAAAGACTCTTCAGGAAACATCACGTGGTAATAGGACATGTTTTACCACGAATAACATGTGGAACCCTGTTCAACTATTTAAATATGAAAGACGGGTTGGTATGCATCGAAGAATGCTGTTGCAGCCTCCCATACAAGTATTGTTTGACAAAGGAAAGCAGTATAGTGATAATGATCCTCATGCTCTAGCAGTGACAAGGGCAATTGCTCAAATGTTGTTCATGAACATTGTAATTTTTTACAAGCTTTTATGTAACTTGCCTTGTTAGTTAGTTTGTATGTTTGGGTGAAATTTTGCAAGCCGATTTTAAACCACTTCCCATTATCCAATTGAGCTGATCTGATGATGTATGTAATAATGCAGTAAATGTATCGAGTTTGTTTTACAGAATTGAGTCACAGTAAAATGGAGATTAGAAGTGTCACTGCTGTTGTGTGTGTGTCCTATTTTGTAGCAGCAAATAGTTCTGAAAACTATTATTATAGTTTGCTCCTACAGTATGTCCTGTATCGGAATGAAAGTGAACTACTGGTCAATCACAATACATCATGGGGATCTTTCTTAGCAAGGGAAAGCCATATTCGTGATACAAACACATGGTTGGAAACTAAAAAGTGAAAAATAAAATAAATCTAAAAAAAAACTTTTAAAAACCAACCTTTTATTTATAAATCTACTAAAAAGGGAAAAATAATTATATTATTTACACAATTTGTAGAACTTGCAAGATATGGTCAAACAGCCGTAATAAACTTTACTACAAATTAATATGTTTGTATCAATTTGTATTAGTATATAAAAGCTTGGCGCAATATAGAACATATACCTCATTTGCGTAAGCATATATCTTGTGTAAGGCACTTAACTATTCATAATATAGAACCTATATCATATTTGCGTAAGCCTAGGAAGCACATATTGTGCATAAGGCTCTTGACTATTCGCACCAAGCTTTTATATACTAAATATAAATGAATACAAACATATTAATTTGTAGTAAAGTTTATTACGGCTGTTCGACTGCATCTTACAAGTTTTACAAATTGTTTAACTATTATAATTATTTTTCTCTTATTAGTGTATATATAAATAAAAGGTAGGTTTTAAAAGTTATTTTACATTTATTATAATGGATGATGGTTTCAACAGGCTGTTGCATGTACAGCCACATTATAAACTGCCATCCAGGAAGTACTTTTCCACAACAGTAATACTAGAGACATATGAAAGAGTTGATGTAAAGGTCAAAAAACATGCTGTGTTAAGTACATTTCTGTAGTTGTTGACATATGTTCATGTGCTCGCATGACAGCTTTCATGAGTCTTACAGCTCATGGAATTATAGTAGGATGACCAGATGATTTTTAACCCGAAGCAGGACACTTGTCATCAGAAATAAAAAATTGTTGTTTACGCAAAGACGTAACAGTACTGCTACACACAAGCTAACGTGATTGCAAAATTGAATAGTGGTCACCTAACTAATATTTGGATGACAATAAAAATAGTTTCAATTTAATTGTAAGTTAACAAATGCTAATACAGTCTACTCTCGGAAGTATTGTCATCACATGTATCGATAAACCACATCCACCAACGATTTTTTGTGGTCCCAGCGAAATTCCTATGATGTAAATAATGTTAACATAAATTGTTTGTATTGTTTATCGCATGGAGCATCACCACCTAATATTTCCCACAACTATTGTTTTTAAGCTGGTTGTTTATGCAAACTTCTAGTAACTGGATGTGAAATACTTTACGTGCACCACCATTTATAACTACTCTGTGGCGTGGCACTTGGTCTAGTGTCTTCCCAACACGTCTGTCTCTCTCTGTGGTGTGATGTGCAAGTCTGGCTTGCTACTTCCCCTACACGCCTCAGAGAGGGGAAGTGGTTACCTATAGCAATGGGCATGGTGACTTAGCATCCGCTCTCTCTCTTAGCGGCGCACCTTCCTTCCGCCCCTCACATGCCACTAGCCACAAGAGGGGTTGCTGGTGTCTAGCAAAAGGTAAAAAACAAGTCTCGGCCACGCCGCATGGGCTAGCCTTCACACGCCAGCCTAGAGCAAATGTGTGCCTGGTGAACATAGATGTTTTATCAAGGTTATGCGTCGCTCAAAATAGTTTCACCTATCATCACTTGTATTTCAAAGCTAATGGTTTTGCTTTTGAAAATGTTGTGCAAAACATTTTAATGAGGAATTATTATTTGCAAAGATGTTTTCTTTTGTGAATAAAGGTCATTTTCCCCCCGTAAGGTTGGTGTTTCATTGTATCTGGCGTAAAATTAACATGACTTTAAAACATAATATTTATTTAACTCGAGGGGCAGCATCTTCGCAAATAAAATTATGTGCCCAGAAGTACATACTTGACCTCCCCTGTCACCAAAAATTGTTTGTACATCGAGCAACTTGTATTATAAGTATAAAGTTCATTTTCAGTAACTTCTTGCGGGAAATTTGGAGGATATATATTACAGTATTTACCCAAAAGGAAAACGACCCTGAATCTAAGATGACCCCTTCCTAAGAAAATATTTTAGAGGGAAAAATATTTAAACCTGAATTCAAGAATACCCTGTGAAGTGCTGGAAAAAATTATTTAGGTTGAAAGTATTTTAGCATGAATTTATGACAAACCCTTCAAGAAGAAATGCTATTATGTGAATAATATGATATATTAGATGTATTTTTTTTAAGAAAAGCTAATCGCAATGAAATACTGTAGTTGTTTCTAACATAGCATCTTTCTTACACAGTATAACTTTTGTGGGTGTTGTATTTGTGACTTGAGCCATTTTGCTTCTCAGCAAAGCACTTCCTCTTTGCATCCATTTGCAAATTAATCAGATTAGGATTAGCCAATTAATTGGATTAGCCATTAATTTGCAAAATCTATTTCTAGATCATCCCCATCATGTCATTTGCCTAGTGAATTAGAACCCGCCCGCCCCTACTACTACTACAACCACCACCACCACCACCCCCGCCCCCCAAGTGGCTTGTGTCTGTGCGACATCAGATAAGGGGACCTTTGTCAAAGTTGACAGGTACAGTCTCGGCACTACAAAAATACATAGAACCATAGGACATGCTGTATTTAAGCATGAAAAGCCTTTGTCAAAATCCTCTGTCTCTTGGCATGCCAATTTTGGAGGACTAACTACTACCTGAGTATAAATTATGAATAGAATGCTGTAGTAACTTTGCGCATGTAACACACACTTAAATACTGAACTAGTAGTGTTGCACATTTATGGTATTTGTTCCTAGGTTTAGAATTGAAGACAACCCTGAACTGTAGTCGACTCCTTATTTTTTCTATTCCTTTTGTCAAAAAACCTAGTCTTGCCTTACGGTAATAGGGTGATTAATTTCAATAGAGATGCGTCTTTTGAATAAACTGATAAAATGTGAGGGCCTATTCGACACCTTTTGCCGTCCAATAATAGGGAAGCACCGAGCCGAGTGCAGTGTAACTCACGATGGGAAATCAAGAGGACGTGGTTTTGAATGATTAATTATTCAATTATAATCACCTTATTTATTCATTTGTCTCAAAATTAGAAGTTAACTTTGCAGTGAAATATAATTAACTAGTTTAAAAGACAGATATTTGCCACATGCGCCAACAAGTAGTGGCATTGAGAATTAATTCCACACACCCCCCCCCCCCCCCCCCCAATCAACCATTCGTCGTGACACTGCCTGATCGATAACTTATCCACGTGCTCTTAGCTGATAGTGCATGCAGGAAAATTAAAATTTGACTTGCAATCAGTGTCATAATATTTTCATTTTGAGAGGGTTTGAAAGTCTTGCGTCAGTTTGCATTTGGTGCCTGAATACAATCAATCATATACAGTATTTTGATACGTTATTTTCTTTATCTAAATGAGTTTAGGTGAATTGTTTTTAAATGTATTATTTACAATAATACATTTTTTTAAATTCCCATTTTTATTGTGTTTATTAGCTAAACTTTATTCATAGATAATGTACAGCACATACTATATGCAACAAAGTTTTATAAGGTTAGAAGTTTTTTTATTGATGTACATGTCAAAACCCTTATGTACTAAAATCCCGCATTTATGGACATATTTTGCAGCCCCCTGAATATCTATAGTCGGCTGTATAGGGTATTCACCATAGAGTGAACACTTTTTAAGGCCCTCCTGACAGGCATCAACCACTTATACGTATGTCATTGCAACCTCAGATGTTAACTTTTGAGACTGGTGAAACGTATACATTGTGTTTGTCACGTGGCAATGTTTATATTAAAAAGTGGTGGAAAGATAGACATTGGCTGAAAGTAAAATTTGCTCACTTTACCATGAATAGCCTACAGAACAGTTTCACATCTAAATATATTTTAGTTACATTTTTCAGTGACTGAATGGTGCACAGTTGTGTTATTTTGTAAATTAAGTTAATTTAACTCGCTGCATGTGTATATAATATAAATTTTCAGTGGTTCTATGTGTGTAAAAAGCAGGTTTTTTTGCAGGACACTTGCCTAAAGGACATCTCGTGACTTTATTTGGCCTTTCGCATCTCGCCATCCTGCAAAAAGCAGGACGTCAGGTCACCCTAAATCATTACTGTTTAGAAGTCCACCTTTTTCAAGGACCCACTCATTCTACAACCTTAATATCAAACAGTGCCTTACAAAGTGGGAAATATAGGACAAAATTGAGTTCATGGACACTGAAAATGTTGCGTATATTGATAAATCATAATTTTTTTCTAGGCAAGCAATCGGTGTCCTGTTTGGGGCACAGCATACAGTTGGTTGTGAATACATTCACCTCCGATGTTACACCTAGAGAAGTAATTCAAATAGCTAGGCACCTTGTTTCACACTTTTGCCACTCCATTGTGGCAAGAAAAGCTCTGGCTACTTCACAAAAAGCAACGAGTCTTCCCGAGAAAACCTGGCCCAAGGTATTTCCACCAAATGGAATTCAACACTCAACGTGTTACTCTGACTTTTGAGTTGAGGTTACCAGTTCAGGATGTTCTTCCAGCCCTAGCAAGTGTTGGATGTGATTTCAGTGCTTCAAACTGGACTTTCATTGCTGAAATCTTAAAATCCTGGAACTTTTTGAGCAAGTAACTCTTAAGACACGTGAAGGAAACTATGATAGCAGATGTGATTCCACTTGTGACAACTCTGAAGAGAGGACTCCAAAACTATGTAATTTCATCACTGAAGCCTGCAGTTGCAGAAATCCTCAAACCTCTAGAAACTAGATTCTCGTTTCTTGAGAATTCTTGGCTGCACGTTTTAAGTTGATATTTGTCAGTATGGTATTATAATCTAATAGAGGTCTGCGGGTAGTAAATTTTTTGTCGGGTCGGGTCAGATCTGGTAGTATTTTTTTTGCAGTCTTGAAATTTAAATTCTGAATGCACAACTTTATGTTGAGTATAGTAATAGCTGTACATTATCTGTGAATACAGTTTAACTAAACACAATAAAAACCGTAACTTTAGAAAAAATATTACAGTGAAACCTCGTTAATAAAATATTGCTTAATGCAATATTTGCATTAGTACAAACCATTTAAATTCCCCAAAGGTTGAGATAGGAAATTCAATGTTAAAACATACAATTAATACAAAATATTCATTACTATGTAGTACGAAGTAACCTTGTGTCCGTTCACAGAATGTACCATTGTTAGTTTACCTGCTAAACCAAATTACAATTGGATACATACGTGAATTATTGGGCAATGTGTTCTGAAGTAGTGTGTAACTGTGATTAAGTCTATAAATTTTGCCAGTGTACGTTAACTATCTGTTATTTACTTTTGTTAGGTTTTTGTTTTTACCAGTGTAGCCAAAGTACATGGCAGACGAGACACTAGAGAAGAAAGGTTGGTTAACATGGCATCATAGGCGATTACGCCCGTGAGCGGTGCAAATTGAACTGAAAATACAGTATCTACTCGCATAATTCACGCACCCAGGTTTTTTCCACTAAAATGCTGTAAAAAAAAAAGGTGCGAGAATTATGCGAATAAATATGGTAAATACAACTTAAATAGAAAATATATTGGCGATAATATTAATAATATTATTTCTCTCTTTTTTCTAAGATTGTTGGGTTGGTCACAGTGACATACAGTATGGATGTTTTTATTCCATTTCGCTAACCCTACTTTAGTTTCCCATACAAGACGTGTTAAAAATGATGAAGCACAAACAAAATTAATTATCACTATCAACAATAATGAGCATTTTAAGTTCAATTTTTAATAGCAGAAAAACCAAATCGGACGTTGCAAAGGAATTTAACATTCTGTTATCAACTCTTGTCAACTATAGTTAGTAACAAAGACAGATTGGAAGAATCGTACACGAGTGGTAGTTTTGCAAAAGATAAAAAACGAATGCGAGGTCCTCAACATAAAGAACTGCAAGAGAAACTGCTGGAGTAGTTTCATCAAATGTGGGAAGGGAATATCCCTGTATCCGGCCCAGTAATAAAGCAAAAAGCAGATTATTTTGCTTTGCAACTGCAAGTTGATGATTTCAAGTGTAGTAATGGATGGCTGTAGCGGTTCACAAAGCGGAACAATTTTGTTTACAAATCTGTGTGTGGTGAAAGCGCTGCAGTAGACAAGGATGCACTTCTGTTAGTTCGCTGGATTCTGTGAAACTAGTAAGCAAGTATGCACCATGTGATGAAATAGGTGTTTTTTTTTTTTTTTCTCAATGAAATGTTTACTTTTAGAGGAGAAAATTGCCATGGTGGCAAACATAGTAAGGCATGTATAACAGTATTGTTGTGCTGTAACCAGGATTGCAGCACGAAGCTCAGGCCACTTGTCAGAGACAAATCGAAGAACCCAATATGTTTCAAGGGTATCAATTACATTGGACTGCCCTGTGACTATCAGGCTAGAAAATGCTTGGGTAACGACTAGGATATTTCAGGTATGGCTTGTTGCGTTCGATAGAAAAATGGCAACTTTGAACAGAAATGTTCTTCTGCTCTTAGATCGTTGTGCTTCACATAAAGCTCGTGGACTGCAGCTCAACAGTGTTACGCTGATGTTCTTGCCTGCAAATACGACCAGCATTATGCAGCCACTGGATCAGGGCATCATTCACATTGTCAAGAGGCTCTATAGGTCATGCCTGGTCAAATTCCGTCATTCGCCAACTTGAACAGCAGAATTGTGGAATGTGCTGGCCACAATGAGGAACATTGTAATGACTTGGGACAGAGTAGCTGATGACACAATCTAGAACTGTTTTGCTAAAAGTGGGTTTGGCAAAACAGGTGGAGGTGCAGAAGAAGAAAGTTTAGACCCAGGGGGAGGCTGGGAAGAACGTAAATAACGTGGTGCTTCAAGAGACATGTGCACATCGATGATGCTGTGTCGACGAAGGCTGCACCACTGACTGACAATGACAGTGTGTTGGACAATATCATTCCAGTTGTGACACGTAAACACAGAGGATAAGAAGAAGATATGGTTCATGAACTTCCAAGGAAAAAGCAATTTATGTTAACATTATTTATATAGGGATTTTGCCAGGACCACAAAAAATTGTTGGTGCGCTTTATACTGTATATGATAAAATCCTGACCCGAAAATTTTCAGGTGCAAATAGTACCCGACCTGAGACTCAGGTTCTGTAACTACCCAAAAAGTCAGGTACCCACTGATTTCTATAATCTAATGTATTTGTCGCACAGTAGAAAAATAGTTGAGGTGTTTAACAATTCAAAGTTCTTTATTTATTGTCCAGATTAGATAGAAAATTAATTGGACACCTTTCACTGGAGTATTGGAAAAAAGGAAACATGTTCCCTTATAAGAAATGCATTATGATGAGATTTTTAAATGTCCCCTCAAGTCTGCAGCATCCAAAAGATTATTTTCTTCAGCTGGACTTGTCAGTGAGAAAAAGTGATGCAACTTAAAACAAGAAAAGTTAATCAGTTTGTTTTTCTACATAAAAACCTCAAAATTGTCAACCACAACTATTCATTTTTTTTTTTTAATTTCAGCAAAATTTATTTAAGTTTGAGGACATTAAACAGGCACCATAATCATTGTATATTTTTACAACTTTCTGCATTCAATGTTATTACTAATGCTGCATTGTGTTAACCTCTCATATTATTCCTTTATTAATGTAATAACTTTGCACATATGTATCTGTATTCTTATTGGATAGGAATTTCGGATGCAGTCAAATTTTTAGGCGATTTGTAGAATCGCTTGTTTTTCGTGGCGTGCAAGATTTTCACCAAAATCCATTTATTTCCAGCAAAATTGACTAATTTTCATAAGTCTGTGAAATGAAAATAGTGAATTTCTCCACATAATCAATACATTGGTAAAATCGATTATTACACATTTGTGCGATAATTATTGTGATAATTACTATATATATCACAATGTCCAAAATATATCGCAAATATACTGTATATATCACGATGTTCGAAATATATCGCAAATATACTATATATATCGCAATGTTCGAAATATATCGCAAATATACTATATATTGTGACACATGCAATATATATATATCATAATATTGTCTGATAAACAGTAACAACGTGATGCTAGACAGACACCGGATGTATGTAGTAATAATGGTTGTGAATGTACTAGACCATGATAAAGAATTTTTTCACAAGGGGTTTTATGTATTTGACAAAGTTCATGAAATACTTAAGTGCAAATTTTGTAATGTACAAATAGAATGGGCTAAAAAGTAAACCTGTCTAAAGTCCATCCAGGGCAGTGCTCACACTCATAAGAACAAATCTTTAGCAACGGAAGTGAAACAATTTCAGGGTGCATCGACATCTGGTGTAAAACATCAAATTTCTCTTGCTGATATTGTTTCCCGGTTGAAAAATGTGAAAGTTGTAAAACAAGAATTTGTGAATTTCTTTTTGCAAATATTTTCATCTGAAAAGTGCTAAATGAAAGGAATTAATTGCTGACACATATGCTACGATTTTGTGACAAGTCTATGTTTTATTTTTAAATAAATATTTGGGTATAAAATTAAAAATAAATAAATAGCAGTAAGCATATATGTTGGTGTCCCCTCCACATTCACTTAAATACAGTATAAAAAATAATGCTGAAAATATTTTTTTGCTACCTGATTATAAAAATTAAATGATAGCACAGCAGAAAATATGAAATTGGCGACTGCACTGGCATTTACTGCTAGCTGAATTAGTCTAATTTATGTTTGTTCAAAAATACTTTCACTTATTACAACTGAACAGTGTAGTTCCATGCAATTTTCAGGCAAGACAATTACGATGCTTATTGTTGGTCTAATAGCTATAAATACATACATTAACTGATATTATGTTCTTCTTAGTCTTTTGGATGCCAGTGTTTCCCACAGAACTGTTTTAAAATTAATTTCAAACATGCAGGGTTTTTTTTAAAATAAAAACTACCGAAATCACTTTAAAAAATGATGGAATGTATATCAAAATCAGGAAGAAAAACGACAGAAGTGTGCCTTTTTTTTTCTCACCATAAACAGGTAGCTAGTGATTCAATAATTGTAATGTTCTTTTTTTAATACCCCTACCATAGTACTACAACAAGAAATTTAGAAATGGACATCCATTAAGTACCTGCATGTTACATCGAATCAAAAGTGAATGCTTACTGGTAAGCATTTGGTTTGAATTGAATGCACAATGTCCCATCCCTGAAGTAGCCTCCTCCTATATATCCACCACCGGTTGTACTTGTTCCAGAGGTCCAGTGCCAGTCCTGGTGATGTCACTGCTCTTCATCGCCTCCGTGTTCATGCTGCACATCTGGGGCAAGTACACTCGCTCCTGAGCTGCCGCAACCTCCCGCGTCGCTGTCATTCCAAACCTGCAGTGCACGTTTTGTATTTCGGTGTGCTAACTCAGCTCTTGCTGTGGAAAGTGGGTTGTGTGTGTTCATATAAATAAATTTACAATTTTTTTTTTGGATAAAATTGTTTGTACTCATTTATGTTTCTGTAACTAGGAAATTTACATAAAATAGTCAGTATAAAAATAGTAATCCAAATCTCTCCAACAAACATACAGTTTTTCATCTTTTAAATATCAGTCTACACATATCAATTTAAAAATATCCACATTCACAGTTTGGTAAAGGACTCTTTTTTTTTTTTTTATAAAGTACAATTAAGTTCAATGCCATCTGATGTAATTAAGTAAGTGTACATTAAGACAAGGCAATAAGACCTGTAATATTGGTCGCAAATCATATTTTCGACCATATTTAAAATTTGATTAATATATTTTTTAAAATATTATAACACAACAAATCCAATATAATCTTTAGCAAACATAATATTTTAACCAAACAGTACAACAAATTGTAAGGCAATTAAATCTGTGTACTTTTTGGAACATTGATCTTGCACAACGCTGTGCTTTGTAAAATACACAAGTATTGACACAATCACACTTGCTTTAAGCACGTTGGTTTGTACACATCAGTTATCGCTGTGGACAATACAATACAATACTTGCGTTCGGCATCTGACTTGGGTGTTAAATAGAACAGTTTTGGTATGGTGGAAATATTTCCTGCAGAGTGACGTCACAAAATACTAGAATTTGTGAAAATGGGATTGGATAAAGAGGATTTTTTTTGTATTCCCACAACATTTTATACATAAAATATTTAGGGACATATAAAACTAAGTGGTATTTTCAATTTATTTGGACATCATCTACTGCCTTGATTTTATGAGAAAGGGTATTTACCAGTTATATATAAAATACATACGAGACAGCAAAACAAAGCTACTAAAGCCTACATAACAAAAATTCTTCATACAGGTAACTAGTGCAGTATAGGTTCGAGAAAAAATTTATCAAAGATATGAAAAACATTGTAAGGTGAAAAAACCACACAAGAACACAAATGAAATGCAAGAAATTGATGAGGGTAACTTTTGTTACTTTCTCATGGGGGAGGAATGAGACAAAGGAATAATTGCCAATTCATGGGTGCAAAGCAAGCATAATTTATAGATTTCCCTTTAGTGCAGAATTTTTTAAAGCGTGCATCAATATGCACACTTTGATGTTTTATGCATGCTACAGTATGAGGTTTGAAGTGATTTCCTATGATGTTACACTCACACAAATTAGACTGTCTATTGGCAACTGACGTGAGCATTTGCCACTTTTACCATGTACCAAAATGGCTGTGTGTGTCTTTCTCTCAACATGTTCTTGCTCTTTTGCTCTCTAACTCTTTCTCAGTCTTTCTCTTGATCAGTCTTGTTCTACCAGGCCCTCTCTCTTGCACTCTCTTGATTTTGCTCTTGTGGTCTTTCCCTTTTGCTCTCATGCTATTGCTCTTTCTCATGCTTCCATACTCCCTTTCTCTCTTGCCCAGACCCTTTCTCTCTCTCTCATGCACCTACCATTTTTCTCACTCAAGTACCAACCATTTCTCTCTCACACAGATCCTTTCTATATCTCTAATCCTGATCCTTTCTCTCCCTCTCATGCTTCAAACATTTATCTCTTTCTCCCTCGGAACTTTATCTTTCTCCCTCTCACCCCGAACCTTTCTCTCTCCCTCCCTCCCTCACACCCCGAACCTTTCTCCCTCCCTCTCACACTCTCCCCCCAACCCTTTCTCTCTCTTGCTCTGCACATGCATGCACACACATTCTCAACACAGCACATGCTGGAAATTTCTGAATATGCCCCCTTCCCGAAGGGTGCATCTAGCCTAAGCAAATGGTATGTGACAAAACATACATTGTACTAAGCACTGATGCCATTTGAACACTGAATTTTGTCATAAAATATGGAATGTAAGTAGAGTAACTTGCATGCAGTTTATAGGTCATTAAAACATAATTGTGCTTTTAATATTTAAAAAAAATGTCAGCCATTATTTTTACATGCCAGGTACTTTTGTGCCTGCAAATGCAGAAACAAGGATTAAATGCAATTATTAGTAAGACTAGATTACGTTGCTTCTGCATGCTATAGATCATAAAAGCAGCCAGCATATTTGGCATGATTCAAACCACGACCTGCATATGTGTGATAAAAACACGCTCTCGAGTCGCTCGTTTCTGCCATTAACACTCAAATTTGTCCATTTCAACCCCAGTCACAAATGTTTTAGTTTTGTTTCAAGATTGGACGTCTTGTGACACGAGGTGGGTACACACACTCCTCCCATTTACCACACCCCTTCTTTCCGGTGCTGCTCTATACTTGCCTCTTGCCTCGCTTCACTTTCATTGACTCTCAAGACCTCAATATTGAGAGCTGACCAAATATACTCACTCATTGAGATGGTCACATCACTTACACTATCATGCTGAGTGACATGAGGAATCAGTACTCTGTGAACACTTCACTGTGGTCTAGGGTAGCTGGTCCCAATTTTTAAAATATATATAATAAAGAAATGAAAAGAGCAGTGGTTATATTAAAATGAACCTTGTAAATATACTGTTTTATATCACATGATTCAGTATCAGTTGGACTGAAAAGAAAAATTATGATGAATTTATGTTCTGATGCAGCTTATTCTATTACAGTACAAATTAAAAAATTACTATGCCATATCTTTTAGACATTACAACAGATTGGTATATGTAAAATACAGAAGGTATTTGTTGTGGGAATACATGAACTTTGTGTGCAATACCTGTGCATTACTGCCTCCAATGTCATCATGTCAAAATTTTTTTAATAAAAACAGGAATGAACTCCTCACAGAAAGATAAAAACTGCGCATTGCAAAAGTCTAGCTCTCTTATAGAAAATAACCCAAGGGAGTCCTTGCACTCTGAACTTGACAAACCACAGTGAGGGGCCCCCCCCCCAACTCAGTTCGACAGTGAAGATGAATCTAGTACGTCGTCAATGGCCAGGTCCGACTGGTCAGCTTCTGTGGGAATTATCATCATTTTCTCGTCATTGGAAGAACTTCCCTCTCCATCAGATGATGCTTCCTGCGTCGATGTAGCGGCCTCCTGGAACCACAATGCCAACGCCAGAAATGTATTCTGTATCGTTCATGTTGAATGAATTGTTGGATATCACATTTTATAAACTACTCAAAACTTTATAATAATTATCTATCATGTGAGTATCAACACTGGGTTTTGTTCAAATATAAATATTTTACTGATACCATACTTTTTTTTTTTTTTTTTTTTTTTTTTTTTTTTTTTTTTTTTTTTTTTTTTTTTTTTTTTTCCCAAAAAACTATTAAATTTACTGTCTATAAATCTTAACTGATAATGTTTCTATACACTTTACTGTAGCACCATGCATAACCAGGGAATAGTTTAAATTCAATCAGATTTTAATACAGTAACACTCTGTTAAGATTTTTTTTTAAGGGACTGAAAAAATAATGTTTATTACCTAGGAAAAACTTCTTAAAAGGGACAAATTACACATGTGCATCTAGACGTACAAAATTATTCAACTTAATAAGTAGGAAAACTTGGGAACTTCTTAACAGGATTTCCTTGTAGTTGCACACTACCAGTCAATTACATAGTTTGAAGTTGGCAGGCCCAGGTGCAAGGTAGCTCAAGTAACGAGTCTAATGGTTCGTACTTTTTATGAGAGTCAAACCCATCCACAGTGGCTTGCACCCATCCTCTAGCAGGAGAGCACAGCAAGTGGAGTAGAAATCCCAGACGAGAGAGAATTTTTATAGGAATTTCCTATCCAGCAAGGCCACTTCACTTGAATCTCTTACCCATACATAAAGGAGGAGGGAACCATGTTCCTCATGCAATTGTCAATGCATTTCAGATCATGGAACATCCATGGGCAACATGGGGAAGCACAAACTCAAGAAAGGAGAGGCTGAAGATGAGTGCAGCAAAGCAGTACATTGGTGCCAATAAATGTCGTATCAGACGTTGAGTGTGCACTTACATTCCACCACTGGTGCATCAGTCGACACCTAGAATGAATTGTACACAAATGTTCTGAGTAATATGGAAATGTGAAACTGCATTGCAATCTTAGGTGTTGTGATACAAGTTGAGTACAGTTGGGTGGAGAGAGAATTTGTGGTACGGGTACGGTCAGTTTGTGGTAAGCCGACATATCAATACCTCGTTACAACAATAGTATTAACTCAAAATATGCAGTTTTTTAGGCATAGTAGTATTGTATTAACAAAATACCCATGCAAAACTTGTCAGAATTTTTGAGTTGTAAAACTATTACCTATAACAGAGATTTCTTTACTGCAAAGGTAATTAATTTAAAAGATTAGATTTTTTGAGTTGTACTGATGAATCAATACAATATATGTGAGAATTATGGCAGTACCGTGAACCTGTGCAAATTAACTGGTAATTAAACGGCAGAGATCAGGATAATGCTGAAACATGGGAAGTGTTTGTATGAGGGAAGGCCTGCCTGTAACCAGTGCACGCTTTCTCCGACTGTCTGTTGTGATATAGCCAGAAGTATGTTGCTTCCTAAGAACTTCATGGGTCTAGTGGTGTGGAGCATGGTCAACAGAGTACAAGGTTGCTCAGTTCCATCACCAATGGACCAGATGATCACCTACTTGTGTACTACAATGAACCACTGCAGAGAACATGAACTGCACTGCACTGTCGAAAATGCAGACTGAACCTGGAAGCAAGCTTATTTTGTGACACTGACAAGTCAGCCAATTTGGACACAAACTGAACATCTACGTACACTTATCACAAGTAAAATGTTTAAGGATTGAGGTACAGCTTGAAGGAAGAAAAATGCATCGACGAATTTCACCTATGTGGTCCCATCTGCAGAAGCAACATGATGTCTACCCTGTATGATGACAACTTGACTGGATGGCGACAATATCCTCTTAACAAGTTTTCTCACAGCACTTGGGTGAGGCTATTATTCTTGGGCAGTTGCAGAAGTGCACAATAGATATTCGGGCTTATAGAAGTTACGTATGGGTAGCCAAAGCCACAAGTAGAACAAATGTGGCTGAACTTTGAGAAAGTGGTGCATGTTGAGGAGACGGAGAGTCAACAAACAGGAGGACCCAAGCCCACCCTCCAACTCCAGGGTGAGTGCAACATCTACCCTTCGTTGTGCCAGCCCCTGGTTGAAGTGTCCATGACCACTGCTTGTACCTCAGGTTAGTGAACCCTGCTCACACAGCAGCCAACTTAGTCCCTTGCAGGGGTCGTGAAACAACTGACCTACGTACTGAGTAATGAACCTTGTTTTTTTTACTTCAGTCAACCAGATTTCAAGACATCACAGACAAGTGAAAACACATAATACAGACATTTGGCAATAGATGGTACCATCATAACTGTACATTTTTATTCTGTTAGTGTTATACAAAATTATTATAAACAAATAATGCAAAATGCATTAAAAATAGAGCGTAACTGCGAAGTCTGTAGAATACATTTTATTACAAAAGGATTTTTTAAAATTACAAACACAATTAAAAATATTTGCACATATACACCTCCCTTTTTATTTTTATACGTCAAGAGTGCAGACAGGCCAGTTTTCTTATGGTAACGTTGGTTGTAGATATCTAAAGGTTTGAGAGTGGCGAGAGGTTGTGGTTGGCTCTAGGGTAAAACGAGGTGAAGATGGAGAACGCAAGGGCAAGTAACCCCGCTGGGAACGAAAGCCGGTTGTCTCCAGTGGGAGGTGGGTAGTCTAACCACTACACCACCGCGGGCACTGGCATGACTAGAAAATGCTTCCAACAGCCAATTCAAGCAGGACTACTCTGTCTAAGTTATCTGCAAGCCATTGCGAGCTGTAGGGATACCAAACCCGACCGTGTTTACTGTACAACCCTTGACTGGTAGTTCATTATCAAACGAAGTAACCTCTGGATGCGTAGCTGGGCTCATGCCAGTGGTTAGTCTTTGCTGAATTAGTGCAGGACAGCCTCCCACCTCAACTGCATCCACCTATTTTACTTATTACTAACCCCCCACCATCTACCATGACCCCTGGCCCATTTCCTGAGTGTCCTATAGCAATTGGTGATGCTAGCGGTGCATCACATGGCCCCCGAGCAGGATAAAAGTTGAGACATCGTGCAGACAAGGACCATATAGAACCATGTACAAATTGGCAAATTTATACAAAATCCGGGATTGACAAAATAAACACGTGAAAGACAAATGTAACACATGAATACTGTACACATTATTATTACATCTATGAAGCCCAGATAAAAACATACGACATACAGTGTAAACATATGGTTTAAGCTGAAATTGCCACCTGCATACACTGAATGCTTCTACATAATTTCCTAATATACATATTTTTTATTTTATTACCTAGTATACAGTTGACCCCCGATGTAACGAACGTGTAGGTAAGAAAAACCGCTATCTAACGTAAAGGTTTTCAGGAATCGTCAAAAAATTCAGAAAATTTGTGAAAATAAAATATCCTTACTAAAATGGAGTAAATTGCAATGAGAACATAATAAAAATACATTCACTGGCCCATTGTAATAAAATGTTGGTATTTCTCAGTAGGTACCCTTAAACCATCTGCTGAAACACAAAAAAAAATTGGTTAAAATTTGTTAAAAATACAGCTGCGGTAATTTGAGTTGACCGTGTGCGCCTGTGGATTAGACTTTGCGCAACACCATGACATCACAAAGGGTTCCTTTATTCTTCATCCCTGCTTCCCCGCCCCAGCCATGTGACCATGCCATGTCTTTGTGTGCAGTGCTTGATACGTTTTTCAATAGTGCTGCTACAACTTTGATTTTTGGCCTTTCTTCTTGGATTTTGACTACGGATTGCGATTGGGATTGACTCCATTGACTGCTATTTTATAATGGAATACAATTTTATTTACTGTTTCGGATACAACACATTACTTAAAAAATAGCACTAGTTTCTGTTGCAACCCGCCTCGTCTCTGTCGCAGTTGCTCTTGAAAAGTACGTCACGTCCTTCGCATCAGCTGTCGGCTGACTATGTGTACTGCTATGGGCTATCGGTGTGTTGGGTAAATTAAGGCATGATTGTGCTGCAGCGTACAAACAGTTATTTTATTTATCTATTTCAGTTTAGTGAGGAAGTTCGCCTTCGACTTTGCTAAAAATGTATGCTTGCAAAAAGTATATCCATAGTACGTACCACAATGTTTATATTTTTGCGGCAGTAAGAGGAGGTCCACGACATTGTGGGATGTATATTTCGATCCAAAAGGCTTCTGCTTATTGGAATAAATTAGTGTTTGGTTTGTAAATCATTTAATGTTCGTACAAAAATGCTTTAGAAAATGGATTTCGCATTTGTTTAAAGGGTAAGTGGCGCACAATCTTTGAAGTTTTTTCTCGTTAACAAGAAGTTGTTTATGGGCTTGTTATAATATATTTTTATTCAGAATACCTACTTCTTACTATTTAAATAAATTATAATTTATTTAATAAATCATCCAAATTTTGTACAAAAAAAAAACTTCAGAAATGTATTTCACACTTTTTAAAAATTAGGCAGCGAACAATGTTTAAACTTAATTTCCATTAATTACAGATAGTGTCTGGTCTTGTGGGATACCATTTCATTTGCAGAACATCTGCCTAGTGAATTACTTTATTTAATTTAAATAAGCGTTATTTTGCACCATCAATAACAGTGACGAAGCATCCATGGAAGCTATGGGAATGGCGCTTCCCTTGCATAACTGAGCTTTATTAATTTATTTTTTTAAACCTGTAAGAATGAAGGTGTGTCATATGTATATATCAATAATAGTAATTTGTTGATACAGAATGTATTACGATTCATTGCTTTCAGTTAAGTACGAAACCAGTATGATAACTTTTATTTACGTACTTTGTGGCCTCTTTAATCTCCAACAGATTGGTGTTTCACTCTGAACAACAAAATGAACTGAATGAGCGGCAGCGGACGGGCCGAATTCCCTAGACTGGAAGCTGGCTCGCCTGTAGCGTCTAATGTAAAAAGCGAACTATAAGCCATATGCTATTTCACCTTAACTAAGTGCGTTTTTTTACGTTTTAACCATGTTTCAAGACAACATTTCAAAAGTATGCTTATTTCTTAACAGGTGATGAAGTTTAATATCACTTGTATATTTTAAATAGAAACTTTAAACTCGTGTTGGTGTGCATTCAAGTGCGAAATATTCCTACATATCATGCCAAGTCGTAGAAGTGATGCTGCTGTGAAAACATTCTCACGCAAGAACCACGTACTCCAGCGATGCGCCACGTCCTGAATATTTAGGTATAGGCTGTTCATGGCAAAGTGAGCACTTTTGAAGCCCTAGTTACTTTTTTATTTCAGCCATTTTTAATCCTTAAATCAACTTTTGAAATAAACACTGTGTGTATATTCCACCACACTTGGAAGTTAACATCTAAAGCTAAAATAAAAAATATTTATTGATTACTATTCAAAATGAGGGAGCTTTCAAAAGTGCTCACTTTACCATGAATAACCTGTAACACAGTAGCAGCCATCCCGAAAAATTTTTATATGAGTAACTGTTCCTGTAACATATAAAAACAGTGTTCTATTGTAGAAAAACAAAACAATTGTTAGTGGCAAGCCTTTATTCCTCTCCTAGAAATACCAACGAAAACAAAAACTTCACGCAACATTTTCATCCACATAAATACACATATATCGCTTGGTTGTGTGGCTGCACAAAATTTATGGAACTTTTGTGCTGGGCTTTGTTATTACTTTCGATGTGGAATACAGTAGGGTTTAATGATTTGAATAATCTACAGAAAGTAGAAAAATTGCACAAATATTGTGCGTTTAAAAGCGCACAAAGTTTGGCAAAACATGTATTGAATTCGCAGTAACCAATCAGTACCTGATTAGCAATGAAAAGCATAATGAGAAAGTGAGGAAAAGCAGGCGGATTCGTGAGCCATTTAATAAGAGTGACATGTTTATTGACCAAACAAGAACTAGCTTTTCACCATCATGAGAAGACTGCCACTTCGCTCAACAAAGGGAATTATATAGAATTTCTTCTAATCAATCTGGTTAATTATGACACTGAGCTAAAAATTCACTTGGAAAATTCTACAGTAATAACAGGTTTGTCCAGTGATTTTCAGAATGATATAATATTTTAATTTAATTTTATGATTTAATTATAAGTGAAATTAAGAATTAAATATCAGAAGCTGCTTTCGTTGCACTTATTATAGTTGAGACAACAGATATACTGCAGAAACTACATTGCAGACCATCTTTCAATGATGCAATCATCACTTTCGCCACGAAAAACTGCAGAATCGAGCTGGTATATAAAAAACTAATGTAATTATTGCTTTATATTCTACGAGTTCCTTATATAACTAAGTGTTGCGTAGCTTGGGTCATGTGTCGTTTGCCAGTGCAGTAAGAATCAGATGTCTGATACCAGACATCTATATTTTGTTGTTAACGTTACTTTTTCCACAATTGCATGTTTAAATATTTTTAAAAACATTGACAGGTGGGAAGCTATCTGGTCCTCTCTCTAAGTAATAGTCAAAAAGGGAATTAGTTATTAATGCAGACGAACCAAATCTTAATATTTAGTTGTTAATGTGGCAGGCGAATTTCTGATTAAGCTGGGCACTATAAAACATTCCAGATTTTGTGCCTGCTAAAAAGAGTAGCCAACCCGTATTAGAACAATTGCATAGCTGACATTAAATATACATCTTGTGAGAAAAAAAAATTTTTAAATATTACAAACTAAAATTTTATCAACACAGGTGCGTTGTGCATAGGAGGTTGCTGTGTGTATTCTTAACCTCATGATATGCATGAAATTAGCAGGATGACTGAAACTAATGTGTTTATAATATATATATGTATAGACACAAATAATTACTCAAATATTATAAACATACATGGTGCTTTGAAAAAATTCCCTAGGGAAAATAATTACATCCACTACTTGATGAAAAATGGTGGAAAAGGAATTGAGGGTGTTTACAAGATCTGTGTAGCGCTTCCCCTACCTACATCATGCTTCGCCACTGATCGATAACGAAACACAGTGACATTTTGTTAAATCGGGGTTCTACTGTATGTACATCCTGATTGCCTAAAGCTACTTAATGGACCTTAACTAAGCATGCAAACCCGAGGCATGCTTTCAAATAACCAGTTACTGAAAGTTAACTACAGAAGTCCAGCAAATACTTATCATGCCTATACGTTTACGTCTAAAGTAACACAACTCATAATATAACATGCATGTGCATGTTGGTTGGTTCTTTTTATATAAAAGTCATCAGATTCAACAACTATTTTCTGATACTCATGCAAGATTCAGACATATCCAATGAAACATTAGAGTACTGGTATGATCATATGTTTTTATAATAGTACTCCAACAGCAACTTCCATTACATTTTTTCATCTAATTAATTACCACTCCAGTTTTTTACTTCCAATTTACTTGTACAGGTAGCTTGCAGGCAAGAGAGAATATTTCTGACAGACAATGAGGGCCTTGTGACAGTAGAGATGTTGCAAAGAACAAAGATTTTAACAACAAATCCAAGTTTACATTCAGTTAAGACATTATTGAAACAATTGCTCCACTTAGCAGGAAGACAAAATGCCAAAAAGGACCCTTGGATGAAAGAAGGAAAGGATGAGTGTGAGAAGAGGCAGACCACGTGCGGGAAGATGAGTCGTGGACAAGAGAGCGTGAAGAAGAGGCTGCTAGGAGACCAGCAGTGAAAACACCGACAGACGATGGATGTTGAAGACAGAAGTGTAGCAGTGTTCCACTGACCATATCACATGGCCCACTGCATCTACTATGAAAACCACTGGAAATGATGAAATCTTTAGCAAGGTTCTATTCAAACATGGTGTTAAGACCAGCAGGTGAAACGCAGGCTAAAGTTAACCCCACGAGACATGCTCAAATCACCTCATTAGCCTACCTCTTTGTTACGTGCCGTTCCCCTAAAGGTTACAAACTCCACTAGTTCCTCACAAACTCGAGAATCTGCTTCCTGGCTTTTCCTCCTCTACAAGAAATAAACGGTTACACTATAACACTGCATTCATCAGTGGCTGAAAGTTCTGTCTTCAGTACACAAGCAGTTTCACCTGAATCCGCATGCAAATGTCACAGTTCACACAATACTAGGTGCAAATCTACGGTCTTACACCACCAGTTTGCGTACACTTCTGTAAGAAACGACACTCACGCTTCCTGCAACCGCTGAACACGTTTCACGAGCTGGATAACACACAACTAGACCAATAAAATGTACATATCTAACAAATGGACTAAATATAACACAAGTAGTGTAAATAATATGAAAATTAATCAAGTTAAATCTTTACTTGAAAATAAATTTGTGTATGTGTAATTGTTTATGAACACATAAAATAAATAATTAGTTTGTATAATTATGTTTCATTTTGTTAAAATTATTTTTATAATACCTATGCTAAAAAACCCGCAGAAAAACCAGCTTATCCCTCAAATCAGAGATATGCCAAAATTTACTAATGTTATGAATGGTATGACTTAAGTCAGAAAAAGTGTTAACACCTGACTTGATAGTGAAATTTCAAAGAAAATAATGTTTGCCACAGAAGTTCGTATAATTTTAGATGCCTGAATTGCAGTTACATAAGTATTCAGTATGCATTTTGCTAAGAATACATTTCTTTTAGAACCAAAGTTGAAGATGAACACAAATTTTAACAAAGAGCTCTCACAAACTGATGGAATCAGATCCTATAAATTTTAGTCAATACATGGAAACATTTCTCTATTCTGAAAATTTGGAAATATGACTCAATTTCCAATTTCAACTGAGTCTGTTGAAGCATGCTTATCTGGCCAAGTAAAAGTGGAACTCTGCAATAAAGAGTTATGTCATATACAACCCAAATTTTATATTATTTTGTACAGTCATGAAAAATTTTGAATTGGCATCATCATACAAATCAGTTTGTTTTCCCATACTAAACAATATAAAGGACACTGTGGATGATGTACAGTGGATCTCTCATTACACGCAGGCAGACAACGGATATTGGAATAGCTTTTAAATAAAATAAAAAAAATGATGCATAACCTTAAAATTAGTGTTCAGCATAATTGGTATGCTTATGTTAGTTTTAGTATGAGAAGAATCAAAACAAAACAATAGAAAAAGGAAAATTTTGAGTAAAAAATACTGTTGAAAACAAGTAAAAAAAATTTCAATTCAATTTAATTTTATTGCGAAAATACAGTGGAACTGTGATATAATGATAACTGATAATGGGAAGATAAAATTATTGTTATTGCAAAAATATATAAAACAACAAGAATTCAACTACTCACGTTCCAGTACTTGTTGACAGGCACACAAATACATACCAGAAGGACGACACATTTTCACTCGGTTGAGCGAACGCTATGTTTCGCTGGCGGCCAGCTTCATCAGGCAGCGAGTTGTAGGAATCTGCAATATGGCGGAATGGTGCTGTTCGTAGTAAACCTAACGGCCATGTGGCAAACTAGTGTGCGCCAGGAAAATTGCGAAAATTTGCCGGTATAGCTGATGTATAGTTAAGGCAGAGTTGTAGTATGCGCTGTTGTTGGAAGGTTGAAGGGAGACAGGATTTCTGGCCAACTAGATGCGGGTAAGGAGGGGGGGGGGGGGGGGTGGTTTCTTGAAACACAAGGTGGTAGGCAAGGGGCCAGTTTTCAAGGTTTCCATGCACAGTTTGCTAAACATGACTAATTTGTTGTGGTAACCACATATGGCTTTTTGGTGTTGTGGCTTGTAAGATTTGGTCCAGAAGAGGTGATTTTCTAAGAATGAGTAGTGGCAAGCAGACCCACAAAAGAGGAGCAACCACCCCACAACGGCAAATTATATGTACTGAAACTGTCCAACCATAACCTCCCTGCTGCCGAGAACAATATCCTACAAAAGGCGTCTCTCTGTTTTCCCCTCCAATAAGCTTGACCACTTCACCACTGTAAAGCTTCATATGCAATATCTGACTCAAACACTTTTTTGACAACCTTCCCCAGCCGAACCATAACAGTAGCTCCATTGATCGAGCCCTTACCAAAATCACATCCCCTTCAGCAGTTCATCGCATACACCTGGTCAACATTGCAGACTCTGATTTTGCCATCTCATTACCCAACAATAGCAACATAACCTCTTCAGAAAGAAAAATCATCAAAAACCTTCAAAACTACCCAGACATAATGATGGTACCAGCCAACAAGGGCGAAATCACAGTGATCCTTAACAAAACAGACTAACTACATTCTAGAAGCAAAAACTCAACTCAAGGACACATCCACCAGAGAAGACCCAAACACCAGATTCTGCAACAATCTCAATCAATTCCTTGTGTCCCAGGGCCTCCTCCAAGTCCTATCCGAGGCTTCAATAAAACTGCTCACCCCAAATAAACCCAACACACCAGGTCTCTACCTGCTTTCGAAGATCCACAAGGAGCAATGGCCACCCCCAGGATGTCCCATTGTATCGGGGATTGGCAGCCCTACTGAGAAAATTTCAGCCCTTGTAGATGCCCACTTTGAACCTTGGGTACAGCAGCTTTCCTCCTACGTCGAGGACACTGGCCACTTCCTTGAACGCTTGAGACACCTGGGCCCCATTCCCCACTATCTGAACTGTCGGCCATAGAATGCTACCTCGAACAAAGAAGCAAGCCTTCTACAGCATTCCATGTTGAACTCACCAGGTAAAACCTCAGCAACAACTTCAGATTTCAAGACACACTCTACCTTCAGTTCAAAGGCACAGCGATAGATACGCGCATGGCTCCATTCTATGCCAATCTAATGATAGGTGTTCCTAACTCGCCAACCAACCCGACCACACTGCTGGACGAGTTTCATTGAGGATATCTTCATGATATGGACTTCTACTGAAGACAGCTCAATTCACTTTTTGAACTATTTATATACACGCAGTGTGACGGCTATGTGCCGCCACGAATTCTGTGAAATTACTCTGCTTAATATGTAGTGTGATTTATAGTTTTGAGAATGCCTGTGGAACGTCTGCCTGCTTGGCGGGTTGCTGACTGCGGTCACTCAGGGGAGTGTCCCTCTTCCACATGGAACGAGGTGCCTATTTTTCCAGCCACTAGATTTAAGTGTTTATTGTGCTAATAAAAAGGCTGTGTCGAGCGTAAAGAGCACGCACTGATTGTACAGGTGGTCTCGAGGTGGGGGTACCCTGGAAGTAGGGGATCTGGTGGGGTATATATAGGAGGTCGGTTGGGTGCTTGGGCAGAGGCGTCCCCACTGGCAAGCAGGTTATCAATGGGTAAAGTGGTTCCACCCCTGCTTAGAGCGTCGAGATCGCAGAGGGAAAAGTTAAGTACAATCCTGCGAAGAAGTGCAAAGTCTAATAAAACTTATACAGTACATATTTCGTACACATGTACTGAATTTCCACATTTTTCAGTTTTTTTCTTTTTTTTTTGTATTTCATGCTCTCTAAATACATGATGTGTAGTCTGAGACGTCTATTGTTATTATTTATTATCTTTTGTTACAATGTACGAGTTAAGTGCAACATTGTGACGAAACCAACAACAGGTTATTTTGGAAGTAGTAGATTACATAAATAGGACTAAATGCAGGGCAGTGAGATGTAAGTGAAAACAATGAGTGTTTAAAATTTATTTTATTTGTGTTATCTATTAGTAGTACTTGTGTACGTAATGTACTGTATACCGACTTCATGTGCCATGGTGAGTACAGTTGATACTTATACTTATTATTTGTTAATACTACATTGTTTAATGATTGGAGCATGTAATTTTTGGCGATGCTGCAAAAATTTTTGTTTGATCAATGCAGTAAAAATTTAATTCTGAGTTTGACAAAACTCACTTTTTTAGCATTATTTTTATAGGAATTTTTTTGGGATCACAGAACATTTTCTGTGGACACTGACTTTCAGTCCATCCATTTTCAATGAATTGAGTTTCCACTGTGTTCATAGATCAATACAAGCAGTATTTTTTTGCTTTCAAGTATATATGAATTTTGCTGGGACCCCAAACAGTGTAGATAATTATGGCCAATCGATACATGAGAGTTCAATAGATACAGAATCCACTGTACATATGACGTGTAAATTTTTGAGTACAATAGAGACTGTAAATTCAGTATGTCAGTATACATTCTACCAGTGTTTCAGTAAAAAATTTTCACCAATATTTCATGCATTGTTGAGTATGTAGGTATAAGTATAGAAGTAAAATAAAAAAAAGCAAAAACTCACAGGACGGTACTTACAAATAAACATACATGTAAACCAAAACATGGAAAAGACATTTCTGTGTATGAATGTGCGATCACTACATTCAGCTGGTTGGACAATTTTTTTTAATGTCACGAGGTAATGTGTATCTGCTGTTACCCACTGAGTTAACTAATTGTGACCCCTGTCATTGATACGCGACGACCTGTCATCGATACCTGCTGTCACTGGCGATGGTGGTTCTATGGAAATCCATGAACTATGGTACACTCTTGAAATAGTGGCGAGTGGAAATTGCAGTACATGCACGACTTCAGAGCGGGAGTGCCCCATATGGCTGGCCCCAACGATCTGGCCGATTAAATGCACCCATTCTGCCACAGTAACGTGCGGCTGGGCACTAGTTCATTCAACGGGGCAACCCCTGCACTATTTCACCAACATGGCAGGCAAGCTTCATTCAACTATGCATGAGTGTAATATATATATATTTATCACTGCAATATTTTACGATGTCGTTAATAAATTTAATTTTTTTTGTATGTGTCTGTAACCTTGTAAATTGTATTCAAGTAAAAAAAAAAAATAATTGTTTTCAGCTGGAACATTATGAATCAACATGGAAGTCTGAAACGTAGGATAAGTACTGCATGTTGAATGGGATCAGGCCCCGCCATCTTGGATTTTTTTTAAATTTTCAGTTACTATCCACAAACGTGGATTTTGGATGGATTTTTTTGATAACTTAATGCGTTTTCTGAAATCTGTTCTGTTCGACGGGTATAGTTATTATTTCTATAGTCGCTCCTACAAAATAATCAATTAATTTACTTAGGCTGTTACAAGTTAAACAATATCAAATGCAGAGTAGTTGTAACAATTCATAAACATTAAGGAAGGTGTTATTCATACTTTGTCGTGCAAAAAAAATGTAATGCACCTCCTGAAAATGAATTTGTGGTGAATAATCTATAAAGATAATTCAACAGGGACTAAACCCTCTTAACATTCCCTGTTCTCTGCAATGCAACGTGCAATAAAAAACATTGCAAGCAGTGTCCCATTCCATGACTGCCCAATATTATAATTACTTACTCCACACAAAAAATTAATTTTTTAATGGGATTTTTTAGCAACTGAGACCTACTGCCAAATATTGCACACATGAATGTTAACATGTACAAAGAAGGTTGGATCGTTCTTGAGTTATTACTGTTGGAAGAACATTTTCCAACCAACAGCACAAGTACATCACATTGATATACAAAGGTTAAGCATGCAAAATAACACACAGTGACTCCCTCGCCAAAATAACACACAGTGACTCCCTCGCCAAAATAACACACAGTGACTCCCTCTCCAAAATAACACACAGTGACTCTCTTGCCAAAATAACACACAGTGACTCCCTCGCCAAAATAACACACAGTGACTCCCTCACCAAAATAACACACAGTGACTCCCTCACCAAAATAACACACAGTGACTCCTAGCCAAAATAACACACAGTGACTCCCTCGCCAAAATAACACACAGTGACTCCCTCGCCAAAATAACACACAGTGACTCCCTCGCCAAAATTGTTAATCTATATGTCAGGAAAGCTGAATATTCTGCATTTGATGCTGTCAATGTGTAAACAAACTGAACCATAAAATAAATATGTAAATGAGGCTCTACTGATTTTAAGGCAAACAATCATCACAACACAAAATGTTAACAAAAAAATTAGGCATATTGGTTATTTCTAAAAATAAAAAATTACAGTCAAATATTTTTACTATGAGCGAGAGTACTTAGGTTAGCTGCAGTAAATGTCAGAAAAACTGGGTATCTACCTGAGACACGTGAATTTTATAGGGCTCCCCATTAATCCAGACTTCCTTCTCTCTGCTTTCGTCACCGTCCTAAAAAGAAAAAAAATAATTTTAAGAAATCATACTTAATAACAGTTTACTTGGCCTACACAAAAAGTTGCAGGAAAATTGCATTATCACCTAATGAATTAATAAAATGATTTCAGCTTAAAGTATCACAATCAGGAGCACACAGTATCTAAAGCAATATGCCACAGTCAAAAGCCACTCACATTTAATTAGAAAGAATTAAATATAAATAGCATTTTTTTAATCCAATAGTTGCAAGGGTACTTGTGAAAACAACACAGTATTGCAAAGTATATACGCTTGGCTTCAGTACTGCAAAGTATATATATGCTTGGCTTCAGTACTGCAAAGTATATATATGCTTGGCTTCAGTACTGCAAAGTATATATATGCTTGGCTTCAGTACTGCAAAGTATATATATGCTTGGCTTCAGTACTGCAAAGTATATATATGCTTGGCTTCAGTACTGCAAAGTATATATATGCTTGGCTTCAGTACTGCAAAGTATATATATGCTTGGCTTCAGTACTGCAAAGTATATATATGCTTGGCTTCAGTACTGCAAAGTATATCATAATATGCTTGGCTTCAGTACTGCAAAGTATATATATGCTTGGCTTCAGTACTGCAAAGTATATATATATGCTTGGCTTCAGTACTGCAAAGTATATATATGCTTGGCTTCAGTACTGCAAAGTATATATATATGCTTGGCTTCAGTACTGCAAAGTATATATATGCTTGGCTTCAGTACTGCAAAGTATATATATATGCTTGGCTTCAGTACTGCAAAGTATATATATGCTTGGCTTCAGTACTGCAAAGTATATATATATGCTTGGCTTCAGTACTGCAAAGTATATATATGCTTGGCTTCAGTACTGCAAAGTATATATATATGCTTGGCTTCAGTACTGCAAAGTATATATATGCTTGGCTTCAGTACTGCAAAGTATATATATATGCTTGGCTTCAGTACTGCAAAGTATATATATGCTTGGCTTCAGTACTGCAAAGTATATATATATGCTTGGCTTCAGTACTGCAAAGTATATATATGCTTGGCTTCAGTACTGCAAAGTATATATATGCTTGGCTTCAGTACTGCAAAGTATATATATATGCTTGGCTTCAGTACTGCAAAGTATATATATGCTTGGCTTCAGTACTGCAAAGTATATATATGCTTGGCTTCAGTACTGCAAAGTATATATATGCTTGGCTTCAGTACTGCAAAGTATATACGCTTGGCTTCAGTACTGCAAAGTATATACGCTTGGCTTCAGTACTGCAAAGTATATACGCTTGGCTTCAGTACTGCAAAGTATATACGCTTGGCTTCAGTACTGCAAAGTATATACGCTTGGCTTCAGTACTGCAAAGTATATACACTTGGCTTCAGTACTGCAAAGTATATATATGCTTGGCTTCAGTACTGCAAAGTATATATATGCTTGGCTTCAGTACTGCAAAGTATATATATGCTTGGCTTCAGTACTGCAAAGTATATATATGCTTGGCTTCAGTACTGCAAAGTATATATATGCTTGGCTTCAGTACTGCAAAGTATATACGCTTGGCTTCAGTACTGCAAAGTATATACGCTTGGCTTCAGTACTGCAAAGTATATACGCTTGGCTTCAGTACTGCAAAGTATATACACTTGGCTTCAGTACTGCAAAGTATATACGCTTGGCTTCAGTACTGCAAAGTATATACGCTTGGCTTCAGTACTGCAAAGTATATACGCTTGGCTTCAGTACTGCAAAGTATATACGCTTGGCTTCAGTACTGCAAAGTATATACGCTTGGCTTCAGTACTGCAAAGTATATACGCTTGGCTTCAGTACTGCAAAGTATATACGCTTGGCTTCAGTACTGAAAAGTATATACGCTTGGCTTCAGTACTGAAAAGTATATACGCTTGGCTTCAGTACTGCAAAGTATATACGCTTGGCTTCAGTACTGCAAAGTATATACGCTTGGCTTCAGTACTGAAAGCCTGACCTAAGAAGCTGGCAGGAAACAAAGTCCACGAGATGCATCTATGCATGGACTTTCTTTGTATGTTACTCATACATGCAACTTTGAAAACTCATTCACTTATTGAACTTTATCACAATGTTCATCCAAATACCCTGTAAAAATTATTAACTACGGTGTTACAGTAAATTTAAAATGTCAAACTAATATAAAAGAAATTTAAAAAAAATTATACCCATACTGCTGAATACAGGTATACTAGAGTTTTTTTTGTTAATCCATAACATTGTACTGTATGATCAGTATAAGGAGCTAAATACACTTGCAGAAATTGCCAATGTTCTTACACCCATCAATTTTATACAGAAACATTGCATTGCAATTTTATCATGCAAAGTTTTGAATCAATGTATTAGGTCAAACAATCCTCTTTGCACTTCCAGGCAGTCAAATATGTAAATAACTTACATTAAAATAAATCCAATATTAGCATAATGACATGTCTGCTTTATATTCTTGTAACCAGAAAACTAAACACAATGATAAACAATTCTGGACTTTCTGATTTCCAACTCATAGCTGCAGTTTTACTGAGTGCAAAAACATACAGGTGTCCGCTCAAAGGTGCTGGTTGATAATGTACCAAATTAAAGAAATGAAAGAGCAAGGGATTGTAGAGACTTCAGATTCACTCTATAATTCTCACATAGTTTTGGTCCCCAAGAAGAATGGCCAGTTATGCTTTGCATGTATTATAAACCCTCAATGATGTGACACATCTTATTTCACCCTCGACTATAAATTTGACGCACACCTTGTGAGATACAAAAGTCAAGATATTCAGTACCCTCGATAGGCAGTCAGGGTACAGGCAGACCGTGGTACTTCCAGATAGCCGGAAGTACAACGTCTTCACCACCCCAAATGAAGCTCACTAATTCCTGGTCATGCCTTTCGGCTTGAAAAACGCATCCGCCACATTCCAACGACTCATGTTGGTGGAAGTGCTCACTGGGTATATAAGACAGTTCTGCTTTGCCTTTTTAGACAACATCATCATGCACTCAAAGTCATGGGAGGAGCACTGCAACTACCTACAAAAAGTCCTTGAAAGACTAGAATTACACGGTATGATGTGTAAACTTTCAAAAAGCCACTTTGGGGAATCATCAATTGATTACCTGGGCCACGTGGTTACTCCAGAGGTGCACTACCCACAAGCAAACTCCATAAGGGCCATCAAGGAAGCGGAACAACCTTTCAAAAAAAAAACCAGTACTGTAGTTTTCTCGGACTGTGCAACTGACTAAGGGATTACGTTCCGACATAGCCAAACGAATGGCCCCCTTGCACCCCTTACTCAAAAAAGAAGCCCATTGCCAGTGGGGACCAGAGCAACGCAGCACTTTCGATACCTTAAAATCAAGCTTCCAGGGTATCATGCAGCTCAACCGGCCTCAAGGAGAGACACCGATGATCCAACAAATTGACTTTGCCAGAACGACCTAGGAGCCGTTCCCAACGGCCATCCCCAAGAAATAGCATACGCCAGTACCCGATGAAATGCCACCAAGCAACGCTATCATATAAATAAACAGGAATGCCTTGCTGTCATCTGGGCAGTTGGGAAATACCAATACTATCTGAAGGGAAACCATTTTATACTGCGGACTGACAGCAAAGGCAAGCTCGGACGGTGGGACATGTTCCTCACCGAATTTGACTATGAGGTGCAACACTGCCTGGGTAGGAACAACAACCTTCCACATGTCCTATCCCGCCAGCCAGAACTGGATGGAGAGTTAAGGTGCACGAGGAGTGGGAGAGGATGTCTCCTCCTTCAATCCTGGACCGCAGCCATGAAGAACATCTAAGGCTGCTACAGCGAAAACTAAGCCGGAATCAGATAGCATTACACCAGCAACAAGACCCAGAAATCCAGAATATCCTCTGGTAACAACCCCAGAGGTTCGAACTTAGGAACAACGTAGTCTGGTTCCGCAGTTACCAACCCAGGGTAAGATGGAGGATATGGATCCCGTAGAACTTAAGAACAGACATCTGCCGCCACTACCATGTACACCCGCAGGCCGGTCACCTCAGAATCAGAGAAACTCTTCTAGAAATCGGAGTACGATACGGATGGGACAGGTAGAGCAGAGATGTCCGGCAGTACGTCCACAGCTGTGAGACGTGCTGCCGAGGAAAGGCCTACCCCATACCTCCACCTACTCCAAAGCCCCGTCGCCCACGCATGGCCTGGACCCACCTGGCAGCCGACTTACTTGGGCCATACCCATGGAGTACGAAGGGGAACCGCTACCTGCTGGTAGTCATGACCAATTTTTCAGATGGGTAGAGACGTCCCCTCTACCCAGCCAGGAAACTACAAATATAATTCGGAAATTTGAAACCTAAGTATTTCCCTGCTGGAATTACCTGCAGGCTATCATAATAGATAACGGGACCCAGTTCACCAGCAACAAATGACAGTCAGCTTGTAATGGATGGGGGGTAGAGACATTGACAACTCTCCCATACCACCTGCAGGCAAACCCCACTGAGCGGAGGAACCAGGAGTTAAAGAAATATCTCCAACTCAGTGTGGGTGACGACCACAGACACTGGGACAAACACATCCCAACTATCCTCTTCGCCCTCCGACGGACGAACGAGGCTGTCAACATCAACCCCAGCCAACATCTCCTGGGCCAAATGCTCCGCCACCTAGGAGATTGGCAATGGGAGAATGAACCCACAGAGATGTCGTAGACCAAGGACATCCGTTTGGCCACCTTAGACAGGACAGCCAACTCCCGGGATGCACAAGACATCTACATTAACAAAAAATACCCACAACCTCAAACTGGCGTACAAGGCTTCAACATGGGCGAAGACGTCCTCCTATGTAGCCACCCCCTAAGCAAGGCCAGAGGCCAATTTTGCAGGCCTGGTTGAGAAGTGGGAGTGTCCCTATAGAATTATAGGGCACCAGGACAACGTCTACTGGGCCGAAGACATGCGAGGGTGCATACAAAGGCAACAAGGGGACATATGTCCATTTCCGGGAGACGCCCCCGAACCAGAGGTGCAACCCCTAGAATCAGTGTTTTCAGAGAACCCAGAAGACGCCGAAGAAGATGATCCAGCACTTATGGCCCTTCCAGACCTCGTGCCACCTCCACCCAAAGAGCCGGAAGTAAGGGCTGACACTGACAGGAGGATAAGCCCTTCAATCCCAATGAAGGTGGAATTCCCTACACGTTGAGTGACAGAATCTATCAGAACTCTGCCCTCGATGCCGATGGAATACATCCAAAAGGTCACCGCCAGACGTAGCCGGATGACACCAAGCACGACAGAAATATCCTGGCGAAGCCCACTAGACCGGACCCCTCGCCGGGAAAACAACCTCCCAGCCCTATTGAAGAATGAACTGAAACAAGCTCCGCCGTAGAGGCCGAGGTCCCCAAGAGACTCTGCTTCCGGTGCAACCTGCCAAGGACATAGGAGAACCAGCACAACCACTACCTCTGACTACCACACCACAGACATTAGTCCCAGAGAAGCCAGCCGTTCGTCTTCTGGTGCCTGGTGGTTCCCAGATGACCACTGTCTGAACGATACCTCAGCACCCATCAGCTTACTCAGGAGAGAGATGCCAGCCCGCGCTTGCCAGGGCTCTTTAATACCAGGTCGGTACCTAGAGTCACCCTAGAGGCAGACGTCCCGCAATACGTGGCCATACCCTCAACACGTGGCCATGGACATCCGGCAAAGAAAACACCGCCACCACAGGAGAAAGTTGAACTGCTTCGCAAAAGATAAACTTAGTTTAAAAGTAGCTGTAAATTGCTACTGGCCACGAAACGTAACATTTTACACGTACATGTCAAACCGTACGTAAGCAACCGCTCGTCAGCAGCCATAAAATAGCTATAGTAAGTCTAAGATAACGTAGTGAAATTTTACGTAATTTTCAAATGTTTTGGACAGTGCAAGAACATCGTATAAAGAGACATTGAATAGCTGTGAAAGAAACCAGTAAACTGAATAATAGACAGAAAATTACGTAAATTTATCTCCAAAACAAGTGACATTAAGTGGCCGACTGCCACTCTTAAAATTTGTAAGAACTATTACATAACATTTTAGGACACCCATGTGCCTGTGCTACGTATCAAAATAAAGAAAGGACTTCCAGTGTTTTTTATAACAAGTGCCAGCATTAAACCCAGGTCTCCTGCCAAGTGAGCCAATGAAAATTTCGTCAGATAATTTCTAAGAATATTGTTGTAAATATTTGTAGCGTTTATCATGCCATCAAGGGCCTCGTAATTATTCTCCGCTGGCTTTTTTTTAATCTACAGTACAACTCTATTAAGACGTGTTTGAAGGGACTGAAAAATAATGCTTATTAACCAGGAAAACTTCTTAAAAAGGTCAAATTACACACGTGGATATAGAAAAGGTGCAAAATTATTCAACATTTTAAGCAGGAAAACTTATTGCGGTAAGTGGAAACTTCTTTAAAAAAAAAAAAAAAAAAAAAAAACCCTCTCTCTCACTCACACACACACTCACTCACTCTCACTCTCACACACTCACACACTCACACACTCCCTCACTCACACTCACTCACACACACTCACTCACTCACTCACACTCACTCACTCACTCACTCACACTCACTCACTCACACTCACTCACTCACACCCACCCACCCACGCACTCACTCACTCACCCACCCACCCACGCACTCACTCACCCACCCACCCACCCACTCACTCACTCACTCTCACACTCACTCACTCTCTCTCACTCTCTCTCTCTCTCTCTCTCTCTCTCTCTCTCTCTATATATATATATATATATATATATATATATATATAGAGAGAGAGAGAGAGAGAGAGTGTGTGTGAGAGGGTGTGAGAGAGTGAGAGTGAGTGAGTGTGAGAGAGAGTGAGTGTGAGAGAGAGTGAGTGAGTGAGTGAGTGAGTGAGTGAGTGAGTGTGAGAGAGAGAGAGAGAGAGAGAGAGAGAGAGAGAGAGAGAGAGAGAGAGAGAGTGTGTGTGTGTGTGTGTGTGTGTGTATATATATATATATAGAGGTGAGGCGCAGCACCAGGAGAGAGGAGCAAAGAGTTGTACGCCTTGCTGCCAGACAGCTGGCTGGTCTAACTCCAGTTACAGCTAGCCAATGAGCCGAACGAGGTGCCGCCTTACTTTGGTCACCGGCACCACTTACGTCCCCTGACATTAACCCAGCTACTTTCCTGTTAGCACCGCTACGTATACAGCCGACCTGCCATCCAGTGGTAAGAGAGTTACTGAATAAGACAGAGAACCAGCTACGCATCTCCAATAGTAACTTTTGGTGCAGGGCATCTGAGGACTGGAACGGCGAGTTCTGTGTTGTGTCACGTCGTGGCCTCGCTACCGCCCGAGCTGAAGACGAGCGACGTAATCAGCTATATCCCACTACCCCTCGCCAGCAAACCGACAAGGCACCAACCATTAGCACCGCCTGCCCGTTGTCGATTACGACTAACTCCGAAAAAAGTCGCAAACCAGACCAATCCAAGGGACTATTAAACCGCAATGTCGAGAATGTTATCAAAACCCATAATGCCTCGTGTCCAACAGCTATATCCAGCCGTAAGTAAGCATAAGCCAACCAGCACGCACAACCGACCAAAGTGCAACCAAAACCATACGACAGTGATCCAGCCTTAGCTAATCGGACATGCGTCAAAGTTTTCTGTTAAGTTTTCCTGCTTACTGAGCTTTAGAAAGTTTGCACATAGTCTATTACAAATACACAATTTTACCCTTTTAAAAAGTTTTCCTGCTTAATAAGCACACCATTTTTCAGTATTTTTCTGAAGCGGCTTAACAGGGTTTCACTGTACACATCAGAGCTGATAGCACATTTTCTAAGCACAAACAAGATATTACACACCACATTGTACAGAGTGCAATCAGTCTTACCGGATTCCTCTGTTTGGCGTGAGTTTTGATATGTTTGGACAAGTGGTCGCTCCGCATGAACTTCTTATTGCAGTCTGGACACTGAAACCTCTTCTCGCCGGTGTGCGTCCGTCTATGCCTCTACAACACCATTGTCTATTACACGACTCACTCTACACATTCAGTAGAGATGGTTCACTAAATCTGTGCAGTATACGCTTTTCAGTATTGGTTCAACCATACTTGTATTACTGAGATATACAGCTCTTGAAAACTATTGTAAACAAATAACGAAACTCACAAATATTCAGAACATGATTCATTAATGTGGCACCAGTACTTACGACGGCAGCAAATACTCGTAACAAATATATCTTAACAGTAACGCTAAATAACATGGACAGTAATATACCAAAACATCACATCATCAATTCTATAATAAAACTACTACATCAAATAACAATAAAATACCAGAAGATTCTGTACCACATTGCAACAGTGAAAGGCCTACAGTAATTTACTGAAAGAAGAAGGCACTGTGGCAGGTATGTCCCTGCAACATGATACCATTTGCCAACTCAGTTTGGAAACTGAGCCCGTCTAGTCAAGGGCTTTAATATAACCCTATTAAGAAGTTTTCCTAGTTCATAAAAATACACTTTGCAGTCCCTCTAAGAGGGTTGTGTGAAAGTACCTTTCTGAATAATAAAGTTAAAATAAAATACTTGTTATTGAATTTTATAAAACTAAAATAAAAATAACAGAAATTTTTTAAATTTTTTACTTGAATGAATGTTAAACAAAAATATATTCTTTTTTAAATTATTACTAAACATATAGGGTTACATTAACAAATAAACTCAATTCAAAATACAAAATAACATGTGGTAGGTACCATCAGTTGTCATATAGTATAACAAATCTAAGAAAAATATTTCTGTTACACACACGTCAGAAATAAGTTACATACGTGGACTGCTTAAAGAAGAAAGAAATGCTATGATAAAACACTTGAATAACTTAAAAAACAAAATTTAACACAACAGTTCTGCAAACATTTCAAGTTTAGGTTTGTGTGGGTATTTTAGAAATATTATAACAAAAACAAACAAATGGATTTAAAAAAATCTTTTATGTTGTTAGTCAACCAAATTAAGATTTTCAATAACCAGTTTTCCTACCGGAAGTAAAAATTTAAAAATGACATTCAGGCATATTGAATATTCGCACAACCCTACCCTTTGGAAACTTCTAAAGAAAGTTTTACTGTATTTGCAAAATAATTCTCCAGCCAGCTGTACTTCCACTGCAGGCGTGGGTAACTGACCTGCAGCTCATCCGAGCGGGTGAAGCGCTTGCCGCAGAAGAGCCAGTTGCAGATGAAGGGGCGGTCGCCTGAGTGCCAGCGCAGGTGCGCCCGCAGGTGCGATGTCTTGCCGTACACCTTGCTGCAGCCTGCCACGTGGCAGACGTGCTGCTTCTTCCTGTCCACATTTCTGCAAACACCCACATGTCCTGCACTGAACGTTGCAACAACGTCACGCTCAGCCATGCCACACTACTTGACACTCAAAATTATCTCCAACGTGATAAAGATACAACTGAATCTAATTATTATTTTACTACTGCAGTGCTGTGTACGTTACAGAATTAAGGAGACGACTAAGCATACAAAGAAATAAAAAGTGAGAGCTAAGGTAAGATGTTGTAGTCTTTATGCTTGTCTGAAGACGGAAACAATTCCTGTTCATGAAACGTTGCAACTGTTGCCCTATAGTCTGATGCGCTGCAGTCCTAGGTTGGTTCAGAATAACTTATTTACATCTACTTCCAATTTTTAGCACTTTCTTAAGGCATTGTGCAGAGTGTATTCAGACCATGATTAAATGTTTCTAGCACCTCTTTTTCACTGTTATAAAGGTCCAGAGTCAGTTCTTACAAGTGTTCACCTTTTTGCATAAATTTTATAGTACGCCACATCACAGGGGTTAAGATTAATTCTGGAGAAGTGTATTATGTTATAATACTTGTATTTGAGACATTACAAGCAAAGGCTGTTGCTGTTCTCGATAAAGCGAGCACTTTTGAAATCAACCTCAGAAAAAATTCACTGCCCCTGCCTGCATATATTACAACGGATGCACTTGGTGACATATGCCCAGTAAAGTTGGCAACGATGGATGGAAAATAGTTCCATATCTTAAAGCCAAATTAAGTGTTAGGTAACCATTTGTAACAACTTAAACTATTTCTTTCGCTTTGTACATTATTTTAATGTATCGAAGAGTAAAAAAGTGCAGATTTGTGAAATATTTACTTTTTAAATTAAATCAAAGTTTCACCTGATCGACGCATGAATAAAGTAATGAGGCGTATCACAGTGTTAATGTTACATAAGGAGGAATAATACACAATGTTCATAAAAGTAAATCTTAAGCAGGACTTTTAAAAGTGCTCAGTTTACCATGAACAACCTTTGTGTAGAAGTACTGTAGGATAAATTGAGTTGGGTAAAATAATGTTACTGAACAATATGCACACAATATTGCATAATTTAAGCTATTTTTGTGGCCGCCAAAAAACATAATTCTAAGCTAAATGCTTGAATTCAAATTCACAAAGGAGGATTAAACTCCTTCTCAAACACAACTTTAACCCAAGACATGACAGTAAACGGTATCCAGTCCTCCATCGCTGAAAACAGCGATGCAACTGGGCCAACGGACTCTGGAGAGCTCAGAACATCATGCAAGGAAGAATCGGAGCTTCCAAGAACTCTGAGGATAAGACCCAAGAAAAAACACCTACTGGGCACACTGAACGTCGACACACTACGCAAAATTCGTAAACTGAAGCACCTAACTGACACACTCAACGGACGCAACATACTCATTCTAGCACTACAAGACACAAGATACTCAGACGAAGATGCAATTGAATCCGAAGGTTACAGAATTTACAAAGGTAAACCGGCAGTCAGAAACTCCGACAACATGACGATGTTAGGGACAGCATTCATGGTCACGCAAAATCTAACAGAATCCATAACAAGTTTCACATCACCATCAGAACGGATATCATTCTTCTCCTTTAAATCAGGGAATGAAAGTTACACCCTCATCAATGCACATGCACCAATTAAACAAGAGAACCGAAAGAATGTGGGAAAAGGAGAAGATTTCTGGGAACTATTGGAATTTGAGATATCCAAAATAACCCAACATCACATAAAAATTTTAGTAGGAGATTTTAATACGCAAATCGAAAAATAGAGGAAATTAAAAACAACAGTGGGGAATTACCCAGCACATAACAGAACAAATAGAAATGGAGAAAGTTTAACTGACTTGTGCAAACAATTTAACCTAAAACTAATGTCAACATTTTTTAGAAAACTACCAAGGAAGGAAAAATCATGAAGATCACCAAATACAAGTCGAGGTGAATACCAAATAGATCACGTAGCAATAACCGTGTAAAATTACAAGGGAATTATGGATGTTAGAGTACATAGACTCAGATCACTATCTAACAGAAATGAAGGCGAAATTTCAACCAAACAAACGAAAACCACGACTGAAAAGAAACCAAAGACTCGACACAAAATTCTTAACACAAAATCATAAGAATTCACGAAGAGAATAAGCACACAAAAAACGGACACTTGGGAAGAAATAAGAGAAACAATGATGAAAACAGCAAAAGAGCTAGGGCGACCACCAAGAAGACGAAAACATAGATGGTGGAATTAGATCTGTGATGTAGCGATAGACAGGAGACTAAGAGCATAGAAGAGGTAGAACACCAATAAGGAAAGGATTGGGAGAAATTCTTAGAAGAAAGCAAGAGAACGTCCAGAAGTATCAGAACTGAGAAAAGGAAATATGAACAGGAACAGGTTTTGTGAAATAGACACGGTGTTCAAGAAAATAACAGCAGGGAATTTTACAAGTCATTCATAGAAGAGCTATTAGGATACCGGCCACCCAGTCTACACTTCAAAAACAAAGACGGAGTATTGGTAATGAGCAACAGAGAAAACTGCCAACTACTAGCAGAATACTTTGAGAAATTACTAAACAGCAAAGAGCCAACAGAAAGGTTAGAATTTCGAGAACCACAACACGAAAATCCACCATCAGAATCACCAACACTAGAAGAAATAGAACACATAATTAAATCACTAAAGAACAATAAGGCACCAGAAGAAGACGGGATAACAGCAGAAATGTGGAAATTTGTAGGAAAACTGACAGTGGAGAAAATACATAAAGTCATTCTAGGAATTTGGTCAACAGGAGAAATACCAGATGATTGGAAACAAACACTCATTCACCCACTCCACAAAAAAGGAGACAAAACTGATGTAAATAACTACAGGGACAGGGATATTTCCTTACTATCAGTGATATACAAGATACTATCTGAGGCACTAATAAACAGAGTAGAACAACAAACAGGATGCAGGATTTAGAAAAGGCAGATCACATGCAGAACAGATTTTCAACTTGAAAACGTTAATAAGGGCCAGAATACTAGAGAATAAGAACACTGTAGTCAACTTCGTTGACTTTAAGAAAGCAGATGACTCAATAGACAGAGAGTATTCCTAACATTAAACGAGTTAGGAATAGACCAAAATACCAGCAGACTAATAGAATATTCACTCACAAATACTACATCCTGAATAAAATTCTTAGGGTAAATCTCCAAAGCATTCAAAATCAAAACAGGAGTTTGACAAGGGGACGGACTCTCACCAATTCTCTTCAACTTTGTACTAGACAAAATAATGAAGACATGGGAAACGGCCTCGGAAGAAAAAAGAGTGAGAGAAGTAGGTATAGGACAAGGAAAAGGTAGATTTGAGGTGAAATGTGTAGTATTTGCCGACGACGTAGCACAAAAGAGAACAGCCGCACAAACCATGGAGGAAACATTATACGAAATAGCCAAAAAAAACAGGACTGGAAGTCTCCTATGAAAAGACAGAATATATAGAATATAGGCACAACAGGGAAAGATACATGAAAACAGAATATGGACAAATATAAGAGGGTCAATAAATTTAAATATCTAGGAGAATGGATCCAACCAAATGGACTGGACAACACAACAAACAAAGAAAGGGTCAGAAAATTGGAATTGGCATACAGAATAACACAAAACCACTACAATAAGAAAGCAATATCCATCCAAGCCAAAATTAGACACTATAATACAGTCATCAAACCAGAAGCAACATATGGATCAGAATGCCTGATGACGAACAAGAACCCAATTTTTGCATGCGGGGATTGTGCCAGACGATGCAGCTGGTTGGCAGGTTTGCTCTGGGATCTCCCGTTTCCCCTTCCCTTGCATTCTGCCAATGCTCCGTCTTCACCTCGCATCACCCTCCCTGGATATTCGAGAAATGCAGAGGCAAATTAAGGGTGACTGATATGTGATTCTCTGCTAAGCTGAATTCCATGATGTACCATTACAACAAGCATCCTGTGGTGGAGTCGAGTGGAGTGGAAAGATTTGGACAGCCCTTAACATTAGGGTAGATGAAGGGGAGTTAGGCGAGTATAGAACAGCACCGAAATATATGGACAGGAGGAAATGGGAGATACCCGAGCAAACCTGCCAGCCAGCTGCATTGTCCGGCACGATTCCCACATGAAAAACTGGGAGCACCTCGGCTAGGAATCAAACCTGGTTCGCCTAGGTGGGAAGCGAGTAGTCTGACCACTACGCCACCTTCCTGTGTTGCAATCCTTGGTTAAGGCATGGATGAATGTGCCATTTCAAACACAAGCAAGCATTAGTTTGGCAAGCAAACTGTCAAGGAAAGCTGAAAAGCATAAAAACACACTCATAGTCAGCATCATTAAACAAGTAATTACCTCTCGCCCTCCCGGCAGTTGGGGCAGGTACAGGCAACCCTCCTGATGCGTGCCTTCTGTTGCTCCGAGTCGCTGCCGTGCACCACGCTGGCCGCCGTGCTGTGCGGCTGCGTCACCTGCAGTCCGGCTTGGCCACCCTGGGCGCTCGTCACCACCTGCTGACAACACTCGTCATCTACCAGCTCCCTTCCCTAACCCACACTGCTCAGCACAATGGAGAGTAGTGAAAGTAGTTACACGCACGGGACACTAGTCAGGTGATTTTCCCACAAGTCAAGCATTTAAGTTTGATATTTAAAAGCAAAATAAGGTATCTGAAGCTGAATAAACATATATCCTTGCATAAGTCAAACATTTATTTTTGATTCTTGAAAGCAAAATAAAGTACAATTATCTTAAAAAGTTTTTGAAGGAACTTTAACCAGGAAAACTTATTAAGAGTGACGCATGACGCCTTGGCTGACTGACAAGCACTACGTCAAGGAGGGTTTGGTTTTGTCGGGTGCTAGGTCAGGAGCACACTTTTGATGGGGTCGCTGATTTCTATTTAGTCCCTACGTGGAACTGGTGCTTATCCAGTGTAGAGGACTGGCCTGGTAGCTTTGCAGCAGGGCACAAAGTAGGGTTCAGTCAAAGTAATCTTGCATTTCAGGTTGTTAGCTTTCTGCGGGATACCTGGGCGATGCGTAACCTATGTGATAGGCTTAACCTTGGGGGTTTCAATAGAGCGTACGTGTGCTACAGGTAAGTTAATGATCTGACTTTGGATGTACGATTGTGCCGGTGGGGGCAGAGTCTGAAGTACACAGTACGAATTGTACGTGGCTGATCCGGCTGACTGAGGTACTTGGCAATCCAAGGATGAATCTCCTCGTGCAGATGTACTGGGGCCTCAAACAAGTCCTTAGGGATTTCCAGGGTGATAGGTACCAGTAGAAGACGCAGAGCCTGTGCTTGTTCCTTAGGCGCGAGCTGGTTAAGAGAGGCGACGAGGGAGGAGGTAAGCTTTTGTAAACGCCCAAAGGCAGTTAGCATCTGTTTTAACTTTTCACAAATACCACTGCAACGGGAGCAAAGCATCTGGAGATCAAAGTACACTCTCACATCTGTGAGACGAAGTGCAGGAAATCTGTAGCTCTCCTGGGTGTAGAACCGCAGTGATTATCTGCCGACTGAACGGACACCCTATCACATTTCTTGGCGCCTAAACGTGGTGAGCACTCGGAGTCAGGCCTCGTTGTTGACAGTCCCTGCACGCGGGTGTATGAACCAGCCAAATCTTCCCAACTCAGGGAACGACCCCTCCAGCACCAAAACGCGGTGGAGACGTCTTTGAAGTTGGGTTTTATTTTCAAAATGATACTTACAAATACCTGGCAGGTGGGCAACATGCAGAAGACCATTGGTCGTTGTTACGGCGAATTTAACACTACTAAAATTAAATTGCCACTAGTGGACTGTATAACAAATTTCAGTGAAAAAAATGACTGACTGGCGGCAGCTACACACGACTCAACTTACCACCATGATATCTAACACATAGCTGCTTAGTGCTCTCCTTCTCCCTGTAGCTCGGGACCACCAATCCTTCAGGTAGAGTTGACAAATGAAGAATACGCACCAAGCCAGGTGCGCGGGAAATTTAAAGTGAGTCCCACGCAAGTATTATGGGAGCAGTAAAATAAACTACATAAAATATATATAAAGGACAGGAATCGAAGTACTCACAGTCTAGTACTTGTTGATAGGCACACACATAAAGTACGATGACACAGATTTTTCACGCTGTTGCACGATCGGGACGTTTCGCTTGCTAAGCCAGCTTCATCAGGCGGCGGGTCGGACACTGCAGTATGGTGGAAGGACGTTGTTAGTAGTAAACCTAGCGGCCGGGTGGCGAACTAGGGTGGGGTGGGAAAATTGAAAAATTGCGGGCATTGTAAGGAGTTGTAATTATCTTATATTGAGGCCAGGTGGCTGCCTTGATTTTGTTATAAATTGGTGAGCTGATTCCCAGAGTCTGAGTTCTGAGCTATTGCTTGAAGGTGGTAGGGCTCTCACAACTCGGTACTGTAGCAGGAATCAAAATCTTTGTTTCTGCAACTGGTTTGTCCTGTAGGTTATTGACGTTACCAGCTATGCTTGTTTGATGTCTGCTCTGTGGCCATTCATTCTTTGCCTGAGTGTGTTTGTGGTGAGACGGATGTATTCTGCATTACAGTGTTGGCACTGTAGCTGATAAATCAGATTTTGTGTTGCACAGTTGTGATTGCCTTGGATGGGGTATGCGTGATTAGTGAGTCTGCTGTTGAAGGAAGTTGAGGGTTGGTGAATGATGCAGGTGCCACAGCGAGAGCTATTGCAGGGGTGGGACCCTTTGGGAGTGATACTTTTATTGGCATTTGTAGTGGGCTGCAGTTTTGGACGAACCAGTTTGTTGCAGAGGTTAGGTGGCCTTTTGAAGACCAATCTGGGTGGTTTGGAGAGCACGTCTTGTGTTTGCGGTGACGAAGCCAGAATTTTGTTGCCAGACTGGAGAATGTTTCTGAGTTTATTTAAGCCTTCATGATATGGGACCACCAGGGGAATATCAGAATGGTTGATCTTGGTTTGTGTTCCGTTACTTGAGATGGCTTGGCCGTATCTGTTTGTGTATCTGGTGCATCTGTCTGTTAAATTACTGCTGATTTAAGAATCTATCCAATCTATATTTACAAAGTCACAAGTCCAAACATACAAACCACCTATAAATGCAGAGAATTTCAATAAAATAGGCACTGTTCAGGTAATGGGCACAATTTAACAATTGGACGCCTGATTACTCCATTGGCAGTGAGCACTGTAACAACTCTCGGAATACCATCTCCTCCTGGATGAAGCTCTTCCACACGTGCAAGATGCCACTGCAGAGGAGGTATTCTGTCATCCTTGATCAACACAAGTTGATTGGGAATAATGCTTGCTCCTGGCTTCTGGCACTTTGAGCGTTGCTGGAGAGTATGGAGATCTCCCGGTGCCAAAGCTGCCAGAAGTCTTGATGAAGCCGCTCGATCAGGGGCCAGCGCTGACGTTGGTTTTGGCTCACATTTTCGTGGTTGGTTCTGGCACAGTGACAAGCAGCTCAAGTGTCAGGAAGTGTCCTGGGATAAGGGTGACAGTCATTGGGGTCTGGACTTACATGGTACAGGGGTCTGGAGTTCAGGACAGCTTCCACCTTCACAACGAGAATGTACAACTGCTCAAAGGTTAGGATTTGTTCCCAAATGACACGTACCAAGTGGGTTTTGAAGGATTTGACCCTGGCCTCCCACAAGCCTCCGAAATGAGGGGCAGCAGGTGGGTTTAAGTGCCACGTCACTCAAAAGGGTGTGAAAGCATCGACAACCCTTTTCTGGTGAGAGGACGCTGTGAGAAGCTGCTGGAGTTCCATCAGGTAGTTGTGGACCCCGAGAAGGTTCGTCCCACAGTCACTGTAGATCTCGGAAGACCTTCCTTAACGAGAAACAAAACGTTTGTAGGCAGCCAGGAAAACATCAGTGGATAGGTCAGAGGCAACTTCCACATGGAGTGCCTTGGTGGCACAATAAACGAATATCCAGAGATAGGCCTTCAACACAGATGACTTGCGAGTCTTGCTGGCACTTATCAGAATGGGCCCTGCATAATCCACCCCTACCTTAGCCAATGGCTTCACCTGTTGAATCCTAATGGCAGGCAGATTGCCTATTAGAGGTGTGCATGATGATGGTTTTGCCCTCCAACAGCGCACACAATAGCGCAATTGCAGTATGATGGCATATTTATCTGAGAGGATCCAAAAATTTTCCCTCAGAACGCCCTGCAAAGTACGAATACCAAGGTGCAGGTTCCTTTCATGGTAGTGTCCAATGATGAGGTCAGTTAACACATGGGTTTTGGGGAGTAGCACTGGATGCTTGTGATCGACAGGGAGATCAGAGTGCTGGAGTCTACCACCCATCTTCAACAGACTTTGTATCATCAACAAAGGGAATGAGTTTTCGAATCGAGGGAGAAAGACTTTGATCCTTCTGCACAGAAACAAGCTCTTCTTTGAACGCCACAGACTGCACACGCAACAATAGAACGTGAAGGGACTTGTCTAACTCACTAGGGGTAAAGTGCCCAGTTAGACAATTTGCACAAGAGTTACGGCAATTGTGAATAAAACACAGCACCAATGACATCACTCGAAGCAACTTTGTCAAACTGCTAAAATGTGATAGCAGATTGTCAAACTCGTCAGCTCAAACAAATGTTCCCAAAACCTTAACCTTCTGCTTGGACAGGACTGGGTCAGTGACTAAAGTTTCAGAAGAGGAGGGCCACTGAGCAGGTGGTTCCCGTAACCACGCTGGACCAATCCACCACAAGGGATGCCTTACTAGCTGAGAGGGCGAGAACCCACGAGAAGCACAATCTGCAGGATTGGACTCTGATGGGGCATGCTTCAACCAGGATAGACTGGTGAGCTCCTGGATCTCACTCATCCTGTTGGCGACAAAAGATTTCAGTTGGTGAGGGGACGAGTTCACGCAACAAAGAATAATCTGCGAGTCTGTCCAGGCACTGATAGATGACAACGTGATGGCAAGGGTGAACAACTCCACCACATGATGAAGTAGACGAGCTAACAATAAAGCCCCACAAAGCTCCAACCATGGGATGGACTGAACCTTGACTGGAGCAACCTTTGACCTGCCAGCGACTAAATATGTGGCGATTGCTGTAGGTGTGGTGAGGCATAAATAAACCACTGCGGAGTAGCCAATCTTTGAGCTATCAGAGAAGCCATGCATTTCGTACGAGGAACCTGCAGGGCCAATTACTAGTCTGGCAACAACTGATGATAGCAGTGATAGCTCACTGTTGAACTGGCTCCACTTCTTGACAATATTACTTGGGGGTTTAGAATCCCAATCAAGTTTCTCCAGCCCAAGAGTCTGGATGAGGTATTTCGAAAACATGGTGAGAGGAGAGAGTCACCCAAGAGGATCAAAAATCCTAGCTACTTTGACAAGATGTTTCTCTTGATTGTCTCTTTGTAACTAGGCTGTATTGTATGAGAAGCAATCAACGCTGGGATTCCATTGCAGCTCTACACCTTTACAACATGACTGTCCTGATACAATGACAGGGCTTCTGGGGCCTCAGAATCTTCCACTGGGAGCCAGGCAAGCAAGGCACGATGGTTGCTGACAAACTTTCACAATTTAAAACCATTAACAGCGAGTAATGAAATCAACTCCCTTTGCCGGGCCAAAGCAGAACAAACAGAACTAGCGCCGGTGACCACATCATCAACATATACATCTGACTTCAGCACATTTGCACCAACAGGAAATAGCTTTTTCTCATCCTCAGCCAGCTGCTGCAAGGTGCGAAGTGCCAAGTATGGAGCGGTGGAGGAGAGACAGTATGTCACCGTCTTTAAATGATAATTCTTTACCAAATCCCTGTCATCAAAGCTCCACACAATATGCCAGAGATCATGATGGCTAGGACATATTGCTATCTGTCTATGGATCTGCTTAATATCAGCTGTAAAAACAACTATATGCAGCCTAAACTTCAACAACACATCAATGATGTCGCATTGCAACCTAGGTCCAGTCAAAATAACATCATTAAGCGACACACCTGTTGAGCTCTTTGAAGCTGCATCGAACAAGACACAAAGTTTTGTGGTTGTTCTTGAGGGTTTGATGACACAATATTGTGGGACATAATATGTACGCAGGCGAGGATGACAATTCTGAAATGGGCACCTTCTCCTTATGCCCCTCTGCAAGGTAGTACCTCATGAAGTCAGAATACATCTGTTTCAATGGTGGATCCCCCTTGAAGCACCTTTCCAGTCGAAGTAACAGATTCACAACTTGTGGCCTAGATGCACCCAGCTCCGGCATCGACAAGTGAAAGGGCAGACAACAAATATACCTATCAGTAGCATCATGCCTGTGGGTATTAATTAACAAGTTCTCACAACGAACCCCTTTGACAGATTTGTGTTTTACTGGTGGGAACTCCTCGACTTCCCAAAACCTTCTCATGACATCCTCAAGGGGGCTCAACGTAAACAATGAAATGCAATAGGATGCTGAAGGCACATCAGGAGGTTCAGCATCTACCTTGCCTATCAAGATCCACCCGAAAATTGAATCTAGAGCCATGGGAGAGCCATTGATTTTACCACTGTAAGGAATTGAGGAACAAGATCTGCCCCTCTAAGTAGATCAACAGGTCGAGGAACATTGAAAGCTGGATCAGCAAACTTCAAATGGGCAACCGAGCAGCACACCTCATTGGACAACTGAACACTTGGGAGCTTACTGGTTACATGAGGGAGAACACACACATAGAGAGAAAACTGCATGTCAGGAGTCCACAAAGGGTTACTGTGCTACAATAGACACAAATGACTTGGCCACATTTACAGCTGCATTAGACAATTCTTGGATGGGACGTTGCGTCTTCTTACGAGCCAAACCAAGCCTTCGGCAGCAGTGTTCAGAAATGATGATGTAAGGAGTTCCAGTTCCATCAAGAATGTGTACCTGGACTGTGGACAAGAGCACCACAGAAGTGAAAGCACTCATGTAACAGCAGACAAAGTTGTGGGCTGCGAGTCAGTAAACTGAGAGGAACCTGCTACAGCCTGTGGTGATGAGTTGCCCTCCTCAGTCTCCTTGGAGTCAAAATGTAGCAATGTGTGGTGGCGAGCACCACGTTGATGACATAACGAGGACAATGGACAACCTTTGGAGGAGTGTGAAGGAAAGAGACAATTCAGACATAATTAGTGTTCCTTAACAACCAAGAACGGCTGCTTAGGGTTACGACTACCAAACTCTGAGCACTTGTAAAGTTTGTGAGCACCTTTACATAAACAACACTCTACTTAGGTGGAACTCACCAAGCACTTTGGCGACTGGTTGCTGGACTGTTTATGAGGCTGTCTCCACAAGGGCACTGCAGGTATGAGTTTGGTCATCGCAGTGTGTGCCCCAAAGGTCTTGGTGGCTCCTGCATTCACTGTTTCCTGGACATGACAGTGCTTCTCAAGGAACAAAATTAATTCAGTCAGTGTACGTAACTCATGACCAAAAGTGAGCTTGCACTGTGTTCGAAGCTGAGCATCTTAGAAACACTTGCACATTATTAGCAACAACACACTAAGTCCCACTTTCCTACTGGGACATCAAGTGCCTTCAGTGCAGACACATTCTCAGCGATGACATGTAACATTCAATGCAATGAGGTAGATGTAATAAAGGAAGCTGGAGGGGCCTGAAGTAATGCCTCCACATGCACATTAACAGAAAGTCGCTTGTTCTCAGAACGGTCCACCAGCAATTTCCAAGCAACCTCAATATTACCCTCAGACATGGGTGAAGACTGGATCATACCAAGCGGATCCCCACTAAGTGCACCCTTCAAATAAGTTAGCTTCTCAACAGGAGATACATCACTGTTATGTGACACCAGAGTGGCAAACAAGGTAGATAATTTAGGCCATTGCCTGGGGTCACCATTGCAATTAGGCAAAGTGATTTTGGGTAGAGCTACTCTTGAACTGTGTGCCTTGAACTTGGCATTTAGACTCGCCTGCAAGGGTGCCTACAGTTTCCATTATGAAGAAATATTTTTCTTCAAACTCTAATATGTGCCCTGCATGCTCAGCAGCATTTATCAGGCAACTTATCTGTTAACAACTGTACAGTGATAAAATCAATATCAAAATTCTTGCTGACTTTAGGCAAGTACTGGTTGGTAGCAACAAACTAATTCTGTTTGCCTGGCTCACTCATAACATCCTGAGAGAGATCATGGGCATGCTTGAGGCGACTTTCTGCCAAACGAAGACGTAAAAGTGCAGCCTATGCCTCAGACATATTGTGGCTACAATAATTCAACAACTCAAATACAACGATCAGACGAGAAAAGGAAAATACGACGGCAGCAAAGTAACTATACTACCAAACCATGAAAATCATAGTTGGTATTAAACAAACCATGATTGCGATTGCTGTCAATAGTATTCTACGAAAAGGCAGAGGACAAAGTCAAACGACACTAACTGGGAATGCCTAAAACCTTTAAAAATTAATAAACGCATGAAATAGCATAAAAAAATACAAATGCACGCAAAATCGCACATTGCAACGAACGGATCAAGTGAACAAAATGACCAGGTCAATTGAATGACTTCTAAAAAATGAGTGGCTTTTTTTGCTAGATGCACTTGCCACTCAAAACAAGTGTATACGTTAACGATATTTTGAAAGACAGGAAAATAAGAACGAGAAGCAGCAGGAACAAAGGGTTGGAATGAAAACAAAGGACCCAAGCGCAGACACATGGACACAATGGAGACGAAAAGAGAGTCCAGACATGTGCACAAAGGACCATGGCAAACAGAAAATAAAAAATAGACCCCCAGGAACTTCTACTGTTCACTTTGTCTGCGGTGTCCACAAGGTTTCTTCTTGAGAATAAAAACTTGTTTTGTACTGTTCTCGAAGCATACACACACCAAAACCACTGTAACATGCACGTATTTTGCCGCCAACACAAGCAAAACAACGAAATCGCGCACTAAAAAGACAATGCCGGCAAATATCCGACCCGGAGGACAAAAAATGATATGGCAGTTTTAACAACACTAAAAAATTTAATAGCCACTAGCGAACTGTAGGAATTTCAGCAACAAAAAAAAAACGACAGACTGGCGGCAGGTGCACACGACTCAACTTACCACCCACCATGATATCCAACACGAAAATCTTCTTCTTCTTCTTCATCTTCTTCTTCTTCCTGTATCTCATAACCGCCAACCCTTGTGACAGTGTTGACAAATGAAGAATGTGCACCAAGGCAGGTGTGCAGGAAAATTAAAATGAGTCCCACACAAGTATTAAGGGGTCAGTAAAATACACTACATAATTTTTGCTGTTACGGCCAGGCTTCACCATGCATGGGCGTATAGGGAATCTAAGGCTACATTTGGACAAAGATCTCTCAGTCATTTTTTGTGCTAGTGTCTTCAACTAAGGTTTTTTTTTTTTTTCATTTTTGTTGAAGATGGAACACATCTACATTTGTAAACCATTAGAATTTTAATTTTTTAATTATTTATAAAATGTCACAATTTTATAAATAACGAAAATGTACATTTAAAATTAAAAAAATTAAAATTTGGGTTTACAAATCTAGATGAGTTTACTTTCTAACAAAAAACTTTTAGTTTAAAATACGGCCACAAAAAATGAGTGAGAGATCTTTGTCCAAATTTAACCTTCGGTTCCCTATACGCCCATGCATGGTGAAGCCTGGCCTTAAATTACTGTTGATATAAAATTCTATTAAAGCCATATTTACAAAGTCACAACTCCAAACAGTACATGACAACAACATGTTATCTCATGTGGTGGACACTATCGTTGATGTGATTTGTTTATTGGATACCTGTGTACCTAAAGCCATTTTATAGTATGTCTGAACCATCTATATGCACAAAATGCCTTAACCAATCTAATCAGAAGGTACTAAACTGGTGGACTGGCATTTTGGAATATTGTTTATTACCAATGGACTTTAAACCACGACTTAAAAATTTCATAGGGTAATAATAAAGATAAAAGAAATGCTAGACATACAAACAACACTTCAAAATTTCCTGACCATAATTTTATATAAAAATGTTGTCTTGAAAAAAAAAAACCATTAAAAATAGACTGTATAGGAAAATTGAGGAACAGATATCTAACTAAATAGATGTACCATTACTTATATATTATTAACAAAGAGACCTTACAGTCAAATACACACAGGTTCTTCAATAAAGAACTACAGTAAAACTCTATTAAGAATTTTCTTAAGGGACTGAAAAAATAATACTTATTAACCAGGAAAACTTCTTAAAAGGGTCAAATTACAAATGTGCAGATAGACAAGGTGCACAATTATTCAACTTATTAAACAGGAAAACTTCTTAAGTGGGAACTTCTTAACAGGGTTTCACTGTAATTTCTGAAAGATCTGTGGCGGTAATTGTGCCACTGGTAAATGGATTTCTTAAGGTAGAAGTAGAATGACTTGCAATGGAATTTTGCGCCTGACTGTACAACACACAGAACTCATTACAAAGTATGTAGTACATACACACTACAAAAATTGTCAGAGAACTACAATTTATCTTGCATATGCTTTTGAACACTGTAAAATATTTTGCTTGGATTTACTTATTTAACAGTATAAAAAAGAGAGGGAAAATAAAACAACAATTACAGTAACAATAATCTATTGCAAAATTAATTTAAGTCTATTCCTTTCTGGACGCTTCAGAAAGTACATTTCTGTAAGGACACCTTCTTCAAGTAGTAATCATAATAATTACTACGATTCTTGTTTATAAAACATTAATACTAATGTTAAAAAAATATCTTTAATAATAAATTTTGAGGGTTGTGTGAATATTCAGTATACTAAAACAAAAATGAAAAATGGTGACTTTCATTTTCGTTTCTGTAAGACATTTGGTTACTGAAAGTTGTAACAAAATGAAAATTCTCAATTTTGATGAATTTTCGGGTGTTAAATGAATGTTTATTTAGTGTACCAGCAAAGAAAATTTTTTCCTGTAAATAATCTTGTTTGTTTTCATTATTTTGTAACTGAAATAACTACATGAAACAACAATTTAAATGTAGACAAAACGCCTTGTGGTAAATGCTCTATATCCTACATTTTTTTATTTGATTTCACAACAAATTCATTATAGGGAACAATTACTAAAATGTTAGGAAATTCATTAATCTTTCATTAAGGCTGAGATCTAAGGACATTATTTTTCATTTTAATTTTAATTTCACGATAGTTCTTACCATATATTTTGTTTTTGTTTTGTGAGAAAAAACGTCACATTCGCACAACCCTCTGAATTTTATGTATGTTTGTATAGGTAATAAAAATAATTGATTTCATGACTGAAATGAATGTGCGCATAAAACCAATTATTAAAAAGCGAGATGTCACAGTTCCATGTTCAATCCTCGCAATAAGAGTGTTCTCGCTGTTCCCAAATTAGACCACGTTTGATCTCCAGTACGGCCTACTACTTAAAAATCGCCCTAAAATTGCTTTTAAATTGTGTTCAAACCACCGTAACGTAAAAATATCTTGTTATATGAAAACTAATAGCGTGAAAATGAGCGGAAAATCTGACCGCGCCACGTAAGTATAGCCGCTCAGCTTGCAATCAGTTACTTGGACTACGCAGCATTATCCCGCAATCAGCTGCCCAGCCTACGCAGCATTTCCCGCTATCGCTTACTCAATCACCGAAGCACTGCCCTGCAAGTGATAACTCGCCCGTCACAGCTCCGCACGACCACCTAAAATCAAATACCCATATTCACTAGCATAATTCTCGCATCTATTTCACAGGATTTTCGTGCAAAAATTTAGGGTGCACGAATTATGCAAGGAATCGCCAAGACACGTGCATGTAAACATTAAAATGGTGTCTACTGTAAGTAATCCCTCACCAACCACGGGAGATACTTTTTTTAAAAACACAGCACTTTATTTATTGATAATAGATACGAAGATACATATTCAAAATTAAATCACTCGTGTGCTGGGGCTAGCAATGAAAACATTGCAGTGTACACATAGCTGAGCAAGCGCCTAGATGTACTGCAGCATGGCCGGTGAGCCCCTAGATCCTCGGAAGTGTGGCTGGGCGAGCACCTAGATCCCCTTTAGTGTGGCCAGGTGCAGCATTTTGCCGCTGTCTCTCGGCTCTAGATCCTCGGGTGGGGCAGCTGTTGGTCAGTCACTACACAATTATTCTGGCGGGCGGCAGTGCCCGTCACTGCCGTCGTTACAGGTATGGTTCACTTCGTAACAGTGGTCTGATATTGGGAAAACATTACATGCACGTTAAACGCAGAAACAATTAATTTTTGGCCCGTTTCTCTAGTGCTGTGTTTCTCTCCGTACGCAATTACCTGAAGTTTAAATGCAGACTGGAATATTTACCCATCATGCATTCGTACTAAACAAAAATTAGTTTAAATGTAAACTATTCCCTTCAAAGAAAATAAAAACCACCCGCATACAAATAAACTCAGCGACTGATTTTGTTTACATGTTTGCAGCGCAGGCGTGGCAGCCAGTAATCTATAACAGGACCAGTGACCTTGAAGTGTCAGCGACCTGGTGCGGTCAAAAAAAGTGCGCACTGCGTGGTCCCGTTAGCATTACATGCCTCGTCGAGAGAAACATGCTGCGTGAAATATGAAAGGAAAAGTTTTCCCTTAATTCGGCACAATAAAAAAGGCAGTGTAAATTGTGTCAGTGCGAGAATTCTGCCAGTAAATATGGTAGTCACTGGAAAATTATACGTTTTCAACTAACAAAACCTGCATGGTGCGAGACTTACTCAAAACCAGCAAAAATTCACGAAAACTTTATAAAAATGGATTAAAATTAAGTTCGCTATAGCACGGCGATAAAATGTAGTAGTAATTGTGTCCCTATCTTTAATTAGTATGTCACAGTATGGAAAAAAACTGGCAAAAATCTGTTAATATGTAGCTGTAGTAGATTCCAGCTATCGCTTGGATTGTTATGTTTAAATGAAATTTGTTTTCATTTAACAATAATATTTGATCCACATATGCCAAGTTGTTTGAAACTAAACACAGTTGCCAGCACAATGACCTGAACGACTACGGAAAAGCAGAACTGGTTCATGAAAACTGTGTCAAGGTAGAAAGGGTGGAATTCTATTTATAGAACAATGTGCCTGGTTTCCTTGAAAAAAAAAAGGGGGGGGGGGCGGGGTTAGGTGGTAAAGCGGAAGAATATGACACATGAGAACTTTGGGAAACGAGGAGGCGAGGCGAGAGAGTGGAGTTGCAGCAGAAAGATATCAAAATCACGCTTCCCATGGTCACGAGTCCCGACGCAAGCCTGCTTCACACGATCTCGCTGCACATGTTTCAACTCGCAAAATTACAATTTTTCATGGAATATTTTTGCGATTTTTTGAAGGTTCCTCAAAAAGACCTCGTTAAACCCGTGTTCTCGCAGTTGCCATGCTTGTATTTCCATTAAAACCAAAGTACATTATTATGATGGTCTTGCCTGATGTTTTTCTTACAAACAGTGCTTTTTGAAGCAAACTGGAGATGTTTGAATTTACATGAAAAATTAAAAAAACTGTTTAAATTTTTAACATTAAAATAAGTGAATTTTAACAAAATATTTTACAATTCTTTAAAAATATTCATTCTCCTTTTATATTCACCATAAATCATAATTTCTGAAAGTTTTGGTAGTGTAATTACTAATTTTTTTTCATTTTAAGTTCTGCATTATAAGAGTTGGGTGCAGTTCAGATTGGAAGCCACTCTTACTTCTTCCTTAATGGCAACATGCAAGCATCTACAGTTTTAAGGTCCAGGTGGTCACCTTAATCCATCAGCAAATTGTAGCATATTCACAGTTAAATGAGCATTTCTGAGAGCTGGGGTTATTAATTCTTCAACAGTGATTTATAAAGATAATTCACTAAAGAGAAAATTAATTTATTTCATCACTGTCAGTTATTGAAACATGTGGTTACAGAATACACGTGACTTCAGATATGTAGATTCCAACAGTGCTCCTCAGTTAACTATGAACCAGTTACATTTTACAAATGTCTTCTCCATTCTACACACAAAAGTACACTAAGGCCAGTATTCAAGAACATTAATTTTGGCATTATACACTACCGTCTCAGGAAAATGAAAAGCAAGGACCTGTACTTAAATTCACATTTTTCCTCTGTAACCTGAGATAGTACCAGGTAAGTCAATGTTTATCATGTACTGGAGAACAGCTACTCATTAAGGGCTGCGTGGGGTTTATATACACTCAGACTAGAGGGCGAGAGAGGAAGTACAGGCATATGGGGGAGAGAGCTAGGCACCCCACCTGCATGGCCACGTTGAGCGTAGCCAGCATACAGGTGGCAGTAGCAGGCCGGCAGCTGGCTACCCTTGTAATGTGAATGTGAGTATAGTGGTATATGTGGCACAACGGCCTATGCTAAACGGGTACGTCTGTGGCAGAAGCCACAATAGAATAAAGACATCACCCGTGATTTATAAGGGTATATTTTCTTTTCATAGGTAATCATTTTGGGAATGCATTTAATAGTTCCATAAAAAAATGAGTATTTCAAAAATGCCTCACTGCTATTAAGCACCAGGTAGGTTATTGCCTTATAAAAATCCCCAGTTAATAAGTAGAGATTTTTCAATCACTTCAGAGACTTCTTAAAAATAGGTTCAGTGTACCTATAACTATACCGTTCTGGAATACAGAAACACCCTAGATATATGCTGTGCCAAAACCTAAATTAAAAGATCTAGGAATACTGGCCTAAGAGCACACTAAGCAGGAGGAAGGACACGTATCACAACATTAACCTTGATCACCTGCCACTTGAGTGGGTCGGCGGGGTCCTGCTGCAGTTGCTGACCAGCGGAGATGATCTGTGCACCAGGCATCAATGTGGGTACTGTTGTAAGTGTTGACGTCCCGGCTGTCTGCTGACCCACCGACGAGCTCTGGGCCGCCACTGCCGACAGCGCGCTTGCCGGGATCAGCTGCACGTTGCCCAGCCCTGGGATGTTCTGCACCGGGATTGTCTGCAGGTTCGTCAGGTTGGGTACCTACCATCCACACAACAAGCCTCTGGGTGACAGCGTCATTATCTACACCAAGACACTTTGAACATTCCAATATACTAAACAAGGTCAAGTGACAGGGCCTTCAAGGTAGAACCCAAACAAAGGTGTCTGTCATCCTGACACGAGATGAGACCATATCATGAAAAGGTGATGAAATGCACAAATAGAGTACTCATGAAAATCCATGGCAATGTCTGGCACATTTTTCACTGTAAAAATCTGGGTCTGACACCACCATACGGGAAGAGATCAGTACGTTACTAGTTATTCAACCTCCACAATCATCGCCCGAGAAGAAACTACATGTAGCTGAAAACCATTTGGTCTATAATTCTGCTGCACAGCTGATAAATTAATTTATTCCTATGTAAACATTTTCAAGGGCGACACTTTTACTTTCCACTGAAATTGTGTTATATTCATATTGCATTCTGAATATTTGAATGATCGTGTTTTCTAAACAAGACTGCAATGTACTAGTCTACAAATTTTTTTAACCACTTGGAACCATACAAAATTCAAGTGTAAATGACAGGGTGTAAACATAGGGAAAATGGTGGGAACTGAGTAAATTGGTGTATTTAAGGAGACAATGTAATTGAGGAGAATGTAAAATTGAGTTTCTACTGTGTATTAGAGTTACTGAACAGTATCTTATACAAAAGAATCATCACAAATAGCTTGAATAAACCTGCACAAATGGTGCTAGGACAAAATAGTCAACCATTAAGCTTCAAAAGTACGTGGTTTGTGTGCAGCAGTTCAGAAAAACCAGCAAAGAATACAGGAATAAATAAAATGACTTGCATATGGCGACCACTGGCACATGAAAGCCAATGAACTTGTACTTTTTGCAGTAGTCAGGTGTACCTCATAGAAAGACAAGTACACAGAACCTGTTAAGTGGGACAGGAGAGAGAAATGACGGTATATGTGGGGCAAATAATGAAATTAATATTGACAGCGGAGATGAAACTCTCACAAAAAATTTCTGCCCCATCTCAACTGTGCCAGCCATACAGCAACACTTCATCACCTGACTGATCCTAGTGATGACAGTCCTGTGAAATGTCAGCAAAAACTATGAGGAGCACCTGTATGATGTTGGCTCCGGCACGCACGGTGGCCTGGGCAAGGTTGGCAAGACTAGCGGCGGGGATGACAGTAACTTGCTGGCCCTGCATGCCGGCCAGCGTGATCTGCTGAGGCTGCGCGTGTCCCAGGATGACACTCTGCCCCGCAGACACCTGGCCTTGCTGCGAGCCGCTGTCGGAGACAGCCAGCCCCGGCGCCGCTACTGTCTGCAAGCAGCGCAACATAGCACCACTCGAGACACTTGTGGATGAAGCAACACATACTCTGTACGTGCTAGACATGGTGGGACTTCTTTGGTCGGTTTGCAGGGAAAGAGGGGAGAAAAACTGTATACGCAGCTCCGTCTGTGAAGCATCCAACTTGATTGATCTTTTTTTAACCTTTTTTCAGACAGTGTGATACCAAGAAAGCAATGTTTATAGCTTGGACAGCTACAAAGGTGACAGTACATCTTCATCTTGGATAAATTGAAGCTGAAATATCTGCAAGGTAGTGGAAGAGGGCTAACAGAAATGAGAATTATTTTCCTGTATTGGATAGGGGTGATGTAAATTAATAATTAGGCCAGGAGAATCTCGTAGCCTAGTCTGGTATAGAGCAGTGACCCGGCTGATGAAAAATGTTGATCGAACACAAATCTTGGAAAACACTTTTGTTTAAGAGTATAAACGAGAATACCATTACTAAAGCTGCTATCTGAAGAGTCTGACCGTATCGAGTCTTTCAGATACCACGACTGACACTGACTGTACTGAATAGCCAACCCTGAAAGATGGCTTTTGTAGGGCAGCTGTCACTCTTTTATGACAACGAATAAGATGAATGGAATAAAATGAAGATGAAAAGGAAACCAGCCACACATCTGCAAAGTAGTGTATGGCTTGTTTCCAATGTCAGACTTGGAACTGCCTGGAATTGAATCCAGATCACAAGGAAGAAAATGACTAGCAACATCCTTACCACAAAGTCCCAACTACACTGCGTATTACCACAGGCTGCTTTTACAAATTCATGAAGATAAAAAGGTGTCATCAGTCAAGTAAACCTCTAGTTAAATAGGTATGACAGCTGCATGATGGCTGACACCCTAGGTTATAAATGGTATTGTCAAAAGTGTGAGTCAAACAATGTTTTATTTTCCACAAATAACAGTTTTTTGACCCCACAAAAGTAGAATTTCGGGACATTTCTTTGAATTTTTACCTTTAACTTGGTTACCATTGCTTGTACGTAACTGTGCAAGTTTAAAATTTGTGTATTACTAGTAGAGATGCCGAGTCACTCCACAAATCTGTTTCCTGTATCACTTGGTGACAATATTTTTTCATACACACACTCATATAAGGGATGGGTAGGTTCAACTTTTTTACCAGTTCTTAAAAATTGGTTGTTAGTTTTCAGTTCTTCGGTTTTTCTTTCATACGTGCAAAAAAAACTCTGGAATTTCTTAAAAATCTGGTTTATCTGCGAGTGTACTGTTTTCAACTAATGATTATTTGTTAAGTGATTTTTTTTTAAGTTTCATGTTGACTTTGACTTTCCCTGAGAAATCAGTTTCTCCCACAATGAAAACTTTGGATAGTTTTGACATGTGACACATCTGTGCATTTATGTTGCGCACTCATACTTTACGATTTCGCCCCATCTTTGAGCGCAATGTTCATACTGGGGCAGGTTAATCACCAGCAACAGTACTGAAGAAGTGGGACACATTGCTACAGAGTATCACGTGGCGCAATGTCAGAAGAGACTACAGACATGTGATCCTAGCTTGTACTGTTCACCCAAAACTCCAAGAAGCAATCACGTTGCCCCCTCCGCAAGAATCTACTGTTGGATAAGCCGTTGCTTCCCCTAACCTGGCCGAGCAAGTTCCAGAGCGCAGCGAGGGAGGGCAGCAACCAGCCTGCTCCACCACACAGCCAAAGATAAGAGATGATAACACAGCATCAGCAGCTTTGAATTTTCAACCCCTGCAGCCGAGACACACTCCCGAACCGCTTGCTACCAAGCACCTATACGAGATCAGTATAAAAGGTCTGGTATGACCAGACTCTTTCAGTCTCAGCTCCTCCACCGCTCACGTATGGAGCTAGGGGAAGCCTTAGAGGTGCACAACCCCAGACACAGCTGGAGATTCCACTGCTCGCAAGGGACGGAATCTCCGCCAGTAGGAAGACATCACCGACCAGAAGCTCAACACTTCAGCAGCCGCTGAAGACACCATCTGCATCCACCGCAGATCCCGCAGCTTCTGGGAGACACTGCACCTACCAGAGGCTCCTGAAGACATCGCTCCATCTTCCTTACCACCTTCTGGTGTTGAATCCAGAACAAACCCCTTGGTTATTAGGTCACGATGACGTCCATTCAGGACCTCAACCCTGCCCACTGGAAGGTGCTTGGCAACATTAACACTAATGTTCTAGTAGTCGTAACCCAGTATTTGTTCCTGCAGAACAGCCCCCAAGACAGTTAGGAATTAGTTGTTAATTATTAATTTCACCTAATCACTAAATAATAGCCTTTAATTATCAGATTAATCACCAGGCCACACTTGCCTGGGTATGCGTAAGATTCCCTTATTACTTAAGTTCCTTGTGTAAAACATTGCAGATTTCCTATGTAGATCAGACTCTAAAATCGAAGCTGGTACAATAAGGCAACAAACCAGAGTACACACCCCTTAAGAGGCCGATACTAATTCTGGCAAACTGGTAGAATTCGTTGGAGCCCAAAGCATTAGAAATTCCTCCACCAGTGAATTAGATTATTCTATACTCCACCACCGCTCAGAATAGGGCTGGAAAGGGGCTGGAATAACTTTAGCAAACTGACCTCCTGTGGGTACCACACCTGGGTACTCCGGTCAGGAAGTAACTTGAGCTCTCCGCCGTTCTGTCCACTGCTCGCAAGGACCAGAAGAAAGGAACCCAAGATGTCACCTCTCGTTACAAGACTGGTTATTGTGAAGATGCCTCGTCAAGTAACTTGGCGTCGTGTTTTTCTGTCAATGTTGGCAACAGTTGGTTGCAGTGGCGTGAGTGTAGAGTATTTTTATTTAAGTGTATTTTTTAATCGGCCGGCAGATTATTATTTTAGTATTGTATATACAATGTAGTGAAATATTTAATATTTTTAGAATTTATCAATCTTATTTGTTTATTGTATATTTATTTTATGCTCGTATATTTCAAATAGTACTTCATTGTAACGTGCGCAGTTTACATAATTGTTAGGGCGATCACCGCCAGGTGCACTATGTGTAGCGTGCCGTGGCGCTGCACTGGCTAGGGCCTAGTCGGCTGATGCCCGTTGCAAGGAGCATAAGTAGCGTGTAATGCTCCACGCGCTGCGTGACCGGTGCCAACTGTGGCAGGCGATATACGAATGAAGGCCATCTCGGGCTAGAATGTTTTGAACGTAACGTATGGAGTCGCTAGCTTGGTGTAAAGACTGCACGTTTATTATTACGTTATGTAACTTACAGCTACGCCCTTGCCACCGCAGAAGTGTGCCGGTCCTGTTGTGATGTTTTTTTTGAAAACTTGTTCCTGGATGCAAGTGCCAGGAGTGATAGATAATTGTGTGCAGCAACGTAACTGAAGCATGCAAATACTTTTAATTGTACATGGCTGGTGTGTGCACAAATGCTACGAGCGTAGGGGCACATGCAATGCGCCGGATTTGCAGTCAGCTGACGATCTGTGCGACCAAGTCATCCTGGCAGGTGCTGGAACCTGTGACATGGCGCAACAACTGTGATTTCCCTGGGTCTGTGTGTTGTACCATGCTGCTACATCACTGCAAATTACGAAGTATGAGAGAGAGCGAACCTTAGTGTGCCCAGTACTCTCCGGCCCGTATATTTTCTGAATGTTCTACATTGTTAAAGTGTTGTAAAAGTTTGCGATGCAAAGCGCACCTCGATTGAGAGTGTCTTGTAGTGTGACATGTAATATTAACTGTATATAAGGCCAGGAATATTTATTGTGTTGCCCATAAATGTAACTTTTTAGTATAAAACGTTTGCCACTACAGCATTGAATTTGGAAGCGTAAATCCTTGTTACGTATGAGATGGAATGTTAAAGCAAGTGAAGACAGCAGACTGTACAATATTAGTAAATAAAATAACTTGCAAATTAAACTGAAAATTAGTGTGCGTTATCAGTTACTGTTTCAATCCTCTGCCTGCATATTTGACAGTTGCAAATATTAATATCGAACTGATGGCATATTGTGTGAATAATGAGACTGCGCAACGTTTACACAGATACTATAGTAATTAAACTTAACGAGTTTGCTACCTGTTCTTAAAACTTGTTGCTCTTTTCTATAACTGAGTTCGTCATCTACTTACGAGTTATGTTCGGAGGTTTAGGGTACTGTTGGCAAAGTGAGGCAGCATTTGAGTATCCTGAAACCCGTGCTGGATAGAAGGCGGCCCAGTATTCAAAAGTACACGCTAGGACATCACTAAGCACCACTTCTACTTTTGTAAGGTCTCTCATTGTACCTTGATCACCCCATGCTTTACACCCGAGAGGGAGGTAAGAGGAGGAAGTTAAGACATGCACCTGATACCTCTGAAACTAGACCCCTTGGTGACCTTCAGTCTGAAGTTGCACTTTGCACTTCCTCCCCGGAGATTCACTCCTCACTCCAGACAGCATTACTCCCTCCACTAATTAAGCTTGAAGGCAAACCTCATCCTATTCTAGAGCCTTTCCGAAGAGAGGAGGAAGGCCTTATTGGTATTGCCAACCCGTGGTTGTGCAGTCCCAATTCTTTAACACCTGTTGTCAACAGCACAATACAAGGTCAGAGCAGCTCACAGTCAACGAGCCTTCGAAGTGACCTCCCACTCTTGCCTCATAAGGGTAAGAGTCTTCAGCCAGCAGCAACAGCATTACCTCCGGAGAACATCTGTTTCCCAGGTAAATGTGTACCGAAGAGTCAGCCGACTTGTAGGGCTGTGACAGTGGCTCTGAACTTCTGGCTTCTGACATCATGATATAAAACTGCCAAAGTGTCTAGGGCCGCAGCCATAACTATTAGACGTAATGCGACCAAGGTGACTATCTCATTTAACCCAAAAAGGCCTTAGATCCTTGTAGCTAGCCCCTCCAAATAAATGAGGTAAATTACTCATCCCTACTGGGCATGCGTCAGTTTATTTTTTACTCCAAACAGCAAAATATTGCCCCAGCTTGGATAGCATGAAAAATGTGCCATCCTTCTTTACGTGTGTGCCTGTCGACAAGTACTAAATGGTGAAAACTTCCATTCCTGACCTTTTATATATTTTTGGTAATCTAACAGTCTACTTATAACCTTAACTCAAATTAAGTATAGAATTACAGCTAGTGTGAAGCAGCTAGTTGGAACATGAGGTACCTGGACGGTGACACTGGGCGTGGGGACAGTGGACGTACTCCACGTCGTGGAGGTGGTACCCCCGCTGCTGGCCGCCTGGGCTATCAGGTTCTGGCTGGCCTGGGCTTGGGCCTGGGCCTGGGCCTGCGCCTGCGCCTGTGCCTGCGCCTGCGCCAGGCTGCCTAACTGTGCCACCGAAGCCAGCTGCACCTGTTGCAACTGCCCAGACGGCGTGATCACCTGCGCCACCTGCCGACACCACGCACGCCACAACGTCTCAACCGAGTCCTGCGTCGGAAGAGCATTACGGCACCGTCACTGGAGTCGCCTCTCATGTACAGAAAATGTCAGTGAACTGCCCACCCTCGTAAGCACAACACTCTCACATACACAAGACAATAGTACAGCTAGCAATATAGTCTTGCAAGCAAGATGTCCTCATTTAACTATAGCCAGCCTCCTCCTGGTTAACAGAGCACTTCTGAAAGCTGTGCTTATGATCCACGTTCAACATTCATGCTCATTCTGCATTATTCTGCGACATGTGAAATTAACACTGCCGTGGACTCAAGTCACTTTACTCTTGCATTGATCAAGTGTAAATGTGACATTGCTAGGAACATAAATATGTTAATATAGGCCATTTGCAGTTAATTCCAACTTGCTGAAGCCCTGCTTAAGTTACTCCCAGGCTATCCCTCTGCATCATGTAAACAAATATTAACAAGGTCTAGAAAATTACACCAAAAGGGATGGATGACGCACCAATTCATGCACACTCAGTGTAATGATATTTCAGATAAACACTATTCCTTAATAGGCATTACCAACACACCTATTTTCTCACTGTTTTTATTTATATTACTGTAATAATACATGAAATATTATAACTTGTAGACAAACTATAATCAAAATTTAAATTGTGACTAACTGCTGCGTCTGTTGGTGTTTGCCTGAATTGCTTCGCATAACCCTCAATCTGAACTGACTTCTTGTATGCTTATTTTGATACAATATTCAACAGACATTGACTACTAATAATTTCTCCACTGTTAACAAATATTCTGTGTATAAAGAATGTAATAAAATATGGTGGTCGGATACAAGCTTGTCTGCAAACTATTATTCAATTTTACTGAACTAGCTCTTCAAAAGTACAATTAATTGATAATTTGCCTCAGTTATTTGATTTTTATGAGTGTTGCTTATAAACTGTTATTTATGTTAAATGTAAGAAGTGGCCTAAGAGAGATTGTACGTTATTTAATATTTAATTTTGTGGCTAATTTCTCCAGAAAAAATTACTCATGCCAACTGAATTTCTACAAAATCAATATTTACTAACTTCTAATATTGGTTCCAGCTTTCTTGTTCCTACTCATGCATTGTTTTCATCAAATGCTTTGTAAGTTGTGCACTTTAAAAACTTTCATAATCAAGTTCATTTATCAGGTATTATACTCATAATATTTATAGGATCTTCGTGAGGTCAAAAAGTTTTGTACCGTCACAGAATTAAAAAAATAATAATAATAAGTTAGCGTTATGTTCTTTTATGTTACCACGAGTATAAAATGCTTGTGATATGTAAAATAATTAGGAAATAAACAAACATATACAATGGGTGATTTTTCAAAGTTTGATTCAAAAAGTGTGAAGAAACTGCAAATAGACTGTAGGGGCCAATTCCCACTCTCATGTGCTTCATATCCATGTAACAAAAGTGCTCAGTTAACCTCACACCAATAATAAGTGGTCTTATGAACAGAACAAAGAAGGGAACTGAGAATGGCACACAGCGAGATGGGATCACTCACCTGTCCGAGCTGAGGCAGCATCTGCACCTGGCTCTGCACAGGAGTGGCAAACGCCTGAACTGGGAAGTGAAAGGTCTGGTAGACAGTCTGGCCGCCCGCGGTCGAGATGGGCACCTGTACGGGGATCGTCTGTTGGACGGGGAACTGCACCACTTGCGGCACTGCTGGCCGCACCGACACGTTCTGGCCTGTGCAGGCACACACCACACCTCTCACCGTGCTGCCGACCACAGCTGGCACACAACTACACTTCGTGCAGGATATCTGAAAAGCCTGGTTACAATTGGAACTGGCCCTGAACAAGGCTAGCAATAAGCACTACCCAAATTGTGAGCTAGAAGATAAATGTCTTGCATATGTTGTTCATAGTTAGTAGAGCACTTTTCAAAGCCCTGCTTAGGATCTCCTCTCACTTTTCGTTTTGTATTCATCTGTCATGGGTCTGACCATTTTGTTCATGTTCTTCCAAGTAGAACTGTGGAAATGTAAGAAATGTAAATGTGTTATTAATATAAAATTAACTCGCTATAGTAACTTCAATTGCCATCAATTTAAACATTACACATTACAACAGCAATACGTCAAGTGTTAAGAACGGTTTCCATTAATTCAGTGCCAACATAACTACGAGTTTGCTTGCCAAAGTCTGATGCAGTTCATAAGCAGTTACAGGCAATGATTTTTTTTTCAAAAGTATGTTACAAAAGAGCTTACTTTACCATGAACAGCCTATTGGTGGCTTATAATACAAAAGTGAATCCCATTTATTTATTTATTTGGAGCACTGTAAAAAGTGAGATACAAGGATTTTTAACCAACAGTAACAAACATTCATTTTTGCAAAAAAAAATATGAGAGACAAGGTTTTTATTCTAAGTCATTGCAATATTTTTCAGCTCCCCTTGATGCCCGACCTTTTTCTGTTCGTTGCCTTGTGACTTGACCGAAGCTTTCAGATATCTCGCACGTAATGAGACTCAGCAGTACGCCTAATGACTGATACAAGCTGTTCATGGCTAACTAAGTAAGCACTTTTTTTAATCAACCTCAGAAAAATCGGCGTGCTCCTAACTGCATACATTTTAATGCAAGCAATAACTAAAATACTTGTAATGTTGGCAGTGAATTAAAAAACTTATTCCATGTTGTAACATCACCTTAGTACCTAGTGTTATGACGCGTGACGTCTTTTCAACCTATTTAAATAGACTTCACCTATTCAGTGCGAACCTTCCTGCCACCTAAAGGAGTTTGACGGACAGTACACTCTTCCAGATGCCAATAAATTGTAATGTTTACCCAACAATAAAAGACGCATGCTCATATCCCGAAGAATAAGTGAGCTACCAGCCGAGTTCCCGAGATGACAATTCAAGGCCACTTAGTACCATAGCAAGACGAGGGATGGAACAAGTAGTATTAATTACCGACCCATGCAGCAGCTGGAATTACGGCCGGCTGGTGACGTCACACGCCCTCAGGATGTCACGCCACCTCCTCCCACCAGAACAAGAGCAAACCTGCAGAGTATAAATACCGATGCACGGCTCTTGCAAAGCCAGTCTGCTCCTTCACCGCACTGTACGGTGTCGAAGGGGTCTGTTCCTTCACTGCACTCCTGGTGCAGAAGGAGCCATCAGCAACACAGTTCACACCACCACCTCGTGTACTGAGGCTCTCTACTGCCACCCAGGTCTACCAGATCATCGCCAAAGCCTTCGTAGACATCTCTACACCTCGCAGGCAACCTGCGAGGTGTAGAGATGTCTACGAAGCCTCCTTCGTTTAAGTTGTCTAACACTTCACACTTTCATTCCCTTCAGGTAAAACCAGGTCCCTTCTGGACAACACACAGCATTAGTTAACCACTTAGCTTCCAGTTTAGAACAAGGTCACCTTCACCTCTTTACCGTAGCTAGCTTCCATTCAACTCTTGTACGACAGGAGATAGTACAAACCACTGCGTTTATTTCCTTTCAGGAATAAACACATTTTTATCCAACTTAAAAATATTATTCCCAATATTTCTTGTACCCTTCCTAGTAGACAATAGGTCCACCAAGCGAAGGCAGGAGACTGCTGAATATTTCCTTAACCCAGTTTTCCGAACTTAGTGCAAGACTGCAAGTTCCCCTTCAGGGATGCTCGTACGCCAAAACACACACATTAGATGGCCACATGTTCTATACATCCCGGTGTATGGAAATGTAGAGCCACAACCATTAGGAATTCAAACCTCTCGGCAGCTAGACAATCAGTCCAGGTTATACTCCATCCACCACACTTCTGGTGCCGGAGGGAGTATCTGCTTGGGTCTGGGGGCCGTCACCCATGTGTTGTGATCATCAGCCATTGTGAAAATTGACACTCAGTGTCCACAGCACTCCTGGTGCCGAATACGGGGACAAGGGGGCAGCCCTGGTCTGTCAATTGCGATACACGGAAGTACACCTAGATAGGGACGAACGTCACCTGCTCTACCTCTGCGGGACTGGTACTAGAAATCTTTATCCTCATGCCCTACACCTATTGGAGTGGTATTCAAAAGAGGAATAAAAAGGCTACTACAGCCTTCAAGTACAAACAAGGGCTTAGTTCAAACCCGACTCTACTAGACAGTCTAAGTCCCCAGGAATGAGCTCAAGGCGTCCGTCGCCTGGAGAGGCCGGTCCCTGCAGCTCCCCTTCCAGCTCTGTTTGAGCCACCCACCAAGACTGACGGAGAGATCCACCCCATCATCCAGGCCTTCCTCAGGGGTACCCTACAGTGTCGGCAACCCCTTGATCAGGGGACACCAACTCTCCGACCTACCCAGGACGACCAGCAGCGCCAGCCCCAGCCGACCCGCCAGTCCACCAGGTCCTGGCGCCAACGCCATTTCATCACCACCAGCACCGCAGCAGGGTCAGCACCTCCACAGGCCACCAATTGTCCAGGTATCAAAGTGAGAGTGGTTCCACCCAGATGTATACTCGGCATCCTCGACTTTGTACCAAGTCGGAAAGCCACACGGCCAGTCCCTTTTACTGGCCAGGCTCCTGTTCCACGCTAAGTAAACCAGAGTTCAAAATGCAGCAATGGGTCTGCCCTCACACCAATCAAAACCACTTAGGCCGTGAAGGGCCTCCGCTGTTAAAAGGATGTCACGCGTTAATTATGCTTAAGTATGTGGATTTTGAATGTGCTTTAGGTTCTGTTAGTTTTATGTACACATGAGTACAAAGTGACATATTTATTACAAATTTATATTCCTAGCAGTTTCTCATCTTGCTTTGTCAACACATGAATAAAATGGCCAAACCCATGGTAACTGTTTGGATTTTTGACCTTGTAAATATGGATTGGTTAGAAGTTTAGATAAATAGTAATTTCACAGCAGAACTTTATGTAGTTTCTTTTATTGACCTCTTAATACTTGTGCAGGACTCATTTTAAATTTCTTGCATGCCTGACTTGGTGCGCATTCTTCAATCGTCAATGCAGTCTCGAGTGTTGGCGGTCCTGAACTAAAGGAAGAAGAGATCAGTTTCACGTTGAACATCATGGTGCGGTTAGTTGAGTCGTGTGCAGCTGCCGTCAGTCAGTTGTTTTATCACTGAAATTCATTGTACAGTCCACAAGTGGCAATTTAATTTTAGTAGTGTTCAATTCAACACAACATTTTTGGTCTTCCAGGCAGGATATTTACAGGCATCGTCATTTTAGTGCACATTTTCTTTGTTGTATTTGCTCTTGTGGTGATGGCTAACATGCATGTGCTACATTGTTATTCGTGTGTATGTGCTTCAAGTACAATACAAAACAAGTTTTCATTGTCAAGAAGATACCTTGTGAATGCCGCAGATAAAGTGAACAGTAAAGGTTCTGGGGGATTATTAATTTTTATTTTCTGTTCGCCGTTTTCCTTCCTGTGTGCATGTGTCTGCGCTCTCTCTCTCTCTCTCTCTCTTTTTGTTTCCATTGTGTCCATGTGTTGGCTATTGGGTTCTTTGTTTCCAATCTTTTGTTCCTGCTTCTCATTTGTAATTGCCTATCTTTTGCACAATATCATTACAGGACACTCTTGTTTTCAGTGGCAAGTGTAGCTAGCAAAAAAAAAAAGCACCATACATTTTTTGGAAGTCGTTCACTTGGCCCGGTCATTTACTGTGACCCATTCTTTGTGTGAACAATATTGCACGTGCTTGAAATTTTGTGCAGTTTCATGCGTGTATTAATTTTTAAAGGTTTTAGATGTTTCCATTTGGCGCCTTTATGACTTAATTCTCTGCTGTTTCATGGAATACTGAAGACAGAATTCACAATGTTTTGTTTCATACCAAGTACGATTCTCATTGTTTGGTTTTAAGTTAGTGTAGTTGCTTGGCTGCCATCGTAATTTCCTTTGCTTGTCTGATTCTTGTTTTTGAGATCTTCAGTTCTCGTGGCCAAAAAATGTCTGAGGCACAGACGGTGCGTTTATCTTTTTGGTTGGCAGAGAAAATGCGCACACAATCTCGCTGAGGTTGTTATGAGTGAGCCAGCCAAACAGAATTAGTTTGTTGCTACCAACCAGTACTTGCCTAAAGTCAGCAAGAATTTTGATATTGATTTTATCACTGTACAGTTGTTAACAGATAAGTTGCCTGATAAATGCTGCTGAGCATGCAGGGCACATATTAGAGTTTGAAGAAAAATATTTCTTCATAATGGAAACTGTAGGCACCCTTGCAGGCGAGTCTAAATGCCAAGTTCAAGGCACACAGTTCAAGAGTAGCTCTACCCAAAATCACTTTGCCTAATTGCAATGGTGACCCCAGGCAATGGCCTAAATTATCTACCTTGTTTGCCACTCTGGTGTCACATAATAGTGATGTGTCTCCTGTTGAGAAGCTAGCTTATTTGAAGGGTGCACTTAGTGGGGATCCGCTTGGTATGATCCAGTCTTTACCCATGTCTGAGGGTAATTTTGAGGTTGCTTGGGAATTGCTGGTGGACCGTTCTGAGAACAAGCGACTTTCTGTTAATGTGCATGTGGAGGCATTACTTCAGGCCCCTCCAGCTTCCTTTATTACATCTACCTCATTGCATTGAATGTTACATGTCATCGCTGAGAATGTGTCTGCACTGAAGGCACTTGATGTCTCAGTAGGAAAGTGGGACTTAGTGTGTTGTTGCTAATAATGTGCAAGTGTTTCTAAGATGCTCAGCTTCGAACACAGTGCGAGCTCACATTTGGTCATGAGTTACGTACACTGACTGAATTAATTAATTATGTTCCTTGAGAAGCACTGTCATGCCCAGGAAACAGTGAATGCAGGAGCCACCAAGACCTTTGGGGCACACACTGCGATGGCCAAACTCATACCTGCAGTGCCCTTGTGGAGACAGCCTCATGAACAGTCCAGCAACCAGTCGTCAAAGTGCTTGGTGAGTTCCACCTAAGTAGAGAGTTGTTTGTGTAAAGGTGCTCACAAACTTCACAAGTACTCAGAGTTTGGTAGTCGTAACCCTAAGCAGCCGTTTTTGGTTGTTAAGGAACACAAATTATGTCTGAATTGTCTCTTTCCTTCACACCGCTCCAAAGGTTGTCCATTGTCCTCGTTATGTCATCAACGTGGTGCTCGCCACCACACATTGCTACATTTTGACTCCAAGGAGACTGAGGAGGGCAACTCATCACCACAGGCTGTAGCAGGTTCCTCTCAGTTTACTGACTCGCAGCCCACAACTTTGTCTGCTGTTACATGAGTGCTTTCACTTCTGTGGTGCTCTTGTCCACAGTCCAGGTACACATTCTTGATGCAACTGGAACTCCTTACGTCATCATTTCTGAACACTGCTGCCGAAGGCTTGGTTTGGCTCGTAAGAAGACGCAACGTCCCATCCAAGAATTGTCTAATGCAGCTGTAAATGTGGCCAAGTCATTTGTGTCCATTGTAGTACAGTAACCCTTTGTGGACTCCTGACATGCAGTTTTCTCTCTATGTGTGTGTTCTCCCTCATGTAACCAGTAAGCTCCCAAGTGTTCAGTTGTCCAATGAGAAGTGCCGCTCGGTTGCCCATCTGAAGCTTGCTGATCCAGCTTTCAATGTTCCTCGACCTGTTGATCTACTTAGAGGGGCAGATCTTGTTCCTCAATTCCTTACAGTGGTAAGTAAAATCAATGGCTCTCCCATGGCTCTAGATTCAATTTTTGGGTGGATTTGCTACCACATTTTAGCAATTTGACAAAGTTTCTTCGAGTGACGTCATTGGTGTTGCATCTTATTCACAATTTCTATAACTCTCTGGCAAATCGCCTAACTGGGCACTTTACCCCTAGTGAGTTAGACAAGTCCTTTCATGTTCTATTGTTGCATGTGTAGTCTGTGGCGTTCAAAGAAGAGCTTGTTTCTGTGCAGAAAGGTCAATATCTTTCTCCCCCGATTCAAAAACTTATTCCCTTTGTTGATGATACAAAGTCTGTTGAAGATAGGTGGTAGACTCCAGCACTCTGACCTCCCCTTGGATCACAAGCATCTCCCCAAGACCCATGTGTTGACTGACTTCATCACTGGACATGCACGGAATCAGCACAATGGTATTTGTACTCTGCAGTGTCCTCTTGCATGTGTGGAAGAGTTTCATTCATGAAGGGATGGTATTGCAAGCTTCCCTACAGTCCACTTTGCCAGTGGAGTCGTCAAGCGTCCAATTGTTAAATTGTGCCCATTACCCGAACAGTGCTAACTGTATTGAAATCTCTGCTTTTCAAGATAGACGGTATGTCCTCCATTGATCCAAGTACACAAGCACAGTAGAAAGAAACAATTTTTGTGCAGCTCTCGCTGCAATTTTGCTGTTCAATAACACAATTCTTTCTGTGACTGATTTTCTTTGTTATAAGAAAATATGTAAATTTTACTATTTATTATTTTATTTTTATTCCTAAGCAATTTTAGCATTCATGAATATATCAATAGCTTGCATTCTGCACACACATGTATAAAGAGTTTGACATTTGTAGGAAACACAACCCTTTCACTTTAAAAGCAAACATAGCAAAAAAATTCTCAATCATCAAAATAACCTATTACAGTGGAACCTCTTTGTATTGGACCAAGATGGATTGAAAGTCTGCATCCATGGAACATATTACAGTGGAACCTCTTTGTATTGGACCCAGATGGATTGAAAGTCTGCATCCATGGAACATATTACAGTGGAACCTCTTTGTATTGGACCAAGATGGATTGAAAGTCTGCATCCATGGAACATATTACAGTGGAACCTCTTTGTATTGGACGAAGATGGATTGAAAGTCTGCATCCATGGAACATATTACAGTGGAACCTCTTTGTATTGGACCAAGATGGATTGAAAGTCTGCATCCATGGAACATATTACAGTGGAACCTCTTTGTATTGGACCAAGATGGATTGAAAGTCTGCATCCATGGAACATATTACAGTGGAACCTCTTTGTATTGGACCAAGATGGATTGAAAGTCTGCATCCATGGAACATATTACAGTGGAACCTCTTTGTATTGGACCAAGATGGATTGAAAGTCTGCATCCATGGAACATATTACAGTGGAACCTCTTTGTATTGGACCAAGATGGATTGAAAGTCTGCATCCATGGAACATATTACAGTGGAACCTCTTTGTATTGGACCAAGATGGATTGAAAGTCTGCATCCATGGAACATATTACAGTGGAACCTCTTTGTATTGGACCAAGATGGATTGAAAGTCTGCATCCATGGAACATATTACAGTGGAACCTCTTTGTATTGGACCAAGATGGATTGAAAGTCTGCATCCATGGAACATATTACAGTGGAACCTCTTTGTATTGGACCAAGATGGATTGAAAGTCTGCATCCATGGAACATATTACAGTGGAACCTCTTTGTATTGGACCAAGATGGATTGAAAGTCTGCATCCATGGAACATATTACAGTGGAACCTCTTTGTATTGGACGAAGATGGATTGAAAGTCTGCATCCATGGAACATATTACAGTGGAACCTCTTTGTATTGGACCAAGATGGATTGAAAGTCTGCATCCATGGAACATATTACAGTGGAACCTCTTTGTATTGGACCAAGATGGATTGAAAGTCTGCATCCATGGAACATATTACAGTGGAACCTCTTTGTATTGGACCAAGATGGATTGAAAGTCTGCATCCATGGAACATATTACAGTGGAACCTCTTTGTATTGGACCAAGATGGATTGAAAGTCTGCATCCATGGAACATATTACAGTGGAACCTCTTTGTATTGGACCAAGATGGATTGAAAGTCTGCATCCATGGAACATATTACAGTGGAACCTCTTTGTATTGGACCAAGATGGATTGAAAGTCTGCATCCATGGAACATATTACAGTGGAACCTCTTTGTATTGGACCAAGATGGATTGAAAGTCTGCATCCATGGAACATATTACAGTGGAACCTCTTTGTATTGGACCAAGATGGATTGAAAGTCTGCATCCATGGAACATATTACAGTGGAACCTCTTTGTATTGGACCAAGATGGATTGAAAGTCTGCATCCATGGAACATATTACAGTGGAACCTCTTTGTATTGGACCAAGATGGATTGAAAGTCTGCATCCATGGAACATATTACAGTGGAACCTCTTTGTATTGGACCAAGATGGATTGAAAGTCTGCATCCATGGAACATATTACAGTGGAACCTCTTTGTATTGGACCAAGATGGATTGAAAGTCTGCATCCATGGAACATATTACAGTGGAACCTCTTTGTATTGGACCAAGATGGATTGAAAGTCTGCATCCATGGAACATATTACAGTGGAACCTCTTTGTATTGGACCAAGATGGATTGAAAGTCTGCATCCATGGAACATATTACAGTGGAACCTCTTTGTATTGGACCAAGATGGATTGAAAGTCTGCATCCATGGAACATATTCTGTGGCCCATTTTTTTATTTATCTGCATTTCAAGACCAAATTCATTGAAAGTCCACATGTATTGAAATTTTTTGTCAGTCCTCTGAGAAACAAAGGATACAGAATCCACTGTACACAATCCAAATAAATTCCAAATAGTATTTACTGTGAAAATGTGAAACAATGAATGTTAGGGTAAAACTGAATTTATATCACTTTCAGAAACAGATGGTCATATGGTTGGTTACCATTTCCTAAGATCCTCAAAAAACACTATCTATAAGAATTAGTCCAAATCTCCATATCGCCTTAAAAACAGATCTCTCCTCAAACAATTACACGCTAAGAAACCTTAATTTTACAGACTCATTATCCCTACACCAATCACATCTCTTCTAGCCAATGGAATTTTGACTGTACAAGTTTTATCATGTGTAGCTACACCGGTTGAAAGTAACAATTTTTTACTGGCCTTAACAGCACATCCGGCTGAAAGAAACTACTTTTGTGCAGTTTTGCATACTGTAGCCTAATACATTACTATAATATCAGGCACAAAACATTATGATACTATTATGCCAGAGAAACAAAACTAATATGTTACTATTTTGTCAAGGAAACAAAACTAATATGTTACCATTATGCCAAAGAAACAAAAGTAATACGATACTATTCCTGTATACCCAGCATGCGCCTTCTACCTTGTGTTTCCTGATATGCACAGGTATGGTCAGGGACTCACCATTAGCCACCTGGACAGTCTGGCCGGCGATGTTCTGCAGCAGGCTGGTGGGGAAGAGCCCCGGGGTGCGGATGATCTGGCCAGAGGGCGTGATGAGGGCTTGGACGGCCTGGTGCTGGGTAGTGGGCATAGCGGCAGGAATGAAGAGTGCCTCCTGGCCATCCACTGTCACTGTCTGCATCGGCTGGACCACGTTGTAGGCCGCCACATTCTGCCCTAGCTGAGCGCCCTGCTGCTGCATACCACACACATCATAATGTCACTCACACTCTCCCACTCCACATCCCACTTGCCATAAGCTGGACTTACAACCAAACGTAGTTTCTGTCAGTCGCCTGTCCGTCCAGTGGTCACGTGATCTTCAACCAATCGCAGGGCAACTTTTTTTCTATCCATCAAGCCATAAAATATTTCTCAAACTTTAACTTTCACCGCGGACCGACGGATGGGCCACTGCCTACTGACAACATTTTGCAGATGCGAAATTGCACTTTGAAATAAAATGCACAGCGGTGGATCTGTGTTCATTATCTTAGGTGGTAAATTTAGGATTTTAAAATGTAATTATTCATAATTCAGTTTAAATTGTTATCTTGTAAAAAAATTATTTCATCAAAATATTCCTCTCTTGAAAATTTATTTCCAGCAAAAAAAATAACTCCAACTACAGAAAGATTGGTGGACAACGGATTGTTGTTAGTCACTTTCAACTGATGAAGGATGAAAACACAGATGGATGACTGACAAGACGGACGAGCGACTGACTGGTGCAACGGATGGTTGTTAGTCAATTTCAACTAATGAAGGATGAAAACACAGATGGATGACTGACAAGACGGACGAGCGACTGACTGGTGCAACGGATGGTTGTGAGTCCCGCTTTACTCGTTTGCCTTCAAAGTCTTTACTCACTCTAAATTACACGTAGCAGTGGTAACATACCAGACATGCGTTTGAAAGGACTTGAGATCGAATCCCGGTCTGGCCATTCTCACTCCTGTTTTCATGGTTTTTCGTAAATTACTTTTGGGCGAATGTTGGGATGATCCCTTACTATTGGCGAAGGCCGATTCCTTTCCCGTTCCTACTTTTCTGAGCAACTTACTCTGTGTCGCTAATGACCTTGGTGTCTACGAGACATTAAGCCCTACCTACCAACGAAAATACCCTTCACTTTCGACATTTGTATTTATTTCATATGAAATTTCTAGTTTGGCAAGTACAGTTAGCTATCCCTTCTTCTCGTACAGATTTTCTAGGCATTTCCAAATTTGGTATACACTTACCTTATCCTGTAAATTTTCTATTTGAGAATCATCAACACATTGAAAAATTAAGTTTCTAGCCCAATTTTCTTTTTACTGATCTGAATCACATGTCGGTTTTCCATCTTCAATTTCAACATATTCCTTGTAACACACTCGGCAACATCATTTTCCACAAGTAACATAAGCATTCTGAACTTCCAATTGTAGTAATTCGAGCCATTTAGTGGCCCTACCACTTTATGTTGCACAGCCATTTTCTTTAATCTGAGAATAGCCACTTAGCACAAAAAATACTAACTCTTAGATCTTGCCGTCAAATATCTTCACACATACCTTGGCCATTCCGTATATTGATATTTCACTCGTACAGCTTTACTTCAAAACTTTCGCCATGTGCTTGCGCATCGCACTCTGGGCCCATAACCTGTTGCTTTTGAACACAGCGCAAGCAATAAATACTCACTCCTAAGTTATGGTTTAATGTATTCTTTATTTTCTTGATCTTCCTTTTATTTACACAGAACATACTAGACTTAAACAGCAATACTGACAACCTTTTATCTGCAATAACAGGAACAGGAAAGGATCATAAATATGTATAACAAACATTACACTTTTGGAGACCTTCATAGCTTAACAGACATTACTGAGTGAAAATATGCAAAGTATACTTGAGATAGCTTTTTCTATGAAATTATCTGAAGCAGGTGTCGATAAAAATAAATGAAAGCTCCCAGATGAACCATCAAACAAATGCTGTATTTATTATGCATGGTATACACAATCATTTTCATTTTACACAAGAAACAGGCCTCTACTCATGGTATATTACTCCATTCATGGTTACTTCAGACTTCCACGATATGCCTCTGCCTCGAGCAAACTAAGTTTAAATAAGTATGGGAAATTACACCAAAGGACAATGCACCAAATTTGTGTGCACACAGTTGTATAATAATATTTTGCATAAGAACTATTTATTACTAGACATTACCAACACATGTCTTCTCATCTCACTGTTTTTATTCATATTAACCACTAGCTAGCATCCCGGCATCGAATTGCTCAGGTTTTATGGAGTTATGAAAATACATCCCTATATATTTGTCACTGCCCATGACTACCTGCAACTACTTGTGACTACCAATGACTACTTGCAACTACCAGTGACTACTTGCAACTACCCATGATTACTTGTGAATACCAGTGACTACTTGTGACTACCAATGACTTATTGTGACTACCCATGATTACTTGTGATTACCCATGACTACCCATGATTACTTGTGAATACCAGTGACTACTTGTGACTACCAATGACTTCTTGTGACTACCCATGATTATTTGTGAATATCAGTGACTACTTGCAACTACCAGTGACTACTTGCAACTACCCATGATTACTTGTGAATACCAGTGACTACTTGTGACTACCAATGACTTCTTGTGACTACCCATGATTACTTGTGATTACCCGTGACTACTTGTGACTACCCATGACTACTTGTAACTACCAGTGACTACTTGTGACTACCCATGATTACTTGTGAATACCAGTGACTACTTGTGACTACCAATGACTTATTGTGACTACCCATGATTACTTGTGATTACCCATGACTACCCATGATTACTTGTGAATACCAGTGACTGCTTGTGACTACCAATGACTTCTTGTGACTACCCATGATTACTTGTGATTACCCGTGACTCTTGAGACTACCCATGATTACTTGTGACTACCCGTGACTCTTGAGACTACCCATGATTACTTGTGACTACCTGCAACTACCCATGGCTACTTGAGACTCCTTGTGACTACCTTCGACAACTTATGACTACTCGCAACTACTTGCTAATTTATATTATTAAGATCCACTGAGCCCCCCCCTGATATATTTCTATCTACTGAGCCACTGCGCCCCCACTCGAGACTGCTCTAGCCACTACGCCCCCACTTACAATTGCTCTACCCACTGCGCCACTGCGGCTACATTTGACATTACTGTACCCACTGGGCCTCTGTGGCTCCACTTGATATATGTCCATCTGGAAAAATGTCGCTTTCTAACAGTGAAAGAATTATAAGAATAGGCAGTGTAGTTTCCGAGATTACCCGAGACATATAAACAAATAAACATACATTACCTCTTCATAACATTAGTATCGATAAATGAAATATTATAATTTATAAATGAAATATAGGTAGGCCTAAACATTCAATTTAATGACAAACAATATACTGTTATGTTAACAGAGGTATGAAATGCTTCTGATATATGCCATTATTAGGAACTAACTAACACGTTACAGATGGGGTGATTTGTCAGAGCTTTAATTTAAAAAGTGTGAAGAGACAACAAATAGACTATAAGCAATATATCCCCCGTCTTCTGTATAAAAAATACCAAGATTACTTTAATAAACATGCTTTCTTTGGCTACTGCAACATACGAGCCATTAAGATATGATGCTGATATGCAAAACACAGTTTTGATACACAAATGATATACTTAGTAAAGATTAAAATGAAAATAAGGAACTCATGAACATTGATATACAATATGCACTAGATCACGGGTGATTCTGATACTTTACACAACAAAGAGAAGCACTGTTTCCTGGTAACTTATCCAGTATTTTCTTCTAATTTCTTGTAGCCAAACTGCTTTCTATCAGCAATTCTTGCGACTTACATTTTCTCTATACGTAATATGCACGCATGGAGCCCTCTAGCCTCTCACGCTCTCTGCGGCTGTCACTACTGAAGTAAACAACCCCGCCCCTTCATTCAGTGGCAATAGACTCACCCGACACGTTTGTTACTCTGCGCATTATTTTCTCATTAGGATTTCATTATACCTACCTAGCTTGAGAAATAACAAACACATTGAAACCAGTAAATAAAAACACAGACTAAAGATGAGGTACCTAGAATGATTTGTCTTCTACATATAGCCACAATAATTCACTAATCGGTAATAGAACTGTCAAAATTACATGGTTAACAGTATTTACCTTATTCATTTACATTTGCTTTTTCCAATAGATCAAATATTTTTTATAAGATATTCAACATACTTTCGGTGGGTATATTCTAGTTACATTAAAACTATGACAGAGGAAATGTGAAAACAGATCAAAGCACTTAAAGGCTGTTCACGATAAAGTGAGCACTTTAAAAATGAACTTTAGAAAAAAGTTACTGCCCCTGCATGCATATATTTTTAATTGGCGCACTGAGTGACACTCGCCCAGTAAAATTGGTAATCATGGATGGAAAATAGTTCCATATCTTAATGTCGAATAAAATGTGTCAGGTAACCATTTGTGATAAATTAAAATTAATTCTTTCACTTTCTGTTTATTTAATGCATGGAAGTGCAGAAATGAGAAGATTTGTAAGGGATTTACTTTCATAATAATTTCACACTTTCATTTGACTGATGCATGAATATAGTCATGAAGCCCGAGAGAAGTTAATTTTATGTAAGGCGGAAGAATACACGATGTGTAGACAAGTAGATCTTAAGCAGGTCTTTCAAAAGTGCTCATTTAAAAGTAAACAGCCAAACTACTCTCTAGCCTCACATGTTATCCACGTAAAAAAGTCCAATTTTGGAACATGGAGAGTGGTTACTGTGCAGCTCTTTTGTACACTCTACCCACACTCCCTCTACAAATTGGAAGTGGTTAACAATACTAGGGTTTATTCTGCTCCGCTTGGGAACAAAACGGGATTCTTTATAGACTAAAGATTCTTGATCTTCTGCGCAAGTAATGAACACTGATATACCCGAAAACAACACAACTGTCAAAGTCACATGGTCAACAGTGATGAACGTATTTCCTAATTTTCAACAGACATGCACTTTTATATAAATAAAATACTTTTATCAAATTGAATTTAACCAAAATCTATTAGAAATTGGTTGGAGGAAGTATACAAACATCTGAAAGCACTTGTTTACAGAGTTCTAACGTCAATAGCTAATACGACAGTCATTATTGGCAGTACAGCAGTTCAATGTTGGGCTGTGGAGACAGATTCTGCGCAGCAAGTGAAATCCCACATCTCCTCGCTACGTTCCTTATAGGAGAGTTCGGCACAGGAAATATTCCCACCACAAGGTGCGCTGCTGTTACAAAGAGGCCACTTTCAAGCCGGTAGGTAGTACATGGAGAAATTATGTTTATTTGTGTGTAAAAGTTAGGCTAAGTGTTTGGTTCAAATTGTGATATTGTCATTACCCAGTCAAAACTTTAAGTCGTTACTTTATTTCATAACTATTATTTGCACTGTCCAAAGGTGTTTACAATAGAAAATTATTTATTTATTTATTCAGGAGGAAAGTTGAACGGTTAGTCAGGATGTACAGGATGGTGAATGAAGAGGGAGGATAGGGAGGGTTACACTGCAAGCTAAGTAAGGGAGTGTTTAGAGGAAGATGATGTGGAGGAGAACAGAGCGGGGTAGGCAGTCCATGCTTGTGATGTCTGTGAGGGAGTGGAATGTGTTGAGGGAGGAATTGGTATCTGTGAGTGGGGTTGGTAAATTCAGGAAGGGAGTGGGAAAGGAGTTTAATTGGGTGAAGGAGAGGTGAGAGAGCTCGCCACCGGGCGGTAGCCTAGTTCCGAGTGTATGTACGTATGTATAAAATTCATTTAAGGCTTAATGTGGCACCCAACAGTACAGAATAATAATAATAATAGTAGTAGTAGTAGTAATAATAAATCACCTTTACTTGGTGCAATAAAGGCATATCTGCCTTCTCTTACACAGAACCATTTTTACAAGTTACACTTGCTTATTACAGTTTAGAAGAAAAAAATAATAGTAATTACAAATTAACAAACATACAACTGTGTTTGGCACTGATTATTCATAAGCAAACTTATTTCAATGGAAAAATGTTACGAATTTAAGTGCGAAATAAATATAGCAGTGCATAATCAAAATAAACTGTATTTTTGTCCTATCCCTTAACAAAACTGTAGGAAAAAACAGAATATTTTTTAACATTCTCTTTTTTTTATCAGTTTTAAATAAATTGCATTGTGAAATTCAATATTATGCTAAACCCATCTTTATGATAGAACATTAAACAACATGTGGACATATTTCATTATAGAGCTACTTCCACTCAAGAGCTAAGAACAAAGTTTATTCTTAATGTACATTTTATGAAAATTGCAATTATTCCATTTACTTACATGCAAAATGTAAAAATCTGCAAATGCATGCAAGACCAGTGCACCCTGGAGGTGATAATCTTTAGTTGTCAAACTAATAACATTGAGCTTCCCAACGTGAAGAAAAACAAAATTTAGTAATACTGACTCGTAATGCTCATAACCAAACTGCCAATTGGCCTGTTCAATGTACGTAGTCTCTAACATAAATGCACGTGGCAGTTAAAGCTCAATTCGCATGCTGCATTAAGGGTACGTATTCTTTAGAAGTTCAGTGAAATACGTCAAGATCTCCAAAAATAAAATAATAATACATAATGTTGAGAAATGTGTGTGAGTTATAATTTAAACAAAGTTTTTTTTAGACAAGCATGTAGTTAGCCTACCATTAAAAAATATAAAAGGTAACACGGGCTACAAGAATTAAAAAGGGTTTGTAATGCAGTTTTAAAAGAAATTATTAATATTTGAAAAGAAAATGCAAGAGATATAATGATTCCCAACAAGCAGCTGTAGTAAAAATATCACTGTTGTTTTTAATAGTGACAAAGCAATTTTCCATGTTCCCAGCTAATAAATTTTTTTTAAAGAAAAAAACATGTATTAAGTGCCAAAATTTAAGCTATGAACGTTACTTCAAGCAACTGAAACAAAATACAGGCCTATATTACTTTTGAAACAACCTAAGTTAAGTCATTTTCATCAGCGAAATCCAATATTATGTATGCCACTCATAACCTACTGTCAAAATTTCATTTCTTTTATTATTTGGCATAAAACGCAAAACTATTAAACTATTGGTACATATTTATCATCTCCCAATGTATCGTTATTGGCTTTGCGAGCTGAATATTTCTTATTTGTCACAAGCTGCACGCGTCATTAATTTTGTGAAGTACTGTACGGCAGAAACATGCTACTTGCTACATCGTATCTGTTTCTTTATTGAATAACGACTCGTACGTACAAAACCACAATTGCAAGGTCTCATTACATTACCACCTTAATTACCAGCTAAGCTCATATAACAAACTGGTCAGAATCACCACAAATCATACATTGAGGTTATATTTACTCTCCGTATTTCACGAGATAACGTATCGCTACGTACGCAAGTACATTTCGTAGCGAAATTCTGTTAAAACGCTGCAACATCCGGATGTTAAACACGCGGCCTTTTAAATGGCCCGTCATTATTTAGGCAGGTGCAAGTAGCCACCTGCTTCGGAAAAAAAAAAAGTCTAGCGACAGCTGCAGGAAGCGATTCCATTTTGAGGTTATGTACATGCGGATTCACGTTTCTCCACAGTCCAGTATTCTACTTGCTATGTCAACGTAGTTTATTATTGTAACCGTGTGAAAATATAGTACGTAGAATGCATGTGCACACAATTTGAAAGTACAGTAAATAAAATTTATGGATGTAGGGATTAAAGAAGATAAATGAATGACGAGTTTGACGGTGGGGTGAGAAGTGATTTTCGGCACATGGTGTGATTGCGCGGAGGGGCGTACCCCTAGGGCTGGGCCGTCCCCGCCCCCAGCCGCCACCCACATCCAGTGACGTGACGGTAGGCGGTGGTATATCGTAAAGGGGTGTGGCGAGGCGGGGCGGGGGGGACTCACCTGCAGGAACTGCGCCGGGACGCCGTGCACGGACACGACGGTAGGCGCCACTGCAGAAGACGACGTCGAGGTGAACGTCTTGGCGCCAGGCTGCTGGCCGCCGTTGTCCGACGTGACGTGCTGTTGCAAGGGCAGGTAGCTCTGCAGCTGCGACAGTGTGATGACCTGAGGCAGACTGGTGTTGGGTAACGCCAGAGGGTCTCTCTGCGACGCTTGGTGGCCCGCCACGATGCCGCCGCCCTCCGCCTGCAGCTGCTGCAGCACTGCGGCGTTGATGATGCGGATGGGCTGTTGCGGCGAGCCGCCTTGGCCTTCCTGCGTCGTCGGGTCGAGCGTCGCCACGGAGCCGATCTTGCTGCAAGTGGCGGCGAGCAGGGCCAAGGGGGATGGCTGTACCTCCTGGGCGAGGCGGGGCCACGCGAACAAAAAAACACACAGCGGGGTGTCAGGGAGCAACGGGGATGCGTATCGAACCACACACAGGCCGGGCCGCGACTTTGGCCAGCCCTGGCGGAGCCCCGGTCGTTACGCGCGCGCCTTGCGAGAAGTTACCAACAAGGAACTCCCACTTTCCCCCGTCACCCCGCCCAGAAACTGGAACTGAACTTACCTGAGACACCGTGTGCGGCAAGATGTACTCTGACTTTGTCTTGTTGGATGTTGTGGACATCATTCAAGGCTTCCTGCCCGAGGAAACGTGCTTTTCGGGTCACGTAATCCACGCGCAGGTAACATTACGTCAGCTCGTGCGACGAACACACACTGCTCCGCGAGGAACCCAGACAAAAGCCGGCGCGTGTATTCATCCGCGGATCAATAACCAGTCGCGTCCGCTAAAAACCCGGTCCCAGCTCGCTATCGCGGTGTAGCCGAGCGTAGTTTTATCTATCAAGTATTTTTTAGTTGCTGGGTCAGGGAGAGGTTTGCGTTCGCGCCGCGTAGATGGCGCGGAGTGCGGGGACTATTTGGGGCGTTAACGTCGGATGCAGACGGCAGCGTGGTGCGGCCCGCCGGCTGCCACGGAAATAGCTGATTGGCAGTTGCTTACAATGCCCTACCCTGAGCGAGGTAAATTTGTTAGGGTCGAACAGCCTCCTCCCACCTCCTGGGATCGTCGCCAACCGCCTGTTCATGACAAAGAGAAGGGTCGGACATCCCCAGGGTGGGGAACAAAGATAATAGTAGAGGCTGGCCTCTCCGTTACCCCAGCCCACAATCGCTGTGCCGCCCGCGTTTGCATGCACACAGTACACATACTCACACTCGTCCAGTACTGTGTATGTACATAGTGGATTCAATACACCGCCAGATAAAAAAAAAAAGTTTTCTGTGTTTACATTATCTCAAAAAGAAAATCAAACATAATGACGGAAGGTTGGAATCAACAAAAAAAAAAAAATTGTAAGTGAAAACAAAAGACCATTTGTTTTAATTCCGCGGGGGAATTTTTTGCCTTCAGAGATTTCGGTCAAGGTCATCTTGTTCTGCTTTTTATAAGCGAGTGTTATTACGCGCGAGGAAATACCGAGCGAGCGGTGAGGAAAAAAAAGACTTGGCAAAAAGAAAGGCCTTGAATCTTCACTTTTCTCTTGTTGGTTTTTTTTTGTCCTAGGTTTTGTTTGACTTCAGTGAATTGACGGAAAGCTATTATTGTCTAGCCGCGCTGAGCCCGGCAGTTTTAGCAATGTTTTCGTTCGTATTTATTTTTTTTAATCGACTAACGTGTTACTTAACCTTTATTATTCAATGTTATGGTATTATAAAGTATATTTAAGAGATCAGTAATCATTAGGAATAATTCTAAACTGATTTAAAAAATCAGCAATTAACCATAACTTAATTCACCTAAAAACTTTATATGCTCCGAATTCAATAAAACCATCGATCAAACAGCGTACTATGATTGATTTTTTAACGTTTTTAAAATAGAGTGCACACTCGACGACATAGAAATAAAAGAATTAAAGAACTCGACTATAAAACTACATTCATTTTGTGCAGTGTGTGTCCGTTATTCCACCGAAACTCAGCTCCATAACAATTCTATAATTCCATCGTATGATCAGAATATTCTAGTCTTAATTAGGGGAATTCGATAATAAATCTCCAGCTCTGCTGGTGTTTCCACCAAGCGAAAAATAAATTAGGCCCATATACTCTAATTTTCGTCTTCAAACTCTTGAATTTTACTGCAGGTGTTAGAATTTATGTTCTTTTCAGAGCTGCTTATCCATGTGAAAATATTAGGTATTCATTTGAATCTCGCATGTCTGGGCAAAAACTTTATTTCAACGAAAACTGTATTTTCTCTTAAACGTATTCCAATGTGCTATAGGTCGTTCACGGTAAATTGAACACGTTTGAAGCCCTAGTTACTTTTTCTTTCAATCAATTTATATCCTTCCACTACTTGTTAATGTAAACCCTGCCACGTGAGGAATAAACACAGTGTATACATTCACCATACCCAAAACCAAAAGTGCGGGGCCACAATGAAATTAATTTATTGGTTATTATGGCTGATGATGATGAAACAGCTTCAAAAAGTGCTCACTTTACCATGAACGGACTATACACACCGGTATTCATATATATATATATATATATATATATATATATATATATATATATATATATATATATATATATATATATTATATATATATATATATAGACACACACACACCTATAAACTTCAATAATTTAATTTTCTTTGTCGCATCTATAGAGGAGCGCAGCTACACTGCAATGAATAAGAAGATGCGTGGTACATAACTGCCTATTACGTGACAAGACGAAGAAGATTCAAATCATTGCGAGCAGATGGTTAAATTGCACGGTGATCAGAACCCGCTAACGTAATAGAATCTCGTTGACCAACACCGTTTACCGTTGCTCATCATTCGAAATGTTACGATGTGTTTCGTTGTTAACACTTTTGAGAGCGGGACTTGACTATATTGACTGGAGATTAAAGACAAGCTATAATTGAGTCGGCTGTACTCGCAACTGCATGACCTCCAGTTTTGTTGTATTCGCATTTACAACCGTCTTATTGGGTCACACGACACCGGACACCACTATAGAGCATTCATTACTGGCCGACTTTCTGCCAATAGTTGGCAATGCCGAGTTGAAAGTTCTCTCGTACATAGGCAATCCATCTTGTTCATTTGAGTGATTTACACTCGGAGTGATACCGACCAGGGATAGGAAGGTTTAGCGAGTTCAATGACCTGTAGGCTAGACTCCACAGTCCTGTGTATCCTCGGGCCTCAGATGTTTGTTCACTAGCTGCTGCTCCAGAGAGAAGCCAATATTACTCCACACCTGCCAGTATGCTTGGCCCAGAGTCTTCCAGAGCGTGTTTAATAAACTGTTATCCAGTTACAAATAGTACGTAAGTGTACACGTATTTGACGCCTTAGCTTGTCTTCAGGTGAATACGCAAAATTTTCCTATCCCTACATATAGTTAAACCATAACTAGAGAACTGTAATATTAGAGGACAGTTTAAACTGAAAACACTTTTACCATTGGAATACGCTTGTTATAGGACCATGCTTTATTTGATACGCCCCGGGTAACTCTGAGCCAATAAATGAACACTTCACAACCGTGTGCCCCAACCACGTACAGTTCACTCAGAAAGAGAGTGACAACATCTGGACAGCAGCAAATCAAGGAACGTCGTCTGCTTCAGTATATATACAGTACTGTGAATTCTAACTTGAAGCCGAATAATAACGCGAATTTTGCAGGTCCCTACGGCATATACTGTTCTACTTTTACACATTATAAATTATCACTCTTTCCTAGAAAAAAAAATAAGCGCACAGTTTTGCATAATACATGTCAAAATCACAATGTTACTGTTTTAGAACATGTACAAATATTTAAAACTTACTTATGTACAGAAAGAGATAATTCGCACCGAAAGAAGATGCCAAGAAATATTTCAAGACGTAAAATCGCAGCATGCAAGGAAATGTTTTTGAAATTTCAATAAAAAGCTGAAAATACGGAAATTGTTGAATTTTTTTAATTTGTGACAGCCCATGAATGTTTGTAAAAAAATAACTTTTGCAAAGCAGAGCTACCTTAAAATGAATTACAGCATGACCTTCCAGTTGCCCTTGGTAAACTTCCTGCAATTGGTTTCATTTAAACATTTACAAAAAAACAGCAAAATTTTGACTTTGACGTCATTTCGGAAAATAACTTTCTATCTAAAAAAAAAATTGTTATGAGGAAAAAGTAGTCACACATAATGTCTAACAAAAATAAAATATCACAATTTTTTTCGTGGCGAAAGCCTTTAAGTTAATTGTACAAGTATAACCTTGGCTCCCACAGACAATTTCATATTAGACTAATTAATTAATTCGAGCAAAGTAAAATTACTCCGACAGCATAACTCAGAGTTTAGATATTCAGATTCTACAGGTCCTTTGAATTCAGAAGTTTAAAATACTGTTCACCCAATTCACACATCACAGTCAGTTTATTGCATGTAACTACAGTTGACAATCGTCTCTCAAGACATCACTGCTAAGAGCCGGCCGAATTTTCCCACTCACTAAGTTGGCAAGTTGTACTTAGCCCATACACTATAGAATGGCTAAAGATGATAGTAGTCTATCGCGGGAAAAGTTGACTGTTCCGTAGGATTCAACTTACTGTACACATTTCCGACATATTTCTTTCCTTATTGTCTCTCATGCATGCATGAAACGTTACCCCATTTCACTGGGCCAATGAGGATTCTGATACTATCAGGCAAAACGTTCGTGATTGGTCTGCAAACAACTTATCCGAGACAAAACCTTGTTCGTTCAATTAGAGTGTTTTAGAAGATATGTTGGCTCAAAAATTTTCGCAATTTTCCATCATCTCTAAGAATGGTGTCTTTTCTTTTTTCTTTTTGCTAATTTACATCTGAAAGATATCTACTGAATTCTTCCAAATGCACGAACACTTAGATTTGTATGGGTTAGAGCCCCGAGTAAGTCTTTTTCACAAATTCATTTAGTGGCGAGGTAGACATTAAACACTAGCTCTTTTCTCCTGCCACAGTGATTGGACGGCAGTTCTATAGACACGCCCCCGTTTAACTGCAAGCCAGTAATAAGCAGGTAGCAGTAGTGTGAGTGAACGTTGAGAGAGTCAAGAATATTTCGCGAAGTAATATCAGAACAAGAAAGACGTCAAACACGTGTACTCTGGAGTCGCTGTTGCGACTGGACCACAGTTCGTAAATCACCTTTCACACTGTCAACATTTTCCCTCAAACTGCTTCCAATAAGTTTGGACTATTATGACGTCATCGAAACGTCATAAACGCCACCATATTTGTCCGAAAAAGTTGGTTGCCTTCAGTTTCCATCAGATATTCGAAGATTGGACAGGTTCTAAAATTGATTTGTAGTTTGACGGTCTCAGCCAACCAGAATCGTGCACGACAAAAATGGACGTCAAGCAACTTTAAAATAACGAATAATTGCTGGAAACGTAGTAGTTTACGACGATGATTAATTTATGTCCTATCTGTCTGAGCATTAATGCTATTTTAAGTGAATATTTCACATATTTCGAAAACAGAGGCATTAAATTCTATTATGCAGTAAACATCTCCGATAAATAAAATATGAATTTAGTGAAGAAATGAAAATTAACTACAACATTCCTTACATCTTTTTTTCTTTAATAGACTGCACGGAAAAACAAAAGCAATATCTCACAATGAAAATAATTTTTAAATAACAATTCAAATTAGATTCTCCCAATAAAAAAATTTGACAGTGTGAAACATTTGCAAACACATTCAAGATAATTTGATAAAATTTGTTGGAAGGAAAAATTTGATGGCCATATTATATCTTAAAATGTTATTGTCAAATATAGTTGAAGGCAAATATTTGACAGTGAGACAGGGGCTTTAGACGCTCCCTGGAAGACTCTGAGCCAGTTGCAGAATTGCAAGGAATCAATTAGCGAACCCCATATTGCCAGCTGAGGAATAACACTGGGGCCTGCAACCAATGAACAACTATCCGAGGCTCAACTGTACACAGGATTGTGGGGCTTAACCTGTAGGTCATTGAACTCGTGACATATTCCCTATCCCTAGCGTTAAACAGTCCTGTACGAAGGCCTCACATGATCACAGCGACCAATAAGTATGGTATATATGATAGTTTATTGCAGGGACAGTTGACTGTTTGCTGGGATTCAACGTGCTGTACACATGTCCTACAGTTTTCCTTACTTGCTGGCTGTCATGATGTATGAAGCTACGGCCCCATTTCACTGGGTCAATGAGGATTCTGATAGGTACCGTAAGACAGCGTTCGTGATTGGTCTTTTAACAACTTAGACAAATCAAAACCTGGTTCATCCAGTCATGACAGAATTAACTAGTTAAGAGTGTTATAGAAGATATGTTGGCTCAAAATATTTGCGTGATTTTTCCATCATCTCTGTCAATAAGCAAACGATAGTGTCTCGAGTGTATATAGGACTGTAAAGACACACTTTTGCCACATCGATCCTCTATTTATGGGTTATCGTTAGGGGCAGCTGTTTTTCGCGAAAATATTTCAGGACAAGTTGCGTTCCAAAACACTTTCGTTCGGAACAACTTTCGTGATAGGACCATATGAATTGTTATGCAGCTGATCTGCCCGCCCGCGAATCACAGACAATCATAATAGGAGAAACTTAATTCTGATTGGTTCACTCACGTAGCAGTCTGTTTACACACAAAGAAAAGCTGCCAATAGCCAAAGGATGACTGCAAGTGTGCACATAGGATATTGAAGTTTAGTCTTTGTGTGAATATTTTCACGAAAAACAGTCAGCCCTAGTTAGCGTTACAGGTGATGGATAGGGCAACCTGTTTTTCAAGAAAAGATTTCCTCACGTCCTAAATCTCAATACCCTACCGGCACACCAGCAGTTTTTATTAATTATATAATTGAGACATTTTATATGTAATTAAAAAGTGCATTTAAAATTAAAAATTAAAATTGGAATAGTTTATAAATATAGATGCGTTCAATCTTAAACAAAAAACCTTAGTTGAAGATACTAGCACAAAAAACGACTGAGAGGCCTTTGTCCAAATTTAGACTTGGATTCCTTATACGGCCACGCATGGTGAAGACTGGCCTTAAAATCATCCAACTGCGATACTGGTTCTGAACGGACGTGTTCTGGACAACTAGTCGTGGAATCTTTTCGCGGGAAATAGGCGTCCCTAGTAATGTACAATGATTAAACACACTGGAAAATTGTAGAAGATTTTTGATCCAACATATTTCCGATACCACTCTAGCTGGTTTATCCTTCTACGATTGGATGATCAAGGTTCAGAGTGGGCGAAGTTCTTTCCAGGCCAATCACAAACGTTCAGCTCTAGATTATCAGAATCCTTGTTGGTGCAGTGAAATGAGATAATAGCTTCGTACCACAGATTGAAGACTCATCTTTAGTCTATGCTTCATACACGCATGATGGCCAATTACTGGGACCACCTGCTTTTCGCGAAAAGAGATACGGGAAGACTAGACTCCAATGTCCTATGACGTAATTGCAGTTTTCAATCGGACACGTGTCTTTGTCGCATGCAATTCCTTAACTTACTAGGTCGATTAGAATCAGGTAACTCCGACAGTGACTGTCCATGATTCGTGGGCAGACACCTGCAATGCGTGACACTTAAACCCACCCAATCACGAAAGTGGGTCTGAGCTCTAGTGTTTGGAGTACAAGTAGCCCTGAAATATTTTCGCGAAAACACAGGTGGCCCTACCAATAACGAAAGAAAACTGTCAGGCATGAGTAATGTAAGTCGAAGCCTATAGCAAACAGTCAAATATTCCCGTGATAAACCATCATCTTTAATGTCTGTTGTCACGGAAATGTTTAACTGTTTCCAAGGCAACTATGCAAGGTAAGGCACATGCCAGAAATTTGCTTTCGTGAGTGAGTGAAGAGATTTGGACGGCTCTTAACATCGAGGTCTTGAGAGCCTATGAGGGTGATTGAGGTAAGAATGGAGCAGCGCCGGAATGAAATGGCGGGGAAACGGGACGGCCCCGAGAAAACCCGCCGACCAACGGCATCGTCAGGCACGATTCCCACTTGCGAAAATCCGGGAGTAACCCAGCCGGGGATTGAATCCGGTTCGCAAAGATGGCAGGCTAACCGCTGAACCACCGCGGTCCCTATTTTATACTAGAGGTCTGGATGCTCAATGTTAAAAGTTTGGCAAAGAGGAAATTTCCGCCACTAAGTAAGAGTTAGTGTCAGCAAGGTACCAGGATTTCTCTCCATTTTCTAGTTTTAAAAAAATAGTTGGAATAATCGTAAATCCAATATAAAATAACTTCGTAACTAAGTAAAATCTTTATCTTTTATAATTCATGTAGGTTATAATTTTAACTAAAAGTTACCTTTTGGAAGACTGCGGCATTTAGCGGCAGAAATGTTCCCTATGCTTAACTCTCCCATTAAAAAAAAATCAAGTTTTGTTCCGTATAGGTTGTTCACGGTAAAGTGAGCACTTTTTAAGCCCCCCCCCCCCCAACAGGCATTAACAACTAATAAATATATCTTATTGCAGCCTCAGGCATTAAATTTGGAGGTTCGTGAATGTATACACTTTGTTTATTGGTCACATTGCAATATTTATATTAAATAGCAGCAGGGCGATGGAAATTGGATGAAAGGAAAAAAATTAGAGATGCCTTTAAAAGTGCTCACTTTACCGTGAACAGCCTATACCTGTAATAACTTATACAATAACTTTGACCGAATCTAAAAGATTACACCAGAGAGACAAAGTACAGCATTTGTGCGCACTCAATGGTATTTTTATTTTAACCCTTTTTTTCCCACGTTGATTTACAACTTCTGGTGTTACAAATGAGAACATTTTTGATGCTTGCTGTACTTAAACTAGCAAAGAATTTGTTTCGTCATCTCAACCAATAATCTGCAGTCTTTGTGCTTGATGATCAGCGATACGAACCAGTCGTAACGTTGTGCAGTAGCATGGTTTAGGAATCAGTTAACCACAAGGAAGATCATTGGTCACTGAGCCTCTCAGAGTGCATCACCGGTCAAATATAAGCTTCCTGTGCCACATGTCGACGATTGTCTACAATTGGTAGAGAGCATAGAAAGAGCCACGAGTATTTCGCGGATTGAGCTGGCAGCAAGCTAGGCTGGACACTCGAGACATTATCGTCTGCTTATTGGTAGGGGTAGCGAATAGATTCCAAGACTAGTTGTGTTGCAAGACACTGTAGGGTTGTTTACCTGTCTTGATTGGCTGAATGATTATATGACACGTGGATAAATGTCTGCGCACGAATCAAGTAGGAGCCGTGCTGATGTTGCCGAATTCTGAGTGGCCCGGTCAAATACGAAAACTCCTTCTCAAGGAGACAGCAACCAATGGCAACACAAACTGCTCTTTGTTGCTTACAGTTTTGAATTCTACCGTGTAATCATTTTTTTCCCCGCGAAAAATCACGCTAGCTCTAGTTATTGGCTGCTGTGATCAAGCGAGGCCTCTGTACAGGACTGTTAAACCCTACTCACAGTACTGCTTCCTGCTTATTACTGGCTCCAGAACTGTCGTCCAATCACAACAGTAGGAGAAAAGAGCTAATGTTTGGTGTCTATCTCGCCTCCGAATGAATTCGCGAAATACTCGTGGCTCTAATGATAGAAAATCGCGAACAATTTTTGAGCCAACATATTTTCTATAACGCTCTGACTAGTTTTTTTCTTTCATGATTGGATGAACAAGGTTTTTACCCGGCTAAGTTGTTTGCAGACCAATCACGAACGTTCTGCCACATAATATCAGAATCCTGAAAGGTCCAGTGAAATGAGGTGGTAGCTCCACACATGCATAACAGCCAAGGAAATCTGTGGGACACGTGTACAGAACGTTGAATTCCAGCGAACAGTCAACTTTCCCCGCGATAAACCATCATCTCTCTAACAATGGACATGAAAGGGTTAACATAAGTATGAAATGCTTGTGATTCGTGACATAATTTGATATAGGCTGTTCACGGTAAAATGAGAACGTTTGAAAGCCCTGCTTAAGATCTACTTGTTTGCACGTTGTGTATTCTTTCGCCTTGTGTAAAATCAGCATTTGCCATGGGCCTCATCACTTGATTCATGCGTCGGTCTAGTGAAACTGTGAAATTATCAGGAAATTAGATATTTTACAAATATGGTAATTTTTACACTTCGATGCATTAAAAAGAAACAGAAAACAATTTCAGTAATCGCGAATGGTTACCAAGCACTTTCTATTCGCCGTTAAGATATGGAACTACTTCCCATCCATCGTTGCCAACTTTGCTGGGCGCATGTCTCTCAGTGCGCCCGTAAAAAATATATGCAGGCAGGGGCAGTGATTTTTTTTTTTTTTTTTTTTTTTTTTCAAAAGTTGATTTCGAAAGTGCTCATTTGATCGTGAACAGCCTTTAACAACGAAGCACCTCATACATGGGGTTATTTTCCAAAGGTTTGATTGAAAAGGTGTGTAGGCACCGCGAATAGACTATACAGAACCTATAATGGCCGTGCTGGAGTCTAGTCTGTTCACAGTAAACCGAGCACTTTAAGGGGACCATGTAGCTGCGCGTCCAAGGTCAAGAAGCGATGGAGCGATACGGGCGACAGTTACACGCACGTCTATTGCTTCGTCGCTCCTACGAGCAAAGCGTTCACTTATTTCCGTCTTAACGCTGTAGGTACTGTGCTAACTAGATCAGTAACATAAGAATTTTACTACACGCGATGAAAGCCCACAGATTAAACTACGCTCATATATTTCTACTTTTCTCTGCCGCTTAAGTAAACTGGATTTTAAAAAAATGCGATATTTGACCACTTTCACGATTTTTTTCTCCACGAATACACTAAACATAACATAATAAAAAATATAGGCCTATAGACAGCGGTTTTTTTTTGTATCCTTTCTGGCAGAAAGTCGTATTTCCATCACTTTTATTTACCGAGATACGCGTTTACGCGCAATTGAGGATTTCACAGAAAATGTTTCCGTACATAGTTCTCTTAAGAACTACGTGTACGCACACCATATGTAAAATTAACGTTGCCACACTCCCGATTACTTTATTCATGCGCCGGTCGAGTGAAACTGTGAAACCATATTTACTAGTCATAACCAGGCCCGCCAGGAGGGGGAAGGGGTCCCGGGTCGGGCCTGACTCGTAAATTTCTATTTATAAAACGAAGTATTACTTATAAATATAATTTCGACACCCAAAACTTATTAACTTTTTATGCATGAATGACAACTATCTATGTTGTTGTAAATATTCGATTTTTGGAGGATGGGGAAGGGGGGGGGGGGCACAGCACGCATTGCTCAGGGGCCCGGAATTTCTCTTGGTAGACCTGACTTAAGGCCCTTACACAATTGAAAACTTTTAACATTTGACTTTACCATTTGACTTTACATTTGCTTTCCCACGTGTTTCTTATGAAGCTTGACACAGTGGAGCTGCCACAGGTAAAGTCAAGCACAAAAGACTTTACGATTTCGAAAAGTTAAAATTTTACGTCAAAGTCAAGCAGCCATTCTGCCTAGAATCCAACAGAAATTATATGGAAAGTGTGTTATTTTATTGTATAGGCCGTTCACGGTAAAGTGAGCACTTTTGAAGCCCTAATTACATTTTTCTTTCAACCAATCTATATACTTCCCCCGCTTGTTAATGTAAACCCTGCCATGTGAGTAATAGACACAGTGTATATATTCACCATTCCCAAAACTAGAAGTCCGAGGCAGCGATAGAATTTATTTATTGGTTATTATGTTCGACGAAACAGCTTCAAAAATTGCTCACTTTACCGTGAACGGCCTATAAGGCGATTTTTACCTCGGTAGATATATTAAACAAAGCTTGTCTTAAATTATATATCCTATGGCAAACGAATATAATGTGGAAAGGAAACATATTAATTTACATTTTTGAATATAGTAAACAAGCGAGGCTTTTGTTTTGAAATAAACTTTTAACAGAAATTTTAAGCCTATTAAAAAAAAAAAAGTACGTAAAATGCATTCCTGTATAATGTGATAATGATTTACATAACAAGACACACATTTTTATGAAGCTCGCGAAACCGATGTTTAATTGTTTTCAACTCTGACAACAATTTTGTGTATTGGTGGTTTCGTCAAAGTAAAGGACATGTAAAGTGAAATGTTGAAGTTTTCTACTGTGTAAGAAGCTTTAGGCCAATATGCATAAGAAATTAAAGTAAAATAAATTATTTCAGTAACTTCACACAAATATAGTTCAATGTTAAGACAGGTAACTACCCTTACACCGTTACGTCGTTATGAACGTTACTGGGCGCCGAGTTTATTACTTGTTTTTCTCGTTAAAATACATGCGCTTGTAGGGACAGCGACATATTTCAGAGGCTGTTTTGAAACGTGTTCAGTCTGTTAGCCGGTAATAACCTCCAGCAGCAGCCAATGCGAATACGATAACTGGTTGAGCACACGAGCGGCTGCGGAAGCAGGTCACTGGAATCCGCGATTATTTCCCGATCCTAGGCGACCGCGAGTATATGAATACAACAGGTGGCTTTGGCCCGCGAAGGGCGCAGAGCCAGTTAAAGACTTTTGATGCGAACGTTTGAAGAAATATCTACTCCAAACTCACATTACTTTAACGTCAACATCGATTTGCACATACAGACTGTTCGCGGTTTCTTCACACTTTTTGAATCTAACCTTTGAAAAACCACTCCATGTATAAGTTGTTTCGTTGTCTCATAAATACATCGTGTATCACAAGCGTTTTATATTTCTGTTATTGTAAAAGTACCATTTTTTTGTTAAATTTAACTTCTACTTATATTTTATCTACTAATTATAATATTTCAATTATAATTTATATGAATTAAAACAGTGAGAAAAGAGATGTGTTGGCAATGCCTAGTAAGAAATAGTTCTTATGCAAAATATAATTACACTGAGAGCGCACGAACATGGTGCGTTGTCCCTCGCACGTAGTTTCCTAGACTCGGTTAAGCCTTGCTTGCATTAAGCGGAGGAATATGTCCTGGAAGTAGAACTTTCCCAGGACTTCAGGAAGATTGCAAGTGATTATGAATGGACCATATGAGGAGTCTAGCTTGCTGCAGTCTTTTATCGCGAAATAATACGGTTTCTACACTGACAGAAATATTATCGTAGTCAGTTCATGGCTGCTTCCGACTTTTCTCAAGCCCTGCTGAAGTTCTTCTAAGATATTCCTCTGCATCGTGCAAACAAAGCTTAACCAAGTCTACAAAATTACACCAGAGTGACTGCCCACTGCATTCGTATGCACTCAGTGTAATTATATTTCGCATAAGAAACTTTTTCTTTCCAGGCATTTATTTATTTATCCTTATTTTTTGTGGGCGCAATTAAGGCATAATTTGCCTTCTCCACCACTGAAACCACTGTCCACATAGGCCTACATACATCCTATTTATATAAGAGCAATAATTAAGAATAAAATTACATAAATCAATATAACTAGTTGTCATGACTAACTGATAATGTGATGTACACTACGGTAATATAACAGTCCATAATAATAATAAAACTATAACTATTTCAATAATTGCATGCAAATTAATTAACTGGTATCACAGTACAATATTAAGAATGCTTTCTCACTGTTTTAATTCATATAAATTATAAATGAAATATTATAATTAGTAGAAAAATATTAGCAGAAGTAGAATTTGACAAAAAATAAGGTACTTTTACAATAACAGAAATATAAAACGCTTGTGATGCACGAAGTATTTAGGAAACAACCAAAAAACTTATACATGGGGTGATTGTTTTAAATGTAAGATTCCAAAAGTGAGAAGAAGCCGCAAATAGACTACTATGGTTGGGCTTCTGCTACATGTTGGAAAGATCAAAGTTGAAAGTTTAGCAATCAAAAGTTTCCACCACTACGCTAGCGTTCGTGTCGGCAATGTATCAGGTTTTTAATTATTTATGTTTTTTTACGTTAAAAAAACAAGATATTTGTAATAGCCAGAAATAAAATATAAAATAACTCTGTAAATAAGTAAAATATTTCTCTTTTATTATTCACGTAGCTTAGAATTTGAATTAAAGTGGCAGTCAACCGGGGTGACTATATACCATGAAGTGACTTTGTCTACCATGAGGTGACTTTGTCTACCATGAAGTGACTTTGTCTACCATGAACTGACTTTGTCTACCACGAGGTGACTGTCTACCACGAGGTGACTTTGTCTACCACGAAGTGACTTTGTCTACCATGAAGTGACTTTGTCTACCATGAGGTGACTGTCTACCATGAGGTGACTTTGTCTACCACGAAGTGACTTTGTCTGCCATGAGGTGACTGTCTACCATGAGGTGACTGTCTGCCATGAGGTGACTGTCTGCCATGAGGTGACTGTCTACCATGAGGTGACTTTGTCTACCATGAGGTGACTTTGTCTACCATGAGGTGACTGTCTGCCATGAGGTGACTTTGTCTACCATGAGGTGACTGTCTGCCATGAGGTGACTGTCTGCCATGAGGTGACTGTCTACCATGAGGTGACTTTGTCTACCATGAGGTGACTTTGTCTACTATGAGGTGACTTTGTCTACCATGAGGTGACTGTCTACCATGAGGTGACTTTGTCTACCACGAAGTGACTTTGTCTGCCATGAGGTGACTGTCTACCATGAGGTGACTGTCTGCCATGAGGTGACTGTCTGCCATGAGGTGACTGTCTACCATGAGGTGACTTTGTCTACCATGAGGTGACTTTGTCTACCATGAGGTGACTGTCTGCCATGAGGTGACTTTGTCTACCATGAGGTGACTGTCTGCCATGAGGTGACTGTCTGCCATGAGGTGACTGTCTACCATGAGGTGACTTTGTCTACCATGAGGTGACTTTGTCTACCATGAGGTGACTGTCTGCCATGAGGTGACTGTCTGCCATGAGGTGACTGTCTACCATGAGGTGACTTTGTCTACCATGAGGTGACTTTGTCTACTATGAGGTGACTTTGTCTACCATGAGGTGACTGTCTACCATGAGGTGACTTTGTCTACCACGAAGTGACTTTGTCTGCCATGAGGTGACTGTCTACCATGAGGTGACTGTCTGCCATGAGGTGACTGTCTGCCATGAGGTGACTGTCTACCATGAGGTGACTTTGTCTACCATGAGGTGACTGTCTGCCATGAGGTGGCTGTCTACCATGAGGTGACTGTCTGCCATGAGGTGACTTTGTCTACCATGAGGTGACTGTCTGCCATGAGGTGACTGTCTGCCATGAGGTGACTGTCTACCATGAGGTGACTTTGTCTACCATGAGGTGACTTTGTCTACCATGAGGTGACTGTCTACCATGAGGTGACTGTCTACCATGAGGTGACTTTGTCTACCATGAGGTGACTTTGTCTACCATGAGGTGACTGTCTACCATGAGGTGACTGTCTGCCATGAGGTGACTGTCTACCATGAGGTGACTGTCTGCCATGAGGCGACTGTATACCATGAGGTGACTGTCTATCATGAGGTGACTGTCTACCATGAGGTGACTGTCTACCATGAAGTGACTTTGTCTACCATGAGGTGACTTTGTCTACCATGAGGTGACTGTCTGCTATGAGGTGACTGCCTGCCATGAGGTGACTGTCTACCATGAGGTGACTGTCTGCCATGAGGTGACTGTCTACCATGCGAAGTGACTTTGTCCCACCACTTGGAAAAACAATCAAGTGACACTATCGCCCGTATCTTATAGACACACAAGCTGGTGATCGTGTATTTCACTAGGCAGATATGCTAGTCTGAAGAAAACAACTACAGGCGGATCGCTATGTAATAGATTGATATTTGCAAAGGAAAAAATGGGGTTACATTATCTCACTGGTCTTCTAAACGATTATTCAAACCACATCATACCTCGAGACAAAGTTACCGCACTTCGAGGTGGATTGTCCCACTTTTTTGGAAATAAGTTTTGAACGTTAGGAAATGTTTATAGTTTTAAAACAGGATGTCAAATTGTTCGTTGGAATCTCTTCCATCCAATAAAAATATTGGATAAATAATAGCTTATACGTGTTGGTCTGTTTTTGCAGTTTTTAAGACAAAATGAGAGAAAAATGAGTCGAAGTCACTTTATTTCTAAACTACCTTATTCTAAGTGTTATGTGAAGTTAAGACCCAGAGGTAGAGCGGGATTTTATTGTGTCTCAGGGTTAACCCCTTACGCCTACTAGGAAGGAAAATCATGCAAGGAGACATGCATCGTTGCAAAGAGGGATTGGGCAGTCATAGCCTGCACTTTGGGGCCATGACTACCTCCCTAAGTGTACTTAGAGCTAGTCTTAACTAGGAAGAGCAAGGGAAAAACTGCCAAGAGAGACGTAAAAACCCTTGCGACAGAGAAGTAAAAATTTCAGAAAATTATTGTATCCATTAAATTAAATTAAATAGAATGCTACAGGAGATAGAGTATTTGGGGACCTGCTCTTGGTTAGTAGAGTTGGAAGGACTAATAGAGAATGGGCGGGATCCTTATTGCTCTTTAACTTGTAGCCGGCAGTAACCATAGAGGTGTTTGGGCGCCTCTCTGGTGAGGGAAGTGGCTCTATTGGGCCTCTTTCCTCCGATCTCTTCTATGAACCTGAAAATTAAAGGAGAGTAAATGAGGTGCCAGTAAGTGTCGGCAGGGATGGCTCTTACTGGTTTTTACTGGAACATTGAAAGACGGCAATGACCTGTGAATGAAAAGACATATTAAGCTAGCGTAATTGACCTATAGTAATAGCCTATAGTAGCATATGTCCTCGGGGACATATAGGCATATATCTAAAATAATGCTGTGCTACCTCGCCTATTTACACTCATAGTGCTACGACTGCACGGAGCTTTATAGAGGAGGTGGGGGGAGGAGAGAATTTGACTTTAGGGGAGGCCTCTCACCAATTGAAGCATCGAACCACACGACACTGCAGACCTCTCGGCATAGGCGACCTTGGAATCAGCTAGGTTGACGGTACATTCTGGAAGGCAGGCGTGCACAGATGCGGCAATTCCCCCAATGCTAAACTATCCCAAAGTGAAACATGTACTGTTCGTAACTTGAGTAGAATGAACATTCAGTATACGACTACAGCACAGGTGGCAACATGAACTAGCGGCAGGAGATAGCGGCTATGTGCACGACCACACAGCAATTAGACAAAAGAGGACACTTGCATATTGTAACGATCTTCTTATTTTGAAGTCTTTTCCAGAGCTGGTGGGTGGGTGGGTGATAGGTGCCTGGATTAATACCAACAGCAGAACCGCATTAAGAAAAATTATCACCTAGTATAATAAAACAAAAATTATAATAATTTTCAATGATTATTTTGTGATAAATACGCTTAATTGAAGTAGTTAATTATCACGCTGTGTTCAATGTTGAATAAAATAGCTTATTTAGAATTTTTTTTGAATGAAGCTTTAAAACTGCATAATTAGAACCTACTTGACTAACACCATCTAGTTGCCGAATTATGTTTTCAGCAATAATTAACTATATACCTGTGTTGTTTGTGTTAGCTCTATATCTTGCATACTTACGCTACCCCCAGATGTGACCAACACAATAGAATAAATCTTGCACAAGCAGTGCAAAAAACGGATTAAATACTTCTAATCGTTTTAGTAAGTTATTAAATCAGCATATGAAAGATATGTGGGTTAACTCAGTATGTTTGAGATAGAAAACACTCATAGACCGTGTGATTGGCCCAGAGAGCGCTCTTACGTGCTTTCTGTCGGACACGGATGACGTCACAGAGAGCGCTCTCTGATCGTCTCAATTCGTCGGAGAGAGCGCGAAAGAGCGAGAGCACAGAGAGAGCACGAAGTTGTATACTCGCTGGCACTCTCTCGCAGGCGCCATATTTGTTTACATTATTTCCGTGTTTGAGTAAGGTTATAGTAGTTTTCTGGGACAAAACAGGATTTGCTTTTTTACTATAAGCGTATGATTTCAACTGTTTTAAACAGCGAAATAACATACGCGACACGTATTTATACAAATTTAAATACGGACTTCTGACTAAATCTCGTTTTTTTTTGCCACTTTGATGCGACATTACGGTTAAATATAAAACAAAAATAATAGTATTTTATGCACTATTGATTGTTTAGGTAGTGCGATAATTATTTGTGAATCAATTTGAACGTACAATAGCCATGATCGCGATTTTAGCCAAACATAATTTCCCGCCCTTTGGCATTAGCTATTTGCCTGACGTCTGAGAGAAACGAGAGAGTGGTTGTCTCAATTCCACAGAGCGAGAGCACGAGATCTGTTCCGTAAAATCATTAATTGTAGTGGTAAAATGCGTATGTTGATGTTACTAACTTCAAATAACGCGATTGTAAGCCTTGCCTACCGTGTGCTCGAGCGCGCGACCGACTGCAATACTGGGCTAGTACGTGGGCCTCTAGAGGGGCAGGCTGAGGCAAGGAGGAAGGTTATCTGTCGGCGAGGCGACCGCCCCCCGCCCCTTAGCCAACAAGTGAGGTTAGGCGAAGGGGGGGCGGGGAGACGGGACCACGCCCGCACTCACATCCAAGGACACCGTCACCTCCGTCCTCAAACACGCTAGCATCGCTCAAGCCATTCTTCTCTTGCGTATTCGCGAGTTAGCATGTCTTATAGGCTGTTCACGGTAAAGTGAGCACTTTCTAAGCCCCTCCCAACAGGCATTAACCAATCATAAATATATCTTATTGCAGCCTCGGGTACTAAAGTTTGAGGCTGGGGAAATGTATGCTGTGTTTATTGGTCACGTTGCAATGTTTGTATTAGAAAGCAGCAGAAAGATGGAAATTGGATGAAAGGAAAATTTTAGAAGGGCCTTAAAATGTGCTCACTTTACCCTGATCAACCTATACATGTCTTACTACCCCTTAGTCGCTCGTCACAGTACATTAAAACATGCATTTACTCACAATTCTAACTATTCTAAGGTTTACTTAACAATAATTCATAATATATTATGTATTATTACTGCAACAACTACACAGTAAAGTAATTCTCGTGCAGACACAAACAAATTAATTATAAAACCCTCGCCACTCCAGTCAAGGGAAAGCAACATTTTATCGCTATTTTAACTTCGTTTGGCTAATAACCTCCGCTTTTTTTATAGCAGACTGTCGCTAACTCTCTCACAGGGAGCTCGTGACAGTACTTCACTAGTCCTGAACTTCAAAATCCTGCGCTTATTAATTAAATTAATTTCGCCGCTCTCCTTTATCCCGCACAGGCAGGGAAAATGAGAGTAAAATTCAGCTTTGGAAACAGCTCCCAGGCGCTAGCTACCCTGGGAATCCTGTAAAATAATGATTGTTCCGCAGCATTAAGTATTTTTGAATGTTGGGGAGGGGGTTAGCTCCTCCTTCCCTTCGCAATCTAACTGATGACCTTCTGTGTGGCCAAGGTCCCTCGCAAGGAATCGATCCACCCCCGCGCTGCTGCGGGAGCAGCGTCCCAGTGATGTAAAATGGCGGTGGTCTCCTTACATATCTCTCCCGCTAGGCTACGTTCCGTCACGGCTGGACTCGCAATAGTCCGGCCAGTGGTCACGTGACCTTCAACCACAGACTAGGAGAAGGCGAGATCGCGGGCTGCGCACAACTATTACCCCGTGTCCCGACATTGAACTGCTTTTATGCCCACGCGACTAGCGAAAACGGCACGGCTGGGATTTTAGGTTAGAAAACTGATTTGTAAATAAATGCTAAGTTGTATGTAGGCCTATACTTCCTACAACCAATTTGTAATGCAGTTTGGTTTAATTCAAATTGGTAAAAGTATTTTATTAATATCATAGTGCTTGTAAATTAAAAATTAATTTATGCAGGGATAGGGAAATTTCGCGAGTTCAATGACCTGTAGGCTAGACTCCTCAGTCGTCAGCATACTGGAGCCTCAGCTGTGTGTTCATTGGCTGTTGCCCCACACCTGGCAGCAATGGGATTCGCAAGGTGTTTCCTTGCAAGTCTGCTATTGGCTCAGAGGCGTGCAGGGCGGGTCTAATAAACTGTGAACCAATTGCGAAGGTGGCTTCACTATATATATATATATATATATATATATATATATATATATATATATATATATATATATATATATATATATATATATATATATATATATATATATATATATACGTGTATGACGTCTATCTTGTCACGAAATGAATTCGCGAAATTTTCCTATCCCTAGATATAAACAAACACTTTCATCACTGCCGACCACGTGACTTTGACAGTTGTGTATTATTGGGGTAGGTCAATGTTGGGTGCATGTACCTCATCCTTAATCTATGCCTTCGACCAACCACAGGGCAACTTTTGTTTATATACGTCCTTCTGTCACATATTTACCAAACTAACGTTTGATGGACGGGCGGTTGAGCCTCCGCCTTCTCACATCCCTCAGGCGCGGGGATACGCACTTTGAAATAAAATGCAAGGCCCTGGGTTTGTCTTGAAAATGCATTTCCAACACAAGAAAAATAGCGATGGTAAGTTGTCACAGTTAGTTGTTGCCGTAGAGAAGGATTGACAGACAACGGATTGCTGTGAATCGCTTTCAACTGACAGACGAAAACGGTAGACGGATCACTAGGTAAATCCGAATTTTGCGAAAACATTTCCGCGCATGTTAGATTTCAGTACCCTACTGGCATATTTAGGTTATTCACGGTAAAGTGAACACTTTTTAAGGCTCCTACAGAATTTTCCTTTTGGTCAATTTTTATCTTTCCGCCACTTTTTAACAACAATATTGCCATGTGACTCATGGTGCATACTTTCAACACTCTCAAAAGTTAATGTATGAGTCCCCAATAAAACATACTTATTAATCGACAACGCCTAGTGGGAGGGCCTTAAAAAGTGCTCACTTTACCGTGAACAGACTATACTAGCAGTTTTCCTGTGCTCATTGGCTGATGATCTTCGGAAGGAGATGCATCCTCACTTGACTGGACAATCACAGGTAGGTGGCTTTAATTATGGACGTATCTGCTTCATGAGCAATTTCATAGGAAGTAGGCCTAAATCATCCAATCAAAAAATGTATGTGAGCTATAAGACTTTGAAATGCAACTATAGTTAAGCATTTTTTTTCTCGCAAAAATCGGGCGTCCTTAGTGATACAGTGTAGGACATTTCACTATTCTCAAAAGTTAACCTTTGAGGCTGCATTATTAAGTGGCTAATGCTTGTCGGGAGGGCCTTAAAAACTGCTCGTTTTACCGTGAGCTAGTTGCTGTCTTAAATTATAGTTGGGGACACCCGAGTTTCGCGAAAAGATTTCCTCGCATGCTGGATTTCAATACCCTACGGCTTTACCAACCGTTCTCTTTTGCTAATTGGCAGCGTATTTTTGTGTGAATATCTTCTCCTACTTGAATGGCAAATCGCAGTTAGGTAACTTCAATACTGTGCATATGTGATTCGCGTTACGAGGAAACCATCCAATCACGAAAGTGGATCTGAGCTGAAGTATTATTTAATACAACTGGTCGTGAAATTCGGGTGTCCCTAATTATAGTGAGCCGTCTCTTGATAGGACTGCAAGGGATTACTAGAGACCTGCAGAATTTGCTCTATTGTTTGTTAACAAGCTAGGCTCCACTTCCCTATAGTTAAATATGCAGATTCACTAACTTCATTGACTACTTGCAACATGCTCTGCGTCACGTCATTTACCCGCGTGCTCGCGCTGAGGTTGATGGCCCTACCTATGAGCTTTTACTATTGGCTATCAGCAGAGATCTGAAGAATTAGCGGATTCATTTCGGGACAAGCTAGAATGCAAAGCACGTGTATTTATACCGCTTAAGCCATTGGTCCACACGACCTCCTGGAGAATGATGTCCAATCGTCGCCTTCCACTGCGACAGCAGACAACCAATGTGCAGTTGATATTGTCATATTGGTACATAAGACTGTAGAGTCTAGCCTACAGGTCAGCGAACTCGCGATTTCTTCAGGCCTCTAGCTATCAGCTTCCTTGAGACGCGTCACGCAAGTTAACGGACAATGGCAGAAGTCAGTCGATCATACAACTACAGTACTTGGAATTTAATCGGCAGCCATTTAATAACGCCAATTTTGCACGTCCCTAGTGATAACGCATAATTACTCTGGGCGTGTCAAAAAATGCAGACACTATAATTACCGCATTATACTTTGCAGTCACGCACTTACCTCAAGAAAATCTCATTTTATTATTGGCCTCTGCCAACCTTCCCTGTTCGACTCTGCATAACGGAATGAAGTCACCATATTATTCCAAAAAATACCCAAAAATTTATTAATAAAATTATAAACAAATTTTTTTTTTTAGAATTGATTAAAAAATTATTTTAAAAATACTTTAATTTACTGGAGGTCACCCCTAGCCCATATCCATTACGTCATCTTGGTAGGCGACCACCATCTTGGTAGACATCACCCATCCGCCATATTACATGCACACTACCTCGACCTTGACTTCATGACCTTGAATGACCTTGAAAACAAAAACTCTAGAGAAAATGCGTAAAAGTCAACAAGCATATTACATTACAGATTACCACCGCCATATTAGATGCATGCAGACTACCTCGACCTTTACCTCATATCCTTTAATGACCTTGAAAACAAAAACTTGAGAAAAAATCATACAAGTCAACAAGTATAATACATTAAAAACTACCAGCACCATATTAGATGCAGACTACCATGACCTTGAAAACAAAAGTCCGAGAAAGATACATGAAAGTCAGCAAACATATTACGTTGCAGACCACTATAGGCTGTTCGCGATAAAGTGAGCACTTTTTAAGGCCCTATTAAATTTGTCCTTTCAACCAATTTCCATCTTCCTGCAGTTTTTTAAATATAAACATTGAAATGTGACGAATATGCATTTCACCACCCTCAAAATTTAGTACCCGAGGCTGCAATAAGATATATTTATTAGTGGTTAATGCCTGTTGGAAGGGCCTTAAAAAGTGCTCACTTTACCGTGAACAGCCTATACCACCATATTAGGTGCAGGTGACCTTGACATTGTATTCTTATGTGACTAAACCAAGCCCATCGTACTAATAGCGACCACATGTACGAGTATGTTATAATCATGGCATCGATCAACATTTATATAGGCTTAATTGGCATTAATATAAATTTTAATAATGTGAGGCTCTGGAGACTTGGAATGTACGAGGGCAGTTAGGACAATAATCCCTCCACAATCTTCACCAATCCTCACGAATCCTCTCCAATCCTCCTCAATTCTCCTCGCTAATCGTCCTCAATCCTCACAAATCCTCACAAATCCTCCTCAATAATCCTCAATCTTCCTCAGTCTCTAGAAATCCATGGGATTGTCGACTGTCTCTATCCATACATGTAAGGAGAAAACGATTCGCCTACTGTCTCTTAAATTTGTACATGTCAGTAGAATTAATGTTTGTGCATGCAATCAACTATCCGTGCATTTTTATACTAAATTCTTTATTATCATTCTATTGCAGATCTTAACGTTTATAAGCGAGTGCTCATATCACCACTTGAAAGTTGTGAGGGATAAAAGGATAAGACACACAATAATAACGGGAGAGACAATAATTTTATAATAATAATTTATTAATATTTTGAAATTACATTTCCAGAAGAAAACATTTCATCACATCATCTGATATAACCCCGATCCTTAAGTTCTCTAATGATTGAAACCACCTCTTTCATGGTCGAGTTATCTCGACGCGGTTGCTTATCGAGCAACTATCTAAGCCTGTCTACAAGTTTGTTGGTGTTTTCGGTAAACATATCCTCGGCGTGTTCTGCCCTCTTCTATAGACGAACCCTTGCAGATCTGACTATCTTCCTTCACTGTATCATCTTGCTAAAGCTGCATGTGGTCATTGTCGTAATGCTTCATCGCACGAAAAGCTCTCTTCGCACAGGCCGTCCTCTCATGTCGTCAAGTATTTCGACCACATGCGAACACTCGGTCGCAGAATCGACACTGGAGACAACCAGTTAGTGATGATGCAGGTCGTGGCTCCATGTTAGTTGAGTTCAAAGGCAGACCTTCGTTTTCGCAGTTCGTCTTTGTGGTATAGCGAGAGAGCACTTCTAAATCGATGTTTATGTCACTGTCAGATAATCTACTGTAATTTTTATATTCAAATGAGGATCATATAGCAGTAAAGCATCTAGGTTGTGTCCATAATATATATGTATAAATGGGAGCACTCTGAGAAACCCCCCCCCCACACACACATATACATATATATATATATATATATATATATATATATATATATATATATATATATATATATATGTGTGTATATATGTGTATATATATATATATATATATATATATATATATATATATATATATATATATATATATATATATATATATGTGTGTGTGTGTGTATATATGTGTGTATATATATATATATATTTATTTATATATATAGTGATTATATATCCTGGAGTATGTTAAAAAACATTGATATATATATCAATCAATCAATGTTTTTTAACATACTCCAGGATATATAATCACTACTTATAATTTACTACTACACTGTACTTACATCTCGTACTATTAGATACTCTGTAAATGTGTGCCGTACTCCTTAACTTTCATTAGTGTGTTAGTTGTTACTGTAATGTGTTATAATTTCTTAATTTTCCAAATTATGTTGTATTTTATTGTAATGTTAATGTTGTGCTATGTATGTATTTATATATGTTGTGTATGTATTGATGTGTGCTGTGTGTGAATTGTTATGGTCGCATATTTGATATTATTTCTGTTGTAAACTTGCCAACTCCCTTCCAGTATGTATTTGGAATCATGGAGGCTGAAATAAATAAACACCGCGAGGCGTAGCAGTAGCGGAAGGAAGCTGCAGCAGGCAGGCAGGCAGGCAATATGGCGCCGCTGTCAGTTCGACAAGACAGCCTTGTTTCGCTCTCTTGTCGCACTGCTTCATCACGCCAAGCCGCAGCCAGCAGCTTGTGAGGGGAAGAGGAGGCGGGATAGGCTGGTGCAGGGGTGTCACAAGCCTGGCCCCGCGCCACGCCTGGCGCAGGCCGCCCGCTCTACATCTCCTCCGCCACATTCTCATCATAACACCGGCGCACCGGAGCGGCGCTACCACGAGTTCACAACTTTGGTCGGTACATTCTACAACTTCGACACTCAACCACCAACTTCACGTTCTCGTTACCGGAAGTAGTATTTTGGTTGCTATAACTAGATCGTTATACTGGAGGGTGTACTTAAGGCGGATTTACGATTGACTTAACAGAATAAGTGTGCCGTGTGCTTATGAATCAATGTGTTCAAGTGTATTAGTTTATGACTGTCATGTGTGGGTTTTGAGAGTCGTGTACGTTCTTGGCGTGACTTAAGTGATCGTTATATTTTATATCTTGTAATAAATTTGTTGGACTTAGGGGTCCTTATGTGTATAACTCGGCCGAGACAACAACATATCTGGAAAGAACGCGGTTCTGCGGGTCTGGCCGTGAGCGAGAGAGAGAGGGCGGATAAGGGTAAAACCCAGCGAGGTGAGCCAGTCAGAGGCGAGCAGCTATGACACACGTACAGTCTGTACTGCATGAAAATAGACAAGGCCAGTCTGTGTTGGCGGTAGTAAATAAACGTAGTCTGAAGGAGCGCCTATTTACTAGTCCGTACGCAAGTAGTTGAGCGTTCCAAACGTGTACATATATTTGAGCGCTAGTGTAGATGTTAATAACATTATGGCTTCGTGTAGTAACGAAGTCTCACTATTCACAGTGAAGGCCACGAAATAATAGGAAACCTTATTTTAATTTTTTGATGAAGAGAAGATATCTGGGTAACATACGTATCCAATTGAAAACGCAACAAAGTGAGCAGCAGGAAAATCTGAGGCAACGATATGTAAAATACGGATGGAAATCAGTGTAGGAAAACTAACAGGCAGAAAAACTATGTACGCCTGGGAAGAAACGGAAGAGAAACGCCCTAAAAATTGCGATGAAGATGATTTTGATTTGTGTGTTGTTCGACGTACAATCCAAACTTTTATGCTCATAGGAAATAAGTGCCTGCATTAAAGAAGTTACTGTTTGTACTACGAACAGAAAGTAATTTCCGCCGAAACAAGGAAACGTCGTGGCAAATCGCAAAGAAGACTGCAAAATGCAAAATCAAGACTTGTATTATTGGAGAGAACAGACATTGTTGCATGGAGGGAAAGGTATTTAAGGATAATGAGAAATCATGATAGCCTAGGGGAGAACAGGTTACTGGTGGTTTATATTGATGAAATGTGGATTCAAGCTGCGTGCACAGTCAGCAAATTTTGGCAACATCAGCACATGCCAGGTGTGCTGAAGAACAACACGGCAAGCCAACGATGGATTATTGTGCATGCTGGTTTCGGATGCGGGGTTTGTACCTGGCGCGTATCTCATCTTTAAGTCTAGAATCAAAAGTGGCGACTACCACGATGAGACGAATTTTGCAAATTTTTCAAAATGGGTATCCGAAAACTCTTACCAAACTGTCCCGTAGATGCACAATTGTAATAGATAATGCATCCTATTACTCGGTACAGACAAACAAAGCCCCTAAAATGACATCACGTAAGGCAGAAATACAAGAGTGACTCAAGTTAAATAACATAGTATATGAGGAAGAGATGACTAAAGCAGAACTACTCCGCATCGTGAAATGTCAACGACAGGCTCCAAAGTATTGCATAGACGAACTTCTTAAAGAACATGGCCATGCAGTAGTCAGGCTGCCTTCATACATATCACTGCAACTTAAATGCCATCGAATATCTATGGAATATGACCAAGTCTCGTGTGGCGAAGAGCAACGTTTCTCAAAGAGCCGACAAATAAAGCCACTGGCAGATGAACAATATTTGTGAAAAAGATTGGAAATCAGCAGTGTTACACGTGAAGAGGGTAGAAGAGCAGTATTGGAAAAACGATTGTTGCATGGAAGAAGAAATGGAGAAGATTGTAATTAGTTTAGGTGGTGACAGTGACAGTGACAGTAGCCATGATACTGACAGCTTCAGTGACAGCAGTGTACATGGAAATGTAGCCGATGGTGAATTTACAGTTATCGAAGAACTTGAGTAGACTTAAGCATATATTACCGATGCTGCGTATCTTTACAGCTCACATATCATTAAGTGTTTCGGTAATTTGAGACACATTCCTTTCAAACAGTCCGCATTTTTTCAGTGTACATTTCTCGACATGGACGGATGCCAGGAACACACATCAATGTACCTTCCCGGGAGTCATAATATACAAAACATTTGTTTCGAGGTACATAGTTATTAACGTGACACTTTGCTAATGATTTGTAACGTTAACAGTTGTAACTGTATTATTTATGGAAACATGTTATTGCTATTATGGGGTATTTTTGAAATATTTATCTGTCTATTGTTTAAGTTATATGTACACTTACAGTAATGTCGGCATTGCATAATAGGACAAGGCATAAATGTGAGGAACGCGTGTAGTAAATATAATTTGTTCATAGGTGTATATTCTTTTAACGTTATTATGTCAAGCAAGATGGATATTTTTAATATGTAGATTCATGTACCGTATGTGCGGAACTAAGTGTCCTGGTTGAATTGTACCACGCCGGGGGCCTCCACAGTTTGTGTAGGCGCGTCATCAGTACGAGATTCACGGACACTACACTGCCCTTTGTGAGTGCCAATGTTCTGTTGAGGGTCCTCAGTAGGCTGTCCTGAGTCTACCACCCTCCCCCTGGGCGTGTCGCTCTAGGAGGGGTGGTGCTGCACCTTCCCCTTACGGACTGTGTTGTGGTCGTGGCCGACTTATATGGTGAGAAATATGTTAATGCAACCAATATATATATATATATATATATATATATATATATATATATATACACACACACATATATATATATATATATATATATATATATATATATATATATATATATATATATATATAATATATATATATATATGTATGTGTGTGTGTGTATGTAGGGAAAATACTTGTAGAACTTTGAGTGTATCAATACCCTCAGTGGTTCTTACAAAATAACTCACACTCCTGTGGTGCAGTCGTAAACTCACTCTGGAACTCTGTAGAGTGCTAACAAAACGCCACCACTCGAAACACCCTGAATTGTCATTCAAATCAAGAGGCACTTCATTTAAATCTTTGCAATTAATTAAACGAAAATTTGCGTGAGTCAACATCAAAATGGAAAAAAAAAACCAATACTGTTAAAATCTTTGATTCATATCAGAAAAGAGAAATTAAATATTTAAAACAGTTTAATAGTGTGAAACCATTTAAATAAAATTATGCTCTGCAAGTAGATTAGAATACAGAAATACTACCACCATTCGAATAACACATTCATTAATCAGAAATAAAATATAATAAAATGAAAAGTAAAATATCTTTAAAGCTACTTTCTGCAGTAAAAATAAAATTTAGTTCAAATAAACTGTGTCAGAATTAAAGTGTTTTTGGTTTAGTGCCTCTTAACAAATCTTTATGCGTCGAACTCCATTCAAAAAAATGATATTCAAAGTAGTGGCATCTTTACCACATACTTATTATAACCGTAATTCCTTAGAGAAAAATCTGTGTTCTCCAATGAGAAATAAAATCAAAGTTCACCAAAAATAACAAGGATAAATTATCCCTCACTCAAATATAAATTAAAGTTGATGTAAGTTAAAGTTTGCTCCGGACGGTCAGGCAGGGCCACTGGGCTGATTAGCGATTAGCATAGAAATCCAGCAACTATCTCTTAAATAATTGTAGCATCTATCATAATTAAAATCAGGAGCGTTAAACAAACTGAAGAAAACGCTGCTAGGCACAAGTCCACTGGCCTCAAATACAACGGCGTCACCTTGCTTAGTCGCGCGTAGTATTCGCCTCCCTCATGGCGCCTCGACGTCGTGCAGCGTCTCTAGAGGTCGGCAGCGTCCACTAATAAATATAAACTGTAATGCTAAACTTAGTCCACTTCCCAATATGGCTAAGCTAGCCCTTAACTTCTGGGGCAAAATAAGCCTGCCTAAGTTATGCAGACGCCGGGGATTTCGCCCTCGGAATCCCCGGCTACAAAAATTACGTCTAGGGACCTTAAGGTCTGTACTCAGAGCCCTTAACTTCCGGCAACTTCATACTCAATACTAGAATGGAGCTTAGCTACATCCGGCCTAACTAGACATAACAATAGCAAAACAGCAAACAAAAGAAAATAAACAGTGTTAAAATTAAAAATAATAAATTACGAGGTATGGAAAATCTTGAATAATAAATAATTAACATGCTCAAGTTAAGTTACCAATTCCTCAGAGTAATACACTGTCTTACCATAGAGTAACATTAATAAACATAAAAAGAAAGGAAAATAATGATGGATCCTAACTGATGTTAGATATTAAAAATAACGAAATAAATGTAAAAAGTGCAGAAGTGCTCCAAATTAAATTAAGAATACCAAAACATTTGCAAAAATATAGGTGTAATACAGTCCAAAACGATATATGTGCTAATTTGCATACCAGTTCCTGTGACATATAAATGAGGGTGCACTGATATATTACAATCTTAAATACAAGTCAAGACGAAGTAGCCAATCAGAGACCAGTGACATTTATTATTGGCTGGAAACTGTATTTACATCTTGAATTTAGGTGATGTAGTATTGTGAATACGTATGCAAATAATTATTTTAATCGAGAGACAGTATCCTCGTTAATTTACAGAACAGTTCATGGTCATGTTTCACTTCTTGGAAGAGGTTATTGACTTCGCTTTACTGAACCTTTTCATATGTATTGATGTAGATGCCCAATGTTGGCATCCGCTTTCCATTCTATAATATATCACGAGTTTCTTTCAAAACGTTTACGCAAGCAGTAACCATAAATAATTAAATATATGTCAATAATCTTCACCCTTGTCCATACGTCCAGGTAATGTGGGTTGCTTTCGTCTCCTACGATTCTGGTTGGCTAGACTTAAAAAAGTTGCTAATTTAATCATAAACTGTAAATCTTCTTAATGTTCATTTTCCGTGTGCTTATCGAGTCGTTATGTACAATTCTTAACTCTTCAGTCTTGAATCGTAAACCCACCCTTATAACTTAAGCACCCGGTTTCAACATCTTCTGTACCACCACGAGGAGGCGGATTAGATGCAGAAAGTGTAAAATAAACGAGGTTAGGCGGGAGACATAGATTATGAGTTTCAGACACGTTTCAAATATATTTCGGACGTGGAAATTATTCTGATCATGACTGACAGGGTCGCGATTGGTTAATATTCAATAAAAATAAATAGGGGACTACTTAGTTTCATGGCAGATATGTGCACGTTTTGATTTTAGATAAATAACTAAAAAATAAGGGATAATAAATAAATTTGTTTGAATATCTGGGGCCACGGTGGCTGAGCGGTTAGCCTGCTCGCCTCCCACCAAGGCGATATGGGTTCAATCCCTGTCCGGGCCACTCCAGATTCTCGAGTGCGGAAATCATGCCGGACGATGCCGTTGGTCGGAGGGTTTTCTCGGTGGTCTCCCGTATTCCCTGCCCTTTCATTCCGGCGCTGCTCCGTACTCACCTCAATCACCCTTCTCGGTTCTCAAGACCACTATGTTAAGAGCCGTCCAAATATTTTCACTCACTGTTTGAATATCGGTTGTGATTTTACACACTGAGAGTTAATGCATTTGAAATCAATATAATTGGTATGAAATTCAACAAAAATATTTTCGCAGTTTTCAGACGTTCGGGTATAGGCTGTTCGCGGTAAAGTGAGCACTTTTTAAAACCCTGCTAAATTTTTCCTTTCTATTAATTTATACCTTTCCGCCACTTTTTAATGTAAACAGTGCAATATGACTAATAAACACAGTGTGTATATTTCATCACTCTCAATAGTTAACGTCTGAGACTGCAATAAAATATATTTATTAGGGTTTAATGCCTTTTGTGAGGGCCTTAAAAAGTGCTCACTTTACCGTGAACAGCCTATAGGGACTTCTACACCGTATGAACGCGTCTACCTATCAATATATACCCAGCTATACCCTGTACTGAAGTTGGGGAAGGCACCGCCCACTCGAACAAAGCTCACTCCACGAATTACACGTTACAAGGCCCGTTCTACAATGACACGGATGTCTTAAGGTGGCTTTACGATTAAAGATTGAATAATTAAGAATTGTACTTAATGACTCGACAAGCACACGGGAAATGAACAATAAGAAGATTTGCAGTTTATAATTGAATTAGCAACTGTTGAGTCTAACCAAACACAATCGTAGAAGACAAAAACAGCCGAAATAACCTGGAAATATGGACAAGAGTGAAGATTATTTAGATATAAACCAAAGGTGGCCCACTTAAGCTTCAACGGTGTATTAAAACTTTTCGTTAGTAATTAAAAATGCGAAAAAAATTATTTACACATTCTATCACTAATGTACAAGGCATAGCTCACTAATTGATGTAGTGTGGTTATCGCCATGCATGATCTTCAACAGCACAATTACTGCCCGACTCAATGGAAGAATCCTCACTGTGCAGAATTGTTGCACTTCTGGTCAATTTCTTATTAGCCTTGTCCTGTGGAGTTCGAAGTGGTGTGTGATCTATCAGATTGCACTTTCGATTCTTGGTTGCTGAGTCAGGCTACTTGGTGCATATGCTTCATCGGGAATCCTGTTCGTATTATATGGTTAAACACCTGTTGCTTCAAATCCAGAACTTACATTCTTTGGTGTCACAGCCCTGTTCCATGCTGGGGTAAATGTTTTCCCAAACTCACTTTTTTTTTCTAATCGCACGCTCCATTTTATTCACATGAACTTCTTTGCTTGATGACTTTCTTATCCCGAACAACATGACGTCATCATCCCAGTAAGATTCAAATGGCCGAAGCTCGTGAGTAGTGTTACTGGGTAGACAATACAATGTTACGCCTTGGGCTTCAACTGCAGTGATGATATGTTCGCATCCAGATGAGATTGAGCTCTGTCAAATATCAGTAGCGCAGGTCCTGGTGATTTGAATTTAGAAAAATGGTCGAGCCATTTTATAAATGTCTGTGAAGTCATTGATGCTTTAGGAGTCATGAAAACATCACTTCCAGGAGGAAAGTCCTCCCTTCATTCTGGTTTCATTCTATCTCCCTCGAAGAGGCTAACGGGTGGTATGGCATTTCCTAATGCATTTCTGCAGGCAACGATCATTACATTTTCGCCATGTTCTGGGGCAATGTTATGAACTCGTTAGGCTCCTTTATCAGTCAAAATAACTCGTTGCTTGTGAAGGCAAAGACGAGTTCCCTTTTCGTCCATATTGTAAATAGACTTCGGTTTCTGAAGCACATCCAATTCTGTCATTACAGCTAACAACTTATCAAACTGGTCTCCAACGATGCATCTATTCAACTTCTGAGCACACTTATTCTGTTAAGTCAGTCGTAAACCCACCTTAAAACTGACACGGAACACATTTAGGGAACGAGCAGACGAATCGGGAAGAATTTCACAATGCAAAGAAACGTACAGTTTTGCAACTTTCGAAATAAAAAATTCTCAGCTGTTGCAAATTGCAGATACAAGTTGTGTAAGTCCTGCGGAGGAATATACTGAAAGTAAATATGACTTCAGCAGGTCTGGAGAAAAGGTAGAAGTAACAATGAGTGGAATATAATGGACGATGTCCAGTGTGGTGTTGACCAACATGGCGGCGGTTAAGAGATAATCAGAACAGATGTTCCTGCTGAGGTGGGTTCAGGTGACTCACTTAAGGCTCAGCCTCACCCGCCATGTTGACTTTTCCATTTATATGCCATAACTTCCTTTTCAGTGAAATAATCAAATATGTGTTACTATAGCATTATCACAATTGACAATCTCCTTCAAATTTAGTCATAAAACTTCAACTACATGTGATATGGTGATTGTAAATGCCATTAATCTGTTCATAATTCTCGAAAAAATACGGCATGACTACTTATTGAATTTTCAGAATTTATGTTTGTACTTCAGCGAAACGTATATTGTCATGACTGTATAGTAGCAGTTTCGTAATAAGTGCCGGTATACAATTGAAATAAGCTAGAACCAATAATTCAACATGGCGCGTGAGGCCGAGCCATGCGATTAAATTTCTATTGTATTCAATTACTTGAATTCAATTTATTGAACTAAAAAATTTCTTTATTTTCCTTTCAATGAATTTCATTCAAAAAGCTTTCAGGTCACCACACGAAAATTTATCACAAACTTTTTAATGAAGCCAGTGAAAAAAGTATCAAAAGTAAATTTTTAAAAGTATCTACGACTCGTGCGCGGCAAAAAAGAAAAAAAAAATTGGTTAAACCCCAACAAATTTTCTCATTTTATTGTACCTTTTTTTTAAAAATATGCTTCCTTATTTTGTAAAATCTAAAATGTGTGCACACAACTCTATAATTATGAGATTACTTTCATTAATACTGCCAGAAAAGCTGTGGTAAGCGATTGAAAATGTGTATTCAAGCAAATATAGAACGTGTTCTTAATGAAACTGTTGAAGGAAAAGGAATTGAAAGAGAAAATGACAGCGATTATGACGTTCCTGGGATGTCGTAAAACATTCCATGGATTGAATAGAATAAAAATTGAAGGTAATTTGAAAAATAATAATAATAATTTGATCGTGTGAAAGGTCTTTTATACTTTGTCTTGAAAGTCAGTATATTGGCCGGGTAGTCGTCATTTTGTGCAGGCCAGACTATAGGCTTATGAATTTTGAACTAATACAATTAAAACAATTTTTTCGTCTTTCATAATCTACGAATTGTGTCATTTAACCGTCATAACAACAGCTTCGTCGTTTTATGTGGGAGAAAATATAATCACCCACAGATTGAATTGCGTATCTCACGGAATGAATGGAATAGCCACGGGGAGGGAAGTGAGGTGCGAAGAGGGGATGTTGGTCATGTTGACTGCGTTGAAGAGGGATCTTGTGGCGAGGGGGGGGGGGATACTGATAATAGAATCAGCGGTGTTGACACGTGTTAATAAAGAAAACATCTAGGAGAAAATTACCCTGAAGTATAATAACATTTATTGTAACTTACTGTACAGCAATTGCATATTTTTTTCATCACAACTTAAGGATTATTAATAATTTTTTTGTCAAATTAAGGGTCGCGCCTACCTGCAGCTTTTATCCGCGTTCGAGGCCGAGAAGTACGGGAGTGATAAGGGCGACGCAACCTCACACTACAAGTGCGCCTTCGCCACTCTCTCATCATTGCCGAAGCTCAGAGCGGGGGGTGTGCTCGGGCCCTTATACCACCCATACGGTTGCAGCAATTGTATCTCTCTGCGGGCTGAGGAAGTTTCCCTCACCAGACCGCAAAGAACACATAGCCCAGAGGTCAGGACGCCCTGCACGTCCCGGCGCAACTCAGACAGCCCGCCAGTCAGACCAGCAAAGCCGCAGACAGAGCTACCCTCTCTCTCTCATCATTGCCGAAGCTCAGAGCGGGGGTGTGCTCGGGCCCTTATACCACCCAGACGGTATCTCTCTGCGGGCTGAGGAAGTTTCCCTCACCAGACCGCAAAGAACACACAGCCCAGAGGTCAGGACGCCCTGCACGTTCCGGCGCAACTCAGACAGCCCGCCAGTCAGACCAGCAAAGCCACGGGCCATCGCCACTAAGCGCAAGGCTCTGAACTGGCGTACAGTGATCCCGTCGTAATGCGTGTACCTATGGCACTTCAAGCCGTAGTCCGTAGAAAAGTTCAGTGCATGGTCAGTAGGTGTGGTGGGCGGGTTATGGATAGTTGGGGAACATGACTGGGCTAAGTACCATTTGATTAACCTTGGAAGCACTCGCTCCGAGAACTTTTGCTAGTCTGTGTTGTCCTGTAGTTCAATTTTAAAAATAGTACAATTATATGGATATGGATATCTGTCAGGTGTGTATATGGCTTTGTGTATGCACGTACGTGTTGATCGTGTAAGTCCACTACTAAGGTTTATTTTTTTTATGTAAGTTGCGTTTATATACTTCATATAAGCTTCTTTCTAAGTTAATAGCAGACATTAAGTTTTTGTCATTATGTTATTTCTTTGTCTTTTCAAAAAAATAAGTGTTATTTTTTATTATGCAAAGTGGTCAAGTGTAAGAGGTGATAATACTTAATTTCGCCACAAAAAATAAAGAGGTATTATCATTATTATTATTATTTAACCTGGGTAAACAGATCATCCCCCTTCCTCCTGGAAGGTGTACTGTGATTGGCTGATGGGTTCTCCCACCCCTTCTGACAGGTGCTGTGATTAATTGTTACTTGCGGGGGTAACCTTTTAGTATGCAAAGTGCCCAACCGACATTTGCAGGAATTTGCTATTGTTCGAGGAAGTCTGGAGGGCGAGTGGCTAGGGGCATGGTAAGGGGGAGGGGGATGTAGGGTTGGACCAGGAGAGTTGAGCAATCGCTCAGTCCTTGGTTCGAGACCTGTAGAGGGTAATTAGGTGTAATTACATGTTATTGCACAATGAGTAATTTGAATAATGAGTAAGCACCAAGAGTAATTACTTATTAAGTAAACATATTTTCCTATCGGTTGTAGAAACACAACTAACAAGGTTGGAAGGCATGTTGCTAGAGGTGGGGGAATGTAAGGTTGGACCCATGGTGGAAGTACGTAATGTGGTCTCATGAGATCAGAGGAAAGAGGCCCAATAGAGCCACTTCCCTCACCAGAGAGGCGCCCAAACACCTCTATGATTACTGCCGGCAACAAGTTAAAGAGCAATAAGGGTCCCGCCCGTTCTCTATTAGTCTTTCCAACTCTACTAACCAAGAGCATGTTCCCAAACACTCTGTCTCCTGTAGCATTCTATTTAATTAAATTAATTTTAATGCATACAATAATTTTTTTTAATTTTTACTTCTCTGTTGCAAGGGTTTTTACGTCTCTCTTGGCAGTTTTTCCCTTGTTCTTCCTAGTTAAGACTAGCTCTAAGTACACTTAGGGAGGTAGTCCTGGCCCCAAAGTGCAGGCCATGGCTTCCCAATCCCTCTTTGCCACGATGCATGTCTCCTTGCATGATTTTCCTTCCTAGTAGACGTAAGAGGTTAGCCCTGAGACGCAATAAAATCCCGCCCTACCTCTGGGCCTTAACTTCACATAACACTTAGAATAAGGTAGTTTAGGAGGAAAAAAGGTGGTCTCGTGTGCATCTTCCCCCTCCCTTGCTGTCTGGCAATTACGTAGGCTGGGTAGCCGCGCCACGGGGTAGCCCAGCCCTCGCCCGGCCAGGAGACAGTATGGCTGAGCTGTTGTGCTCTGGATGGAAGGAATTCTGTGAGAAAATATTCTGTATATGGCTGTGGTAACTATTTGAAGAAAGCGAAAAGAACCTATGTAAAATATTTTAGATTTCCCAAAGAAGGTGCCCGTCAATAAAAATGGTTGCAAGCTTGTTGGTGAGACGACGAAGTAAATATCAACACTTTTAAGTCTATAAAATGTCAGATAAGGACAACTTACTGTTTTGTCTTACTAATAAACACCCAGAAGTTATTCTTTTACTGTTCCACGTTATTCTTTTGTTGTTGATTGCCACGGGACGTATTGATTTCTAAGTTACACTAGAGTATTAAGTTACACTAGAGTATTAAGTTACACTAGAATATTAAGCACGATCTGTATTTTTGGTACACATTACATGCATGTGCATGTTTTCCATAGAAATCTTTACTTGCCTCCAAACGTCTTCTTAGCACGTGCGTGTTTCAACAAATGATTTATTGTCCTGAATAATTAAAATAAACAAATCAACTTTTATACATTTACTAAACCACTTCTTTGAAGTTTATGGTATAAAATGTGCAATTTAAGTAAACGCAAATAATCAATTAGAAGTATCATTATGTAACTATGAAAGTAAATATTTTTTAAAAATTATTAGTCATTTAGTAGATCCGACTCTTTAAGGCGCTGGTTTTCCTAGCGCCTGGCAGGTGGTGGGGGAGGCAATATCAGTGGAAGAGGAGGTTAGTCGTGGGTACTACAGGACAGGAGGAAGGTTGAACGGCTAGTCAGGATGTACAGGATGGTGACTGAAGAGGGATGATGGGGAGGGCTACACTGCAAGCTAAGTAAGGGGGTGTTTAGAGGAAGATGGTGTGGAGGAGAACGGAGCTTGGTAGGCAGTCCATGCTTGTGAGGTCTGTGAGGGAGTGGAATGTGTTGAGGGAGGAATTGGTATCTGTGAGAGGGGTTGCTAAGTTCAGGAAGGGAGTGGAAAAGGAGTTGGTTGGGTGAAGGAGAGGTGAGAGATCTCGCCACCAGGCGGTAGCCTTGTTGCGAGTGTATGTAACGTATGTATATTTGACAAGTGTCGCACCTGTTGGCGGGCATCAGAGACGAAGCTTGAAAATACTCCTGTTATCTCAGCCTTTCGACGAGAGATGGCGACAGCAGCGACACGTATTAGTAACAAAAACACAAACGCCATTCATGAGAAGGCACGTGTCTCGCTTCTAAGAAACAGGGTCTGTTGTGTTAAGACAACAGGTTGTCTGTGGCCAAGTATGAGTAAGTGTGGGGGGGTTTGGGGGGGGGGGAGCGGAGGAAAGTGCTTACCCTCCTGCAGTGATACACAACAAGATGGCCCTTAGGTCGTTGTTGATGATCTTCACATTTCTTCCAACTCTCCCCCTAGCAGTTATTAGCAACTGTAGCTACACGAAACAGTGGGCCTTGCTCATGAATTCTTTGGTGTTGAATTGGTAACAACATGCTACTTTATTATAGTCGCAAATACTCTGTGTACAACTTCACTGCGTTTGAAAACAATACAAGAAAGATGTACTGTTATATGTGGGGTGAGCGTGACGGCAACAGCGGCTCTATTGAAGTAGCTTCTTTGTTATACACGTATATCAGTACGGTTGATGCCGAGAAAATCACTACAAAATTATCATTGTATTGTGATAGCTGCACAGGGCAGAACAATAATCATGCCGTGCTTAGAAATTATTGCCTACACTTTGAAACAATTGTCAACAATTACATGCATCACAAAAAACTATCTACTTCCAGGCCACACCGTTAATTCTGTTCACAGTGCGATTGAAACAAATCTGAAACACAGAGTAGTGTGGGAACCTTCAGAATGGCTCACGTGGGTTGAAAATGCGCGTACGTCGCCCGAACCATACGCAGTCTACGTGATTAATTATAATGATCAAGCAATGGAAACCCACATAAATTATGTTTTTGCCTCCACAACGAAAGGAACATGTTTCGGGAGACAAGATAAAGTTTAAGGAAATTCGACAGGTTACATTATGCAAGGGGTCTGGCAGTGTTGAGGTTAAGTACTCGTTTCAAGAAGAGACCCCCTTCAAAATCCAGTACACTTTGACCTCAGCTGGTGAGGGGTAGGCCGCGGAAACATGACGACGTAGATCTTCCGAAACAACTCCACAAGGCGAAAATACCCATCGCAGCACAAAAATACAAGGACCTGAAGCTACTGTGCGAAAAGAAAATTATTCCTCAACGTTGTTGGAATGAATAGCAAAGACTGTATCAACATTGTTCTGCCACTATTATATCGACATTTTATGGATAATGTTTCATGCAGTAAGAGCAGTATTGCACATTATTTTATATGTTTTCATTATTCCAGTAAATGCTATCCAATGGAAGGTGTTTTTGGTATACATTTTAATCTTTGGTTATTAATAGTATATTTTTGAAGCAATTCTATTGCTCTCCTGAACATTTTGTATCTTGTTGACAACGCCGTTCCTGCACACCACCAACGAAATATTATATTAAATTTGAGTCGACGTTATTTTATGGCAGATATTACAAAGTGAAAAAGAAAAATTATGTTTGACATTGATATTTACGTTTCATCATTATTCAGCATACGCGTTTGCTCCGTGGGTCTCCTGCATTAAAATAATTATCCTATAGAAAATAAGCGAGTGGTTTATATTTTTTCACGTGTTATACACTGGATAAAATGTGTAATTTTTGTTGTGCGATCAGAACGGGGAATTGATTATGATCAATATACCATTCTGCATATACTTCAAAGATATTTGAAGGGATAGGAAAATTTGGCGAGTTCGATGACCTGTAGGCTTGACTCCTCAGTCCTGTGTGTACTGGAGCCTTAGCTGTGTGTTCATTGGCTGTTGCCCCACGCCTAGCAGTTATGGGATTCTCAAGGTGTTTCCTTGTAAGTCTCCTATTGGCTCAGAGGCGTGCAGGGTGGATCTAATAAACTGTGAACCAATTGCGAAGATGACTTCACTGTATATGTGTTTGACGTCTATCCAAGTGGAGCAATAGTTCCATTCGAATGGAACTATTGCTCCACTTGGATTATTTGTATTTCATAACGAAATATGAAGACTGACTATAATGTAATATTATATGTAAAAATATTAAATTATGAATATATACCGTTTAAATTTTTTTAAATAATATAAATTGTAGTATGTATTTGAGAAATAAGTAATTTGTAATATGTATTCGGGAAATAAGTCATTTTTTTTTTACGAAAGTTTCATAACATGTTAGTTAACTCGTTAACTTCTCGTTTGTGGGGACACGTGATGTAGTCGGATCGCTTGCCTCCCACCAGGGCGATCCAAGTGCACGCCGGATTTCCGCATGTGGGCGTTGTTCGTGCGTTCTCTCGCGGTTATCCCATTTCCTCTAGTAAAGTATTGTCTATATAATATGTTGTAAGACTACGACCAGAAGTAACTCGTGCGATAGAATTAATTTGGGAAGCGGTAACCAAAATTAGAACCATAATTTGTTACATCACTACATGTATTGGTCATATCAGTGAGCGAGGCCGAGTTCCAGTGGGTTTGAAATTATTTCGCGTTTAGTATTTTGTAAGGTTTTAATTGGAATACATTACATCGACTTTCATATGTTCAGAATGCAATAATGTTATTTTGTTGTGCTCCATTTCCTAACATTTTGAATATAAAGGTAAATTATGAAGTATTAAATTAAAAATCCAAGAAATTCTTAAAATAATTTACGTTTCGTTACAAAACTTTTTATGGCATTATTTTGCTTGAAAGTAGCAAATTAAAATAAGTGAGCCATTAAGATAAATATATAAATAAATAACTAATAAATAAATAAATAAATAAATATATATATAGACATTTGATATACGTATTTGTGAACAACACCGACGAACTTTGGCAGATTATTCTGAATGAAAAATGTTTGTACCACTTTCTTCCCTATAGTGATTATTGAGGGAGCTACACATCCCTAAAAACAATGGCTGTGAGTGTAATTGAGTTAAAAATATCAGAAACTATTCACTATTAAGCAACAAATCGGTGAACTGTAGAACGGAGATCTTACACCTATGAAATTGGGGTCGGTAATATCATCCCCCGTCATCATGGATATAAGGGTTGCCACCTTGTTTTTGCACAAAGAAATGTGAACAGTAAGCTGTAAGCGATTTGTTGGCATGTCTTAATAATCAGCACATCGTAACGAACCAAAATAGGTGGTCTTGTCGGAATACTCTCAGGTGAATCGCTTTCTCGAAATCCATTCGCGAAGTATTGCCAACCTCGCTGGCCATTCACCTTCAGTGTGCTCAAGGGTGGTTAGGCGGTCAGCTGCCAGCTTTCGAGATACCAAGTTCAATACCAAACCATTCCAGTATCTAATTATTCAGTGTTATTCTTTTGTGTGTGAATAGTGAGGCGGATAGACTCTGTTTTGTTAAACTAGCGATGTTTAAATTGGTGGCAAATCAGCTCACTTAGTTTCTTGTTTGGGTTGGTGTGTGTGCGTGTTTATGCACGTGTGTGTTGGTGTGTCTGTATGTATATAACAGAGCAGAACTATCAAAATAGTTTACCCAATTGGGTACCATTTATAAAATGTTGAGAATAAAATAGAATTTTTCCTCTTTCTCGGTCACGCGCTACTCCTCATCACTACTGCAAAGAAAAAGTTTTCTTAGCACTTTGTTGTTATAATAAACAAACTTGCCTGTTATTTGTAATATCGTAAGATATAAGACGTTCTATCTCACTAACATCCAAAGCCATAATGTACTGCTTCATACGAAATACGTGTAAATGCCATATAGCAGGTACCACAATTAAAAAAAAAAAAACATGCATATCAAACAATGTAATAATATCGTTCCTTAATTTTAATGCAAATAACATATTTAGATATTTGACACTAATCATGGAAAGTATAATTTTAACATATGACTAAGGTGAATTTTAATTACAGAAATACCAATTTCTTTCAGTGTGTGGTATTAATTACATTTCTAAGTAGGCGACCTAATTAAAAATGGTTTACAATGTAACATTTTTATTTCTCACTTGTTTCTTTTCTTTGGCTCTTTCTTGTTGTCTCCAGTATGTGAGGTGACTTCCGTACACGTATTCCTCTGATTATTCGACTGTCTGCCAATTCCGCTAACAAGCATTCTGTATAAAATCTACGCAGCTTGGGGAACATATTTTCTCTCCAGAATTCGTCGTCTCTTAGTTCTCTGATTATCTGGATCTCACTATTACAATGTATTAATACATTCCTGTCTGCTATGTGGAGTTTCCCCTGTATTTGGTACCTTCGTACCAATATTTGTGCGATTTTTTAAATTGTACTTCAATAATTATTTTCTTCAATAATGAGATTCTTATACTTTGCTGCTTCACGAATAGACACACATTATATAGAAGGCACGCACTTCACCTCTACAATGATGCCATCTTCTTCTAAAACGTCAAACGCCAAGTGCTGGACTGGCTCCCAGGTGCGACACCTCAGGTCGTACCTGCATCTCTTTCACGTAGGCGGACATGGCTCTTTATTTTTCATGAACTCGCCCGTCAATTACAGCTGCTGAATACAATTCTCACCTCAATCACCCTCACCGGCTCTCAAGACCTCGCTGTTAAGAGCCGTCCATATCTCCTAACTCCCCCACTCACTTCTTCTGCTTACACAACAGGAACATCTGATACATAACATACGAGAGTACGATAGGAGTTTTCATTTGCGAAATATCGAGCGAGGTGGCACATTGGTAAAACACTGGACTCGCACTCGTGAGAACCTGGTCACATAACCAGTCTGGTAATTCTGGTTTTGGTTTCACATGGTTTCCTGAAATCACTCCAAGCTAATACTGAGAGCTCCTAACAACAGGCTTCATGGTTATTTACTTCTCCAATTCTCTGATTTGTATTGTGCCTACGAATCGGAAATCTATAATAATAATAATAATAATTTTCCATTCGCAAAATATGCATAATTAGTGTTACAGGCCATGTCACGTGGAATACGCCCACCTTTAGACGAGAAAGGTTAATTTACGCGATAGTGAAATCGTATAGGTACTCGACTTTGCTTATGTCTTAATCATTGAATGAATGTGTATGTAGACACAGATTCGCTAAATTTTTTTTCCTCTGTGGTCGAAATGGTCGTATCCGTTGTATTTTGTTATACTATTTTTGTAACAATGATCGTAAACTAATTATTATTATTATTTCCCATATTTCACAAACGTGCTTTGATTCGAAAACAAAATGAAATGTCTACTGAAATATGCGCGAACTGTTTATCTTCACTAGCAACTATTTTCTTCACATATGCAACTTTATCACACATTTTATAAATTGAAAAGTTTTTTACGTTTAAGTTTTATAGTTTTTTCGTCTTGTATACTGACTATGTAAATAAAATAAAAAAGACCAGTTTCCCTAGACGTCTTATTAAATTACTTTTGTCTCTTAATTGATACTCGGCACAGTAATAAAAAAACGTATTCGTAAATTGTATAACATGTATTTAGATGTGTGTGTCAATAGTTTTGTTTGGGATGATAGCTAAACAGTACATCGCTTTACACTATTTTTTATTTACATGCTGAAAACTCATCTTACAATTATTTGAATTATCTTGGGGGAAAAAAAACACAAGATTATGTCATGTAATACAGATAAAAACAATACTCCAAATGCCAACACTAGTTTAGCCTGTCTAAAGGTATAGTACAATTCATTTGGAAATTTGAAAAGATTATTTAGTTATTTCAAGGTACCGTGGCGTGGAGATCTAACTAAGCAGAGAGCTCCACAATCTGCTCCTCAGTTAGCTCCGCACCTAGCTCCGCAGACAACTCCACAGACAGCTCCACAGTTAGCTCCGCATTTAGCTCCTCAGACAGCACCACAATCTGCTCCTCAGTTAGTTCCACAATTAGCTCCGCTAACAGCTCCGCAGTTAATTCCGCGTTTAGCTCTGCAGACAGCTCTACAATCTGCTCCTCAGTTAGACCGCCCCTCATTTATCTCCTCAGACATCTCCACAATCTGCTCCTCAGTTAGTTCTGCGCTTAGCTCCGCAATCTGCGCCTCAGTTAGATCCTAAGACAGCTCCTCAGGCACCTCCTCAATTAGCTCCACACTTAGCTCCGGAAGTGGCACCACAATTTGCACTGCAATTGACACCACCTCCTAAGGAAACACCACAAACAGCATCACTTCATAAGGCAGCTCCACAATATGCTTCTCAGTTAGCTTCGCACTTAGCTCCGCAATCTGCTCCTCAGTTATCTCCTAAGACAGCTCCTCAGGCCCCTCCTCAGTTAGCTCTGCACTTATCGCTGCAATTGGCAACACAATTGGCACAGAAATTAGCACCAGAATTACCACCTCAATTGGCACTGCAATTGACACCACCTACTAAGGAAACACCACAAATAGCACCACATCCTAAGGCAGCTCAGAAATCTGCTGCTCAGTTAGCTCTGCAATTAGCTCTGCTCTTAGCTCTGCAGACATCTCCACAATCTGGTTTAAAGAAATTTCGCATATAGTAATTCATATACGCGTATTTACCTCGTTGGGATTTGAAACAAAGAATGTGTTAGTATAACTGTACACCCCTGCATTTAGGTTGAAGTATTGACTAAATCAGTATATATGCTTTATTTTTATGCTTTTCGCAGTAGATATATATATATATATATATATATATATATATATATATATATATATATATATAGTTGCATGTAAACAAAACTTAAGCTTCTTGTGCGATGAAAGAAGGTTCAATTTTAATTGTGCAAATACTTGTCATGCAGATAAAATTAAAATATTCTAGAAAGATCGAATCAACTGTTAAAAAGAGCAGATCTTAACAAACACTATTTGATTATGGAGTTTTCATGTAATAAACATGTTTTGATTGCTATATGTAGTATGGGATAGCACGATTGGAGTACGATGAGTGTTTTATTTGGATCTAAATTTGGTTTTTACTGACGTTTAATAGTAAAGTAGATAAACGGAATCTTGGCAAGGATTTTCATTTTGTAAATCATTATATTTTAGAATAAATATGTGTGATAATGTGTATTGGAAGAGAGATGATGGACGTTTGTTCATTTGTGATGTATGATTTTTTTAAATTTATTTGATAAGTATTTAGTTTTGCTTGGGATGATTGATGTTAGGGGTTTTGCAAGATGGGTGTTATGTCGAGAGTAATATAGTTTGAAGTGGTTTCATAATATGATCGGGACTGTTTTTTTTTTATGTTTTGTTCATTTAAGTTGTATGATATGTAGATGTAGTTGTTAAGTATTTAGTTTTGGTTGTAAAGTTTGATGGTATGGTGTTTTGTGGTTTTTGGTATGAAATGTGCAAATTAGTTGTGTGTGTTATGGAGAAGAATTTGTTAATTTTGGGAGGGTTTTGGGTTGATATGGGTTAATTTGGTTCATTAGGAGCAATTCTTGGGTGGAGCGTGTTTGCCAATTGGAATATTTAATGTTTATTTTTGTGTGTGTTATGAATTGGTGCCTGTAGCTTTGGTATGTAGGAAATTAGGAGTTAGTGTGCTTATAAAAGGGTTTTAGATGTGTCTGACCTTGTAGTCTTGTTTGTTGTTAGAGTTGATGCGTGTGTGTTATGAATTTGAGGTCTGTAGCTTTGGCAATTGGGAAATTATGAGTTAGTGTACTTTTAAAAGGGCTTTATGTGTGTTTGACCTTGTAGTCTTGTGTTTGTTGTTGGGTTTGATGTGTGTGTTTGTGTTTTGCTATTACATGATGAAATGGTTTATCAGAGTAATTCATTGAAATATCCTGTCTGTTGTTGTTGTTAGTAGATATTGAAATCGCATACATGATTGTTTTTTCCTGTTAGGGCATGTTGAGCTGATAGGAATAAAGCAGGAACTGTTTTTGCTTGAAAATATCCTATGGATAATATGTTTACGGTAAGGTTTTAGTTTTGAGCTATCGTTCCTTGGCAGCAGACATATGTCTCTCTATATATAATGTGCATACTTGATAAGTGTGTATAGTGAATGGTAGCATAGTGTAAGTGTAGTAACTTCCACACCTAATAATAAAAATAATACTAATTTAAAATTGTGAAACAAATGAAAAGTTATACAACAGTTGAAGTTTGGCTTTTTTGCTGAGAGAATATATTACTTTGGTAAATGTTAAGTTTTTAATTGTACATGTATGTATGTGCATATCTAGTAAATATTCATTGCATGTTTATGCAATTATGGATTTTCACAACCATGTTAATTACACAATTACATCACACAACTGCATTCCCCTCCACCATTCTCGATCTTCGACAGTTGACATCAAACATATAACATGCTAGTTGAGCAGTAGATACAGATCAGGTAATACGATAGACAGCGATCGTAAGTGAATGCTTAAGATTGCATTTCCCAGAATTTTTTTAAAACTGTTAAGTGAGTCCCGCTGGAATCGATCTCGGTAATCTAAAAAAATTACATTACATTAATTACTATAAGCAGGATTATAAATAAACCTAAATCAATGTTAAATTCGCATATAAAATAATATTAGTTGTTCTGACCCAGACTCGATCTCGATAATCCGAAATTACTATTACATTTAAGTAAGTCTAGCACCTACCCAAGTCACAAATAAAATTTGGTTAAAATCGGAAATGAAACAATATTACATTGATAAATATGTCCTTGACGAGTATGTACTTGGTGAGTTTATGCGTAACTATGTTTATAAAAGGGCTTAAATGCATAATTGACCTTACCAGAAAGGTTTCAGGGCTCAAATGCTCTCAAGACTGTGATGGATATTGGATACTGTATCTATGTTATGAAATTGATCCCTATAGCATCAACAGTTCGGAAATGATTTCTTAATTTATAAAAGGACTTATCTTGCTAGAAAGTCTTTAGGACATAAATGACTTGTTAAAAGGTAAACGATGCATTCGATGCGATCTCAATGTATTCGATTTATCGAACTTGCACGCTACCTAGCGGTCTATAGCGGCATCACGAGACATCAGCGCTCCTGGCGGTTAACTCTACAAGTAGGCTGATGGCCTATGATGACGACAACAGTGCTGTCTAACAAGCAAGTGTAGAACTGAACACAGTCTACCTCGCTGGGAAGGAGTGTATGGGGGAGGTGTGGGATGAGCGTTAACCATATCTGAGGAGAGGAGGATGATCAGTGGATGGGTTGTATATAGGAGAGAGGGTGATAGTGTACCAGGTATTCAGAATAAATAACCGGAGGAGAAGAGAGCCTAGAATCTCGCAGCAGGAACCCAATTAATTCCAGAAGTAATCACAACACAGCTCAGGTAGGGGAAGGGGTTGGAGTATGCAGAGCCGAATGCGGAGCAGATTGCTGAGCAGTGCAGAGCAGATTGCAGAGCAGTGCAGAGCAGTTTGCGGAACTAGAATAATCTTATAGGACTATGATTAAGCAAAGTGAAGTGAAATGCCCCATAGGCAAAGGGGTGCATCAGATTGAGGAGTTGAAGTGGAATGTGGATGTGGATGTAGGTGTGGAGCAAGGTGAAGTGAAAATCCCCCCAGGCTAACCTTATGGGACTAAAGTGAAGTGCAACTCCCAGTAGGTGAAGGGGTGGAGCATGTGGTGCAGTTTGTGGTGTTGGCTTAGGACGTGGTGCTGTTTGTGGTGCTGGCTTAGGATGTGGTTCTATTTGTGGTGCTAATTGTGGAGCAGGTATGTTGGTATGTGCAGCGATTTGTGGTGCTAGGTTAATCTTATGGGACAATGTCCGTCCCCCATCCCTATGTCATTCAGAAAGTGAAGTAGATCCCCTACCCCTGCCTGTGGAGCCATTGTGGAGCAATGTGAATTAGAACGCCCCACTCCTTCCCAGGTTAATCTTATGGGACTACATCCATCCACCCATCCACATGTCATTCTAGAAGTGAATTAGAATGCCCTGCTCCTTCCCAGGTTGACCTTATGGGACTACGATTGAGTTAAGGAGTGGTTGTGGAGCAGATTGCGGGGATGTATGCAGAGCTAAGTATGGAGCTAAGTGCGGAGCTAACTGAGGGGCAGATTGTGGAGTTGTCTGCGGAGCTAAATGTGGAGTTAAATGTGGAGCTGTCTGAGAAGTTAAGTCTGGAGATTAACTGAGGAGCAGATTATGGAGCTGTCTTCAGAGCTAAATACGGAGCTAACTGCAGAGGTGTCTGTGAAACTGTCTGCAGAGAAGACTGTGGGACTAAGTGCGGATCTAACCTAGGAGCAGATTGTGGAGCTGTTTGCAGAGATAACTGTGGAACTGTCTGCGGAGCTGTCTGTGGATCTGTCTGCGAATTTAAGTGCAAAGCTAACTGAGGAGCAGATTGTGGAGCTGTCTGCAGAGCTAAATGCGGAGCTACATTTGGAGCTGTCTGCGGAGCTACGTGCGGAGCTAACTGAGGAGCAGATTGTGGAGCTAAGTGAAGTGAAAATCCTCCCTGGTTAATCTTATTGGACTACAATTGAAATGTCTTAGGGCCTAAATGGCCTTACCCACTGTGATGGATATTGGATACTGTGTCTGTTATGAATTTGATCCTTATATCATCAATGGTTCGGAAATTATGAGTGCATTTATAGAAAGAGCTTAACTAAAAAATGACCTTGTCAGAATAGGCATAAGTAAAAAAATGCCTTGTTGTAACATAGGCTATGCACTGTATTTAATCAAAACCCATTACTTTTCTTAAAAATTGTGATAACCCTAACCACAAAAATGACAGAACCTAGCCTCACTTTTTAGACAATTGTCGATAAGGGCGATGCAGCAAAAGTCCTAGCAAAATTTCCTATACCAAGCTCGCCTCCGACACTCTCTCCCCAGGTTAAACCTTATGGCACTACGAATGCCAATGTCGATAAGGGCGAAGGTGAATTAGGACTGGCCCGCCTCTACCAATCGTGAAAAACCTTGCATTCTATAAATAGGTGAAACTTATAACATCTTGTATTTTATAAAACTTGTTGCCCAGAGGAAACAAGTAATTGTAAACTTTCTGATTACATGTTACACTGAGTTCTGATACCCAGGAAGTTCCGAAGGAACGAAGATCCGCTTATCGTGCCAGCCCAGTACCTCGGGGTCTCAACTTCCCAGCTGACGTCATAGCCTGGGCTGCTCATCACCGGCCGAGTTTGGAGCGCGGGATGAGACCACCTTACCATGGGTTGGACTAGAGTCTGCCAGTCCTTGGTTTGAGACCCAGAGAGGGTAATTAGGTGTAATTAGATGTTAATTGCATAATGAGTAATTGCATAGTTAGTAATTAGCCATAATGAGTAATTGCATAATGAATAAGTACAAGTACCAAAACTAAGCACACAGATTCTAGGTACACATCCTACCCCGACCACTGCTCACTCGTAACCAAGCTGTGAATCGGCAATATGTTTGTTATATACATCCAACATTTTCGTCAGTTTTACTGCGAGCTTTTTTCTCACCTCTTTAAACTCTTAGGCATACATCATATTAGGACCACTGCATACCATTCTGCAGCGAACGCTGGCACCATGAATTGAAATCGATTCTCAAAGCACAACTCAGTCACGAATGGGTACCCAAGCTCCCACTTGTGCTTATGAGTCTGTGGTCGTCCCTGAGTCCGCAACATAAAAGCACACCGGCGGAAATCACATACAGTGAGCCAATACGCCTACCTGCCGATTTTTTCCAGGACCTAACAGTGACCTAAGAAGCTCCATCCCTTGTGTTCCAGCTCAAGGAGCAGATGAGAACAATGCGGCCATTTCCAACTGAACATCGCTCGCCCAGGAACATCTTAGTCCACCCGGACCTCATGTCGACTGACTTGGTATTTGTGCATCATGACGCTCTCCGTAAACAGTTGCGGCTTGTGTATGAAGGACCATTCCGAGTTTGTTCATGTAGTAATAAACATTTTGTGGTGGAGACGATGTGTGGCAAACAAACTGTCTGTATTGACAGACTCAAACTGGCATTCGTTCTTGTGGACCGAGCAGATGTACCTGTCCCACCGGGTATGGTGGCCGCGCAGATGCATCAGCACGCCGTGATATCAGCGACAGGAGCGCCGCGGTCCATTGGACAGAACTTCATGCAACGACAATTCACCTGCTCTGGACGGATGGTACACCCACCCAAACTGCTGTTGGATGCCGTTGCTGGATGGGGAGTATTTGGCGACCCGAACAAGTGCAGGGTTCGATAGATCGAGATGAAAGACTCGATGAGTGCAACCTTTTTCTCTGTAGAGCTATCTATGTGTTGTTGATGTTTTTCAGTTAGACGATCTTGTAATTGTGTTAAGAATGTTTTTCTCAGTGTATGAATACGATAATTAAAATCATCTCAGTTTAATGTGTGTCATCCATATTGTGAATGCAGCAGTTATAAACTCACAACCATGCGGATGCTGTGTCGGATTATTTTAAACAAAAATAAAAACCCGAGGAATGCACGAGAACTTAGCAGATATTCCCTGCTGTCGGGCGAGAGTGTTGGGATTCTTCCTGCTAGGAACATTGTGCACCACAGAAACTCAGTCGACCGGCAGATGCAATACTTACAACACTGGGGGGCCACTCCATGAAGAATAGCGAGGGGCAAGAGGAGAGCATAGTTCCATTGATCACCGCCAGGTGCATGCAGATCGGGTAGGGAGACAACACTCATTCCCCAGTGGCTGAAGCCATCACACCACACCGCCTCCTTTGCAGGGCGAGACAATAGCGAGGAAGGCAGTCGCAGCACTCAAAGCTTACAGAACACTTCTGGCGGAGTATCGCACAACAGCACGGAGTATAGCGATCTCCGATACCCATCTCAATGTATAGTTTCATAAACGATAACACAATGTTACAACTAAAATTTCATTACAAATATCTAATTGGAGTATATCAATAAAAAAAGATAAAAAAAAATCCTTTAAAGTCAGTTACATACAGGGACAAAATTACTTATATGAAAATAATCCCCTTGGAAATTAAAACATATTTATAAAAGATGTATAATGTAAGGTAAAAAAATATAATTGTGCAAAACTGTAAAAAAAAAAAGTTTTTCATAACTAATTTACATATAAGAAATAACGAATGTTTAATTCTTACACACATACCTTGCGAGGTAGTTCAGGGGAGCAAACTCCTATTCGGAGGATGTGGGTTTAAATTCCAACCAGAACATTCAGATTTTTTTTTTCCAGTGGTTTCCCGAAATCACTTCAAGCGAATGCTGAGGTGTGTATATACTCGTTACCTTCCACATTTCTGTCTCTCTTAAAAACTTGCTCAATCTCTAATATTATCACTATCGAGACCCTGTGATGTACCTACATTGCTTATATATGTATATACAACTAAAGAAGAGTTAAAACAAATGGGAAATGCAGACACACTACTGATAATAATGTCTTGGGAGAAACACACTCGTAATATGGGCTTGCAAATATATTTTAATGTATTAGTAAATACCCTACTACACTGCTAGCTGCAGTGTTAAGTGAGTAAAATATATGTGTTAGTGTGTTTGCATGCGAGCGAGACTGCACTTTGTTCTAACGATCGTTGAAGCTGCGGGACTCACCCAACTAAGGAACACCCATCAGGGAGGGTGTAGGTAGAGAAGCTATACACTTCCAAACTCAGCCAATAGACAACACCACAACCGTCTAAAGGGTTCCAGTACGGAACGAACCTCCATCGAGAACACTTCACATCGTTTGTACATATCCATTCGGCAAGACCAAAACGTCCATGCATTCCCATTTCAATAAAAGACAGCATTATGCTATTATTAGAAGCATAAATTCCTTTATTACATCATGTACCCACTGCGGCGAGGATCAGTGGACTGGCAAGCATATTGTAACTGTGAACCATCCTGTTTCCATCCAACTATAATGTGTCTGAAAACCAAGTAGATCACGGATCACAGGTGTAAACCAGAGGATTGGCAGACATATCAGCTCTGATAAACATCTAGAACATAGGTCTCAGGTTTGGAGCAGTACGAAATATCTTGACACATATATTTCCATTCTACCATTTTATGCATTCAGTGAAGGTATGCATGCATTTGTACTCAACATACCCGATTCTCCAGCATCAGTGGTTTATATCACTTTCAAACATACACGAATTCACGCACTTGTACTCTTACCAAGACTAACTCTCGCCAATGCTGTCTCCTGTCGAGAATGTCTATTCATACTATATCAATTCACAAATAAGTTAGAAATGGAATATTTAAATATGACGGGTATGTAAAGTAATGTTTCTTTAGTGTATTCATTATGCAATTACTCATTATGTCTAATTACTCACTATGCAATTACTCACTAAGCAATTAATATCTAATTACACATAATTACCCTCTGTGTGTCTCGAACCAAGGACTGACCGACACTAGTCCAACCCTACATTCTTCTCGCCTTCTAACCTCGTCAGTTGTGTTTCGACAACCGATGGGTAAACATGTGTACTTAGTAAGTAATTACTCTCTGTAATTACTTATTATTCAATTACTCACTATGCAATTACATGTAATTACATAGGGGAGGGAGGGTGTTACAATGGCTACGTGCTGTAGGCGTACAGTGTTCCTGGAGTACTTGCATACTACCACAATTAAACGTACATAATTTAAGGCGTCGCAATTTTTTTCAGTCTATGAACTTCCCTTCCTGGCTTAGGACTGGCTAGCTCTTAAGCACTTCGGTGTGTTTAAGAGTTTCTGTTATAAATCATAATTTTTCTTTTTATTCAATTTTTTGACATAAATATGTCGTTAAATTTGCGACCATAGTGAGAGGCAATCCAGAAAATTTGATGATAGCGAAATCGGGAGATACAGTTTGGCATTGCAGTTCCGAATCTATCGTCTACATTCAAAATCCAATTACACTACTCGATTGCCAAAGGATCAAAGAATATGTTACGTTGAGTGAGGACTGCGAACCATCACGCATGTTGGTGACGCTGAAATTTTGAGTTCGTTTCGCCGCGTCTCGTAACTTCCGCTTAGTATAAATTTCGACTAGGAGAAGCTTCGACGCTCGTTTAAGTTTCAATCAACAGCTCTCGTCAAGATCAATGGATTACATGTATAAAAACATTTGTGTGGCGTGGTTATGGTGTAATTGTATGAGTTTAATGTAAAAAAAAATTAAGAAAACTTAACACAATGTCGGCCTATACTCGTCAGAAAGCCAAGTCGAAATACAGAAATCGTATACGGTTGGAAAGAGCATCTCAAAACAATCCAGTGATACTCATAAAACCCTATATGATCTAGTGAAGCGGTGCTGGGAACATAAAATAAACATCAAGGCGTCTGAATGCGTCAACGTAGACATATTCACACAAAATAAACGGCCATGTCCCCAACACAGCCACACCCCAATTTTTTTAAAGCCTTGTCGTAGACCGTTGTCATGATATTTTACTGAACTATTTGGGCACGAAATATAGTATCATCATCGCCTAAACAACCATACCCACATGTCAAGAGTTTATTCAAATTTCTGAACAGATGCCAAGAAAGTCAAGCATTTTGTAAATTATTTTTTTCTCTTCCAAGTTTTCTAAAATTCGATTTATTCTTTTATCTACTGCAATGTACTGCTTGGTTCATTTGGAAAAAAGTCTCTCTTAAGCCAGCTTTCCATTTCATGAACGTTGTATTTATTATCTCTTCTTTTAATTTCTGAACCAAGAGAAAAACTTTAGGATTCTTCTTTGGTACAATTTTTTTTTTTTTGATCTTCCTGTTCCATCCTTCGACTACAGTAGTTGTCACGTGCTGCTCCTTATTAACATTCCAAGTTTCCACCGGCAAGTTGGCGTTTTCCAGCCTCTGACATACAAAGTAATCGGCGAATTCCATAATCTTATACGTATTTGGCGCATCCGACATAATAGTAAGCCAAGCCAGCCTGCGTCTACTTGATCTTCTGGTATAAGACTTAGAGCACCGCATTTCTGACAATACCTTTGTACTCTCTTGTCCTCTTTATATTGTTCTTGAATTTTCCTTCACATATACTGCAGAAAGTGAAACTTGCCGCCTGAAACAGTTGCTTCTGGAAACACATCATACAGCATCTTGTGCACAGCCATTACGAAGTGGATTTTCATAAGAGGAGGTTTCCACACAGGAACCCAAATCTTCACCAAATTGAAAAAATCGCTTGTAAGTAGCTTCGCTTTTACTCGGTAGCAGGGCGAACAAAACGGAGTAGACATTTGTTTCTTCACCTGTGCTGCCGAGAGCTACATGAATTTTGTACAACTGCTGGAACTGTTGACAACAACTTGTAAATGTTCCATCCATGAAACACGTTTTTACTTCTTGAAGAAACGTGCGGGCATCTTCTACTGTAACCAATACGAGTCTCTGTTCCTCAGCTTCATCTTCGATTACAAGAAAACTGCTTCCATTGGGCAAAGTGTCTAGCTCCCAGGGAAAATGTATTTCGGAACCTGTCTTAGGGTTCTGGTCTGTACCAAGGGATTTCCTTCGTTCCTTGCATGAATTAGATTCGATGTAGTAATTGGGTACTTTGCCCGGTCGCCATGTCTTTGCCTCTCTCTCGTAATTACAGAAATAACAGACGTATAATACTTAAAAAATATCCATACACGTATATTCCAAATGCACACTCACACTTCAGTAGTTTACAAAACAATTACAAATGATTACCACAAAATTAATTAACCGCTGCTCTTATTTGAAACTCCCGCAGAAATATTTCATGAACTGGAACAGACACCTCTTACCTCGCTCGTTTTTTTACATATAGCAAGTTTCTTTCTGATTTCGGTTTCTGTCTCATTCGGTAAACACGTGTGAGGTTTTACTGATTCTTCAATAATCTCTTGATTCCTAGATTTCACCGATCCAGGATGCTCAAATTTCTTCTGATTTGAACACACACACGAAGTAACATAATGATTTTGACGGTGAATTCGGAAATTGTAATCTATCATAATTAGTAAAGGTTTACCATACACGTTGTCAAGATCTCGATAACATAACTCATTACAGCAAATCAACTGTCTTGACACAACAAAATACGAAACCACAGTGTAAGACGTAAACAACACAGCAGTCATCACCAGGTGGCCCTTGCCCACACAAACACCAGGTGGTGCATGTATAGGATTTGTATGCCCGAAGCACTAGAGATGTTCAAGGTCACAAATTGACTCGTTCGTTTCTGTGGATACTAAACTGGACTCGCTCATTCGTATGAGCCTAAGGTCGTGAACACACAGCAAGCTCCACGGGCCGGGTCTGGCCCGTCCAGTATTGATGATACACGGAGAGGCATTGGGTAGCACACACTGACACGGGACCGGGCCCAGCACGGTGCGAGGCTAAGACCAGGAACACACGGCACCAGAAAACGCCCAGCGCACGTCCCTAGGTGCTCGGCAATGGGCGCTCGGGGGCGGGTCATGTCCCAAAACTATTTTGATGGGTGTCAGGGGCCCGGTCTGTTTCAGGCAGTTTGTGCAGAGTCATGGACGAATGAAGGCGTCAATCAATAATTATTGTTTTACCACGACACCGAAGAAAAAAGAACTCTATAATTAATTTGAAGCGAAACGCAATTGTTGGCCAGTTGTAAATTTAAATGAGTTCATTTAAATGTGTTAATGGAAGTCACATACGCATAGTTTTCAAGGATGAAAACAACAGCCACCTATGTAATAATGTTTACATGTTTTTCAATGCATTTATTTATGAATGGAACTAACACTCAAAAACTATTCATTTAAGTTAAAATGTTTTCACTGTAGACCTACTAAGATGTATTTAAAGGAAGTATTTGTGTTAAATTGATAGTCTACGTATAATAGTTATAATCGGATAGTTGTAGTACATCCACGACACCGTTACAGCTAAACTATTTAAGATTTAAGAATTCTTATTGATTTCACCTGTTTGTACCAGGAAACTGTGTAAACTGGTTAAAATTATTGTAGATCTGCTTTCCATTCCCTTTGAAATTAAATTTAATTAATTGCAAATATTATACATAACACGTTTATAAATTGAACATACTATAATATTACAGTATAACATTTTTGAAAATTGAACCAAAAATACAAATTATATTAAATTTTTCATGTAATTCATTTATTTTCTACATCGGCAAACATGTGCCCAGTTGGATATTTTTACATGGAAAATGAAAGTTTGGAATTTCTCTATCAATTGTTAAGTGTTATATAGGCTCTTCTTGGTAAGATGAGCACTTGTGAGGCCCTAGTTACTTTTTCCTTTTAACCTGCCTCTGTAAATAAATACTGCCATGTACGTAACAAACTCAGTGTGTATATTCCACTGCACTCGCAAGTTAACGTCTAAGGCTAAAATGCAAAATATATATTTTACTATTATTCTAAATGAGAAGGCTTTCAAAAGTGCTCACTTTGCCGTGAATAGTCTACATACATTCGTATGGTTTTAGTATGCTATTCTTAGGGATAAATACAGAATTGCACAAAATGAATACTATTAGTCATTTTCCATTGAAGAAGCGCTTTTTAAACGACTGACATTGTTGCTGTACCAGATCTGCATTTAGGGTTAATTTCAAACTTAACATAGAAAACCCCATTGCGGCAACCTAAATATAGGGAATTTTCAGATGTTTGTTAGGATAGGTAACCAAATGTGACCTATCCTAAACTACAAATTATGAAGAAATAAAATAAACGATCTATAAAGACTGACGGGAAAATAACGGATTGAACATAATGTTAGCGAGACAATAATGTTACAAATAATAATTTCAACCAAAGAACTGTAATAAATATCTACTAACCAAACGCCTGCCTCTCATCAATCGGAAGGTACTCAAAATCTGCCTTAAGCTGGACACAAACAAACTTTCTCGCATCAATTTTATCACGATCTTTGCAAACTTCGCTCGATTTCTCCCAGTTTTCAGGCTTTTCCTGAACGCTGGTTATTAACAGGTCAATGAATATCTATATTGGCAATGTTGTCAGGTCGACACCACCCGGCGAACAGAGCGCCGGGTCCGCTCTGTGCCCATGTGTGTTGCCCAGTATGCCACAATGGTCCACTAGAGTGTGTCCGGGCCAGTCACGTGCCTGGCCGGACGAGCTGTAGCGAACGGGTCCATTCTAGCCTTTCAACCTGCCGAGCCCAGCCCGTGCCTGCATGTGCTGCCCAAATCCTCTCCACGTATTATCAAACTGGACAGGCCGGACCCGGTCCATGGAGCCTGCCGTGTGTTCCCGGCCTAAAATGGGTCCGGCTGGGCGCCTCGGGACGGACACCGGGCGTTTTTCGGTGCTGTGTGTTTCCGGTCTAACTCGTGCGCAGCATCGGCCCAAACATTTTCGGGTCACTGTTGTCCACGGCGCACTGTCACGGATTGGACAGAGTGAGACTCGGTATGTTCGAACTGGTTCGTTCGCCCAGACGACCGTTCTTCCGCCTACTGGCACAACGTTGCCACGACATGCACACTCAAAAACCCAAGTGGCGTTCGCGAAATAATGCTCCTGCACGTACAGAGACACAAAACGATGTACTGGTACTGTATATCACTCGTTACAGGGAACAGGAAAACGACTTTTTTTGAACAGTGAATAACATTTTCTACATATTTATCCTTTGAGGTACATGGAACTATCGAACAAACGCAATATAAATCACAGAGTCAGCACTGTAACTTATGGAAGTTCCTTAATGCCAGTTACATTAGAAACAATATACCTCGCAACATGTATATTTTGCCATGGATGAAAATCAATTTGTCCACATGCTCAGGCAATGTGTGGCACCTGTTGATATATGCTGTTCACGGTAAAGTGAGCACTTTTTAAGGCCCTCCCAACATGCATTAACCACTAATAAATATACCTTATTGCAGCCTCAGACATTAAATTTAGAGAGTGATGAGATGTATACACTGCGTTTATTGGTCACATTGCAATGTTTATATAAAATAAGCTGCAGGAAGATGGAAATTGGATGAAAGGAAACATTTGTAATTCCCTTAAATAGTTATCACTTTACAGTGAACGGCAATTAATGATATGTCCAGTATTGCTAAAAAAAAACACGTTCGCTTGATGCAGTAGTGAAATGTATGCAAAGAACTCTGCGTGCTAGCTGAGGGAGGTGGGGAAATGTATTCTCTCGTCAATGCCACCACATCAATATGTTGTCATCATTTCCGACACTGCTCTGCTCGATATATGTATCCACCCTAGTATATAACACACAAGGAACCTCATCGATCTGCCACTCAGTAAACATACTTCTTTGTTTAGGTGGTAAAGGTAGCATGTAAGTAGGGAATGCGTGCCACTCCTCAACATAATTGATTCAAAATGGCGGTATCTCACTCCCCAAATCTCCCCTTCCCACCCCGTCCCCATCCCAAGCCACCTTTCCCTCCCCCTCCCCTCACCCTGGAGGTGTGTTGTGTTTGGCTTATGTGTTCCCCCTCCCCCTCCCATGCAAGCATGGGTAAACTTGCTAGAGGAGAATGTGAGGAGCAATGTTCACACCACGAGAGACGATGAGAGACTGAGATGGATAATGGGAATGACTGATGTCTGTCCACCTGATCTGCAGTGCTCTTGATATTACAACATGGTGGACATATATTTCAACATATCAGCAAATCACAAATCACTCATCCTATTGTAAATGTGTGTGATTGAATGTCGTCAAATATTCATATCTCGCCAACTTTTCCGGTTTCGAAAATGGGCGATAAGTTTAATGTTAGATTTCACAGCTCTAAGTTTTATAAGCTGATCACATATTATTTTTAACAATCTGTCCTTATCTGAAGTTAAGAAATTCCTGGGCAATACTACATTAAAATTATTTTCAATGTTGTATGTTAACCTACATTTAAAAGCTTTTTCGACAGCATAGGTTTATTGAATTTTCTATTTTTGTTGTACACATATACACTAGTGGAAAGGGGGGATATTTCTCTTGAATCCTTTTTGGTTTTTCTATATATTAGTCCGCTTTTCGTAAAAGGTAAATTTACAAAGTTTCTTTATTTTGTCCACTTTTAATTATTGATGCAAGAGCAGTAATAAAATCAGCTTTTCTTAAATTAAATATATTATTTATGTTAAACCTTTTAGCTTTAGTTCTTAATTCCTCAACTGTTAAATCATTTAGATTCTCGATAGAATTTTTAAATTTATTTTCTATTTTTTGAATAATACTTGTAATAAGATCATCTTTATTTAATTGATATAATTTTTTTATTTTTTATTCTCTACCTATAATTCTCAAATCCCTCACTGTGCTATTGCTTAAATCAGCTGCTAGATTACTCGTCGACATTTATATATAATAAAATATTATATAATAAAATTTATGAAGTCGGAGAATGCTGAAGTTCATTTAGAATATATATTACTGCATTTTGTGATTTGCTATTTGTATGCCTTTTTTTTTAGAGAATTATCATAATACATATTTTCCACATTGTACTTTTTTAAAACTCATGCTGACGTTTGGCATATTCGGTATAACATTTTTTGCACAGTTAAAATGCTTCCCTATTGTGTTTTTATGAGATGCAAAAGAATCGATAGATTTATTCTGCTTGCATACAAAGCACGTCTTGGTTGAACGATCACCTTGTAAAGTTTGATATGTATTGTGCAAGTTAGAATTTTTATGCTTTTCGTAATTTACTTTGCAAACATATTTTCCATATTCGTATAGTACCTTCTCTTTATATAAATTATAGCGACTTATAGAATATTCATTGATACATTTTTTTACAGGTGTTAGTGTCCTTATCTTTTGTGTGTTTGTTGTGGAAAACGTTCAATGTTTAAAACTTCACCACATTTTTTACAATGCTTGCAGATGGTATTATTTTCTATTTTGTAAGAGGGCAACGATTCCATATTTATTTATAAGGCAAGAAACTTATTAAGATAAATAAAAATAAAAACAGCCAAAAAATAGTTAAAAATTGTATTTAAACCATGTTCATTAATAAACATTGTACATATTTTGTATATTTTCAAATAGTGCGAAACATCACTACCCAAGAAAATTGACAAAAATTAAATTGATGTTTATATTAGGGGGGGGGGGGTGTGTTTCGCCCACCATTGGATGGCACAAATAAAATGATTATATTCGATGCTCTACTAATTTTTTAAACACTTCTTCTATTTGCTCTAGATATTCACCCATTTATCGGAGTTCATATTTATTGTCAATGTTATCTAAGGGTGATAAATGTAAGCTTTGTAAATTTGAATGAAATTTGTTAACCAAATTGTTAAGATCTTCAGAGTTTTGATCTAATCTATATGACGGTGGTCGTGAGCCACTGCCGCCATTTAAAATGCTAGTCAAACTGCAGGGAAGACAGGCGAGGTCATCTTTATTTATAAAGAAATAAATTTATTAAAAAGAATAAAGAAATTAACTAATGCTTAAAATGCACTTAAGAGAACTCTATATTATGCATAAATATTCCATTTTTAATTTCTTACAAACTTTTATACGACATAAAAACCTCCTCATTTAGTAGTTTCAAAGCATGTTTATCAAGTATCTTCACATAGCGCTCTGATAATGCAATTATAAACTCCCATCTACAATACAGTTAATTTTTTTTTTTACCAAAATTAGATTCAAAGATTTCAAAATCCCTAGCAGTAAACCATTCATTTTTTTAGATCTTGTAGTTTGGTGAATTCAAATGAATTGTTTAACTTTTTGAGCAGAAATTCCATCTTTGATTAACAAAGAAAAATATTCATTATGAAGAAGAAAAAATTTGGTGGTGAAATTTTATCAATATAAGCTGATTTAGCTTGCAGATGAGGCTTAAAATATAGACTGCTCTAGGAGCCTGAAGCATGTTGAAAATTGTTTGAAAGCATCCCTGAGCCATTCTTACAACCTGTTAAACATTTTTTGTATATAAATTAAGACTTATATAATTATTCTCGCTATCACAAATATAAATTTAGCACTGTCCAAAAAAGAGAATCATACAGAGTGTATCAGTTTTTAAAATAAATATGGAAATCTACAGGGCGATGTAAATTCGCTTTCAAAAATTGACAAAGAAAATTTGAAAGTTCTTTAAGAATATTTCAAGAATATTATAACACTTCTTCAATTGATGGTAAACTCGATAAAGAAACGCTTTGTTTAATCAACAAGCCAAGATGCGGTATTAAGGATGAGATACATGTTGATCTTTCATTAACCACAAGATGGAATTAAAATATTTTAACATGGAATTTTTGCATATGCAAATAAATCAATACAAAGTTAGCACAAGAGGCTTTCGGTCGTTTGGCAAAAAACACACAAATTTGAGATTTGTTTATGATACAAAATTTCCAGACGTAGTTATATCTACAAAGAAGGTCAACATAGGAACCAGAAATTATCTGGGCTTTGTCAGGCTAGATTTTATCCACATGGTAGTTCACTAGCACATGCATTTTTTCCAAATCAGAAAAACTGTCTTGTTGAAATTCATATCAATAGGCAGGAATATTGGGCTAATAAAAAAAAAACTCCTCCTCCTGAATATAAAGTTAATTTACTAGCACTTTTGATACACGAAATCGGTCACGCATTAGGTCTTCAACATAAAAGTGATAAAAATGTAATCATGTAGCCAATTATTAACAATGATTTGTTTGATTTGCAACTAGATGATATCCGAAGCATTCAAAACTTTTATGGAGCACCCCAACAAAATAATTTTAATGACAATGAACCAATTGATTTATGTAAAAGCAAACACACCAAAACATTTTTAATTATTGCTGGCGATTTGCATATTTTTTACAGTAAAAAAGTCTGGACAAAAAGTTTGAACGACAAGAAAATAATCAATAAACCATTTTTGATAAGAGATTGGTTCAAGTTTTTACCAAAGGATTTCAATAATTTTTTTACATACCAAAGGCCTTTGGGCGAGTTAGTTCAGTTTGTAAATGATGAAATTTATATGGTTGATTATCCAAATTATCGTCCTATTAATGGATACCCGAAAGGACTTTCTTCGTTGGGATTAAGAAATGATTATAAAATAAACACTGTTTTTAATTGCTATTCAGGGAAAACTTTTATCTTTTTTCAAAAGGAACACTACGGTGTAATATACTAATGTAGTTCCCGGGTAAAAGAGAATGGTCTAATTAGCAGGAAATTTCCTCATTTACAAATTATGATAGAGTCTGCATTCAGATATACAAATGGTTTACTGTATTTCTTTAGCAACGAAACTATTATGGAATATAACGAATTTACAAAGAAATTGACTAGAGTTGCCAAAAATAACATTTTCATGTTTGGTATAAGTGTGAATCTTATAACGAAATTATAAATAAAATGAAAGATATCGTTAATGATTTAGAAAATTTAACTCCTTAAGAGCTATATAATTACAGAAAAATATAGAAAAAGTAATAAAGATAAAGGGAGTAATGCTGCGTTACTCCCTTCAAACATGCAAGTTGAATTTTTGTGTGGGTCCAGAATAGCAGACACTCTTTAGTGAAGTTGAATACAATATTTATCAAGGAATTTGGTCTATGTTTTATATATTTATATTCTTCAATTTTTCATTTTATTTATGAAAACACTTATTACAACTCGCCTAGCTTCACTTGCGCATAGTTTCACATATAAAATGGAGTCAATTCTAGATATAAATAACAACAAACTTATTTACAATGGTAAAAGAGTTTTTATGATTGTTGATGAGAATAATAATCCTTGGTTTAGTGGAACTGATGTAACTAAACTTTTGGAATGCAATAAACCAAGAAATGCTTTATATTATGTTGTCGATAATAATGATAAAAAGAAATTTACAGAACTCAAAGGTGTTCCTGTTGAAGGGACACCTTCACATATATAACCAAATGCTTTTTTTTAATCAATGAATCAGCGCTGTATAAGTTAATATTTAGATCAAGCATGCCGCCAGCTGACAAAATTTACTAAATGGGTTACTAAAGAAGTTTTAACAAAAATTAGAAAACATGGTGAATATAAGATTCAAAAAGATGTAATGCATTTATACAAAGGCCAAATAAAGCATATGAAAATGAACGAACTTAAAGTTAATCATATAAGAGAATTGAACAAAATTCAAATTAATTATTTATAATATATAAATAGAATTAAATATGAACATATAGAAAATTTAAGAGAGTCGGTTCATATGGCCTTCGTTGTAATAAATCGTAGAAATGAGGAAATCAGAGTAATGTTTCCCCATGTTGTACCACAAACACTAAATAAAAACTTAAATCCAACTTTCGTTCTTTTAAAAATTATTTGATGATGATTTTGAATATGATTACTATGGCATAAAGACTCAAAGGAAATATGTTCAAAGACAATTGTATAAAATAGAAGATAGATATTCAAATTGCGAAGAATTATTGAGATTTGATCATATTCTAAATTCTATCAATTTATATCAAAGAATGAAATAAAAATTGAATGACCACATTGAGTGTTTTCGTAACTATATTTATATTGCTGGACATAATTATACTCAGCAACAATTGATTAATGATATAAATAATCTTTGTCAAATCGAATAAGAAGCAATGCCATATTTATCAATGAATATGGTCTATATTCTTTAATTTAATTTTCTGTATTTTTCTTTTTCTTATAAAAAAAGTATATATATAAAAGATTTCCTACTTACAAGATGCCCGAATCACTAGACAAACAACTAGAGAACCTACAACTAGGGGATAAAATGAAAATACACATTATGTGATTTAAATAATTTAATTTTCAACAATAAAACGATAACTGTTGTGCTAGATGTTAACAATGAGCCTTGGTTTATAGAAAAAGATGTTGCTAAAATTTTACAATATAAAAACACAACAGCTACCATTATAGACAATGTTGACAAAAAACCATAAAAATGCTTATAAAAACATAAAGAAAAATAAAGGTACTGGCAATTAAGGTAAAACATTTCTTAAAAACATTATAAAATATAATAATGGCACTACAGTTTATATCAACGAAAAAAGGATTAATACAACTATTAACAAAATCTAGAATAGCCAAGAAATCATTGGTAAAACAAATTTCTAAGTGGTTTAATTTAAACATAAACCTCTTTGAAGAGAAAAAAGAAACAAAATATTTCTCCCACATTATTAAATGTTTAAACATTTAAATCATAAACAACAATATACTATAGACAATTGTAGAATAGATTTATATTTTCAGATATAAAATTAGCTATTGAGTGTGACAAATTTAACAACAAAGATAGAAATTTTTGTTATGAAATAGAAAGACAAAAGTATATAGAGACCCAGTTAAATTGCAATTCTGTAGGATTTAATCCTGGTGAAATAGATTTTGATATAGCCGATGTGGTTAATCGTGTTTTTGTGCATTTAAGTAAAATATAAAGGGAGTAACAGGAAGTCACTCTCTTAAGCAAAAATATTTATATTTACACTTCATCTGTTTTATTAATCCAAGAGTTAAGTGAGTTATCAAAATCCAACCATTTTACATAAATTTTATCGCCTTTTGCTTTTAAGATGTTTTCAGCCCAATACTCATCAGGATAGTCAGTTTTCATAATTTCGTATTCATAAAATCTGCCTTTTATTTATTATCCATTGGTATCATCTTTCAGTTTGTAAGTTGGTACATCATAATATAAAACCTCAAAAATGGTAAATAATTCTGTTGTCCAATTAGCTGTATAACCTCTTTCAAAAGTTCGTTTACTCTCACTCACACTGACAATATCGCCAACATTGTATTTAGGTTTAATAATCATGTCTACTAAATCTTGTTGTCCTAAATTTTTTTCATTTTTTTATCGACTTCAAATTGGTTTCATGCCAATGATACTATACTTACTGTTGTATTCTTTAACTAAATCGTCTAATATATTTACTCATTTGTAATTGCCATTCAAAGCAAATTTTTTCTCACATTTTGTTCTTCATTCTACAATTAAATCTTTCTACACAACTGGCTTTAAGTTCTCTGAATGTGGAATAGTGATTGATGTTATATTTTTGCATAAGTTCAATAAATATTTTATTTTAAAATTGTAAGCCATTGTTGCTTTGTAAATTATTTGGTTTTTTTTAAAACTATTATAGAATCTAAAACAATTGCTACACTATTGGCTGTTTTATCTTTAATTGGCATGGTAAATACATATTTCGAAAAAAATAATCTATAATTGTCATAATATATTTAAAACGATTGTTCACATGCGATATGCCTTTTAAATTACTAGTGACCATCTCCAAGAGAGCGGTTTGTCATACACCAATAATTCCATACAAATTACTTTTCTTCTTGGAAAATTTTTTCGTGCTGGTTTATATAGTTCATTTAATATGCCTTCTCTTACTTCGGGCAATTTTTTTTCTTTCAAAAATGTTGATTTGTTAGAATTGCCATGGTATTCATAATTCCAAAATGAGTGTATAATTACATTTAAAACTCGTATTAGATATGGAATTCCTTTCGGATTATTAACAACAAAAGCATAAGATTTATTGTTTAGCATATTCATTACATTTACTATTTCATTGTAACAATTTCTATTTACAGCAGTTTCTAATAATCTATCAACCAATTTTCTAACATCATCCATCCAAATATATTATTTGGGCAAACTATTGAATTATTTTATGCCATCTCCTAATTTAAAATCATCAAGTATAAAAATGTCACTTTCGGTTGTGTTTGGATCTGGTTTTTTTAAATATAGTTACGACAAATTGCTCCAATTATTTGATTGTACTTCCAGCGAACACTTGAACTTGGAGTATTCCTTTTCTCATTAGGAATATAATCTTTAAATAAAACATTGGTTAATAAAACAATTTCTGTGTATTTTTTAAGGTCATTAGCAGAGTATTTAGCATCAGGTCCTTCTTGATCTTTTCTTGTTAACAAACTACAAAGTCCTGGTGTTAATATTATTCTTTATCCTTAACAAATAGTGTATCTTTATTCATTGTTACTTTTGTATCACCAATGTAAAAATCTTGCCAACTCCATGCAAACCATATTTTTCATTAATAACATTAATTCTTTTTGCAATTTCTATTCCGAGATTTATAGTAGAAACACCTGCTATAGATGTCAAATCTTTTAATGGAGTAACGCCCAAATTAGGTGATTTTGGGAATAAACCTCTTTCAAATGATGTTTCTTCTGGAGTTGGCGGATAATATAAATGTTTTCCTTCAACAGGAACAAGTGTGTTTATTAAATCTTTGTTTTTTTCACTTACTCGTTCTACTTTTTTTTGGCCAATATTTTGTAATTCATCAATCAATGGCAGCTCTTTTTTCTTATTTCTTTCATATTGCACTTCATGGTGCTTTTTATAATTTTTGAACCTCTCAATGAGTAATTTAAGTCGAGAAATATCCTTTAATTCTTTCATTCATATATAATTTTTTTTTCTTGTAAATGAGTTATAAAAGTATTGAGAGTTTCGAGAGACAAACTTTTCCCCCAACTGATCAAACTAGGGGGAATTTAAATGTTTACAATAATATAATTGAGTTTGGTATTCCTATAGGAGATTGCTTTACTTTTCCAAATTACGCTTATGTTTATGAGCAATTTAGTTTACCAAAGAGAGATCAAGTGCGTGCTGAGGGGGTATATAAAAAAGGCGATAATATTGTTGTTTGTTCTAACTTTTTTCCATTCCAATTTTCAAGAGAAAAAATTTCAAAACATGGAAATATTATTGAAGCTATCGATAATCCAGGGATAACATCAACAATAATGAATAATTTGTTAAGATCTCCATTTGAACCAAATTATAGTATTATCTTGGGTTGATGATTATTATCGATTCAAATCTGTACATAGTCATTAACCAAATGAAATTGTCTAGCCAATGAGATATATGTTTGGTTTTATTCAAGAATACAATGAAATTTACTAGAAAGGTGGCTACAAAATTACTTTTATTGGTAATTCATCTGATAACAATTGTTTATTTTTATGTGAGGACAAAGCTGTCACACCTCCGACAAGTTATGCCGATCCAGGTAGAATTATTATTGAAAAATTAAAAATCATGTGGCCTATTGTTGAATATGAAGCTAACACAGCCATTGCGATTAAAGGAAAAATATACAAAAACCCTAAAATGTCTATTAGTTTTGATTATTGGCAATTTTTAGAAAAAGAAGTTCCTAATGGGACAACTGTTTTTAAGTTTGATATAAAGGATCAGTTTAATAATTTACAATTTGACATGCTTGATTTTGTAATTGTAGGATTTCAAACTGATAGAAAGAATCGTGCTGATCAGGAAGTGCATGCTTCTATGTTTGATAACTGCAATGTAGAAAATACTTATATAAAAAATGGTAGAAATAAAATAAAATAAAAAAAATTTGGAATCTAGAAATTACCAATTATTTTTGTGATAAAGCGTTTCTTGCTTATAACGATTTTATATAGAACTTCTAAAACTAAACTAGATACTGTATATTGAAATAATGAACTTTATTATAAGCCGACTCTAAACTTAGATGGTAAAACCAATTATTATTAATTTTGGGGTCGAAGACTTTGTATATTATTCATTGCTTATATAGAAAAACAACTTTAGTTAAAGAAAAAAACGATTATAAAATTAGTGTTGATTTTGATGAAGCTGTTGAAGTTCATACAATTAGTAATGTTATTTTAACTAGCCAACGGAATTTAACTTATGATTATATGAAAGAATATATTACTGAAAATATATAAATATCTAATTTTATTTAATTGAGGATGTAAACGGTTTTACAGAAAAAAGAAACTGTTTCGATATATTAATACAATTTTTTAGATGTATTGTCAAGTTGTTTGATCGAATAAAAAATCTGCTTTTTTTCTGTCTCTTAATAAATTTTTTCTTTTATAAATAAAGATGCCTGTGTTGCCTTGCAGCACGACAAAACTTTTTGAATATGGTTGTAAAATTATGCCTTCCTATAAAATAGATAATGCCTCTAACGAAATCAAAAACTTAGTTTACACACTTAAGATAAATCTACAAAGTTTACAATTAACACTCTTCGACAACATTAACGATGAATTTATACTTCGTGTAATAGGGGACGATTCTGAGAAGATAGAAGAAATTTTTAATGAGTTAGTAGAGCTTAGGCATTACATTTTTGTTTGTGTCAACTTTATCTGCGCCAGTTTTATTTGAGCATTTTTGAAAGGGGTCAATTGTGTTTATATGCAAACATTTTTTATAAATTCAGTAGATGTCTATTGCAGATCCTAGCGCAACTCAATAATTTGATTAAAATTCAAGCAAATTTCTCACTTTCAAGCAACTTTTTTCAAATTCTTCTGGAAACATGATTGATCTCTTCAATTTAACGACTTAGGGGAAGGTGGGGTGACGGGACGCAGTGGATATTGGTACGCACGTCAACATCTGGCTAAAGACGATCACGCGCAGAAGTGTCAACTAGCGCCGCTCGGCGGCGAGGAGCACAACTTCGTTCTAGTCCAGTGGTGACGCCGTGCGATGAAGTTGTGCCGGATTTTCGTGTTTTCTTATTTTGGAAACATTTCATATATTAATGCATTAATTGCATTTGAGGTAATTAAAAAAAACGGTTTACTTTTGTAGAACTTTAGTGGCATGCAAATAATTAGTGGTGCTATTGCTATAAGTTAATTCTGTAAGCTATCATACTTTGTGATTGTTTCAACTGGGGTTGTCAACAAACAATCATGGAATCGTTTGGGGTATTCGTACGCAGGCACGCGTATGAATACTCGCTCTGCGTCCCATAACCCCGCTTGTAATCCAGTATTAATTATTGTTTTAATTTATCATACCAATATTTTAATAAATGGTCAAAATAACAGAAAAAAATTATATATACACATAATACATAGATATTCAATTTTCGAATAAAAATTTAAAATTTCTTGATGGTAATTTTTAAAATTAATATTTTATTTGGTGGGAATTTATAATTATTGAATAATTATGAAGTATTTCAGCTCATTTAAGTTATGTGAAAATAACATCTTAAGTGAAATTTCACGTTTTAGTACATATACATGTAAAACTCTAATGTTCTTTAGTTTTGACTAAAATATTAGTCTAATTTCCGTTCTTTAGCCATTTTTTTCTTTTGTTGCAGATGCCACGAAACCCAAAATGCATGTCTGCGAAAACTTCTTGGACAGAGGAACGACTAACAGCAGCTCTTAACGGCTTTAGAAATGGTGAAAAGATAAGAGCTGTTGGTCGCAGGTATTGCATTCACGAAGCCACTTTAAGGAAAATACTAAAACTAGGTTTAGTTGGAGGGCCATGCATGGGAAGTAAAATGATTTTCAACAGAATTCAAGAAGCGGATATTAGTTCCCACCTACTCCTTCTTGCAGAACATATTCATGGCATCACTTTGACTGAGCTTAGAAGAATGGCTCATGAATACGCGAAAAGAAACAACATCAAACATAACTTCAATGAAACAACCAAACTTGCCAGGAAGGACTGGGCACTTGGTTTCTTAAAACGGAATGCTCAGCTTAGTCTACGGATGCCTGAAGCAACGTCAATAAATTGAATGTTAACTTTGAACAAACCTGAAGTAAATCATTTCTAAGAACTGTCATAGAAAAGTACCTCTTCCTGCCATCGCGAATCTTCAACGTTGACGAGACGGGTATTACAACCGTTCATAATCCTCCTTCTATAACAGGTCCAAAGAGTCAGAAGCAAGTAAGAAACGCTACTAGCTTGGAGCGTGGCAAAAACATAACCCTTTGTTGTGCAATGAGTACCACCAAAGCGGGTTTCATCGGGGATAAAACACGGGCGCCCAGCTGGAAGCATCTACAAAATGTCAGAGTCAGGATGGATGAATGAAGACTTGTTTTTGGAATGGCTGAAGCACTTTGTAGCCAATGCCCAGTCTTCAAAAAAGCACCCTACACTTCTCCTCATGGAGAAATCATTCAAGTCATACCTCACTTTCAGCTTATATTTTTTGTAGGGACAATGGCATTGTAGTTATTTTCTTCCCGCCTCACACGAATCACCGAATGTAACCACTGTATCTAACATTTCTTGGCCCTCTCAGAACTGCGTACAATAGAGAATGTGAATTATTTCTAAAAACCACCGAGTTTCAGAGAATAAACAAAGAAGATGTCTCTCGATTGTTAAAGACTGCCTACGGAAAAGTAGCAGGAGTCAGCAAAGCTGTGCCTGGTTTTGCAAAACCAGGAATTTATCCTTTCGATGATGGAGTTTTTAAAGAAGAAGATTTCCTACCTGTGTCCTTAGATACAGCTCCAACAATTGTGGAAACAGAATCCAATGGCGATGGTGAAACTCCATTTCCCACAGTTTCCCAGAAAATTTACCTTCTGGTGCAGGCAAAGAGGCAATGACATTCTAACAGCCACTCCAAGAAAAACTGCCCTAGAAGAAGAACTGGAAAGAAAGAAGAAAAATAAATCAGAAGAGCAAGTTAAAGATACTGTAAGGGGGGAAAAAAAAACCCAAAAATTGAAATAGAAGGCAAAGAAAAATCTTTTCAACGGTAGGCCTAGGTGTATTTCTTCGAGCGAAGACGAAGGAAACACAACAGATATTTGTCAAGATGATGACATGAACGATATGGATATGTTAGCTTCGTCTTTACCAGTAAAAAATGGCACTAATGAGAATTGTTTGTTTTGTGGAGAGTTTAAAGACAGAGAACTGTGGTACCGTTGTGGTAGGTGTTCGGGATGGGTCCATTCAGGCTGTGGTGCTGCAGAAAGTCACCATAATTTTGTATGCGATTTTTGTCAAGAAACAGATAATAATTTTGATAATTTTAATATTGAAATACTTCTACATCATGTAGTTTTTACACATTTTCTGAAATTATTTTGACTGGTTCTTTTGATGAAAAAAAGTATTTTTTTCTTCTTTCTTATCAATAATGTTATGTTATTTTGTGTTATCCTTATAGTGATATATTTACAATTTAAATAATAAGCGAGATAGATTCTAATTAGAAATACAATTTCATCCAAATATGCCTGTGTTCGCGTTAGCTTATCTTGCTTTACAGGCTACAAAAAATTAGAACTAGCTGATAACAATCTAGACATGTATTAAATATGATAAAAAAATGGATTGTTTAAAATCCCTAGTAAAATATAAAAAGTGTATTTTGGATTTAGGTAAAATTTCATCTGAAAAAATATATAATTTTTCAGGGAAAGTTCGGGAAAATATCTGAGTACCACAAATTGCACAGAGGGGCAATGGTACTCAACACAAATGCAGTGCGTATGATTTCCCCCTCAAGTCGGGTAATCGTACGCAATGCATATTTTAATAATACAATAAATAAAACATTCCACTTTTTATACAACGCAACGCACTGAAACTCTAATATATTAAAACTGACTAAATGTCGCATGGCTACAAGCGAATTTTATTGTTGTTTTCAACTTACTTACAGCAATTCGACATGTGCAGTTACCTCACCTTCCCCTAAATCAAGCTAATTTGACCCAAATCTGCAATCTAAATCAGCGCAATTTTTTTTTCAAAAACATACTTCATTCACTCTTTGAGCAGTGTCTTTCTCGGGAGTGAATGAGGTCAAATTTAGGTATTAAAAAAAAAGGCCAAATTTACTCTAAATTACAAAAATTTGATGAACATTCTTGGAATTTCATCAAAAATATTATGATTTAGCTTGCAAATAAGGCTTCGAAGAACCCCGCACAAAGAATGAACGCAAGTTGAAAATTGATTTTGATTTTGCCCTTAAATTTGATTGATTTTGAGTTGTGCTTTGAAAGATTTGACAGGAAATTAGAAATTTACTTGAATTTAGCTTGAAATAGCTTGAATTTTAGTGTAATTATTGAGTTGCGCTAGGACCTGCAATAGATATCTACTCCTCCTGCTACGTAGCAAATATAGGCGTATGACTTAACCCAATGTCACTGATAGGTGTGAAATGGGATTTTAATTTGTATATCCACAGCAACACCAGCTGAAGGGTTGGCTCCTTTCCCGTTTCCAAGGTGTCTGTGGCTTCTTTGAACAAACCGAGGAAGGACAGCAACACAGCAACCACTTCACCAGTATACCCTTCAAGTTTGTCTGAGTCACACACATCACACAGAATCTGACGTATATCGCCTATAGGCTGTTCACGGTAAAAAGATCATTTTTGAAAGCCCTGCTCAAGATCTACTTGTATGCACAGTGCGTGTTCTTCCACCTTATGTAAGATTTACATTGCAATAGGCCTCATCGCTTTATTCACGCGTCGTTCGAGTAAAACTGTGAAATTATTACAAAAGTAAATTTTCAGAAATGTGTTCATTTGTATACTTCGATGGATAAAAACCAGAAAGCGGAAGAGATAATTTACAATAAGTTGTCACAAATAGTTACCTAACACTTTTTATTCGACGTTAAGGTATGGAACTTCTTTCCATTCACCGGCACCATCTTTACTGGGAGCATTTCACTCAGCGCGCCCGTAAAAATATATGCAGGCAGGGGCAGTGACATTTTTCCAATGTTGATTTCAAAGTGCTCACTGTACCGTGAACAGCCTTTATCTGTGAGTGAACTGACTCAAGCTTCACTTACTCGCTGTTCCATCGTGTTTACAGTCCGGACTAACTTGTTGACATGTCCAGATCTTTTGAGATACTCGACAATATCCTTGGCTGTATTTGTAGATGGCAGCACGGAATAGATTCCTTGTTGCTGCGACTCGTCATCCAGCAAGACTGTGTAGTTGCAGTGAGTTGCAGACCATAACCTCACTTAGAAGTCCAGCGCATTTTTTTGTGTTTGGTCCTTGGTGGGTTACGAATGTCACCTTCTGCATCACTTCTTCAGCGATCCCAAGTTCCGTTAAATAGTTTTAAAGTTTCGCGCGGCTCTTCTTTCCACTCTCCCGTATATCTGGGTACCTTGTCATCTTCAGTACGTTTTTTTTATCAGTCTCCATTCTTTATCAATGTAATAGCCAGTAACCGCCTAGTAATGCACTTGCTTAAAATCATCGGTACACAAGTCCATTGTCATTGCACAAGCCCCCTGCTCCGTAGCAGATAGTACTTTGGGAATACCTCGGCCCTTCAGCGCCTTGCAATGTCTCTCAGTGCTGCGATGGGGCAACACGTTTGCTGCGGAAACGTGTCCATAAGTTGCCCCTACACTAATAAGTTCTTTTCCCACACATCATGACACATTTCTCCGTTACGCTCCGTTACGTTCACAGACACAGGTACACGAGCAGAGGCCTGAAGTTTAATCCAATCATTTTTTTTTTTTTTTTTTTTTTTCAATTTTGTGCGAATTAATAAGTGTATAGTTTGGTGTTAAGGCAATTAATTTTTTTCTTATTTTTTTTTGGGGTGGGGAGCAGCTCTGATAGATGTTGACGCTCGGAGATCTGTCTTGTTACTGAGGTGGTCGTGTGTTGGGGAAGGGGTGTATATAGGGGAGCGACGTTCACCCTCGGAGGTCCGGCGTTGTAATGAGGTGTGACCGCCATTTTCCACCGCCATTTTACATCACTTAGACGCTACTCCCTCAGCGCGGGGGTAGATCGGTCCCTTGTGAGGGACCTTGGCCACCCAGTTAGCTTGCGGAGGCGAGGAGAAGCTAACCCCCTCCCCCCTCCGACCCAATCAAACTTACTTTACGCTGCAAAGCTAGCATTCTTTTACAGGATTCCCAGGGTAGCGCCTGGGAGCTGTTTCCATAACTGATTTTTACTCTCTTTTTCCCTGCCTGTACGGGATAAAAGAGAGTGGTGAAATTAATTGATTTTATCAGCGCGGAATTTTAAAGTTCAGGACTTGTGAAGTACTGTCACGAGCTCCCTGTGAGAGAGCTAGTGACAGTTTGGTATAAAAAGCGGAGGTTAATAGCCAAATGAAGTTAAATTTTCGATATAAGTAGCTTTCCCATGACTGGAGTGGCAAGGGTTTATATAATTAAATTAATTATATGTATATTGAAGTGGTGAATTTAAGTTTCGCGAAAATTTAAATCAGTGTAGTTGTTTCAGTTTCAGTAATTACTTCATATCTTATATGTTAAATACAATTAAATAATCTGATTGGTGTGTGAATGCATGTCTGAATGTATCGTGACGAGCGGCTAAAAGTTAAGTAAAACATGTTAACTCGGGGAAGTCCGAGAGCGATATGGCTGGCGCGATGCTAGCGCCAACTAGTTTTGTTAAATGTGGTCGATTTCTGTCCCGGACCGATCGGAAAATTCCGGCCAGTTTCGGGGCCTTATTTCTATGAAATCGGGCCGTATAATTGCGCTGAAGGCGTGAATTTATAATTTTAATATTGTTTTGAACAATATTCCGTATTGATAATTATTTAGACTTGTAAAGTTCGAAAGCAGAGCCATGAAAACACGTCGCGTTAGTGAAGTTAAACAGTAATATAGGCCAGAGGGCTCTGATTGGCCGAGAGAACTTGGTGGGGCGGAGCTTATGAAGTTGCTCGAGAGATGGCAGCATGGTCGTTAATTTACCGTCAACAGCTTTTATTTGACACGGAAAAATTTAAATAAGTTAAAAGCGGTTGTAATTAAAGTTATTAAATCGTCTTAAATAAATAATTGGTGCTGCAAAACTAAAAATGCTCAGTTGTGTACGACTAGAAAATATACGCGATTATTTCGCTCGTCATAGTGATTAATGTTAATGTAAAGTGTTTCGAAGTCGCTCCAGTACAGAGTAGGGGAAATTGGAATATACGGGGCTAGTTGACGGGCTAGGGGGCCGCAAATGACGCCATGGCTTCGAGAAGTAGCCAGGTTCTCTCATGTTTTTCTGTGATGTTGCGGAGTTTTAGTATGTAGGGGTGGAAATGAGCCATGAGCGAGGCGAAGTCGCATGCTCTAAGGAATTCCATGAGTTCATGGAAATCCTGCATTACGCCTCGCATCTCTCCTGGCGAACGAATTTCGCTGGCGAGGGCGGGACTGAGGTTGTGTATTTGGCATTGCAGGGGTGTCAAGAGTGGGAGCTGGTTTGTGAATAGACGCAGAGAGTGCCTGCGAATACGTTTTGCCGGGCTGTAATGTCCTGACTGTAAACCTGGACGGGGCAGGAGGTTGTTTTGCAGTTTTTGTCGCGATTTTCGTAGCAGCAGCAGTAGTTCTTTTCTGCACCAAGTCCAGGAACTTGGGGCAGGCTTTTGAGAGAGCTGTGTGTTCGCCTGCGCAGTTACTGCATGTCGGCTTGGAGTTGGTTTCGTTTATTTTGCAAGCACTCTCGGGGTGAGGGCCGGCGCAGTGAGGGCATTTTGTCGGCATGGAACAGTGATTTTTGGTGTGTCCTAAAGCGAGACAGTTGCGGCATTGTGCCACGTCTGTCGGCCGTTTCTGGTATTGTCGGGGATGAACTATTGTCATATTTATTCTCGTGACAGAGTGCAGAGGAGGGGGAGAAGTGTTCTGCGCCGCCGTGACACAGAAAAAACGTTGCGGCTCCAACGTGAATTTGGTGGGGTCTGTTTGGTCTGGGATGCGTTTTTTAAATTGATAAATGTGCTAGATTGAGTATCCGGCACATTCCAGGTCTGTCTTGATGTCCGCAATGTCGGTTGTGGGGTGGAGGTCAAAAACGACTTTCTGTGGGAGCTCGGAAGCTTGACAGAAAGTATAGTAATGGATGTAGTTCGCTTCTAGCATAGTGCGAGCAGATGTGAAAAAATCAAAGTTTTTAGTGAGGATTTGCGTTCCGCGAGCTGTGGGGAGAAGGGAGAACCCGTCCCTACTAATAGCTCGTAGTTTCTGAACAAGTAAGTTGTATTTTGTGGCGTCAGGAACCACTAATCTGTACTGGTTTTGTTTTTTCTGGCGTGTTTGTGGTGCAGCCGTTTGTGTTTTGTGGGTGGAGATGCTTGAAGAGCCGGGATGGTTAACTGCTGAGGTTTTTTCTGTTACCTCCTTAAGCGGGGAAAACCTATTTTGTGTAGGAATGGTGTTTGTATGTGCCTCAGACGACACAGAATGGAGACGCTTGTTCTCCTGTGTGGTTGTTCTGTCCCCTTTTCGTTTTACTAATTGGAAGTCGGTTTCCATTTCAAATGTTTCATTTCCTGCGGCCGGTGTTGACGGTCGGGAGGAAGTTGGTGTGGTGATTGTTGGCGTCGTTGGAGCCGATAGAGTAGCCAGGAGGAGGTCAATGTGGTCTGGGATGCCTTGAGGAACACACAGATTGGTGATTAGGTCGTCTCTTTGCCAGTTCTAAATAACGCTTGTTTTCCCGGAGGTACTGTAAAGAGTACGGGCCAGTTCTTGTCGTCATCCACGACGGCTCAGTCGGTTCCCCGCCCGTCGCCATGACCCGGGAGGGAGGTGGGGGAGGGGTAGGCTCTTTGTGGAGCGACTCTCGATGTGGTGTTGTTTGCAAATTGCGAGAAATTGTTGTTAGAAAAGTACCTAGATCGGTGCTATACACTGTGACCACTGACCCACTAGGGGCTAGGCTCGAGATGACCTGTTTCCAGGCCGATCACAGTGTACAGGATGTGTGCCGCGAAGCTATTAGTCGTATACATCCAGAAGAAGCAGAGACGCACCCTCCTTAGTCGAAGGCGAAGTCAACAATGGATTGCTGGATTGCTGATTGCTATTGTGTGATGAGGTGTGATGTGCTGGGAAAGGCGTATATATATATATATATATATATATGTTGAGTTTTGTGCAAAAGTGGCCTAAGTGTTTTTTTTTGTTTGGAGGGGTATTGCTCTTGGACGGTGGTGGGAGATAGGCGACTCTGAAATATACGATTTATGTGATGTATGTTAGCAATGACAAACAGAAGAACTTAAGCGTAAAAAATTATTTCAACTGAATAACAGTGCTGGTGTATACACTAGAGAAATTTAGGAGTCTTTAAATGTAGCCCAGCTATGGAAAGAAATTAAGTAACGAGTTATAACTATCAATATAAATAAATAAATTACACGAGCGAACCATAACGAATAACAATGGATTTGAAAAGACGTAAGAATAAATTAATTCGTACAAGCAGGAGAAACACATCCGTTGGGCGAGGAGGTCGCTGAATGAATGACTTATAAGCTGTATATCGGGAGCATGACTAGAGAAATGGAGCGCGGTCGTCATATGGGAGGCGACTGAGCTGAAAAACTCTGAAATGAACGAAAAGAGAGTTGAATATGATTTACGTCCAATTACAAAACGACTGCTTCCAAATAAATTAAACTGCTGACGTTACCCACGAGAGAAATTAATGAAATGAAAAATTGTAATACGACAAAAGTATAAGGAATGGACCAGAAAAAAGAATATATATATATATATATATATCAAATAGCAGAATGAACGAACACAACTTCCTGGTCTCATAAATAAATTAAGTGTTAACTCACTAAACGAATTACAGAACCTATTTCCCTACAAAATGAAGACCTGCTTACCGACCGCAGCAATCCTGCTAACTTAAATATGGAAGCACATTTACGCAAACGAAGTGATTCAAAGTAATTAACAAGACCGAAAAGGTATCATATTTCCCTACGAATCTATGAATTATAAAATAATTAAAATTTAACCAAACACAATATCATACTAGACATACACGTATGTCCCCCTCATCACCTCTGAGTTCTCCACGTACCTTAGAACGTTAAATGATTTTAAAACATGTCCGGTCGACTGTGAGGTCAGTGAAGTAATGACTTATAGAGGTTGAAAATTGCAGCCGAAGGCGACTGAGATTATAGCTATTGAAAAAAATCCTGAATACGACTCAGGCACTTGAATTTTCAAACGAATTAATATTTCCCTAGAAAATAAATTTCCACATCAAAATGAAAACTCGTTTACCGCCAGCATTAAATCCTGCATATATGGCAGTACATCTATTAAGCAAAGGCAAAACCAATCAAAGGATTATCGTAGGAGTGGGACATTGTAATGTGAAATGCACAGGCAAGTAGCTTACAAATCAATAAAAAATTATTTCCATGTAACAGTAACATGGATAAATAAAGATATCACAATTGTACAGACAAATTAGTATTGAGAAAAACTAACCCAGATTTTTAACACAAGTTTCGTTTTTAAAAAACATTCAAATATATTTTCTGAGTTTGTGTAAAGTATGTGTATGTTTTATCAGCAGTGTGTTGTTTCCCCATCTGAAGTAGTAATTTGTTTTTGTAAATTAAAATATTTTGTTACAAGTAAAAATCCATGGGCTCCACCACTCACTGCTGCTGTAGGGCTAGAAGGTCAACTGGAAACATTTTTGTAGCCAGGGCGGAAAGAGCTCATCTACCAAGCTCTCAAAAATTATTTTTCTCAAACCACTGACCCCTTTCCCTTTCTCGTCTGAGGCTTATGTTACGATTTGAGCTGGGCCGACAGGGTATTCTCAACATGCTACAAGTTCCCTCGTTTCGTTTATTCATTCATTCATTCAGGCGTCCGATTTTCTTAAACAGTTTTAATTATATTTCCCCCTTCTGACCTTCAATTTCTTCAAAGATGTTTTTATGCAATTTATTTTATTAAATTGTTGGTTTTCAAATTTTAAAGTTTAATTTATAAACAAATATTTTTCTCCCTCACGAATATTGAAGTGAGAAACGTAAATTTCTCATGAAAGTGAGCAAGCAGGCATCCTGCTACCTGAGGAAGAATATGAACCAACAGCTTATCATCACTGCTAGTCATGTTTACCAATAATTTCCCTTTAAATACATAATAGATTAATCCAGTTATATACAAGTACTTCGTCTTCAGACACATATAATTTCCTATCATTCACAGAACAAGATATTAAAAAAATTAGTGACCTGAATTAAAAACTAATAAATAACTAATAAATAACTCCTTTTTTTAACATAGAAAAATTTGTTATTCTAATTTTTTTCTCAAAAATCATCCTTAAAAACTAAATATTTACAAACGCTCATACAAGATTACTTTACAACAACACATTCTTTATTCTCTTTATGTTTTACCAAATCAAAGTCATTTGTACAACAAGCATTTTTCATTCACTTTAGGACAAAAAATCAAGTTAATATTTACGACATTTTATGTTTTACCGAATCAAGTTGATATATACAAAAAAAATTTATCAAAGACTTTATGACTAAAAAGAAGTTAATATTTACATTTTATGTTTTACCAAATCAAGTTGATATATACAACACAAATGTATGAAAGACTTTATGATCAAAAACAAGTTAGTATTTACATCAAAAACCAAGAAAAAATTTATACAACAAACATTAATATTTCACATTTTACAACAAAAGACAAATGAAATGAAGAAACAATCTTCTTCTAAAATATATCAATCTTGAGCATTATGGCAGATGTGTCCTAACTATAGACATTAATGACACGTTTGGGTGGTGTATTCGTAGAGATGCTCAATGAGGAGCATTCATATGATGCATCACATCCAGGTTATTTTGCAGACACTCACACATGCCAATGACTGGTTACAACACATCACATGCACATAGATTTCAGATTTATAAACTATGTTATGTCACACTGTGAATATCAGTTCATTTCTTCTTATTTGAAAAAAAATGGCAAGGGATGTTAGATCGAATATATTTGTATGAAGTCATGCCATGCCTTACAGTTAGGAAAACAGGTAGCAGAAGCATTGATGGTTATACAACAACATCTGTAGACATTGTAGGTAGCTGTAGATAGATGTGATGTTGGCTGTGGAACAGGAGGTGTGTGTGGTGGTGGCAGATGGACGTCATTGGCGGTGTGGTGCTTGCAGTTGTGGTGTCATAGGTGGCAGGCTTATATATATACTATGGCACTGTAACTAGTGCGAGGGGGGGATAAAAAATTATTTTGCGATTCTGTAGTGCCCCAAGGTAAGGTCGATACTCCATCTGCCTCAATGTAGTGCTTATCGTCCATACCTGACAACACTACCTTGGTTACACAGTCTGTGTAGACTTCGTGAGCATGCGAACAGAACTGATATTGGGTCCCCAAAACTCCTGTACAATTTTCGAGGCAATCTCGATAATCCTAGTATCTGAGTGATTGCAACATGCTAGGTTTTACACCTTTCGCCTTGCATTTACATTGCTCATTCGCAACAATGAATGTGTAAAGGTTGGGACATAAACCCTCAAAGTGTGTGATGATGCGACCAGCACATTCATTGTCATCCCCCCGGTACGGCCTTTTTTCTTGTGGGAGGATTTTTGCAGGTTATAAGTGCATAGTTGGATGTATCAAACCACACTTTTTAATCTGGGGTAATTACTTTATAGATGTCACCACAAGCAACAGAATACACCAAGGAATCAGTATCACAATAGAGGAAATTTGGTAAATGTGTACTGATAATGAAATTCATAGAGGATTAATTTTGAAAGATAAAGAATGGCAACACCAGTATACAATGTTTTTTGAACACAACAGAATTCTTTGAAATCTCGATAAGGACAAAGTTTTTGTCCATAATTTGCCTTTGCTGGAATGTAGGATGCCCTATCAGCTCTGCAGCCCCATAGATGGTGTCATATCTCGAAACGACTCTTATGCTCTTTTCCCGGTGGACATTCTGCAAAGTTTTTCCATATACGGAATTATTCATCAATATAAAAAATGAATTCTCGAATTCATGCACAGCCTGAGCACGCTTCTGAATATTAAATTCAATGCATGGCTCCATCCATGCCGTCTGCTCAAAGTGCAAAACGCGATGAACAGAGTCAAGTTTGGCCTCATAGATCAAATAGTGCTTCAGTGTTTCTCCATGTATAACATATTTCTTCTGCGGCACAAGTGTCAAAAGAAGTATCTCATGCTAGCTGTTCGGGGGTATGCCAATTTATGGGCCCAAAGGCAGATCAGATTGTGCATCATGACACTCGTCTGGAAATGACAGCTTCACTTCCACGAAAAAATTAAAGTCACCGTCATTCACTGTGTTTGCAAAATCCCATGTCGAAAACACATTAGCATTAATCCATTCAAAATTGCCGACCGGAAGCTTGGATCGCATCGTATGACTGTACAACCCGTTCACGTCGAAATAGCATTTATATTTCGATGCCACACTGTGGTCGTAATCCTCACCCATGAAAATATTGTTGGCTTCCGCACGCCTTCTGGAAACCTTGGTAATGCCACCCCTAACTCCACATTCTACAAAAAGATACATGTCTGGGTCAGTCAACAACTCTAGCCGTGCACATGTCATTGAAAATCAAGTGTCCCATGAAAGAGATGGAGCTCTGACCTACATGGTGGGGTCAAGATCGTAATGAGCCGAACATATGGTCCTGAAATTTTCAAAAACATCTGTCAGCAAACAAGTGTCCACACATAAGTAGTGGATGGCATACTGCAGCAAGTTTATGCAGTTGAATGCATCCCATGTGGCTTGGGCATGAACATAAACCTCATCGCTAATGCCTTCGCCTCTCATCACATTATTAAATGCATTCTTTGGTGGAGTGATGTGAACATCAGACTGTCTGGCGACTTAACAAAGTCATAAGGTAAAACTCCCTTCGGTTTTGCCAATTTAAATTGGGCGTTGTCTGGAAACATATAGCGGGTTATACTCAATTGCACAGGTAATAAATTGCATGCCAAACTTTTCAGAGAGGCGCTCATGAATTGGAATGAGCCAATAAAACATAATTTGAAATATTGCACCTTTCCATTCCAATCAATCCCATTGGGAATTTCTTTGGTAATACATTTGTTTTTCTCTAGGGTCATTCCAATCACTTTTATTTTACCGGGGTTTTCAATTACCATGGTTCCGTCGGTTAGTGTTATGTGACATTCAGCCAAGGGCTTTATGAGAAAGTGAGCATCATAGTTTTGCAGGTTATGAAAAACAGCAAAATGTCTCTTGGACGGTCTGAAATTCAAGTTGCACTAATTATGTGCATGACCTCTGATTTCGCCCGTCAGATGGTCATGATCGACCACAATATCATCTTTACCGAGTTTTTCCTTACAAATGTGACAACATGTTTGAGCTACCAACCTAGCTTCATCAGCAGCGATTTTGGCTTCATCAGAACAATCATGCTGTAAATTCCTGCAACCCACTTTGTAAGTTCAACTAATTGTTATGTACAACCAGCACCCACAAACTCATAATAGTTAGATAAACTTGGATTGTATGAGCATACTAAGAGAATGCTACAAGCATATGGAACATGTTGGTTGATGATAGTCATATTACTCGCTTCATCATTAGGTAAACAAGTGGACATGGTTTTCAGGCAACTTTTAATGTCACAATAGGCGATGAAACCCAATCTTTGCTGTTTGCTGTAATCTTTAAATTCCAAGTACTTGTCATTCCCAGTGGGGGAAAGTATTGCGAACAGCTTTTTGTTGCTGGCAAAGAATAGCACGACTCGGGAGTTTCTCCTCAGTTTGAAAATACTGAAAACAATGTTCACATACAAATTTCTTACATTTCCCCTTACTCAGCTGACTGCCAACCAGCCTTTGACAAATTTATAATACATCCAAAATGCAAATGTGCGGCATTTCCACTCAGGCAAATTGCCAAAATATTCTATGTTTGTGATGGCACACAGGAGAAAACACATTGGTACAATAACCCCACCCTTTTTGCAAGTTTTGTCAATTATATTACTATCTTTGTCTACCACACAGTAGACATATATAGATATAGAATTGTCATCCTCAAACTTGCGAATATCCTGTATGACTACAGGTATTGCTGACCTTCAGTATTCAAAACCTCGCGAGGTTTTGGATATGAGGGGAATGACTAACATTTTGTGTGGCAGGATACAGAGATACCACAATGGCATAGTGGAAACACATTCCCTCCGGGCACTTTACTTCGACACAAGCAAGGCGATTGGCAATAAACTTTGCTAGTTTAGTGTGTGCAATACCGACAGTGAACATCCTGTATTGAGACACATGGACATCCATGTATGTCAACAGTTGCAGACAAGCCAAAACCATGTGCAATAAACTCTTAAAGTCTGTTAGTAAGATAAGGGACTATGCCATCATTAGTTTAAACCCACATCGGATGAGTGAAGGACAGGGAGGGATTTGCTTTGAAAATAGTAGGTTTCTGTAGCGCCTTCCTCCACTGCAAAGGTTTTTCAAGTACTTACCTGCTACAGTAACTCAAATTCTAAGAGGTTGGGGTGATGCCAATTATAAGTTTAATAAAGGGGTCTTATACCTCGCGAAAAAAAACGAGAAAAATCCACACCAGTGGTACTCTTATTGTTAACAATCCGCACATCACTCAATCTGCCCACGAATGCCATAGCCAATAGCTCGTATGTCAGGTCTGGCAAAGGCGCCACTGAAGTTGGGGACTCGGAAAACGAATTATTTTCCAGCTCCTTAAACAATCCTTGAGAGAATCCGTGCTCGAATCGCTTAAGTAGAGATCATCCTGCAAGAGATCAACTGGTGTCCGCTTAGACAAAGGGACACTGTCTTGTCAGCTTGCAGTATGCTGTCTTTCCATCTGCGATTCAGAATCTGAATGGCTTTCGTAAAGATCTTCAAGCAAGCTGTAAACACTTTGCTGCTTATGCTCACACATTTTTAATCCTTCTTAATAAAATTTATTTTGTTTCCCCAATACAATAGTTACAACATCACAACAAATAAATGTGAAGTGCTGCATTGTTCTGAAAAAAAAGAAAAGAAACCCACTTTACTCACTTACCACAATGTACCTGAAATAAATATTTAATTAGTAACATCCTAAACAAAAGGACAACATTCTTTATTATAAACAAAATTTGATGAGAGAGCAAAGATTTATATTTGGGAAAGGCAGTAGGCACCCAGCTACAGTGCGTGCTATGTGTTCACAAAATATATCGGAGATGAGGGTAGAGACAGGTAGCGAGCAGCCAAAAGCTGAAGGCATGGGGAGTGGGCGAAAGTCAGATAACAAGAGCTGAGGATGAAGATGTGCAGTATGGAGGGAGCAGGGCGACACAATAGACAGCAGACAAGAGTTTGGGCTGCATTCGGGATGGACAGCACACAGTGCCGGGAGATGTGTACGGCATGGCGAGAAGAGAGTCTGAAATGTGTTTCAGAAAATTGCCGCTTGCTGCTGGCCGCAACGAGCACTAGCATACTGAACCTGCTTCCTTCCCCCACTTAACCCAAACCCTGCTACGCCCCATCATGCATACCCAGCAGTAGCCTGCATGATAGAGCCAGGAGGGAGGTTCGTCACTTCCCCTCAAACACCCCTCTGCCGTCTCTAGCTAGGTTCGAGGCGAATTTCCATCTTACAGCTCTACGCCAGTAAACACCGTGCTTTGCGACTTTCCTCTCCTCGCCTCGCCCTAGCTTTCCCAGTACACGTTTGTAGTGTGCGGACTGCATTCACAACACAACAGTGAACTTTAAGCCCATTTTTATACACAATTTATGTAAGACAAAATTTTTACATATTAATTGCCATTTTTTTCTGTTTTGCAAATACAATATTTTCGAAAGAGATGTAAAATTTTTGTTTTTCATAAATTTTTTTTATAAAAAAAGTTTCAATGAGGTGAATACTATTTTACACTCAATTGTAATAATACTAACTAAACACACATTTATGTACTGTTTCACATTCTTAAAACTAAACACAGTTACTTAAATTTTAAAAAAATTCTTAAAATTGTACTTAAATTTTAAAATAAAAAACTTAAAACTGTCCAACTCTCTCTCTCTCTCTACTCAATTAAAAAAACACAAAGATAGAACAACCCATCTAGAATAACTTGCAACACCTTTCCCCACACTCACAATTACCCAACAAATTTGAATGACTTAAAATTAAATGATATGCCCAGACCAATCTATCACATATGTCTAAACATTTCATTCGTTAGTGATACTCAAGGACCAATCATCCATCATCACAGTCATCCTTCACACCAAACAACAACATTCTGAGCATAAAATAGAACAGAGCTATGCTCTCTCTCCGAATATACTTGGTGAATTCAGCTTAGTTTCTTAATTTTTTCTAACTCCATAATTCACACCTCAAACACACAACATCCCACCCTTAAATATATTAAAAATATGTAAAAAAAAAAAAAACTTAAAAAGTAGCTAAATAAACTAATATTGTGAACGTGAAACAAAATGCTACGAAAGTTAATGATTTTAAGAATATTTCATTCAAATTGTATAGACTTTGTAACAATTTTCGAAGAAAGTTGAACTGAAATTAATAAATATCATGGTAAAAATGAAACTATTTCCAAAATAGAATTTAATACAAATTTTAAAAAAATTCTAAATTTTTAAAACTTATTTACTTACATAAAGTCTAGTAGCAAAGGTGGATGACATTGAATGAGATTTGAACCCAGGTCAGGCAGGCTGAGCGCTGCCCTGCTCAGGCAGTCGAGCACCAGGGTCCCTGGTCTGGCAGGTGGCCGTAATCCCAAGCGAGCGGTAAGCTTGTCCTTTTACCATCGCGGCAGAAGCTAGGAAGTGATGGGTGACGGATCCCTTGACCGTCGCGGAAGAACCCAGAAGAGGCAAGCCAGCGGCGAGCGGGCGGCCGGGTCCCCGAACAAATCAACCCCAGCAGCAGCTCTGATCGGCGTGGACCGGTTCACAGGCTAGACGGTATCCCTGCACACTGGAGGGGAGATATTGACCCAGTGAAGTCAGAAAAGCAAATGGCGAGCTCAGGGCAGGATCCTCTATTTATAGGACAGACACCCTCCCCTGTCGCAAAATTGCATATATCGTAATTCGTTTCCAAAATACATTAAACGAAAGAATTACGTATTTGAAAGGTTTTTAAGTAAATTTTAACCAAATCTAATGCAAATTAAAAGTATTGAACACATTTTCTGGTATTTAGCCTGTATATGTTGGAATTTAATGTGGAATAGTGTATTTATTCGGTTTAAAATGAATATTATTATTTAACGATTTCATTCTTTTCCGACACAAGCTTTTTGCAATACAAGATTTTTAACCCAGAATGTTATACATTTATAATACCTTTTAACACATACGCGAACGAATTTCTCTTTTAACCATCATTTATTTATATATTTTAATAATGCGATTCATTTATCATTCCTTTTATTTAATATGGTTAATGGTTACTGAATTACAAGCTACATTACAATCATATATGCATAATCTGGGTTTCGAACCCAGAAACTAGATTACAATTAACCATGCCTTATCTGGGATTCGAACCCAGAAACTAGATTACAATTAACTATTTCTTATTTGGGATTCGAATCCAGAAACTATATTACAATTAATCATGCCTTATCCGGGATTCAAACCCAGAGCCTCCAATTAATGCATAAACTGATAATGCCATGGAGGCTGGCGAAAGAATAAACTCTTTTTTGTGTATTTATGGTGTGTTGTAAAATAATACTACATTTTTCGGCATACATCTTTGCCAGGAGACAGTTTTAACTATTTTTAGTCAAATAGTATTTTGGCAAACAAATAGTTTTGTTTGTTGCCTGGCCTTTTATTTACAACACTCGTACATGTTAATGAACATAGTTGAAAAGGAACCAAATATCTTTTAACTTTTTAAATATCTCTCTCGCTCTCTGTCGAGACATTTTTTTTATGAATATATTCCTTTCTAAGGAAAACAAATAAACTTTTTTTTTTTTTAAAAAGGGATATATACAAATACAGGTTTAATCACAATATATGTACAACACTAACAAGTACAGGATGTACCAAAACATAGCACAAATTAGACAATTATCACACTCACACACACAGCATCAAACAAGCAAGTACAGGTTCCTCCAAAAAGTTATACACAACATTTTAACACTAGCAAGTACAGGTTGATCAAAACATAGCACATATTAGACAATTATTTCTAAAATATATACAACTACAGGTTGATACAAAAATCTCAAAACCTACACAATTAAGTACAGGTTGATTCAAAATATATACAACATTTAAAAAATAAGCATAGTTACACAAGATGTTTCAAAAATATTTTTATAAGCTGTTAGCAACTTCTATAAACAAGGTTTTCGGGCATTTTCTTAATATTGTATCCAATCCCCTTCTTGAATTCTGCTTTCAAGGAGGGAGCATTTCTTACACCCTGGCTTTAACTTGTCTGTTTGTATACAGACATCTTTACATTCAAGGGAATGTAAAACGATACTTTTAAGTAAGTCTGAGTAAGTTTTAACATAGCGTGAGTTAACATCTTCAATACTAGATGGAAGTGGAGTTGTTACAGTCATGTAAAACACCGGAAATTTCGTGCTATCAGTGCATTGAACCAATTCATGTTTTTTTCTTTTCCTAGCAGAAAAAAAATCACTTTAAGATGGAAGACACTGTCGCAAGTATCCATAAACTCACAGAAAAGCCTGTTACACCATAGTGTGTAAGTTATATTAGACTTCCCTGGTATTACACTGACATAATAGTTTCCAGAATGAAAATACATCATGTAACTCTTAAGCACTCCAACACCCAACTGAGACGAAATAGTAAGAAACCATGTATATATATTAATAAAAGCATCCTCTATCGTTTATAAAGTTAAACAGTGATTTTGGACAAAATTTAATTTTTGCCAGTTTTATTGCTCGATGCACATGGCACATTGATGAAACACACCCAGTACAAGACATGTAACCAAACTTTTTGAAATAATGATGTAAAGTATGGAGATCATTATCACATTCTTAGAATTACTGTTCTGATAAAACATTGTCTGTATTATAAATAAGATATTTCAAACATTGTTCTTCCTCACAAAATGCCATTACAATGCGCTCGCCCTTAAGCTTACACTTTCAATCTACTCTTTGCAGTCTGTACTGGTTTACAAGGCATTTCGATTGGTTGCAGTTAGTTAAACTGGAATCAAAACTAAATAGCTTATTACATGCTGACAAAGATTAAGAGAAATACGTATATTTGAAGTGAATGTCTGACTCACATTTCCTTAACAACCAAATGTGAATATTCTATGCTATAAGTTACATAATACAAACCTTTATCAATAAATGCATACTTGCAAATCGGCGAGAACATTATTCAGAATTAACCACTTCACATGCATATAAATTACACATTGATGGAAAAACTAAACCTCCTTGTTGAAAATAAATTTGTGGATGTCTCCAACGTAGGTTTCCTTCCGACGAACGGTGATTCCCTGGTGAGGTCTGGTGAGTTGGTAGGCAATAACTCTATTTCCATGCTCCTCTTCAAGCTCCTCGGTAAGGCTGGCTATCATTAAATCTTCTAATGTTGATGGTAAGTCGCTGTTGGGGCGAAGATATCTCACAGCATAATCGTTGCATACTATTCCTTCACCAAATCATGTGACGAGACTGTTATTGAAATTGTAGCACCAATGTCCTATATCATTGCAGACTTGAACTTGTAAAATACCACCATATAGTTTAAAGAAAACTCTTCTGTATCCTATTTGCAGGACCTTGTATACAACTGTAGGGTCGAAGATGCTGGCCAATACTAACAGTTTATTACTAAACTGCCTCCTTTATATAGCTGTTGTGTCGTCGCATTTTCTCATCTTTAAGTGTCCTTAGTTAGCCAAATTTTGCTCTTCCACATGCTACACAGAGTAGTTAATTCTTGGTTTCCTATGTACGTAAAATATTCGTTGTTGTTACATTGTTCACTCTATATGGTAGGAAGAGAAGTCGCGTCCCAAGTTGGTGGATAGGTGATACCCAGGCTCTGGGGTTGCTGGGACTTTTGCAGCTAGGAACAGCGACTATTCCGTAACTTGTCGGGTCCCAAGTTGGTGTATAGGGATTACCCAGGCTCTGGGGTGGCTGGGACTATGGCAGCTTGGGAGCTGCAATTATTCCGCAACTTGCGCGTCCCTAGTTGGAGGATAGGTAATACCCAGGTGTTTGGGTGGCTGGGACTATGGCAGTTTGCGCCCTGCGAATATTCCGCAACTTTTCGCCTCCCAAGGTGGTTTATATGGAATACCGAGGCTCTGGGATGGCTGGGAATATGGCTGTTTTGGAGCGGCGACTAGTCCAATACTTTTCGCGTCCCAAGGTGGAGGATAGGGGATACCCAGGCTGTGGGGTTGCTAGGACTATGGCAGCTTGGGAGCGGCGACTATTCCGCAATTTGGCGCATCCGAAGTTGGTGGATAGGGTATACCCAGGCTCTGGGGTGGCTGGGACTATGGCAGCTTGGGAGCGGCGACTATTCCACTACTTGTCACGTCCCAAGGAGGAGGATAGGGGATACACAGGATCTGATGTGTCTGGGAATGTGGCAGGTTGGGAGCGGCGACTATTCCGCAACTTTTCGCGTCCCAAGTTGGTGGATAGAGGATACTTAGTCTCTGGGGTGGCTGGGACTATGGCAGCTTGCGATCGGCGTATATTCCGCAAATTGTCGCATCCCAAGGTGGAGGATAGGGGATCTCAAGGATCTGGAGTGGCTGGGATTATGGCAGATTGGGCCCAGGGATTATTCCCCTACTTGTCACATCCGAAGTTGGTGAATTGGAGATTTACATGCTCTAGGGTGGCTGGGACTATGGCAGCTTGGGCGCGGCGACAATTCCACAACTTGTCACGTCACAAGGTGGCGGATATGGGATACCTAGGCTCTGGGTGGCTGGGAATATGGCAGCTCGGGAGTGGCGACTATTCCTCATCTTTTCGTTTCCCAAGTTGGTGGATAGGGGATACCCAGGCACTGGGGTGGCTGGGACTATGGCAGCTAAGGAGTGGCTATTATTCCCCAACTCGACACGCTGCAAGGTTACGGATAGGGGACACCCAGGGGTGGCTGGGACTATGGCAACTAAGGAGTGGCTACTATTCCCCAACTTGACACGCTGCAAGGTTACGGATAGGGGATACCCAGACTCTGGGATGGAAGGGACTATGGCAGCTAAGGAGTGGCTACTATTCCCCAACTTGACACGCTGCACGGTTACGGATAGGGGATACCCAGGCTCTGGGATGGCTGGGACTATGGCAGTTAAGGAGTGGTTACTGTTCCCCAACTTGACACGCTGCAAGGTTACGGATAGGGGATACCCAGGCTCTGGGATGGCTGGGACTATGGCAGCTAAGGAGTGGCTACTATTCCCCAACTTGACACGCTGCAAGGTTATGGATAGGGAATACCCAGACTCTGGGATGGAAGGGACTATGGCAGCTAAGGAGTGGCTATTATTCCCCAACTCGACAAGCTGCAAGGTTACGGATAGGGGACACCCAGGGGTGGCTGGGACTATGGCAACTAAGGAGTGGCTACTATTCCCCAACTTGACATGCTGCAAGGTTACGGATAGGAGATACCCAGATTCTGGGGTGGCAGGGACTATGGCAGTTAAGGAGTGGCTACTATTCCCCAACTTGACACGCTGCAAGGTTACGGATAGGGGATACCCAGGCTCTGGGATGACTGGGACTATGGAGCTTGGGAGCGGCGAATATTCCGCAACTTGTCGTGTCACACGGTGGCGTGTAGGGGATACCCAAGCCACCCCAGGGCTGGTATTATTCCAATACCGGCGCGTCGACCATTTGGCCGGTGCGAGAGCGCCGTCGTCGTGGACGTGGACAATCTCTACCTGGATTCTCGAACTCCGCACTTTCTCGTCTTGATTTTGATCGACTTGCGAGAGAGCGATCCTGTAACTTTTTTCAAGTCCATCGAATTTTAGCAAGTCATGGCGATCGCTTTCGTTGATGACTACGTGGCAACACTTGTTGGCCATTGGAGAAAATGAAAGTTCATTATCTCTCCATACAGTGGCCAATCAGAATATAGATTCTTTCTTTACCACTTATTTGTATTTACACTGATATTTATATATATTTTAAGTTATAATGTTATTAGTATCTATTTAGAACAGAGAGTAAGCACATATTTTAAACTTAGTATTTAATAATAATGTTTATTAGCAAAGAACAATTTTTTCAATGCTTTTTAATGATGGGCGGGAAGTAACTACTCGTTACTTTTGTAGTCGTTACTACTTAGAATCCGAAGTAACGAGTATCGATTCTCGGAAATACTCGTTACACAAGTAACACTAGTGATGTAGCTTGCGCAGGTACATATCATGCAGGCTGGAGCGGACGTGTGAAGTAGAAAGTAACGATGTAATGAGTCCTCTCCTTGACGCAGATCAGCATCACCAGGAATGGGGTCGCGCGGAAATAAACATTGTGTCCCAAATGCTTATTTTGGTGGAAGGGGGATAGTTTTGTATTGGTAATCGCGATGTTTGTACATTTAAAAGTTTTTAAGTCGTATATACGAAGTTGTTTATTGTGGGTTACTTACATAAATTTTTCAGTTTATAACGTTTACTGTACATTGCAGTTCAGACTATAGATAATTAATTTTAGAGCTTCGTGAAAGTGCTGCATTATTTGTTGTGACTACATGTAATTGATATAAACAAGGTTCATTGTATAAGACTTTCGCATATTTTGTTCTTTAGACAGTCGTCCTTTGCGGACTTATGATATTGATGAGAAAATTGTTTAACTTGCCTTTTGTATCATCAGTTTTTTATTTACAGATACATGATTGTTTATTTAAATGGGATTGCTTACTGATAATATACCATTACGCCTGTGCATATTTTATGTTGTTAAACCATATCCGCTCTACCCGCTGAAGGTTTTTCAAGAAAGTAAATTGCAGTCCAATTTAAAACTGTAAATGTTTCTTCTTCTGGGCTACCGCTCTACCCAACGAAACTTCTAATAACGAGTGAGGAACTATTCCTTCTGACGGCCTACGCACTTTCTCCCGAAGGTCAGGAAAAATTTAACTAGTAATTAATTAACTAGTACAATGTAACGAGTCTTCGAGTGGGGAGTAACTAGAAAGTAACGAATACTTTAATGTAACTACCCCTTTATTTAAATATTAATCTGACAGCGCAGTCGGTATATAAATTATTAGCAACAACTTACACCTCCAGCATCTAGCAAAGTAAATAATCTAGCTATATTTAAACGAATTGACAAAATATGAATAATGGTATCATCTCGTACAAATATTTTGAAATAGTGTAAGGAACTAGCGCAATATGCGTAATGTTAAAGAAAAGTACTTTGTTTTTAAAAAGAGAAATTGTTTTTAATCTTCCTATGTTTTATAAATAAATACTTACCCATTTTAATAATTTACCCTAATATATGACTACAAATAAAATTTAGAGTAAAGAATAGGAATTATTATCTTTAGCGCTCTCTGTGAACAGTAACGTAACTATTATTAAAGTATGTGAACTACAGGCAATTTTTTAAAACTTATCTGAATGCAAACTTACAATATAATCGTGTATATAGTGTTCCAGATCCATAAATATATTCTTTCAACACAAATTTGTGACTATACAGTCCCATACAAATTTAAATCTTAATCAAATAGGTGCGTATGGGTCTTCTAACCCTCCGCCATTTTGAAAACGACTAACATTTTCAATCGAAATGCCGGAAATCGATCGAAATGAAATAAAAACCAGTTAGAGAATTGCATTTTTCATTTCGATCGAAATGAAAGTCGATCTCGATCGAAATGAGGTGAGAGATAGTTCCAAAATCCGTGTGCTGTGCAACTCAGTACGAGATGGCGAAATACACCGTGCGAGAGGCAGCAGATGGAGGATCAATGGAACTGGAATGCATCGGACCTCCATCACTGACATCAGCCTTCATCCTGGTCCAGCGGCTGGATGTCTCGCCGAGCTCTTGTTGCAGCTCACCCAAGGCCGACAGACCATAGCCATCACCAAACATATTTTCCAAGAGGAGCCATAGGAATTAGAAAAAGTTTCCTTCGGAGGAGCGTGGGATTCACAACTGACGTTTACCCTAAATGCATGCAACAAACGTCCACAACTTGTAATAAGGACGAATTTGTTTATCGTTAAAAATATTCAGTATAATATTAAATACAAATGCATAAACAAGTCAAATTAAATTACGGAAAACTAGGAAGAACTCAATTACTCCTCCCAGCAGGGACATGCAGTTTGAAGAAACCTCGCTAGTAAGAAATTCAAATGTTATAAGAATTGTTATTTCACATTTCACAGAAAAACATTTAGTTTCCAGGGGAGGGCAAGTGTCCTCCCCTCTCCCTTCCCTGGATGATGGGGAGGGTGGTGGCTTCCCTCCCTCACCTCCGGCATGATGGACCTGCTGTCAGCGTGGAAGAGAGAAGACGCTAGTATGGCTGAGCTGCACAGTTTTCCGACACACTTGACGAGAAGCAAGGGTGCCCTGTATTCAGTTTGCTTCTGTCAATATTATTGTGTCGGCTCCCCAGCGCAGGAGTATTGCCAGCAGTGGAACCTTAATGGCGCCTACAAGCCCGCCCCCTCTCTTCTACCACTTCATAATTCATATTGTTACGATTAGCCTTAGGGGCTTACCGTACAGAGTAATTGGGGGTTAGGCGTACTCAGATGTAAACCCTACATTTAAAGCCATTCCGTCATTTCATAAAAACCATAATCAATATGTTACAATTGTGCCGGGTGAGCATGTCGTGTTAATATATTCTAACTATCTGCATATTATTATTATTTATTACATTACGGCCACGTGCCTATCTAATTGTGTCCATTCGACGACTCTGCTTGGACTGCTTTACCTATACAGTTACTGAAGGCTGGATGCTAGTTCGATGAAGACGGTTCGAACCCCATCTGCTCCATCTTGTTCCGTCGTCTGCCTGGCGAGGTAAGAAAGGACTCCGGGCTCGCAGATCTGCAGTCCTTATAAATGACTTGTGTGTACAAACTTTCTGATTTGTCTCCACAACTTACGCGGCGACACCTCGTTTCCGCAACCTCGCTTACTTTAGGGTTGTGCTGGTGGGTTCACGTAAGTGCCAAGGCAAAGGCTTGCCCACACCACAATATTATTAAAGAGCATGGTTATCCACACCTTCTGTCTCCTGTAGCATTTCAGTAATGCACGCTTAAGTTTTGAACTTGTTTCCTGGTGGGAGGGGTTTTTACGGTGACTATGCCACCCGCCCACCTTCTTAGCAATAGCCAGAGCTATAGGTACACAGGGAGGCGATCATGGCCCTAAACGGTGGCCATGGCTGTCCAATCCCTCTCTGCCGCGATGTACGCCTCGTTTCCGTGAATTTCCTTCCATTTAGGCGTATGAGGCGTAGCCGTGAGGCGCAATTAGCACTCGCCCCCACCCCGGACGTAAACTTAATACTTAACAACAGGGTAGGTTAAGAAGATAAGACGGCGCAAATGTTCACGAGTAAGGGGCCAAAGCCAACTCACTGGAACAGCCTCAGAATCATCTGAGACCTACCTAAGTCTTTCTCCGCGGAACATGCAGCACTCGGCGGCTGCCGTGGCAACAGGGGCATCAGATTACACTCAGTGGCATAATAATTCTAGCATTTTCTTCGCTCTGCACTCGACACAGTTCTATTCGTGCAAGTTCGAAGACGAACGGGATGACATGCCTACTCTTTATTACAACAGTGCTGCGAGTTCGATTCCCCAAGCTCACAGGCACACGGCTTCCTTGGGTCCAACCCCCCCCCCCTGGTATATTAATAGAGAACGAAAATTTGACATTCGAGAAAGCGAAATTTGAGGGCGATTGGAACGCCACACTCTAAGTAACCCACCCCTCCTTCCTCCAACAAAAACCCCTCTTCCTTCTCCCCGGAGAACGTTTTAAGCTTCGTTCACAATTGGAGGCATAGCAGTAGCCACAGAACATAGGATGTAAGCACAAGAATTGACCGCCATATTTTCGAAGCTATTTATTCACAATTGCGCGTAACAGATCGTATGCATGAGAGTTTATGATATAGTGTACAAAGGAAATGGTTATATTTTATTTCTAGTGCAGGGAAATGATTATGTTTCATATTTTGTGCAAGGAAATGTTTATATTTCATTTCTTGTGCTAGGAAATTGTTATACTTAATTTCTATTGTTGGCGAATGGGGCAACAGCCAACCAGAGCAGAGTATAACATTTTTAACGAAGTTATCTATTTAAAATAGAGGAATGTTGTAAAATATAAATTTGGAGACGAGAATAGGCAGAATTATTTAAAGGTTAATCACTTCTTAACGATCGCAAAAATAAACATTTCAATAAAATCGAAAAATTCTAGATATTTTTCATTTCTGTCAATTTTCCACACAATATCACAACGTGTTACGGAAATCCATTATTTACCAAAACTACCAACTGATACAAGCACGTAGCGAAATTTCGTTGGCTAAAAACTATACTTAGATTGTGAATCAGTTTCGCACAAGAATCCTAGCCGTATGAATGTTCCATTGTCATGTCCTATGCTCTGTGCCTAAGTTTATGGTTGCGAACCAGCTCTTACAAAGGGAGTAATATTTAGCTGCTGCGATGTTTCATCGCCCGCACTTTACACGCAGTCTGGCCTTGCGCACTCAATCCAACACCAGGGCATCGCTTTAGAGGGCGCTCACCTACATATTCGATGAATTTGGATCTTCAAGGAGGGACATTTTTCTATTTCCTCTAAACTTATTTCGGAAATGGTTCGATGTACATCGTTCCGTTTTAACATTCTTCTTTACGCAGTAGGTTCCTATCTTCTCATGTTGTACCGTCAATCCCACCTTAAGAGGGCACGGGACATAAATTAATGCTATTGAGGATTATCATATTTTACAAATTTTAAGGAAGCCGGTAGAGAAAAAAAAGAAAGGGCAACCATACAGAATAGTTTTTACTAACTACGAGAGCAAATATTTTACCTGAGTGACGTTATTCTGCCGAGATATTTCTGACATCGTCAATTTTTGTGTATTTTCGTGGCACAAGACATTATGCGAAATTGATAAAGTAATACTTTAGAATACTTGGTATTCAAGTTGGCAAAACATATTATCTAGGATTGCCATTTTTACTTTTTTCTATTTTGGCTTTCAAAAACCAGTTAACATCAATTTACGTATTTGGTGTTAATTTATGTCCCACGCCCCCTTAACTGTACGATTTTAAGGAGATCGAAATTGAGATTGATGTCATCTACAAAATGGCTTGACCTACGCATGTGTCAGTATGCAAGTCCCATGGCTTTGATGCATTAAGGCGATGGGCTTCTTTAACCGTCTTTAATACTTGCGATTTTAAGGGGAGCCATTTTCCGAAGTCTGGCGCTCTGCAGCGCGAATTTTGAGGGCGTGGAGCACCACCCCCTCTAAAGATGGTGGAATGCCATTCGCCCCAGTAGAGCCTTCTGTTCTTCCTGTTTCCATCCCACCCCCTTCTACAGTTCACCCTTCTCACCCTCGGAGGAGATTGTTTTACATGTGGGGTGTGTTTTGCCGCTTCTGAGGTCACGGACTAAAGATGACGTAAAGGCTGTTCACGATAAAGCGATCACTTTAGAAATTAACCTTAAAAAAAAGTCACTGCCCCTGCATGCATATATTTTAATGGGCGCATTGAGTGATATTCGCCCAGAAAAGTTGGTAACGACAGATGAAAAGTAGTTCCATATCTCAACGTAGAATAAAAAGTGTTAGGTAACCATTTGTGATAACTTAAAATTATTATTTCTTTCGCTTTCTGTTTTTTTTTGTACATCGAATAGTAAAAATGAGCAGATTTGTAATGCATATGCTTTCTTAATAAATCCACAGTTTCATTTGACCGACACATGAATAAAGTGACGAGGCCAATGACAATGTTAAATTTACATAAAGCGGAGTAATACACAACGTGTATACAAGTAGATCTTAAGCAGAGCTTTTAAAAGTGCTCAATTTACCATGAAAAGCCTATAGACCGCTTATTCGTCTCCTGCGCATTTTACCCAACATTGACCTACCCCAATCATACACAACTGTCAAGGTCACTTGGTCAACAGTGACGAACGTGTTTGTTTATATCTTATTTCTTAAGGACAAACATTATTATGTGAATAAAATACTTTTACCAATTTGAATTTAATCAAACTACACGACAAATTGGTTAGAGGAAGCATAAAAAACATGTCAGAGCACTTGTTTACTAAACAGTGTTTTAGAACAAATTCAGTTCACACTGCTTTTTGCCAGACGAGTTGGCAGAAAAGCAGTTCAATTTTGTGCGCAGCCAGCGAGATCGGTCTATCTCATCTTTAGTTTACGTCCAAGGTTCGATCGTGCCCCATTTCCACGCCTTTCCTCCTAGGCACTTGAAATCTGATACCGAGGCCTCTCTCAAGAGGAAGCTCCACCCAGCCCCGGAATTTGCGATACTTTTCAGATTATAAGGGCAGGTCACTTTTACGGGCCTCCCCTCCCCCGCCCCCCGGGATTTCCGAAACACTTTAAAACATGGCGTTACAAAATGGTAGGCCTACGCTCTTTAAACCTTTATGTTCACATCCCCACACGAGCACGGCGGACCGAACGCAGGTGATTTTTTGCCCCCATACCTACCCTGTTTTTAACTCTTAGGGCCATATGCACAGACTCGCCTAGAAATGAAGCACCACTACCACTTCCTGTACTGGAAATTCCACGCGTCACTAGATTTTGTATAATAAGACATTTTTATTTTAAGGACTAGTGCGGATTCATAAAGTTTAGCATGAATGATCACTAAATACGAGGATACACGAGCTTGCCCGAAATTAATGACGTCAGTAGATCTCAGCCAATAGAAGGTCGCAGAAACAATGACGTCTGCTTCTTCTTATAAGAAATAAAATGGAGAGGTTTGTTCCTCGAAAAACGCATATTGTTCTTATACTGTTAAAAAATGTCAGTTATATGCTGGGATCAACAGGAAATTCATGTAGAATTGTAAATACTGCCCGTCAACTAATATATATATGCGGAATTGCCATTTATAAAATTTTGCTAACGAAAGTTTATGAAATAATTAATTACGAGATTTTTCAAAGGGATTTATGATGTAAGGCATTTATTATTAGCAATACTTCATACACACCTCCAGCACCAAACATAAGTTTTTTTTGTATAATTTTATTAAATCAGCTCATCCAAAAAAAAAAAAATATTACATTAGGTGTACTAGCCTTACATTATTAATAAGCTCGGTCCAGCGAGTGCTCGCTCCAGCGAGTGCTCGGTCCAGCGAGTGCTCGGTCCAGCGAGTGCTCGTTCCAGCTTACATTATTAATAAGCTCGCTCCAGCGAGTGCTCGGTCCAGCGAGTGCTCGTTCCAGCGAGTGCTCGTTCCAGCTTACATTATTAATAAGCTCGCTCCAGCGAGTGCTCGGTCCAGCGAGTGCTCGGTCCAGCGAGTGCTCGTTCCAGCTTCTTAGAACTTCTTAGAACTAATCATCCGGACTTAAACTAATTAACTGTAACTTATTGTAACTGTAGTTAACAGGGTATATATTTACATATCGGGTAACTTAAACTAAGAAATTCAAAGACTACGTACATGCAGGGAAAATAATATACTATAGAGTTCATTCACGACTGGCTGGAACAGACTTACGAAAATCAACCTTTGAAAAAACACCCTAGCCATTAACTGCACGCATAGCTAGGATGTTTTTTCAAAGGTTGATTTTTATAAGTCTGTTCCAATCGTGAATTGACTTTATATACATGAAGATATGATATGTACAATGAGAAATGGAAAAGATATTTATGCAGAATTATTTTCAAGAGGTACATATTTACAAGGATGATATGATGAGGAATATCTGAATAATTACATAAGTTATTTTATTGCTATTTGAATCAATCAACGAAGTTTAAATATACTTTGCGAAATCGTTATTATATTTGTGTAATATGCTACGTCATTTAAAAAGACCTTCCTTCGCTTGTTATACCATCAAAAACAGCTTTTGTCCATCATCGCGGTACTACACCAACATAAACACACACTCCCTCCAATGGCGGCATGAAGCAATGGTTCTTCACAATGGCGTCATGGCACATAGCTCTTTCAGCATTCTCAATAGGGCTGGACATACACCAAGTGGCATCTTGTGGCATTGGCCTCATTTAGACAGGAATATCACAATTCTTTCAATTCTTAGGGTTTTCCGCTCTACAATGTTGCCATACGGTTGCACGTCTGCACTACCCTGGCTGCTCTGTAATTGAATGTTTTGATTCCGCCTCTAGGGTCACGTGCCCCTGCTCTGTGCAGATGTGGGTCACAGGGTATCAACCTTTTACTTTGTAGGCCTATGTGACACCATAGACTAAATATGAGGTAGACCGATCTCCCTAGCTGCGCACAACCAATCTCCATGTCCCAACATTCAACTGCTCTTCTGCCTATATGGCTAGCAAAAATGGCGTGGATGGGTATGAGGTTAGAATACTGTTTTAAAAAAAAAATGCTTTTATGACTTTTTCTTCTTCCTCTAACCAATTTGTAATGCATTTTGATTAAATTCAAATTGGTATAAGTATTTTACTCATATCATAGTGCCTGTCTATTAAAAGAGAATACCTATAAAGGCTGTTCACTATAAAGTGATCACTTTAGAAATTAACCTTAGATAAATTTCACTGCCCCTGCATGCATATGTCATAATAGGCGCACTGAGTGACGTTCGCCCAGTAAAGTTGGTATAGATGGATGGAAAGTAGTTCCATATCTTAACATCGAATGGAAAGTGCTACGTAACCATTTGTGATAGCATAAAATTAATTCTTTCACTTTCTGATTTTTAATGCATCGAGGTGTAAAAATGAGCAGATCTGTAAAGTATTTACTTTCTTAATAATTTCACTGTTTCATTTGACCGACGCACAAATAAAGTCATGAGGCCCACAGCAATGATAATTTTACACAAGGCGGAGGAATAAACGACGTGTTTACAAGTAGATACTAAGCAGGGCTATCAATAGTGCTCATTTTACCGTGAATATCCTATATAAACAAACCAGTTCATCCTATTGACCATGTGACTTTGACAGTTGTGTTCCTTTGAGGTAGGTCAATATTGGGTACATGCGCAGAAGACGAATAAGCGGTCTACCTCATCTTTAGTTTATGGTAATAACCCATCTCTACTGCAGTGGGGCCACGGTGGCTGAGCGGTTAGGCCGCTCGCCTCCCACCATGGCAAACCGGGCTCAATCCCCGGCCGGGTCACCGGACTTTCGCATGTGGAAATAGTGCCGGACGATGCCGTTGGTCGGTGGGTTTTCTCGGGGATCTCCCCCCTTCACCCTCATTCCGGCGCTGCTCCATACTCGCCTCAATCACCCTCATCGGTTCTGAAGACCTAGCTGTTAAGTTGGCCGCCTACCAGACGTGACATAGCACAAAAGCGAGTGAAGAACGCTAAGGGCGACCCTGGCACGCGCATCAAGTGCCGCATCGCCACTATGCGCGAAGCACTAAACTAGCCGCAAGCTTTTCGTCGAACTGTTTTGCTATGGGACTTTAAGGGGTGACTATGTTATTTTACTGATGGAAAGTCTGATGCAAAGTTCAATAAATGATTGTATCTGAGTTTCATGTAGATCCGGTTAGCACATTTTGACATACGGCAGTCTGAAAATGTTGTTTTTAGCTATGTTGGTGAGCTTGGAAATAATGGTTCTAACATGCGTAGTGTCATGAAAGCGACATTCCGTCATCGTCTGAGGTTTGTTTTCTTTTCGTAAATTAGCACATTGAGCTGACGTGAAGCACATTTGTAGCGCCTACTGTAGTAGGCGGCCCCCTTAAGAGACGCCCAAATCTCTTCACTCACTCTACCGCGGTGTAGTGTACATAGGCAGGGCGCGCGGTGAGTTATCGACCGTGTTAAAAGTGTCGCGGGCTGTGAGACGGGCAGGGCTGATGATGGGGAGTCCCCCCGGAGGGAAGTTAGCGAACGGCCAGTCGTGTTGGCAGGCATGTTTGACAGGCGAGCTGAGGGGCACGCCCCTCCCGCGCTACGGCCACGCCTGCTGGGTGGGCGGTGCCCCGGGGGCGGGACCTGCCTAGCGGCTGCCGCCGCCGCCGCCGCCCCCGGCTAGGGTTACCAACCTTCTTAACACAACTCTCATAGGGCCACCTGTTTTCTCCGACTATAGTCCATTCACGGTTCCTTCGGCCTTTTTGAATACCTTTGAAAAAATTTCCCCATATATGTGATGCTCGGTTGTTCCCCAACTATGCCTTGTATCACAAGAGTTTTGTACTCGTGTTCATTAAAGTTACTTTATTTTCTGTTAAATTGAAATGTCATTCATATTTTATCTATATATTATAATGCTTCATTTATAACTAATTTGAATTAAAAAACAGGGAAAACATAGGTATGTTGGTAGCACATAGTAAGAAATAGTTCTTATACAAAATACAGAGTGCGCACGAATCCGGTGCGTTGTCCCCCTGGTGTAATCTTCCACACTTAGTTAAGCTTAGTTTGCACGAGGCGGAGGAATATCCTGGAAGTAGAACTTTAGCAAGGCTTCAGAGAAGGCCAAAGATATCGTGAATCAACTATATAGCCCGTCTCATTCAATTGCAGTAAAGAGTGCATGACACGCTAAGAATTTATGCTGTGATACCAGAATAAGTTCATACCTATAAAAATACGTAACAAAACTTGTCCAATTGTATAGTAGTGTATGTATAAAATTGTTCGATAAGTAGGGGTATGTGATTTTCGCGAAAAGATTTCAAGACCAGTTGTACTCCAAAAATATTTAGTTCATATGCTCTTTCGTGGTTGAATTATTTTTAATGTCACGCGCCTCAAGTGTCTGCCAGCCAATCACGGACGCTCAATGTCAGGGCAATTTTATTCTAATTGGCGCAGTCGAGAAGTAAACGTCTCTTCACACAGACACGCGGCCAATAGCGAAAGGAAATTTGCAAGCATGCACGTAACAAGTTTAAGTCTGGCTTGTGTTTAAATATGTTCGCGAAAAAAAATGCGGCCCTATGAGGACACTAACGCCAACTCAACACACACATGACCTACCTCAATGACATGGATTCTCAAGGAACATTTTTTTTACCTACTTCAAAAACTATTGTCTATTTGCGGTTTCTCCACACTTTTTTAATCAAACCTTTGAAAAACCACCCCATGTAAGATGTGCTTGGCTGTGTCATAAGTATCACATGCATTGTATACTTCTGTTAACATTAAAGTACCGTGTTTATCATCAAGTTGAACTTTTGTTTACGTTTTATCAGTTAATTATAATATTTAATTTATAATTAATGTTGACTTATATTTTATCTATGAATTATTACATTTCATTCATAGTTAATTTTTACTTATATTTTAACTATAAATTATAAAATTCCATTTATAATTCATGTTTACTTATATTTTATCTATAAATTGTAACATTTCATTTATAATTAATGTTGAGGCTTATATTTTATCTATAAATTGTAACATTTAATTTATAACTAATATTTACTTATATTTTAACTATAAATTATAACATTTTATTTGTAATTAATGTTTACTTAGGCCTATATTTTATCTATAAATTATAATATTTAATTTATAATTAAGGTTTACTTATATTTTATTTATAAATTATAACATTTCATTTATAATTAATGTTTACTTATATATTATCTATAAATTATAACATTTCATTTATTATTAATGTTTACTTAAGCCTATAAATTATAACATTTAATTTATAATTAATGTTAATAAAAACGGAGAGAAAATAGATGTGTTGGTAATGCCCAGTAAGAAATAGTTCCTGCGCAAAATATCATTACACCGAGTGCGCACGAATGCAGTGCATTGTCCCTTTGGTATAATTTTCTAGACTTGGTTAAGCTTTGTTTGCATGAGGCGGAGGAATGCCCTGGAAGCAGAACTTTGGCAGGGCTTCACGAGAGTTGGAAGTGAGTGAGTGAAGAGATTTGGGCGGCTCTTAACAGCGAGGTCTTGAGAGCCGACGAGGTTGAGCAATGTGAGTACGGAGCAGCGCCGGAATGAAGGAGCGGGGAAACGGGAGATCTCCGAGAAAACCCGTCGGCTAGCGGCACCGTCCGACATGCGAAAATCCGGGAGTGGCCCAATCGGGGGGATTCACCCTGTTGGGAGGCGAGCAGACTATCCGCTCAGCCACTGCAGCCCCACTGGAACAAGAGATGTTGTACCTACACATCTCGGCAAGTTCTAGGCATTGCTACGACCGCACTTGATGAATGCCAAGTGTCGGTATCAATTGTGACTATATACTGTTCACGGTAAAATGAGCACTTTTGAAAGCCCTACTTAATATCTACTTGTATGCACGTCGTGTATTCTTCCGCCTTATGTAAAATTACCATTTGTATGAGCCTCATACTTTTATCCATGTGCCGTTCCAGAGAAAATGTAAAATATTATAAAAGTAAATATTTTACGAATATACTTAATTTTACACTTCGATGCATTAAAAATAGAAAGCGAAAGAATTAATTTCAGCCATCACAAATGGTTACCTAGCACTTTTTTTTTTTCGACGTTAAGATATAGAACTACTTTCCATCCATCGCTACCAACTTTACTGGGCGGATGTCACTTGGTACGCCCGTTAAAATATATGCAGGTAGGTGCAGTGACTTTTTTCTGGGGTTGATTTCAAAAGTACTCACCCGAAGTAAACGTACCTTAAATCTTGGAACTCACACTGTGTTTATTAACCCTCAGTTTATTTTATAAGAAGCCTGAGATATGGACTATATGACAGCTAGTCCTATGTACATTCTGAATAATTATTTCAGGCCCATAATATGGGAAATGCTGTACATTACGGGATAGTTGGCGCCCTTATCAAGCCATGTTGTCAGTACACACTGTCTTGAGGCCATTTAACACTATTCAATCACTTGAATTCTATTTATTGAACTAAAAAAAATGATTTAATTTAACTTTCAATTGCATTCAACAAGCTTTCAATTCTCCAAATAAAAATTTATCATAAACTTATTAATGAAACCAGTTTTAAAATATTGCAAAAGGGAATTTTTAAAAGTCTCTACGAACCATGCTTGACACGAAAATAATTGGTTGAACCACAACAAAATTTCTTCATATTATGGCACATTTTCTTTTTATTTATTTTCTTAAATATGCGCCCTCATTTTGTAACAAATTAAAATATGCGCGAATAACTACATTTTTATGCGATTACTCCCATTAATATTCACAGGAAAGCTGTGATTATCGATTGAAATTTTTCATTCAAGAATATATAGATTATAATTGAAACAAAAATCTTGAAGGAAAACGAGATATTCAAGAAACTGAAGGAGGAAAAGGACTTCGATTATGGCATGTTTATGACGTCACGTAGCATTCAATGAATTGAATACAATATATATGGAAGATAATTTGAAGAAATATTGAGGGGGCTTTAGTTAGTGAAGACCACTTTTTGACAGTTCAGTGTGCAGGAGTGAAACAAACTATTCTCTGAATGAAACCAGGTTCGTCATGACTATTTCGGGTCAAATGCTTCAGAACTGCTCAGGTTAGAAGGATACGTCATCGAAACAAAACTAGCGCTATCCTCAGAACTGTCAAAAATTGTTGCATATAACTACACCAGAGTGTTCGCGTTTTCGAGCGAAGTGGCTGACATTTGGTGGAGGAAATATATACGTACAGCACATACATACTTCTATAGAGGCTGTAACTGCCTTTGCTGATATTATTACATACATACTTCTATAGAGGCTGTAACTGCCTTTGCTGATATTATTACATACATACTTCTATAGAGGCTGTAACTGCCTTTGCTGATATTATTACATACATACTTCTATAGTGGCTGTAACTGCCTTTGCTGATATTATTACATAAATACTTCTATAGAGGCTGTAACTGCCTTTGCTGATATTATTACATACATACTTCTATAGAGGCTGTAACTGCCTTTGCTGATATTATTACATACATACTTCTATAGAGGCTGTAACTGCCTTTGCTGATATTAGTACATACATACTTCTATAGAGGCTGTAACTGCCTTTGCTGATATTATTACATACATACTTCTATAGAGGCTGTAACTGCCTTTGCTGATATTATTACATACATACTTCTATAGAGGCTGTAACTGACTTTGCTGATATTATTACATACATACTTCTATAGAGGCTGTAACTGCCTTTTCTGATATTAGTACATACATACTTCTATAGAGGCTGTAACTGCCTTGGCTGATATTAGTACATACATACTTCTATAGAGGCTGTAACTGCCTTTGCTGATATTATTACATACATACTTCTATAGAGGCTGTAACTGCCTTTGCTGATATTAGTACATACATACTTCTATAGAGGCTGTAACTGCCTTTGCTGATATTATTACATACATACTTCTATAGTGGCTGTAACTGCCTTTGCTGATATTATTATATACATACTTCTATAGAGGCTGTAACTGCCTTTGCTGATACATAGTACATACATACTTCTATAGTGGCTGTAACTGCCTTTGCTGATATTATTACATACATACTTCTATAGTGGCTGTAACTGCCTTTGCTGATATTATTACATACATACTTCTATAGTGGCTGTAACTGCCTTTGCTGATATTATTACATACATACTTCTATAGTGGCTGTAACTGCCTTTGCTGATATTATTACATAAATACTTCTATAGAGGCTGTAACTGCCTTTGCTGATATTATTACATACATACTTCTATAGAGGCTGTAACTGCCTTTGCTGATATTATTACATACATACTTCTATAGAGGCTGTAACTGCCTTTGCTGATATTAGTACATACATACTTCTATAGAGGCTGTAACTGCCTTTGCTGATATTATTACATACATATTTCTATAGGGGCAGTAACTGCCTTTGCAGATATTATTACATGCAGCAAAATGAAATGCAATGTTTATGAAAACGGGCCATTCATAGATGACATTGTGTAAATAATTTCCCCCATCAATTCCGTTGTGTAAAATCAAGAAAAATACTTTGTAAAGTAAGTATTTTTGTGTAAAGGCAGGATGTGGTGAGCAGGTGCAAACATTTCCGAAGCAAAAAAAACTGATGCAAAATGCCGATAAACGACAGTGTCAAGGATAACTTAAAACAGGGGAACGTTGCGTAGGTAAATGTAATATTGAAATAAAATTTAACTTTAGCAAAACGTCTTAAAAAAATCTCGATGTCAAACGAGTAAAAAGGGGTGCTTCATATAATTTTGGTTCACCTACTACCTACTATCTCAGCTGACTGAAAAGGATTCATCAACATTCTTATTTAAAAGAGAGAGAAAAAAAACGACGTAACACAAACAGGCACATTATATATTATAATGTTACAGTTGGTGATATTTTCAGGTAAATTTCGTTTTGTAAAATACCTGATTTCGGTGTTACCGGCTTTATTATTAATGTTTTAGAAATTCAAACATCATAACTGAAACGTGCATTATTAGAGCCAACATTGTACCGTGCTATTTTAATGCAAATTTTATTATTAAAATTTGTTGATTTGTTCTTGTATGCATATTTACATAAACATTCCATAATGTTTATGAGATTACATAAACAATATAAAACAACTTATTTGAACAAAGGTAACGCAGAGCATTACCATGGGTTAGAAAATCACTGTTTAAAGATACTGATTGTTTCTTTGTAGCTTGTATGTCGAGGTTACCGAACAATGCGGATTCTCGTTCCAATCTTACACGAATGGCTTGGCTATGGTTTTATGAAGAAAAAAAAAAAAAATTCAATACTGGAAATAAAATTATTTCTATATTTTCTTTTACAATTTTGCTATTCTTCTTATTAAAAATTAATTTCTCATCCACATGGTATTCAATATTTACTGTTGTTATTCACATGGCCTGAATGACAACAGCTTAAAATTAATTTTCTCCTCGTGATCTGAAAATTGAAGTTATTTTATCACTCAGTTTATGCATTTTTTGGATACAGATTGTTGGTCATGGTTTCACAGATAAAATAACATATTTTGGCTAAATTATATTAATTTTGTGTTTTAACTGAAATCTCGGTGCAAGGCGGCGTATAACATGCATTTTGGTGTTATTTCGGTTTTATCTCTATTAACCGCATAATATTGGCCCTAATTTGAATACTTCAACATAAACTACTTATACCTAAGCCAAAAAATGCAGTTCTCAATTATGTATTGCCATATATGAAAATATGGTTTTCTTTATAATTACCGAGCTGTGTATGCATCTGCCAATGAAACGTGTATTTCTAGCCCATATTCCACACTTACGATATCACTTTCCTGTCAGTGTGTGGTCTGTGCATGTGTACTCACCCCCCCCCCCCCCCTTTTTTCAATTTGTGAACGCTTCAACCGAATTTCACCGAACTTGGTAGACGTATAATAATTAGCAAGGAAACCTGTATTTTATAGTTTTGGACAAAGTTGGTGACTTGCTTTCAAAATGGCGGTCATTGAAACTTTCTTGGTTCTGTCATATCTCAGGAATCAGTCAACTGATTAAAACCAAATCTTTTATACTGGCAGACCATTGCGAAAGCATTAAATTTTAAGATGGATGTTGTAGGTCCTCCATTTTGGAAAAAGTAACAGTAAAAAATTAGTATTTTACATTAGCCTATATCTCCAAAACTATTCCACCAATTTTCTCCCAATTTAGCATGTAAGTAATAATATAGTTGGCCATAAAAACATAAATTATTGAACATCATTTATTACTTATTTTAAAAATGGCGGCCATACAAATATTCTAAGTTTACTAAGTATATCGGCCATAGCATTAAACCAATTTCGACCAAATTTTGTATACTGAAAGTATCTATTACAAGCATAATATATAACAACAAATTACCATGTTTGCCGGCCATTTTGAAAGATAGTGCCACTCGAATAAATAAAGTTATTGTCATAACTCGGTAGATAATTAACCGATTCCTACCAAATATGGCAAACAGGTAGTACTGAAGCAGATGATGTTAAGTTATGTTTTAAAAATGTCAGACACTTATTTCCAAAGTAGTGGCTATATAGATATTTTAGTTTAGAATACTATATTGTCGAAACTATGTAATCAATTAATTTTAATATAACTTTGTATACTAGCAGTAGACATTACAACTATCAACTGTATCTACATGGAGCATATTTTGGTCCACCATTTTGTAAAATTGCGCCATGCGAGTACATAATTCTTTTTCATATCTCGGGAAATAATTGACGGATTACTTCCAAATTTGGTAAATAAATAGTACCTACTGCAGCAGGTGGTGTAAACTGGCATGTTTTATGTAGGCCTATGAAAGGCACTTATTTTCAAAATGGTGGCTATATAAATATTCTAGCTCAGTATATTTTTAATCGAAAAAAATCCCAACTTAACTTTATATGTTGGCAGTACCTATCAGAACCATGAAATTTGTCTATGCAGAGCCTCATTTCTCCGCCATTTTGTAAGATTTTCCTACCAATAAAAATAATGATTTTATCTCTTATCTAGGAAAACAATCAATCAGTTCTTACTAAATTTGGCGAAGATGCACTGTGGTAGGCCATAATAATAAGTATATATTTAAAAGTAGGAGACACTATTTTCAGAAAGGCGGCTATAAAATAATCTTACGTTAAACAATTGAACCAAATTCAACCAAGATTTGTATGAAGTCAGTACCTATACATTAGAAGCATCGTATATAGAACCTCTTTTTCTGGCAATTTTGAACGACAGAATCAAAAAAGAAAATATAGTATTTTATGTCTTATCTCAGGGACCAAACAGCCGACTTGTATCAAATTCTTCGTACAAGTAGTGATACGGTAGGCCATGCAAACTTGCATGCTTTATGTGACTTAGTAACTTATTTTAAAAATAAATGCCCTGTAAATATTTTGGCTTAGTAAACCCCATCGTTCGAAACATCGGATTGATTAAATATGAAGTTGATGCTTCTTTTAGTACGATGTTTTCTGGGCTTAAGTCCCGGGTAAGGCATGCGTGTACTTGTACTGTATCCCCAGTGTTGCACAAGTTCCTGTTTTCATTTCTAAAGTTATTGCTTTCAAAGAGAAGTCAAGCCCTCCCTACAAACTCAGCTTTTAAGAAATTATTTAAATATTAATTGCACCCATGTTGAAGAACAAAAGGTTCATTAGTTACACGAGTGTGTGATATGCTCTGATCAATATTCACCTAACTATACTCAGTGTAGAGCCTTTTTAATTTCATTTTCACTAGGCCACACAGTGTCGCGCTACATTAAATCTTATCTTAATCGTTCCCAAACATCCAACAAATGAGCATAGGGCCTATAAAATCACCGACATAAACCATTATACAATTTAATTACAGCCTCAAACATTCGTGTTTTTCGGTCAAAAACATACGCAAACAAACACAACGTTCACGTTTTGCTGGAACATGCGAGGTGATTGCCATCTCGTATATCGATCATTTTCATCGATATAGTGGTGCGCCGTGGAGACATCGAAAACGCGATGTTTTGGTGTTCGACTTGAAACCAAGGGGTTGGACAGACGCGCCTTCAAACAGCTCCTTCAGCCTGAGACGCGTCCTACAACACGACAAGGCTGTGCGGAGCGGAACACTCTTCGTGTCTAGTTGAAAACAGCTCCTTCAGCCTGAGACGCGTCCTACAACACGACAAGGCTGTGCGGAGCGGAACACTCTTCGTGTCTAGTTGAAAACAGCTCCTTCAGCCTGAGACGCGTCCTACAACACGACAAGGCTGTGCGGAGCGGAACACTCTTCGTGTCTAGTTGAAAACAGATATTGTTTCATTAGTAAGGTGGCTGACATTATAGGCGATATATTGTACATATATTTACAGGTTTTACCTCTTTACTAGCTGGTTTTATATTCATATAATGATTTTAAATTGCACACGCACGAGGCTGCGGATTACGTACGGATGCACACAAGAAAGCTGGGTAAAGGTTGTTCACGATAAATCGAGCACTTTGGAAATTAACTTTAGAAAAATGTCACTGCTCCTACCTGCATATGTTTTAACGGGCGCAGTGACTGACATGCGCCCAGTAAAGTTGGTAACGATGGATGGGAACGTAGTCCCATATGTAAACGTCGAATAAAAAGTGTTAGGTAACCATTTGTGGCCACTTAAATTATTTCTATCGCTTTCTTTTTCTTATTACGCACCGAATTATAAAAATGAGCATATTTATAAGGTATTTACTTTCTCAATAATTTCACAGTTTCATGTGGCTGACGCATGAATAAAGAGACGAAGCCCTTGGCAATGTTAATTTTACATAAGGCGGAAGGATACACAACGTGTATACAAGTAGATCTTAAGCAGACCTTTCTAAAGTGCTCGTTTTACTGTGAACAGCCTATAACTCCCAACCTTTCCGTGTCCGTGAATCCGTGTAGCCAATAGAAATCGAGTATATGGTTTGTTGATATTCTGTTTCGTGGCCATTGTGGTATACACTGTAACAAGTGCTTAGATTTGTCGTGGCTATAATCATTTTTGTTTTAATAAATAAGTACACGTGGCTCGATGCTTGTCATTTAGAAATGAAGATGTTAACAAACACTTCCATCAATGTTGACCACGTGACTTTGACAGTTGCGTTTCTTTAAGGGTAGGTCAATGTCGGGCATGGTCCTTTCACTGTTACTTCCAACTTTTCTGAAGCACTGTTAAAAGTTCTACTTTCAAAATATTCCTCCGCCTCATGCAAACAATACCTTACCGAGTCTAGAAAATTTCGCCAAAGAGGCATGCCGCATTCGTGAACACTCTGCATGGTAATATTTTGCATAAGAACTAATTATTACTATTTGTTATCAACACACCTATGATCTCACTGTTTTTATTACTATTTGTTATCAACACACCTATGATCTCACTGTTTTTATTACTATTTGTTATCAACACACCTATGATCTCACTGTTTTTATTACTATTTGTTATCAACACACCTATGATCTCACTGTTTTTATTACTATTTGTTATCAACACACCTATGATCTCACTGTTTTTATTACTATTTGTTATCAACACACCTATGATCTCACTGTTTTTATTACTATTTGTTATCAACACACCTATGATCTCACTGTTTTTATTACTATTTGTTATCAACACACCTATGATCTCACTGTTTTTATTACTATTTGTTATCAACACACCTATGATCTCACTGTTTTTATTACTATTTGTTATCAACACACCTATGATCTCACTGTTTTTATTCGTATAAATTAAGAACGAAACATCATTTTAAATACATAAAATGCAAGTACTAGTTCAATTTAACCAAACATAAGATACCTTTATGTTGACAGAAGTATAAAACGCTTGTGTTACGTGACATATCTAGGAAACAACCAAACACTCCATACAAGGGGTGATTTATGCATGGTTTTATTCTCTACATGTGCAGAATAGTCTACGAATAAGCGGTCTACCTTGTCTTTAGTATATTCGCGTTTTCGGTACCTCCAGAGCGCTGCAGTGTATCCACGAAAATGGCCGTTATAGAGGGTATTACGAGATGAGAATTACACTGAATGTACCATTGAAATGGGAATGGTGCGTTTTTTTACGTGAAAACGTCTTAAAATTTGCCACCATAGTGGGAGGCAATCCAGAAGATCCGATGATAACAAAATCGGGGGGATATGGTTTGGCATTGCAGCACCAAATCTATCGTCTACATTCAAAATTCATTTACACCACTCGATTGCCAAAGGATAAAAAAATATGTTACGTTGAGTGAGGACGTTGATGGGGGGGGGGGCGGCCGAGCAATTTTGAGTTCGTTTCTCTGCGTCTCATAACTTCCGCGTAGTATAACTTTTGACTGGGAGAAGCTACGACGCTCGTTTGAGTTCCAATCGACAGCTCTCGTCAGGATCAATCGATCGCGTGTATAAAAACATTCGTGTGGCGTGATTATGGTGGAATTGTATGAGTTCAATGTAAAAAATTAAGAAAATTTAACACGATTTCGGCCTATACTCATCAAAAAGCCATTTTGAAATTCAGAAGTTGTATACAGTTGGAAATAGCATCTGAAAAGCGATCCAGCGATACCCATAAAACCCCATATGATCGAGTGAAGCGGTGCCGGGAACGTAAAATAAACATCAAGGCGTCCGAGCGCGTCAACGTAGACGTATTCAGGCAAAACAAACGGTCGTGTCCCCAACACAGCCACATCCTATTTTTTGTGTGTGTGTGTGTGTGTGTATGTATATATATATATATATATATATATATATATACATAGCCAAGAAACATGAATGTTTGAGGCTGTAGTTGTATTGTATGAACTAATGTTTCAATTCCGGGAATTTTATATGCTATTTTGTCGAATGTTTGAAAATTATGATCATATTTAATGTAGTATGGAATGGTTTAGCAAGATGAAAATTAAGCTAATAATGATCTACACTGAGAATTATAACGCCAGTTTTTATCAGAACGTTTAGAAAAATACATATTCTACTTTGTCAGATGACTATGCAGCTCGATAATGATAAGGAATAACATCTTTTCGCGAAATGGCAAAAAAATACCAGAAAACTGAATGCCTGGACTTACAGAGAATGTCGAAACATTATTAAATTAAGTGTTCTTACATATTATTTATTAGTTTTTTACTTTAACGTAAGAATTTTGATGAATCACTCTTTTTATGCTGGGATAGTATGCGAACCAAGTTTTTTGTCACAAGTTACTTAATTGATGGTAAAACACGTTTATACAATGCCAACTAAAAAAAGTCCGTTCTCATAATAATAACATTTCATTTTACTACAGTCAGATATATATCAGCAAATGCTACTACACTCTCTATACAGGCCGTTCACGGTAAAGTGATCACTTTTTAAGACCCTTCCAAATTCCTCTTTTAAGCCAATTTTCTAAATTTAAGCCATTTTCAATATCAGCATTGTCACGTGACTAATAAATACGGTGTATAATTTCAGCACTTCCAAAAGTTAATGTCTGAGGTTGCGATAAAACAAATTTATTAGTGGTTAATGCCTGTTGGGAGGGCCTTAAAAAGTGCCCACTTTATTGTGAACAGCTTTATACAAGTATTTCCGCCGCTAGATGTCAGCTACTTTGCTCACAAACGCGAATGGCCTCGACATGACTTCGTGCTGTTATCGTTATCAAAGGGAGGACCGCTTCCCTGAGCTCGGAACTAGTTGAACACGAGCAGAGAGAGGTAAGTCAAGTGGCAGGACCGGAATCTGCTGTGCGCCGACAGTTCTACACTTCTACAGTAGTGTGTCTCTGTCAGTGAGCCAAATTGTCTGTGAGCGCGCGTGCCTGACAACCCTGCACAACAAATGAGCACTTTCTAAGGCTCTTATAAATATTTCCTTTCATCCAATTTCCATTTTCCTCCTGCGTTTGAATATAAACATTGCAATGTTACCAATAAACACAGTGTATACATTTCACCACCATGAAAAATTTAATGCCTGATGTGGCAATAAGATATATTTACTAGCTTGTTGAGAAGGCCTTAAAAAGTGCTCACTTGATCGCGAACAGCCTGTACGTATCAGAATGAGAGAAGGCATTTTTACGAAACTGTTCATCGCGCCACGTGTCGTGTAGGAATATCCTCGCTCGACGTGTGACTGAGGGACTTGTTTTGAAAGCCGCATCTTCAGCCTGGTTACGAAAGGCTCCTGTTTAAACAACGAGCAGGCGTCGAGGCCACAGAGCCGATCTAATCACAGAGCCGAAATTGCAATCCACAAAACGACCAAAGAAATAGCGTCGAGGACGACGTGGGTCCGGCAAACTAAATGATTTTCTAGAAGTAAGCATAACGGGGACCAATCACAAGTGTGGAAGGGGACACGAGGTCCAGAAAAGTGGCAGTCAGCAGCGGTGTCACAGCGGGAAATTCGGCCAAGTGTCCAGGCGGCACGGTAGTGTCCAGGGGGCGAGACCTGGTCAGTCCTTCCAACATGAATCAACTTAACTATAGTCCATTCACGGTTTCTTCGGCATTTTTTAATCAAACCTTTGAAAAATCTCCCCATGTATGACGTAGTTAGTAATTTCCTAAATACGCCCTGTATCACAAGCGTTTTATACTCGTGTTCATAAAAGTACTTTTTTCCCCTGTTAAACTGAAATGTTATTCATATTTTACGTATAAATTACAATGCTTTATTTATCAATAATTTAAATAAAAACAGGGAGAAAATAGGCATGTTGGTAGCGCTTAGTGAGAAATAGTCCTTATACAAGATACTGTTACACTGAGCGCGCACGAATGCGGTGCGTTGTCCCTCTGGTGTAATTCTCCAGACTTAGTTAAGGTTAGTTTGCACGAGGCGGGGGAATATCCTGGAAGTAGAACTTTAGCAGGGCTTCAGAAAAGGCTGAGGTAACTGTGAATGGATTATAATCTGAACTCCTGTATTCCTTTCGTACCTTCACTTCATTGGCCATATTACCTTACAGATTTGATTGTAACTTGTAAGATATCGAGACACTAGTGAGCGATGAGATTTGGGTGGCTCTTAACAACGACGTCTTGAGAGCCGACGAGGGCGATTGAAGTGAATACGTAGCGCCGCTGGAATGTAGGGGCGAGGGAAACGGAAGATGCCCGAGAAAACCCACTCACCAACGGCATCATCCAGCACGATTCCCACTTGCAAAGATCCGGTGACCAGGCCGGGGATTGAACCCGGTTCGCCTTGGTGGGATGCGAGCGTGCTAACTGCTCAGCCACCGTGGCCCCGAGACACTAGTAAATATGGTTCTAATCAATCCGAATTGAATTAAATCTTCTCATTTTAAATTCACCTATAACCACTTCCCATCCTTCTATCCCTCCAGGCCCGGCCCTAGGGCGGGGCGAGCGGGACTGTCGCCCCGGGCGCCAAGATGAAAGGGGCGCCAAAATCAGACGAGAAAATAATTTTTTTTCCCAGAAATTTGGTACGCACAAAGGTATTTAAACACATGTACTGCTGATAATGTTGGCAGTCCAAGATTGATACAAAGAGGGCACAAAATCTAGAAGAGTTGACGAACATGACGTGGTTGTAATTACTGTGCTGAAAAATGGACTGATTGAAGAGCCTCTGAAAATATGCAGGCTTAAAGCATAGTGCGCTCTGTACCTTGTAGTACAAACTACGTGATGTAGTTACCGTTTGGAAACGGGCAACATTCTCATCGAGTGTGCTAAGAATTGATCTGCAATCTGAGAATTAGCTGGTGATTAACCGTATTCATAGATGGGTATTGTGACCACGGATTATATAATTTTATGATTGTTAATTTTAACCAAGACTGGGATTTCATTACTTGATATCTAATGCAGTAGGTAAATGAAATTAATGATTCTATTTTTTGTGTAAGTACATAAGATTTGTTTATAGCCTACGCTATTCACCGTAAAGTGACTCCCTGCTAAGATTTTACTTTCAGCCAACTTTTGTCCTGCAATTTTTTAATATAAAATGTGCTGTCCGGATGGGACTAGCAGTCTAATAAACACGATGTTTAGATTACACTGCTCTCAAAAGTTATCTTCTGATGCCACCATAAAGTATATTTATTTGTTATGTTTATGAGTTACATATTAGGCCTATTACTGTGACACATGATGAGATTATCACTGCGCCCACTAATTATATTAATAGTGATTTAATAAATAATCCTACCGAAATATTTGCATAGTTGTGGCTCCTTACAAGCGAAACCAATATCAATTATTACTAAGTACAGTTATCCTAGTTAATTATATTTTTACAACATACACAATCATGCTAAGAAGTCGTTTCGTAACAGCCAAAAATGTAGCAAATGTCTTTGAATGTATATTCATAAAAAGAAAACCACGTAATATTCAAAGTGGCAATGAATTAAAATTTTATAATAAAATATTTAATGAACTTACGCAAAAATATAACACCAATCATTATTCTGCATTCAGCGAACTTAAATCCGGTGTAGTAGAAAGATATAATCCTACAATGAAGAACAAAATGTGGAAGAAATTTGCTTTAAATGGCAATTATAAATGGGTATATATAGTAGAGGATTTTGTTAAAGAATACAACAATACAAAGCATAGTACTATCGGCATGAAACCGACTGAAAAAAAAAAAAAAGAATTAAGACAGCAAGATTTTGCGAATGTGCTCACTAAACCGAAATACAAAATTGGCGTGATTGTCAGCATGTATAAGAGTAAACGAACTTTTGAAAAGGTTATACAGCTAATTGGACAATATAATGATTGACTATTCTTGAGGTTTTAAATTATGATGTGTCAACTTACAAACTTAAAGATACCGCTGGAGAAGAAATAAAGGTTAGTTTTTATGAATACAAAATTATGAAAACTAACTATCCAAATGAATATTTGGTTGAAAAAGTTTTAAAAACCAAAGGTGATAAAATTTATGTAAAATGGTTAGGTCTTGACAATTCACATAACTCTTGGATTAATAAAACAGATATTTTGTGAATTTGAATATTTTTCTGTAATTCGTAGCACCAAAACACTGCTACCCAAATCTTCTTTTTTTTATATTAAATCTTTGTAAGTAAAGGGTGGCATTTCGCCGCCCCATATAAATGTCTGTAAATTTATATTTAAAATAAAAAAATAGCTTCTTACTCAATTCGATGAAGATTATTAATATCACTAATCAATTGTCGTTGGGTATAATCATTTCCAGCAATATTAAAATAGTTACGAAAACACTCAATGTGACCACTCAATGTTTCCTTAATTCTCTTATATAAATTGATAGAATTTGGAATATAATCAAATCTCAATAATTCTTCGCAATTTGGATGCTTATATTCAATTCTGTTCAATTATAAATGAACCTATTTTCTTTGGGTTCTATTGACATAAAAATCATTATCACAATCATCATAAAATAATTTTAAAAGAACAAAAGTTGGATTTAAATTTTGATTTTGCATTTGTGGTACAACATGAGGAGACATTATTCTGATTTCCTCATTTCTGCAAGCTATTAAATCTAAGACCATTTGAACTGACTGTCTTAAATTTTCCACATGTTCACGTTGAATTCTATTTATATCTCTTAAATTTTTCATGACAGTCTTTAATTTTATTAATATCTTTTAAATGATTAACTATAATTTCGTTCATTTTAATATGCTCTATTTGGCCTTTGAATAAATGCCTTATATATCTCTTAAATCTTATATGCACCATGTTTTCTAATTGATGAAAGAACTTAAGAATTTACCCATTCCTAAGATTTTTTTGCCTCTTGTTTATTAGAAGAAAAAACAAGGGAATATAAGCCTGATTCATTAATAAATATGGTATGTGGTCGCATATTTGAAGGGAGCCCTGTTTTTGGGCCTGGTTTAATATCTCCAAAATGTAGCTTATCTTCATCATATACGTGGTTTTGATTAGCATTTATAGGTTTCTCACAGTCCAAAATTTCTGCAATATCTTTGACTTTAAACCAAGGATTATTATCATCATCAACCATCATAAAAGCTTGTTTACCATAGTAAGTAAGCTTGTTGTTATTTATGACTAGAATTGACTCCATATTTATATGCGAAACTATGAGCAGGTAGAATTGACGAGTAGTAATAGGTCTTTTTATATATTCTTTTTAAATAAGAAATTAAAAAATTAAGAAATATAAAACTAAACAATATAGACCAGATTGAGTGAATTATATAGCATTTGGCTGTGTGTTTGAAAGCATCCCTATTTTAGGGCCAGTTCTAAGTTCAGTAAATCAACAGTCTTAAAAATTACAAAATGGTTTACAAGCAACTTAATGCAGTGCCAGGGACCTTATGTTTTAGGTTTACAGGCAAGTAAATACCTTGCCAGTGACCTAATTTTATAATTTTCTGGCATTATTTTAGAGCCTAAAAAACTCTATTTGGAGAAACCCCTCACTTAACCACATACCGGCCATTTTTTTAGTGGAGAAGTGAGGGTTTTTACTATTTATTTTTTTTGTTTCTTATGGAACCCCATCTCATTTAGTGAGGCACCATTCACTATATGAGAACACTCCAGCTTATACATCTGTTATACTACAAGTGTAGTATGGAGAGCAATTTTTTTTGCAGGAGCTTGAGATACCACTCTTATTTGCATCAATACTCATATATTGTATATATATATGAGAAAGAGCATGTTTTTTTGGCTCAATTTTTGAATGATTTGGTGATAATCTAATAGTACAAATATGGGTGCCTCATATTCACAATATTAAATTATCTTCTCAGACCAGGATTGGAACCCATGACCTTCGCATTTGAAATCAAACACCTTGTTACTGAGCCACCACGACAAGATGAGCAACACAGTGATTAAAAGTCTTCATGTGGTGAGCTGCAAGCTTCTTATCAAGAGTCACACAGTGTTCATCGCATGGTTAGTAGAGACTGCCACTTCCGCGATATGCTTCTTCTTGTTGTGAGATAATCAGTTGGCCCCACCATGAGGTTCTATCTGGTGACCGATCATTGGGTTGGACTCGTGCTGGCAGTGGTTGACTCTGCATGCTGGAGGATGTCTGCAGAGATTCCCACTCTCTTTGATAGGCTGGGCGGTGAGCGGCAACCCGCTCCGGTTGTGCCCTGGAGAGGCGCTAGGGGTATGGATACAACCCCGGCCAGACCACACTCTTGGTTTCTGAGTGTGAGGGTCTCAGAACCTCTGTGGTATAAGAGGCAGGGACGTGTGGATGTGCCAGGCTTGGACTTGGGTCTGGCCAACTGTTGCATTAATCCCGGTCGCTTTGCGTTGAGAGGATGTGATTCCTCTCCCCCACTTATTAGGAGGCCGAAGCGCAGTAAGGTCGCAAGGCTAAGAGCGCTGTGTTGAAATACAAAATACAAGACCAAGAGGTTCACTGTAACTGTTGTGGTGAGAGCTCGCTGAAGCTCTGTTGAGGAAAACTGATGAGGCATGAAAGTGTAATATCTAGAAGTGTGTTAAAAACTGTTGGATATGATTTCTGTACTTACCATTATTAATTTTCTGCTCAAATCTAAAGTGATGAAATCATAATATTCATCCCAGCATTTTGCACAGATCTGTTAAAATTTCTCATAGGGCATGTACCCACCAACAAAATCGTAATAAATGTGTTTTAAATTGGTGTAATTTTGTCTAAATATTCACAGAAAGTTCGTATTGTCTCTCAAAAGCTGTTTTGATACTCTGGAATAAGTTTGGGCCAAATAAAATACATCAATATTTTTATGCCTTCCCATAGTATAGTACTCCTGGTTAACATCTCGATTCTCTAAAATGACATCGTCAAGAATAACAAAAGAATTATTTTCACACTGATCTAGTGGAATCATTTCATCAGTGCTGTTTAATAAATAACTCATCTTTTCATTGAACTTGTTGGATACATCAAAGCCATTTTTCAACTGAATATATTTTGGTTGATTTAAACTTTTTGAGCAAACATACCATTTTTTAAAATGTAACCAACCATTCTTATAAATATAATTGATCATTTAATTCATCTTGCCAAAATTACTGGGCCCGACTATAATTGCTCTCATAGTGTCAGGCAAAAGTTCGCCATTCATTTTATTCTTAGCATTTTGTTCGGAATTTAATACACCAACACCCCAATCGACTTTTTTCATTTATATGATAACTTTTGTAATAAATGGATAGTAAAATATTTCAGTTAACAAATAACACTTCTATGCTAAAGAAGAAACTTCACTTTGATGTAATTCATAAAGATAAATCAATTGCATTAGTTGGTTCTCATACAAAATTCTTGATCCCATATATAGAAAATAATACTATAATGACGATTGAAAAATTGAGTGCTGTCGTTGATTAAAATGAAGATATAAATATTCCTACAGGACAATACGATATTGAAATATTAAAAGAAACTATAAATTAAATTGAGCCATTTTCATCTAATAATACTGAATTAACAGCAGACAGTGTTAAAAACAGAATATCGATTAATTATAAGTTTGATATTAAATTTGATCGAATCTCTGGTATGCTTGGTTTTGAAAGAAATATGACTATTGAATAAGACACAATTGTTGTAGGCACTAAATTACCTAATTTTAATCCATGTAAAACAATAAATATTCACTGTAACTTGGCATATGTATAGTTCATAAAGTATGATGAATATAATCATTTAGAAACTGATATAATTGCTAGTTTTCAACCAAAAACTATGTTTGGTTTTAGAGATTATATTAGTTACGAACCACCATATCCGATTTTTATAAATTAACAATGAGCAGTTTAATCACATTGTTTTAGAAATTAATGATGAAAATGGTAAATTGATTGATTTTGATGGTTCTGATATTGACATTGTTTTGGAAAGTAAATATGTTAAAAATATAATGTAAAAATATAATAATATAAAAATTTGTTGAATATTATAAAATTTGGTATCGATATGGTAATGTAGCTATTTTATTTTCTAATATAATCATTTTATTATCATAAGGAATGAATACAATTTTATTAACTTCTACAGTATATATTTCATGCTTTTCATTCCTTATTAAATTCATTGTTCTATATTATATTTTCTTTTTAAACAAGCAATTCTTATAGTCCTCAAATGTAATTCTCTTGTTAACAACACACCTCTTTACACCTTTTGATCTTTTATTTTATTTATTATCAACTCTATATGCATACACTCTAGCTCTTAAAACAACAAATTCTTTCATTGTTTCCCCATTACATTAGTTTTTCATCTTACATATAACTTTTTTTTTTTTTTAGGGAAATTATAGATATTATCATTGGAATAATTATTTGTATCAAATTTTTTCTATTATTTTCTTCATATCTTCATAAAAATCGTCTATTTTTATGGTATAAATGTATGGATCAGTATCTTGATTATGCAAATCAATTTCATCACCATATTTTGGTTTCATCACTTTATAAAGGAAATCATACATTTCTTATTTTTGATACGTCTAAAATTGACATACCAAAACAAATAGGCTTATTAAATTTTTAACTTGTTTTATTCATATGTATGGTCTCAAGATTCTCATTAAATATAGTACTTTTCTTTAAATTTGCCTTTGCTACTAATTTTTCACAGACTTTTCCATTTGATATAAATCTTATACCTGCTCTATTCCTAATATTTTCCATAGTTTTGCCGAACACAGAATTATTCATCAGCTTATAAAAATCGTTTTCAAATTGGTTTTTGGCATTAGTTCTCATCGTTGTATTTGAATCTATATATTTCTTCAATAAATTAGACTGATTAAACTTCAATATTCTATGTATTTTAGTAAGTTTTAACCAATATTTAGACACTGTTTTAAATTACGATATTGAATTACATACTTATGTTTATTGAGTAAAGTTATTAATTATTTAGACTGATTTGTTCCTGGAACTACCTTATTTTCTGGACAAAATGGAACATCTTTATGTAATTTATCTTGCGGATACTCTAAATCTACTTCTAAAACATAACCGTGATCAGAATTATCCATACAATTTAATATATAATTTTGCCAAAAATCTAATTTAATTTTTGGATAATCAACCCATTCGAAACCACCACGTGGTAAATAGTGAGACATTGCCCAACCATATAAATTATTCGCATCGAGATAAGCTAAATAGTTAGACTTTTGATTATGATTGAAATCATCTAAATATTTGTTATTGGCTTTAACATATTGTTTACAACATTGCGATATTCCATCTCTAATTCCTTTTTCAATCATTTAATCATTTCATAATTGTGTAGTAAAGCTAATGGCTGTTTCGTAATTTTTAACATTGCTTCCTACAATAATCCTGGTGCAGTAAAATACCTCGCAGGATCTAATTCATATGCATTTATACATGTATTTCTAAAATTTTCGAATATATCTGCTAACAATAATACATCACTTTTTAAGTATAAATCATTATATTTGGCAAGATTTTAAATATTAAATTGGTTCGATATCCATTTTGTATGCTCAAAATCATTGTCAGGTATATTAAATTCATTTAATTTATTGTAAAATTCAATTTTTGGTGGAAGTTCTGTTTCTTCCAATTTCTTCCAAATATCCATATATTCATATGGATAAACACCCTTTCTTATAACTAAATCTAATGGATCCTTTGGAAAATGCTTTTGGGTGTGTTTCATTTGTTCTTAAGTTAAATTAGACAATAATTTATCTAAACTACTTGCCATAAATATAATTTGTGTCTATAAATCTCATTTTTAAATTTTCTGTTGCTTTGCCAAATGTATTAAATTTTTCTTCATTATTCCCAATTAAGTATATATTTCTATTATCATATCCTAGCTTTTTAATAAACAAATGAGCATCATAACCAGTTAAATAATGAAAATAAATTGGAACAAATTTAGGTAACTTGAATTGTAGAACACAATTATTGCATACTGGATTAATGAATTTCCCAGTTAAATGATAATGATGATGTACTTTTTTTTATTGTCCTTCGTATATTCACATTCACATACAGTACATTTTTTAGATCTATTATATAAGACTTTTTTTTTTCTTTTGTTAGTGGATGCATTGGTTCAATTTGTGAATATATTTCCCCAATTTCTTTTACTTCCCTTTTTATTGATTGTATAAACATCGTATGTGCATTTGGACCTCGATATACTACTGGAGGCTTATAATTACCATAACTAGATACAATATAATAGCAAAAACCATATGCTTCGTGTAATTGATATTTCATTGTGTATGATTCGTCATTAATTTTTTAATCAATGGTATTTACTTGTTCATTAGTAAGATTATATCCTTCTTTAAGTATCTCCTTATAAAAGCCATTATCAATATCGTCATCTGTTAAAACTGGATATTTTTGACTAAGTTAAATTTATTTAATTCTCTTGGGTTTGGTTTGGTGGTTTGCAATTTTCTTTAGAATTGATTCAGAATCAACATATATTGTGAAAGGAACCTTCATTGTATTTTTATAATTCTTAAATTTTATTTGCTCTCCTTTCGAAGGTAAATTGATTCTTACTGATTCATTTTTAGAATAGTCTTCTGTATGGTTATTTAATTTTTCTTGAGAATAAAAGAATTGAAGAGACATATCGCATATATAAGTTTTACTTTCATATGTTTTTCCTTTATATTTGTTGCTAGTTTTAGTGGATATACTGTAGACCTATCTTCACTAGAGTATACATACATATATATATATATATATATATATATATATATATATATATATATATATATATATATATATATATATATATATAAATTTAAGTGTCCTTTTTTGGTATATCATCAACTTTAATAGGATATTCATAATTGCCTATTACTTTATCAATATTAAGTCCGGCATTTTTATATTTATATCCTCTATCTGATCGATTGTCTGCTGGAAATAATGCAGATTTTACTGCCCAAAGAAAACATTTTTGGTCATCATTTTTAACATTAATGCTTGTTTTCTTATTCTTAATAAATTCAGGTAGTTCAATATGTGATGATCCATTGAATGGATTATACTTATTTATAGCTAAATGTATTCAAATTATTCTTTCTAAAGTTCCTCCTGGATCTCTTCTTTGAAATTCAGATAATTGTGTAATTATTTCTTGTTTTATGAATTTAAAAATCCTTCTAGTACCTCCTTCATTCAATATTGTATAATTAGGTGATTGCAATGTAAATAATTCTAATTGATTATTCTCTTGCTTACGACAGTTGATATATAATTTAATAGTGGTTTCCAACCCTCTAAATGTTCTAAGATTACTGTGTACTATCTCAAATACCTTATTTTTTACTGATGTAAAAAATGATTATGTTGTACTAAATTAAAGGAATTTTCAATGTTATATGTTTATATCCTACTTTTAAAAGCTTTAGTAACTAAATAATTTATAATGGTTCTTCTATTTCTTTTGTTAACGAAAACATTAGTAGAGAAAGGAAATATTTCTTTTAAATTCTTTTTATCTTGTTTATATAATGCATTGATATTAGCATCACATAAAGGTAAATTTGTAAAATTATTCTTTGTAATCCATTTTGTTACTTGCTTACTTTTATTTCTAGGCTGTACAAATAAATTATTGGAGAATGGAAATATTTTTTTCAATTTCTTTCTATCTTTGGGATATCATTGATATTGGTATAAGAAAATGTTAAATTTGTAAAATTGCTTTTTCTTTGTTCATTTAATATTCTTTGTATAATAGCTGTGATTAAATAAGTTTTCCTTAAATTATACCAATATTTAATATTTTAATATATACCTTTAATTCTTAATTCTCTCATTCTCTTCTCGCCCAACTCAACTGCAAGATTGTTTGCTGGCACTTTAACTTTATTTTGTAAGAAAAAAAATTTAATTATAACATGAAAAATGAAAAATATGAGAATAATAAAAATACTGGAATAAAATAGAGCAAGAGATTAAATTATTTATAATAACGATATCATTTTTAACTAGGTAACTTCTTGTTAAGACAATAATTCTTAAGATATTCACTAAAAAAATTTTACATACAGTTGTATGTTTGTCCTTACAAGTTTTACTATAAGAAAATAATTTTATATATTTATTCTCATTACATACTGTACATGACTTTGTTGGGTAATTATTGTGTTGAATTTCATTTAGAATACCTACTACTGTATTGTGCGATTTACTGTTTTTATGCTTTTGGAGTTGAGTATTATAAAGATGTTTTCCACATTCGCATAGTATATTTTTAAGGCATATTCACTAAAACCATTTTTACATTGTGTTGTAAGTTTGTTCTAAAGTAGCCTTATGGCTATAAAATGAGTCAGTAGGTTTTTTTCTCTTTACATACTACGCATGTCTTAGTTTAATAATCATCATGTTGAATTTCATTTAGAATATTTAAAGCCATGTTATAAATTTTGTGTTTTTGTGCTTCTCAAGGTTTGTTTTATAAACATATTTTCCACATTCGCATAGTACTTTCTCTCTCTTTTTTTTAAAGGCATAACGGGTTCTATTATATTCTCTACAACATTTTTAACAGGTGTTAATATACTTATCTTTGGTGTGCTTATCTGGTGAAAAACTTCCTATGTTAAATACTTCACCACACTTTTCATTGATTTTCTCGATTTTTCAGTTTTATTTAATAATTTATATAAGACATTTTTAAATATATTTTATAAATTTTTTCTTTATAAATCAAATAGGAATCTCTGCTCAAGAAGTTAAACAATTCGTTTGAATTGACTAAACTGCAAGCTCTAAAAAAAATTAATTGTTTATTGCTACAGATTTCGAAATTTATGAATCTAAGTTTGGTAAAAAAAATGAATTGTATTCTAGATGGTAAGTATAAAATTACATTTCCAGATCGATATGTGAAAATATTTGATAAAAATACTTTGAAACTAATAAACGAGAAATAAGTTTTTATAGCAAATAGAGGCCTAAAATACATGGGAAATGGAAAATTGGTGCATGATATTGAATTCTCTCAAAAAATATAAATTATATTAATTTGAATCTTTATTATCTTCAATTCGATTTTAGCTTACATTTACTTGATTTCAGCTTAAATTTACTTGATTCTAGCTTAAATTTGTTTGCTTTAGATTACTCGCTTGCAAAATTGGCATTTATAGGAAACATGTTACATTTGCTTGAAATGAAGAAATTTGCATGTTTTTAGCTTAAAATTTGCTGTTTTAGACGTAGCACAAATCCTACACGGCAGTTTTCGAGAAAAAAAAAATTGCTTCTTTTTTGCTTAAAATTGCGGATTTTCGATTAAAATTGAGGTCAAATGGGGTGTCTAGAAAGTAGTAAGAGTAAATGAAAATGATAAAATTACTTAGTTATTGACATAAATTTGCTTGTTTTTAGCTTAAATGTTCTTGATTTTTGGCTTAAAATGGTTTGTTTTTGAGAGTTTAAGATTGATGTCAAATGAGGTTTCTAGAAAGTAGAAAAAGTAGCTTGAAACCGATGAAATTTAGCTTAACATTGCTTGTTTTTAGCTTAAATGGCTTGATTTTGAGTTTAAATTGCTTGATTTTGGGTTAGAATTCCTTGATTTTCTATGAAAAAGTGAGGTGGTCCAGCTCCCACTTTATACATCTACTTATGTAGCTAGCCAGGATATTGCCATATTTGTAGCCACTACATCGCCAGTTTGGACCCGCCATCTTGGTAGCCAGTATGCTATTTTCCATGCTCTATCATTCCATGTCGTCTCTATCATTCTGAGGGGTTTTCTCCGAGTCGAGTGCTACCATTTTTTACTTTCATTCATTCTTTCTCTTCCTTTATTTCTATTTCTTTCTTTCTTCCTCTCCTCTTCTCTATCTTGTTTCTAACATTTGTTTGTAATTTGTTTATTCATTCTTTCGACCACAATATTTCTTTACATCGGCTGTAGCTGGAGGACGCCATGTGGGTTTTTTCGTTAGACATTTGTTTCCGATTGCCATCTTGGTTCCAGAGTTGACTGCTATGAACGCTGATGTCGCTCTCGTTCGATTAGTTACATTTGCTCCACTGCAATGTTTGTTTACATCGACTGCTGCTAGGAGTGCTGGTGTCGCTCAATAGCCATGTTGGCTCTGTAGTTGGCCGCTAGGGTTACTGCTTTTCTGATAACTCAAAATACCATCTGGAAGAGTGCAGGATCGAGCTGCTGAACCTTGGGTCAACAGTCTTAGACCACTCGGCTATCGTGACATGCACTCGGAAAATTGTTCATATGAAGTATACAGCTTGTGTGTATGAGGACGAATAAATATCTTGTCATGGATATTTTTCAGTAAATTTTTAAGAATTTTTAATTTCAGATTTAACTTATATAATTTTTACGTATTTATTTTTTATTCACATACAATTTTTTTTTGATTATTCACCAAAAAGCAAGTTTTAAATTTAAGTAATTTTTATTATTCAGATATAACTTAAGCATCTATTATTAGATTTAACTTATATATATATATTTTAAAGTATTTTGGTATATTTTTTATTATTCAGTTTTAACATATTTAATTTTTTAGTATTTTATTTACATACTAGCAGTTTATTTTAAATAGTAACCACACGTGACTTATTTCGGTATATTTATTAAAATTACTTTAACAGCACAGGGGAGTATAATCCTGGAATTACCTTCGCTTTTTCGTAAATAGGAAATACGAACCTCTTGTTACAAAGTCTTCTTATAGGTTTTATTAAATTCACATTAACTTGTTAGAGTTTCTCTGTACACTATGTTCATTGTGGTATTATTTTCTGGTAGCAAAGTATATTGGTTTTCTGGAGTTCCGACTCTTGATAACACGACATATAATTGGCAATGAGTAAAACATGCCTTGCTCAAATCTATTCCCCACAAATTTGAAATTTTGTCTCTGGGACTTGATAATTGCGAGAGAAAATGATACTTTCACCGGCAATTGCAACCGCTTGAAAGGAATACACAGATCCATTGGGATCTTAGGGATACGTGAAACATGGAATATGTGCTAGCTTTCTGGCAGCAGACCCTGTTATATTATAGCTTCGATGTTGTTATTCTGCAAATCCTTAATCAATAGTCTCGTGCCATTACACATATTAGGCGGGTTTAATTTGCGTAGTGGCATTATTGGCATACCAATCTTTGATTTGAGGTCGTGTGGCGACAGACCAGAAGGATTTCATGTATTAAAAAAATCTTGAGGGTAGTGCACACTGTCCTCATTGTCGGTGATGGTATCAATGTATTTGTAATCTTTAACTTGGCCGGGAACTTCTTGTAAGGTCATTGTATTAATTTCATTAACTCTAGTTTCTGGGAGCTACTATTGCCCTTGAACATAGCCAATGATAGTCTCTTTGCAATACAATTCCTAGATCGGGATATATTGCCTCTATAAGATGTTCTAATTTATAGACGATGCGACCCAAGCCACCATCAAGTTTTATTTCAGCGCTACTACCTGTGCACTTGGAAAAGGGAATTTTCCTTCTCCAAACTTGAGCAATTGTTTTGGAAAAATGGTTATCATTGTTTTCGCTTAAATGGGCTCTCATGTTAGTGCGCAAATTAAGTGTTTGAACTGAACCCCATAATGGAGATGATTTTAGATATGCTAGAGAGCTCAGGGTATACACTTGCTATTTCTTGTTGTGTGTTATTAAATGATTTATGATTTGTTGTGTTTCCTTGTTCCCTAGTGTTCTGTTGAGCGTGTTTGCTTATGTAATTCTTTCATCACTCATCTAGAGCTATGTTCATTATCATTCACCAGTGTCTTGTATTGCAGATTCTTTTATGTAATTTTTCATGTAAGTTATAATAAACAGCATGACGTAAAGCAGGAGTTATATGTTTGTGGCAGGAAGTAGTTCTGTTCTGGCACGTGGGTCAGCCGAGGCCCATCTGCCCATCAGGCGGGAAAGTCAATCAGCAAGTAGCATCGTATGGGAGTGGTGCATGTGTTGTAAGCTTCGGGCGGCATTCATCAATTTTGGTATTGACATTTAACTTCAATAGACTTCAGGAACCTTTTATCGTTTTAGCCGCGCCCGGTACACCACTCTTTCTTCCCGCGGGAATAGCATCGCCCCGGGAAGCATTTAGCACCGTAATTTTCATATTGTCATAATACTGTTTGCAGCTTAACCACAGTGGCTGGTAGTGATTAGCCACCTCATTCGCATGTCAAGTGTTCCCCAGAGAGGGATGTTAATATTGTCGAATAAATGCTACTGTAAAATGAATGGTACGTAATTTATTTCGACCGCCTTGTGAGTTCCAGGGGACGGGACCTAACAATACCCGCACATCATGATAGTAGTTGTTAATCTAATACCATTAAACCTTAGCAAGTGTTTATATTTTAGCAAATGTTTCGTGTCTTATGGTCGCGTGGTTGGCCCTAACAATCCACATTCGTGAGTGTCAACATTTGTAAGGTTCCCGCCAAAACTGTCAGCATGATACATACTCGACCCACTGGCTACCATTTAGCAAACAGCTACAATTCAATCTAATCTGGAGTAATGATCAACGTGGCAGAGGTAACCAGCATCATTGGCGAGGAGATTAAATCCGGGCGTACGGCCCGCAACCCTGGGATCAGCAGGAGTCTTCGTGTGACAACAATCATCTTGGTGTCGCTTTGACGAGGCCTGGTGCCTAGTCAGGTAAACCACATCCTAGACCTCATCTTCACCACCCCAAAACCATATCCAACCCTTTATCAGTCCATTAACAACAGTCAAATGGCTTGTCCAAGTGTGGTCATTATCCTATCACGACAATTTCCCCACCTTGGCGACAAGGTCAGCGAACATATGTGGGCCCTTTCAACTAGCCATCAATTTTCTAAGCTGCCGCGTTCAGTACTTCTTTAACAAGGCTTCTGCCAAAATACAAACTTTCGATACATAGTAGGGCTCCACAGTAACAAGTCAATCCAAACAGAATTTAGTTAAAAAAGCACCAGCTATCGAACAAGGATTTCGAATGTTACCAGAAATCACCTCCAAGTTCTACCATTGCCCCGTCAACCTACCTTAATTCATCGGTGCTGCAAAACTTCTCTGTCAGCTAATATGCTGACTTATTTGACAGAGTCCCATGCGGACCTCGAGCAGAACCGCATCTGAAGTGTGCTTACAAGTCGGAAAGCAGAATATAAGCCTGCATGCGTGGGAGGTGGGGATTACAAAGAGGCCGGATGGAAAAAAGGAGGGGAAGGGTAGCCAAGGCACTCCAGGCAGGAGAGTCACAGCTCGCCCTTAATTTTAAAAGCACACTCTATAACTTTTACTTTCTCGCAGAGATATTTGGCTGGTGTCTCATTGTATGGCAAACATGTATGACTTGTGATTATTTTGGTAAGGTCAATGTGGGCTGAGGTCTGCTTGAATTCTAGTAAACTGTGCATATATTTAGTCTGATGACAGTTGGTAGAGCATATATCAGGGATGTTTGTGTTTCGGCTAATCTGAACTCTATGGTTTCTGTAAACTTGAGTTACGGTGAGCGGTATTGTGCCTTCTTGCGAGTATATATAAGCAGTCGGGTTCCAGTTAGGAAACTTAGTTTTACAGTGGCAGTCGTGAAAGACACTTCGTCACTGGAATATAGCATGGAGCCAAAGGTTGCTGTTTCACCAATGCCTGATGTTAGTGCACTGCTATCGACTTCTTCGAGTGGGACACCTGGGGCAGCAACGTCGCCATCGGCTTTTTCAGGCATGGCATCGGATGCACCATCGACTTCTTCAGATGGATGACCTACACCAGTGCTGTCATCGACGACTTCTTCAAGGCTTCGTTGTTGCTACTGTGACAAGATATTTGTACACAGCCGCAATGTTCGGAGACATGATGTCAACTGTATTCAGAATGTGTAGCATGCTACTTTTGAATGTTAAAAATGCAAATCGCAGTTTGGTTGGCGAAGTGAAAACCTGAAAAGACATCTCGAAACCTGTACCGTTATACCTTCACTTCCTGCTAAGTGTTATCTTGTCGACATTGCATCGGAGCTGTACTGAGGTGGTAATTGACGCGACAAGCATTGGAAAATCATCGAAGCAGAAAACTTTGGCTGTGAATGCTATTGGCAGTTCGTTGCTTCCATCAAGACTTCCATGCAGCTACTGCGACAAAACTTTCGCAAACGTCAATGAAGCACGAATGCATGAAAGGAATGCACGTGTAAGGAGTATAGTCCACGAGGGATATCGGTGTGAGAAGTGCCGCAAACAGTTTGCAGGTACCGACAGTTTAAATAGACATTAAAAAAAAAATGCAAAAGTGATGTATCATCTACCGATGTTGAACGAGCATATCATAATTCCTCTGTGCAGTTTACAGTGAAAACTAGCCCTAATACAGCTTTGACTGGTGAATCAGATGCTACACCTATCAATTAGTCATCACAACCTACGAAAATAATATGTGATATGAAGCCGAATGCAAATGGATTTTTCCTGAAGCAATCTGCATTCAGAGGTCTTCTAAAAGATTATGTTGCTCAGAATCTGACAGATTAGACGTAAGATATTTGTTCATTTCTGACATACATGAAACAAAATTTAATAAACCAACTTACAGAGGAGGTGGAAAAATATGGTGGTGTGAAATATAATATATCGCTGAAATGCAGCTATAGTAAACCAGAGGCATACAATGATGAGCATGCAGGAAAGGCATTCAATATACCTAGTGTGCCTATTTACAATATGTATGGCATCGAACAGAGATTTGAAAACCTCATAAAGAAGGTGTGTCGCGAGGAAGAAGAAATGGCACTGAAAGGCTTTGGCTGGACACTCTATTCAGTTGATCATCTACAGTTGTGAATGAGCAGATTCAGTCCACTCAACATACATGCTATAAATTGATAAGTTTATATCTGGGTTGCTGCAACTTTCATCATCGATGTGATCGACAACTTCGTTGCTGGTTCTTGCTCCTCCCGACATGACGACAGCCGAACCATCTGGATCTACTAGTGTATCATCTACGGAACTTACAGTGATTAATCGGTGTCGCTTTTGATGTAAGGACGTTGCCTTCAAGCTTACTGCATGACGACACGAAGTTTATAAGTGACAGAATAGTTGATTTCATATTTAACGAAGGACTGAGATTTGTAAAATAATGTAGACGAACATGAATATTTTTAAAGTGTTTTTTTGTAGTATTTTATTTTAATGGAAATTCCCCCCCCCCCCCCCCCCAACGAAATAACTTCGATATTTTATTTCTTATTTGAATCCAGTTTCGTAGAGTAACCAGTATTTTCTAAAACGATCTCGTTAAAAAAAGCGAAATATTATTTTAAGCTAATTACTATCATGGTTATATAGGGGTTAAATATGCATTCCTGGAGCTAGAAATGTTACATGCAAACTAAAATTTTGTGAGACTGCCTGCCTCCTAAGAGTTCGCAAATTATGCTCACCTATAACTATAAATAACCACACATTTATGAACCCAAATTGCTTTGCTACATAATGTTTTAAAAATAATATATATAGGATGTACATGTGATTCAGATCCTGACTGAAAATAACGAAATGATTTTAACACAGTACATCGCCTGCCTTTAAATAAACAAAAAAATGCTCTAAAACATGGCATACATAAGTCATCTATCCGCTGATTGAAGATAAATATAAAATACATAATGGAAGGTGTTTTTGGTATAAATTTTAATCTTTGGTTATTAATTGTATATTTCTGAAGCAATTCTATTGCTCTCCTGAACATTTTGGAGAAAATAATGAGCTTAGAATACCTCCGTTCGTTAGTAAACGAAAATTCGAGTATCAGCGAATATTTATCTTCTTATCTATGCATTTTCTATGCATTTGTTGTTCTTATTTACGCGTAGTAATTCCCACTTTGTCAAATTCAAGGTTGTAGTTACCAAGAATTGATGGAGTTACCAGCAATGGCAACATTAGGGAGATGGGTTAAAATAATTAAAATTTCGAACTTCTCATTAATGCCGAGGTTTCTTAGTCGGTATTATAAAATTGACGATGAAATATATGGATTGTCGCCGGAACAAAGACAGGTGAACTTATTGAGTCGTTTGTACTTGCTAGTCCTCAGTTACATTGATAAATTTGCTTCTGTTTAGGCAGAAGAAATAAATCTTCACATTTCTGTTCGATCATTAATTTTTTAGTATACTTTGTCAGAAAGATTTTGTTTTAATAATTCTTAAGGTTAGGAGTTGCAGGGGAAAATTTTCAGTTGTTTAGGGTATTACATATCTTCCATTAACTACGTATATACATACATACATTCGCAATTAGGCTACTGCCCGGTGGCGAGCTCTCTCGCCTCTCCTTCACCCAATTAAACTCCCTTCCCACTCCCTTCCTGAACTTACCAACCCCTCTCAGAGACACCAATTCCTCCCTCAACACATCCCACTCCCTCACATTCTTCACAAGCATGGACTGCCTACCAAGCTCCGTTCTCCTCCACACCATCTTCCTCTAAACACTCCCTTACTTAGCTTGCAGTGTAGCTCTCCCCATCCTCCCTCTTCATTCACCACCCTGTACATCCTGACTAGCCGTTCAACCCTCCACATACGGGTCCCATACTGCTGCAGCATATTCTAACATTGGCCGTACCATTGTGCCCTACGACTTCTCCTTCACCGCACAGCTGACTCCATTCAGCACCCTTCCCAGCATACCCAGAGCCCTTCTTCCCTTTGCAACCACCCTCTCTACCTGTTTTTCCACCTGAGGTCTCCCTGCAGTACAATCCCTAGATACTTACATTCTGCTGCTTCTTCTATCTCTTGTCCCTCCATCTGTACATTTCCCTGCTTATCATCTTCTTCCTTGTGAACCTCACTACCTTAGTTTTTCTTACATTTATCTTCATTTTATTTCTTCTGGTCCACAACCATATCTTATCAATGTCCGCCTGCATATTTCCATCCCCCTCTCCCATCTCAGCATATACAACACAATCGTCTGCAAACAATCTGATTTTTCCCCTAATCCCCAAACCCATGTCATTTACCATTATGGTAAATAACAAAGGACCCAGCATGCTTCCCTGTGGTACCCCTGAGGTAACCTCCTCTTCCTCCGATATTGGTTCCCCCACTTTCACCCTCTGCCTTCGCCCCCTGAGGAAGTCCCCTATCCATTCCACTACCCTCCTGTCTGGTATCAGCGCCTCCACTTTCCTCATCAATGTCCCACGGGGCACCTTATCAAATGCCTTCTCAAAATCTATGAAACAGGCATCCACCGCTTCCCCTCATCAACTACTTGCACCAGATCCTCTAATAATCCAGCGAGCTGAGTCTCACATGAATATCCCCTCCTTAAACCATGCTGGGACTCCGCCAACCAATTCCTATTGTTCATAACCCTCACCATATACTGCACCACCAGCCTCTCCATTACTTTTCTTGTACTTGATGTGAGACTCACCGGTCTGTAGCTGCCAGGCCTCCCCCTATCCTCTCCCTGCTAGTGTATAGGTACCACCATAGCATCCTTCCAATCTTGTGGTAACTTACCCTCTCCTAAGGACTTTTTAAACAGCACTTCTAAATATTTCGCCAACTCCCTGCCACCAAACTTTAGTGCTGCGTTTACTATCCCATCTGGTCTCCCTGCCTTACTGTTCTCCAAACCCCTAATTACCTTTTCTATCTCCCACCCCCTCAACAACAACTCACTTAATACCCCCCGAACACTGTTTGCTGCCCTATTCCAACCCTCCTTTGCCTCAAACACTGACAAGTTCTGTCCTTGCAGCATCTCAGATTTTTCTTGGTCATTTGTCGCATGCCTACCATCCCTTCCTGTTAGCAGAGGGATCCCTTCCTCTCCTCCCCTTAACCACCTAACATACTTAAACAATATCCCCCATTCCTTGCATTTTCCTTCTTCCACCATGTTCCCCAGAAATACATTCTTTGCCTGTTTGATCTTCCTTTCAAGCTCCCTACCCATTTGTTTCATCATTTCTTTAGATCTTATCATCCCTTCATTTCTCCACTTGGCATGTCATTTTCTGCACTTCTTCATTTTCAAAATCTCCTGTCCATAATATGGAGCCTGTAACCTTTTCATTGGCACAAATTTCTCCAACATAACCTCCATTAATCCTCTAAACTCCCTCCACACCCTCCTCCATAGACCATTTTTTTAAACCTGTCTCTCAGGAATATTTCTGCCCCCTTCTTGTCTCCTCTCCCATCCCTGTCTCTTCTGAAGATGGTGAACTCATCCTGCCTACATTCTATGTCCAGTATTTCCTCAGTCAACCAAGTCTCCACAGCTACCACTATATCCGCCCCATATCCTTCAACCTCTCCCAGAAGCCCTCCAGCATGTTGTACACACTCCTACAGTTCACCACCATTATCTTTATACTAGTACTCTGCTTTACCATCCTACATTGCTTACCTCCTGTCTCCACCCCTGCGGCCTCATCAATGCTATCCTCTCCATTTCTCTCTACTTCCGTTTCCTTGCTTGTAACTGATTGCTATTTCAACAACTGCTGCTCTGCCCTGACCCTCTCCATGGAGCCAGCTACTTCTCTACCTAGCAGATCACCTAGAATCCTCTTTCCCTGTTCTGTCAGGTGAACCTGGTCCCTCCCTACACTTTCCCAGCCTACCCATTTCCTACTATCTATAAATGTAGCCCCCAAATCCCTACACACCCTCTCATATACCTCACTGGCAGCCACTGCCTTCCTATACGATACTTCTTTCCTAACCAGCACGCCACTGACTACTGCCCTAGCTCCAGGTAACTTCTCCCGCACTTTCCTCAGCAATCCCCTGAGGTCCCACCCTACCTCCTGCCCCACCTCCCTATGAGCCAGGTCATTTCCCCCTACATTAATGAGAACGACCTTTGCCACCCGGTTACCTCTCATACCACTAACCCTTTCCTCCAAATCCCTGGTATTTGCCCCCTTAAACGCTGCTTTATATGTAATTTCCTTCCTGATATTCCTCAGCTCCACCCCCTTTACAATAGAGCTGCCTAGAAAAACTACCTCTGGCTCCCTTCCTACAACCTGTTCCTGCTTTGTTGCTCTTCCACCCACCTGCCTACCCTTGTCTCCGGCCTTCTGCAGCACCCTTGTTTCCCTCCCTTTGACCAGCCCTCCTCTCTCCCCTCTGGCCCTGAACTGTCCACTTTGTCCTGCTTGATGGGGAAAATTTTCAGTTGTTTAGGGTATTTCATATCTTCCATTAACTACGTATATGCATACATACACTCGGAACTAGGCTACCGCCTGGTGGCGAGCTCTCTCACCTCTCCTTCACCCAACCAACTCCTTTCCCACTCCCTTCCTGAATTTACCAACCCCTCTCACAGATACCAATTCCTCCCTCAACATATTCCACTCCCTCACATTCTTCACAAGCATGGACTGCCTACCCATCTGCATTTTAAAGAAATATTAAATTTTTAAATGCACGTCTTGGTATGGAGAAAATATAGAAAAACCAAAGTCCATGTTTGAACATGACATTGGTTGCAAAGAGAGATTTTTTAAAGGCGGTTTATTGTAATGTTATCAGCCTGTAAGAACTGTTGGATCTTAAGCGAGGCATTAAATATTTTTATGTCGAGCTGGTATGTATTTTGAATAATGCCTCAGTATTAGAGTGTTTTGAGGGTAATTTAATTTTATTTAAATGCACAACAAAATATAAATTTTCTGGTGTTAGAATTTTGCTTGTATAGTAGAAATTTCATTGTGAAATTTGCCTTTTGATATGGTATTTGTTAGTCCATGTAGATAAGTGATTTGAATAAAAATGATAACAAAATATAAAGGTGAAGGTTTATAAAACTCGTGTTTTTTTGTTGGTAATTTTACAATATCACTGCCATTTTTCCCGTTCAGGGTTTTTCTGAGTTTTGGTGCGACCTTGGGCAGTGGTTTCTTGTAGCTAAGCGTCTTTGTTCAGTCCTAACTGAAGGGCTGAACAAAGGGCATCACGTTTTACAAATAAAGTAACTAACATGCATCTTCATACTATAAAAACCTCTTTTGGCTTAATTTTGATAGATGTCATAATCAGCACACAGAACTGCTATTTCAAGTGCTGTCAAGGCCTGTGTCATGCCTTGTAAATTCAGTACAGACCTGTCGTCCTATCACAATCACAGCACTGCAGCAGTAAATTTAATGTTTTTCTTCACAGAATCAATTTCAAACTTTTGAAATTATGCTAATAGAGCCATAGTAGAGTCTTTTCAAAACTTGGTTTGGGTTTTTTTTAGTTACGTAGCTGATCAGATATTACATATTTATGGTTAGTAGCTTGTGATGGGTTTCCTTCCTCATTCAAATTTTATTGTATTTAAGTATGTGTGTGTGCCATGGTAGGGAGGCAATATTTCTCCTTTTTAGTTGTTAGTGTGAACCGGGGCGGATCCAGAAGTCAGTCTTTTTAGTTGTTAGTGTGAACCGGGGCGGATCCAGAAGTCAGTCTTATAGTTGGGGAGAAGGGATAGCGGGAAGAATTTGTCGTGAATATTAAAATTTACAACAAATTTGCATTTTTATGTTATTTCTCCATTTTATTATGTAAATAATACATAAAGTTAATACCACTATCTTCATTTAAATGCATGATTTAACTAACTTTGCTGTTAAGCTGTTCAGTATTAAAATACAAAATGTATAATCAGTTTCTCGAGCAATGTTGAGCTCTCATGAAAAAAAGGGGGTGGTGGGGTGGTGGTAAAGGGGGGATTTCTGCCATTCCCTTATACTCACCGCTTGTCTGAACAAAATGTGTACTAAGTTTTGTGTATAAGTTTTTTTTTGTAGTATTTTTAATATGGTAGTTTAGTTTGAGTGGGGTAGGGGGTGGGGATGCACTTGTGCCGCAACTATTCCACTAAAAGCCAAGCCAAATGATTACGTACAATTTTAGAATTACTTAATGAAGAACAGATACATTACTGACAGTACATTTTTAAGGTGTACGATAGTGTTTGGATACGTTCTGAAAACGTGATACTGAGACCTAGAAGTTGAAAGACAGAAGCATTAAGAAAGGCCCATGTAGTTTTCAGTGTAACTATGGTATAACTATGGCCTTGCCTAGTTATATCAAACGCACTACTGCAGCACCACGTAATAAACAAAATGTTCACAGTACATGAAAAAATGTATTTAGTGTGAAAAGAAAGAGAGTGTGTTTCATGATGTGGGTAGTTTTTTTAATTGTTTGTTGGTGTAAGGAATACCATTAATTTTCACTTTTGTTTTCAGTTACGCCAGACTGTTTTTGAGGTGGTGCAGAAGGAGTTGGCCCCCAAAGCAGCAGAAATAGACAGGTCTAATAATTTCCCGGGCCTGAGGGTAAGTATCGCTGAACAGTTAGTTCATTAGCTTGATGGCCTACCTGCAGGCAGACACATCATAGATTTTAGGAACATAGTGTACAACCTGATACCACATTGTTTACACGCATGTTATGACATCATCAATGTGGTGCCAATGATGTGATGCCATATGTTTTTTACTGTTCCTCTTTCCCTTATCTATATCAATGTAACGAGGCATCCATGGGAATGTGGGGGTTTTCAGGTGGGGACACTTTCAGCATTTATAGACGTTGGTATTGGGAAGTACACTAGCACCCATCCGCTCAAGTGTACTACCCGATACCAGCATAGTACACTAGAGCCCATCCGCTCAAGTGTACCACCCGATACCAGCATAGTACACTAGAGCCCATCCGCTCAAGTGTACCACCCGATACCAGCATAGTACACTAGAGCCCATCCGCTCAAGTGTACCACCCGATACCAGCATAGTACACTAGAGCCCATCCGCTCAAGTGTACCACCCGATACCAGCATAGTACACTAGAGCCCATCCGCTCAAGTGTACCACCAGATACCAGCATAGTACACTAGAGCCCATCCGCTCAAGTGTACCACCCGATACCGGTATAGTACACTAGAGCCCATCCGCTCAAGTGTACCACCCGATACCAGCATAGTACACTAGAGCCCATCCGCTCAAGTGTACCACCCGATACCAGCATAGTACACTAGCGCCCATCCGCTCAAGTGTACCACCCGATACCAGCATAGTACACTAGAGCCCATCCGCTCAAGTGTACCACCCGATACCAGCATAGTACACTAGAGCCCATCCGCTCAAGTGTACCACCCGATACCAGCATAGTACACTAGAGCCCATCCGCTCAAGTGTACCACCCGATACCAGCATAGTACACTAGAGCCCATCCGCTCAAGTGTACTACCCGATACCAGCATAGTACACTAGAGCCCATCCGCTCAAGTGTACCACCCGATACCAGCATAGTACACTAGAGCCCATCCGCTCAAGTGTACCACCCGATACCAGCATAGTACACTTGAGCCCATCCGCTCAAGTGTACCACCAGATACCAGCATAGTACACTAGAGCCCATCCGCTCAAGTGTACCACCCGATACCAGCATAGTACACTAGAGCCCATCCGCTCAAGTGTACCACCCGATACCAGCATAGTACACTAGAGCCCATCCGCTCAAGTGTACCACCCGATACCAGCATAGTAAACTAGAGCCCATCCGCTCAAGTGTACCACCCGATACCAGCATAGTACACTAGAGCCCATCCGCTCAAGTGTACCACCAGATACCAGCATAGTACACTAGAGCCCATCCGCTCAAGTGTACCACCCGATACCATATATAGTATTGGGAAATACACTTGATCTCACCAGCCCAAGTATACGATACGATACCGTATGGGGTATCAGGGACTACACTTTAACCACAAGAAGATCATATTCAATAAATAACTATTTCACCGCATTAACTAATATATAATACCTTTAAACAACAATTCACAATTTTTGGTAGTTCAGCCACACCTTGTTTATCATGAGTCGTGTATGGGTAAGTCACTTTAGCCAATAAATTACTATTTTGCCACCTAAACTTACGTGTGGTATTTGTAAACGACGAATCACATTTTTGGTACTTCAGTCACGCAGTGTTTATCATGATTCATCTGTTGGTGATTCAGACACAATGTGTTTATCACAGTTCGTCTGTCGGTGATTCACTGTAAATGGCAGCATATTTCGACAAATTGAAATGATTGTTTCAACACGCAATCACTTTTGCTGTATAGGTAATTACAATTTGTGCTATATTATACGATATGCTGTATCGAATATCACCCAAACATACTACCCCTAACCTAACAGGACCTACCTACAACCATCCTATTCTACATGTCACTACAAACTTCAAACCTATCCAATTATTAATTACAAATGTTAAGACTCGTTACCTGCTACTGAATCCCGACTTAACATTACCTACCTACAACACTGTTTATTCCACCTGATACACACGTTAGTTATTACATATCTCTGCATTTACTTTTAACAAACATATCCATTTTCTGCCAACATGTAATGCCACTCATCTTCATTATCCAACATCGAGCACGTCATTTGCACTACGGTATTAATATTATGATAAAATACGCCGTATGCAACACCATAATGCACCGCATATTTCTATATTAGCTCCGTACACTCATCTATTCCACTTAATTTTATATCACACTAACAACTACAACCTATTATGAAGTTTAATTTACACACTCCCATGCAATACTACACACTTAAATATGCTACACTATAGATCCATACTCACTGTCAGTGCTACAAATTCGAACTTATGTCACTCGTCCATTAAATCGCTGCTCATCTGTCATACATGATTAATCACGACACATTAATGGGTATCCAACTTGTCGAAACACCACAGACACTCAAATAACCGCACAAATATCATATTTTAACATTTCTCATTGATTTAACAGCACAGAAACAAACACTTGTATTGTTGCACAATTATTTGTTTTAACATGTCAAACAGTACAAATTGCAATAAAACACTGCTAACAGCACCACTACATCCCATGCCTGCCTACTGTCAAATACACTCTGGATGAATTTTTTAATTATCCTACCATACAAAGAAACATACAGTCCTACAACTTACGAAAGCAAACATACTCAGCTTTGGGCTAATTTGAATGCCTACCACTTCTTGTTTTTTTTTTTACTGTACCAACCTATTCAACTACATATACTGCCAATGTCCTGACATCATTTACTACATGACACATATAATCAAACCTGTGGTATCGAGGTGTACGTGAGATGCAGATTTTATTATGGTTTGTTCACTCGTAACTGAGCACTTTTGAAATACACTCTTCTGCTTATTCTATATCCTTTCATCATATGCAAAAATTAATAATGCCATCCAAGCCTTGTTCAGGTGTTAATGTGACATTGTTAGATATCCACCCATCCACTTACTTATCCACTCACATACTCATCCACCCATCTGTCCACCCACTTATCCACCCAATCTGTCCACCCACTTATCCACCCATCTGTCCACCCACATACTCATCCACCCATCTGTCCACCCACTTATCCACCCATCTGTCCACCCACTTATCCACCCATCTGTCCACCCACTTATCCACCCATCTGTCCACCCACTTATCCACCCATCTGTCCACCCACTTATCCACCCATCTGTCCACCCACTTATCCACCATTCCACCCACTTATCTACCTCCTACCCATCCACGTGCCACCCATCCACCTGCCTATTAAACCACCCACCCACCCACCTTCCTTCTGCCCACTTATTCACGCACTTGTCCACCACTTATCTGCTCACGAATCCATCCATTTATCCATCAACACATCCACCCTTCCATGTGCCCACTTATTCACTGACCCGTCCACCTGCCTGCTTGTCCACCCACATTACTTTAAATATTTAATTTAGTATATAGGTTAAAATAAAATGTTTGAAGTTGTAACTGGAAATTGTTTCAAACTTGTGAGTTTGTAAGCATTTAATTGATTTCGAACCAGCTGAATCCAGTACTTAAAACATATTTTTTAGTGATAAACTTGGGTGATTGTAGGCTGGGTAAGTTGGTAGCTGTCCAGGTATTCCTGCTTCTTGCGGTACCTACCATCATGCAGGGCTGTTGTGAATGTCTGTTTAGTTAATCACTGCATCCTGCCATGCTCTTTGTTCGCTAACATTAGTCACTCTTCTGCATTGATTGTTGTGTACCTTATAGGGGGAATGGACAGATAGCACATTACACCCGTGCAGTAACATATCCCAACACTGAAAGGCCCTATACCAATAGCACTGCCAAGACATCATGGTTTGCTCTTAAAATTAGGTTCACGTACTGTTAGTGTATGCTTCGCAGTTTTACTGCGTTTCCTCTTACAATTTTTAATGTAAGTAGGGTATACATATAGGCCTACAAGCTGTATACATGTAGGCCTACAAGCTGTATACTTGTAGGCCTGCAAGCTGTATACATGTAGGCCTGCAAGCTGTATACATGTAGGCCTGCAAGCTGTATACATGTAGGCCTGCAAGCTGTATACATGTAGGCCTGCAAGCTGTTTACATGTAGGCCTGCAAGCTGTATACATGTAGGCCTGCAAGCTGTATACATGTAGGCCTGCAAGCTGTATACATGTAGGCCTGCAAGCTGTATACATGTAGGCCTACAAGCTGTATACATGTAGGCCTGCAAGCTGTATACATGTAGGCCTACAAGCTGTATACATGTAGGCCTACAAGCTGTATACATGTAGGCCTACAAGCTGTATAAATTAATTTTTTATGAAAGTACATTTATTTTGGAGAACCTAGTGAAAATATATAGTTTTTAGCACCTTTTAACTGTGTGATTTTAATAGATCTGTTGTTAGTGTGTAAGCAGATGTAGGGAACATCTTCCTCATCTTCAGCATGTCTGGAACATCTACTTCATCCTCAGTCCACTGACTAGTGGTTCTAACAGAGTCAATTACGGAGTTAGGTGGCATATTGGTAAACCTTTGGACTTGGATTTGGATTGACTTGTATTCAAATCCTGGCCTGACCACCCCGAATCCAGTTTTCTTTGTTTTCCTGAAACCACTCTAGGTGATTGATGGGATTGTTAATTACTTCAAGTCATAGCTGACTGCTTCCACGTTCCTGCTTTTCAGAGCATTTTCATCTCTCTCTAATGACATTGCGCGGGGCCACGGTGGTGTAGTGGTTAGACTACAGCTCCTGTCAAGGCGAACTGGGTACGCTTCTCGGCACGGTCGCATCTGATTTTTGCATGCAGGATGACTGTGTTTTGTCGGGGATCTCTTATTTCCCCCCACCCTTGCATTCTAGCGCTGTTCCATACTGACCTCACCCATATCAGCTCTCAAGACCTCTCACTCACTCTAATGACCTCATTGTCGACAAGACTTACATGCCGATCCATCTACCTCAGCATTTTTACTGCAATTCCTCTCTCAATGTTTTTATTTAAGTAGGATGTATACTAACAGTACAAAGTAATTTTGTCTAAAGGCACATTTATGTTGGAGGACCTAATATAAAAAAATTGTTTTCTTCAGATTTTAATCTTGTTAATTTGACAGATCTGCCTTTAGTTAATAAGCAGCTGTTGAGGACCTCTGCCATATCTTCAGTCCACTGACCAGCAGTTCAAGCAGAGAATAATTTGCCAGTTATAGAATGAGATGGCACAGTGGTAAACATGTGCACTTGTCGTGGGAGGACTTGGTTTGATTCATGGTCTGGCCATCCTGATTTCAGTTTTCCATGGTTTGCTTAACGTATTCCAGGCGAATGCTAGGATGGCTCCTTTGTACAGGCCATGGTTGGTTCCTGCCCTATTGGAGGGCATGTAATGACTTTGTTGTCGATGAGACGTTACAACATAGCATCAACTCGCTATGCTACAGACATATTACACTCTTCATCCACTTACATTTGGTTCGGCTAGCTTCAGTTGGGTAGAGCACTATGTTGGTATACTTGGTTTGTTAGTAATAAGAAGAGAAAATGTCTGTGTCTGATTATACTTTATTTATTGTTGAAGGTCGAAAACAGTTACATTTATGTCAGTATGACATCACCCGACACGTCTTCCTTTTCATCCAATGCACAGGTACAGCATCACAGTAGCATCTTCTGTAAGTTCATTAATACATCTTGACTCGCGAGGAAAAATTAAGAAGACAAGGGGGAGGGAAAAGAAACCTTCCCCCTTGGCGCCTATCTGCCTCCCACACCCGCGGAAAAGAATTTGATAGAAGTTTTTGTTGAGTTCCAAAAAGTGCCTGTTGAGACAACGATAGATTTAAGAGCAAAAGAAAGTTCCGGCCTTTGGGGCTTGCAGGTGTGGGCAAAGATGATCTCTCACGAGGTAGTTGCCTCTACTGTGGTTGATAGTTGATACTATAAGAACAGTCCCTGGGCTCGCTGCCCATGGCTCGGCGTGTGCAACTGCCCCCCCCCCCCCCCCCACCAGAAAACAAATCTAAAAATACACATTTGGCCAGGGCTCCTGACCTCCTATTGGCTGAACATTACATTGTGGCCCCGCGCTGCTCGAAACTACAAAACTGCTAACTATCTCAAAGGTTCTGTCACCTCGCTCTGAAGCAGAATTCGAAAGAGCCACATAGTACAGATAACACTTGTAATATAGCGTAGACTCGCATTTTAACTGATAAAGCCCTTACTTCTAAACCACGGCATGAAAGGAAAAATTTGGACTATTACACTCACTGGCAAATAAAATTGGAGAATTTAACTAAAAGTGAACCTGAAAAACAATTATAAAAGTGATTTAAAGGTGTATAAACTGCAATGCTACAACATTAATTCCTACCTACCTACCTACCTACTTTATCTACCAACTTAGGTACCTACAGTAGTTGTGGAAATGTGTTGCAGGAGTTCTGGCGCACCCTCGGCAGCCTGGGGATGTTGGGTGCGACGGTGGATCCGCGCTACGGGGGCTCAAACCTCGGCTACCTTAACCACGTGCTCATATTTGAAGAGATGTCACGGGGGTGTGCTGCCATAGGCCTGAGTTATGGGGCCCACTCTAACTTGTGTGTCAATCAGATTCATTGTAATGGGACAGAAGAGCAGAAGATGAAGTATCTTCCGAAAGTAGGTGGGCATGTTTTGCATTTTTACCTCATTTACTTTTAAGCCCGTGGTAAAGTGTTGGTGAACTATGGTACGTGTTTGGTGTCGTGGATTGCATTTTTGTTTCTGTATCAAATTGAGTAGGTGTTAGTGATGCCTGTAACAGATACGTAATTTAAAAAAAATTCAGTATTAATTATTTTGTATTGCAGACTTGTATGGAATTATGAACATTTCAAATTTGTATATTTCAATTAATTTTATAATCTTATGTTTATTTTTCTGAACTTCAACTAACAATCTCTATATTGCTGAAACCCATAAAGCAGGGTTCACACAATGCAAGATGCATTTCGCGCAAGATTTCGTTCAAGAATGCCAACTAAATTGCGTGCAAAACGAGTTCACACGCAGATAAATTAAATAAATACTGTCTCACATCAATATTTGTTTATAGCCATGGTGAGTACCAAACAGCCAAGGTATTATAATACAAAATATGAAGCTATCCCCCCAAAATATAATTGCTTTTATTTTATACTCTGCAAACTGTCCAAACTTCAATCCATGATTTAAAAGTTATTTTCCAGCAATGTTTTATTTCCCTGTATTCCTCTTCGCACACCTCAGATTATGATTTTTTTTCACTGTATGGTTGAGTTTACAACAGGTCACATGACCAGCATGCGAGGACCAATAGGATCTCCTTGCTCGAGAAAAATAGGACCTGCTCTAGCTCCTCATTTTGTGCAAGATGTGCCTTGCACACAAACTTGTGCAAGAAATTCTCATGCAAGGTCGGCATTTTTTGGAACTCATCTTGCATTGTGTGAAACCTACTTAATACTGTATAGAATATTGCTATAGAATATTATTATATTTGTTTTGATAACTGTTAAACTACAATGTTTGTTTTGAATATTAATTTAAGTGGTTTCTTTACATTTTGACGTACTGTAGTATTAATTTTAGTCCCCCAGCAGTTTATTTTTTAGTTTTTGAAATTCACTAAATATTTATTTTTGTATACCACTCATCTATTTTATTTTTTTTAAAATGGCTATGGTATTGTGGAATTTTAACCTGAAAATTTGGAAAGTAGGCCTAATAAATATATTCTTAAATTAATGTTGTAATTGTAAAAGGTAAGTACAAATTTTTCACTTTCATTGTAAATTCGTTTTGTCATGATTTTATTTTCACTTCATCTGAAGTAGTTTTTTTTTTATATTGCTGAGACAAAAGATAGTTGGCGAAAGTTTTTTCCTTCTGGGTGGGACCGTTCAGGCAGATCAGTCTCCACCATCTTGGATTTTCAGAATTTCTGCCGTAAATTACATTACAGATTTTGCATTTTTTTTTGGACTTCGACAAAGCATAGGACATTACATTACACGTGTTCTACAAATTAATAGATTACTGTTCCAGGACCATTTCTGTAAGCGAAAGCAAGAAAAAATTATTTATTTCTTGCTTTCAATCACTAGTCGAACAACAATAATTTCTATAGAGATGTAATAGTTTGATTAAACTTAAGGAGCTATTATTTATGTCATGTCATGCGAGAAATCTCATTAAACGTTCTTAAATGGAACTTATGGTGAAAATAGGGAAAATACAAGATGGCGGAGACTGATCCCCATCTTATGGCCACGTTTTTAATTATGCCTGGATTTGGATTGTTAAAAATCAGTGATGCCACCATAAGGTAGGTGTAATAATTGGTCCCAGAAGTTTGAACTACATTAGAAAAATCTGGCCAATTTAATAAGAGGGCCGAATTCCTAGGATGTCAAGTAATTTAGGAGTTGTCCCTGCTGCCAGACGATGTGGCACCTCTTAGTTCCATTAGCAGCAAGTATGATACAACTGCAGGAAAGTGTTGCTAAGCTTTCATCTGAGCCGGAGGGGCTCATTCATCTATTTCTGAACTTTATTTAATTTATATCATTATAGACTTTAGCATCAATGAAGTTGTTTTAAGGATAATTAATCTTAATTGTTATGGAGAAATGCAAACCATTGGTCCGTCACTCTACTGAGTGAGACTGCGCCAGAATACTAGTTTTTTGAAACAATGAGAAACTTAAACTTTCTTTGAGAACATGTTGAATGGAGATTTGAATATATTTTGAAAGTTTTAGTGATTTTGAGATTTGTGGAGCAGTGATTTTGATTTTCCTTATTGGAGTTTATAAACCGCTAGTAAATTGATTTTCAGACTTTAAACCTTCAAACTTAAGTTGATGAAGAAGCATTACTTAAAATTTGAAATTTTAAAGATGGTTGAAAGTAATTTGCAAAATGAATTAGAACAGTTTAGCTGACACATTGATGACAAGAGAAGCCAGTCATGTAGCATTCAGAATATAAATATACGCTTGGTACAGAGTGGCCATTTGTTTGAAGACACTTAAAATGAAGTTAAACAACAGACCACATTTACTGGTTTAAGTTGTGGTTTACAGCATGCAGTACCTCAGGTGGGATCTGATGATTGTGGTAGCAATTACCCTAAGTACATTAACCAATCCAATAGCTGCATTATTATATCACCCAGCCAGACAATGGTCAAAGGGGCTTTCTACTTCTGCGGGCAAACAAACTGAGAACTCTATTACTTATGTGTACCACATGGAAGAGTATGCTAAACTCTTTGCATTAAATGAGGGCGACATTTTAAGATGCATGAGTTTTAGTTTGACATACATTACATATTTTTGGTGAGAGATGTCCAGAGACAAATTTCACAATTTTTCTGATTTTAAAACCATGTTTCTTCAGCATTTTTGGAGTGAAAAAATACATAGCCACAGTTAGTTCGCAGCTAGTTCAAGAGCACTGGGATGCTCGTTTGGAGAAATTGATAGAAGACCATTTTAGTGAGGTCTACGAGAAGACACGTCACTTGACTTCCTCCATGGACGATGAAGAATTTATCAGTTTGATCATTGCTGTGTAACCTCTTACTTATCAGATGCAGTTTACAGGAAACGTGTATAGTGACTTTGCCGAGTTTCATCACCTCTTCAATTGTGCAGATTGTATGGAAAGACAAGCTAATGCATCTGCTACACGGGACCATATTGACAGGCAAAAACTGCTAATGTCTCCTCCTTTGTACACATAGCATCCTAATAGGCATTTTAATTGCAAGTCAGGCGCAAATAACCAAAGCAAAACTCCCAGAAGCAGCATGAAGAGTCACAGCATCCAGGGTCCAACAAGATAGAGGGTTCTACCGCCGAAGATGGAACAGGGGAAGTTTACAGCAAGGTCGACGGACGTATAATCCAGGCTACTGGAATATAGGTCGTGGAGGATACTAGAGTAGAACAAGAAACCAGGGGAACACAGACCAAACCAACCAAAATACTCCATCCGCTAAGACTAACAAGCAGAACCAGGATCAGAACAATCCACAACCACCTGTGTCGCCTGGCAAGCCACCTACAGCAACCAGACATACGTACAGTAAGACCTCTCTGTCATTGCACTTTGCCATTTTGTCGCAGCTGCTGATGCCGTCGGGCGGGCATGACATGACATGAACAGTGATACAATAACTGGTGGGTGGGCGTCAGCGATGCTTCCCAGTCACCGCACTGTTGAGACTCAGGGTTCTCAGGGATGCCGTGGGTTCTGTGTGTCTGTCTCACCCAAGCGTACTTACGAAACACTTTGCATTACTGAACATCATTACTAAACGTTTATAAAACAACGGCAAGACGATGCTATCACTACAAATAATCACTTGATGCACTGTACTACTTGCTTTTATTATACCACTCATACAAAAGAAAAAGTGCCAGGAGTTTTAATTTATGAATTACACTCGGACGTGTCTAGCGCACTCTGTTCGAGGGTGCTCCCCAGCCAGCAATTAATCTAGCTCACTCCTAGATGGATGACTTCTCTGTGGTGTTAGAAAACACAATCTTCACAAGGGAAGTGGTCGACAGCCGCTAGGGTGGACTGACGATTTTCCCTGAAGGTAGGGAGCAGAGAATTACTAAATGAAGAGAATGAACAAGCTGAACAAACACGTGTGATTATTTGGCATCACTAACACGGACTCGTCGAGGCTCGTCTTGCCACACATGGTTAGTGAGGTGACGGTCTATACACATAGCTTGCTAGGACGGGAATAATATCACCCTACAAATTACACAGATTGATACAAATACACTTGAAAGATGATAGGGCACGACATGAATGGTCACAATAAACATGCAAGTGCGTGAAAGCAAGGTTAGATGGTGGGGATGCCGCTGGATAAGGGTTGCAGCGGAGCATGTGGTGCAATTTCATTATTTCTCTGCAAAAACTCCAAACTCTGGTCGAATAAAGTGTTATTTCTGTAGGGAAAATTATTCTTTTGCATATTGAATTTGTTTTGGACTTGTAACATGCCGGATGGCAAGAAAATCAGACATTGAAATGACAGCGTGGTCAAACATACAAATCATCAGTTACATAAAAAATTTCACGGAACTCTGAATAAAAATTACATAGAACCCTGAAATAAATTGTGGCATGCATGATATCACACAAATAAACTCTAAAGCGCATGGATGGTGCGAACATTGACTTGACGGCTATTAACCACGTGGTCACAAGTGATGTGGCCGTAAAACAACTAAAGATGGAAGATACCCTCAAATACATACATAGAATTAAAGCCCTTAAAATTGCACTCAGCATAATACAGAAATTACAATGAAACACATTTAACATAGGCGGATGGCGCCTGCTTCAAGTTGCGCGGGCTGCGTGGCCTCTCGGACATTTTTTCCTCCCTTCTCCTTGTTTATATTTCAAAAAGCTGCAAGGGCACTAATGATTAAGTTAAGCGGAAGCATAATGCTGGGTAAAATATCTGGCAAAACATACGCAAGCAAAGGTTAACCGGTATACTAAGAATGAACTATGGTTATCTACAACAGTGCAACAAGTTTGAAGTACGTGTGTGACAGCGTCTTACCTCGCCAGACCTCCGTCAACTGCACCGAGGTAAGCGTCTCACGGACCTACCATGGATGCCTACGAGGTTCACATAAGCAGAAGTGCTATGCATGCCGAGTAAAACTTTTTATATTTGAAAATAAATTGCACAAAAGTAATTTAAATATTGTTTTACATTTTAGATTTTTCTTATTAATTTTCTGTACTGTTTGAATGTCTTTTTATGGCGGCGTTCATGCCGGAATAGTAATGTTCTTAATCTTCGCGCCGCGTGCATTTTGAAATCATAACCAAACATTGTGCAATAATTTTAAACATACATTTTTAATAACTTAAAAAATTTTGACCCTGGAAGAAACACAAGAGACACATTTTAAACTGAAAATTAATATTTAATTGTGGGGAAGTTCAAATTGGAGCCTCTTTGCACCTTTATGCCCACGTGTCACGTGAGTGATGAGTGCCGCCATGGGCTTAACACTGCTGAGTGTTAGCCGGTGTCACCGTGCTTCGGCCTCCTAATAGGCAGGGAAGAAGAATCACGTCCTCTCATCGCAAGGAGACCAGGATTAATGTGACCGTTGGCCAGATCCTAAGCCCAAACCTGGCAAGTCCGCACATTCCTGCCCCCTCCACACAGAGGTTCTGAGACCCTCGCACTCAGAAACCAAGCATGTGGTCTGGCCGAGGTTCTACCCATACCCCTAGTGCCACTCCAGGGCACAACCAGAGCGGGTTGCCGCTCACCGCCCGATATTTCCACAAGAGTGGGAATCTCTCCAGACCACCTCCAGCCACTGCCAGCACGAGTCCAGCCACAATGATCAGTCACCAGAGAGAACCTCCAGTGGGGCCAACCGATTGTCCCGTGCAACCACTTATTTTCCATGGCACTAGTGGGTTATCAATGACAGATTGTCCCGCCGGTAGCAAGTCTAGCGAGCAGACACACACCCTTCCACCAAAGTGGTTGGGAGTGCCTCACCGGGCATAAGCCTTACACCCAATAAAGGGCCGGTCACCTGCCTTTCCCATCCAAGGACGCCCTCGTGGACAGGAGGCGATTAAGACTAGCCCAGAGCAGCATACCCTCCCGGCGCCCAACTCACCGGGAAGCAGCGAGCTGTCCCCCTGTGTCACGGTCACCGGGAAGAACAGCCCCCACTCTCATTTGGAGAGTATTATCCTCACTCGGGGCCAAAAGACAGGCAATCTTGGAGAGCCCCTTCCCAATCTTGCGGTTGAGGACAAATCCTACTGGGCATAAGCCTTACACCCCAGTTAGAAGTTGGTTGCCCTCCAACCACTGAGCTCTTTTCATTCTCCTGTTTTCATAAATGCCTCCGGGCATTCACCACCTAATCCGTCCACTCGGAAAGACCCAGTCCGAGGGGATGGCGTCGGCCACAGTCCATTCCATGCCTTTGGACTTCTATGCACATTGAAGTCCAGACCTTGGGCCCCAACGGCCTGAATGCCAAGTGGTCTGGGCCTAGGTACCGTCTATCGGCCCAAACCATCATGCAGATACCCCTAACCAGTTGCGAGGAAACTGGTGAGACGTCCTCAGCCCCTCGGGGCCTCAGGAGTTTCAGCCATGCCTCACTCGCACCATTAATTACAAACACTTGTACACCCGACGAGGCAGAAAGTAATCTCGTCTCAAAATTTCCTATGTACCATGGCCCATACATATGTAATATTACTACAATCCATTTTGTACAGTTGCGCAGTTAAGATCCCACAATATTCAGTTTACAGTCCTTTGTGACTCTGAATGAATGTTCTCAAAGCCCAATTTTCTATGACTTTCATACATTTAATGATAAGTTGGCAAGTACATTGTATTCACGAACATTACATTACCTTTCACAGTTATTATAATAAAAGTATTAAAAATTCTTGGCCCTTTTTAAAATATATTTTGTGCTCAATTTGCTCGCACATATTTCACCATCCAAGTCATTAAGCATGAGTTTACTTGAATTCCTGATATCATGAATAATATTCAAAATCTTTTGGCCTATCACTTTACTACAGTTATTTTCAATAGGAATCGCACGGGTCTTCGCTCATAGCAGGATCACAATTATTTACACTGAACGGCAACTTCCCGATGACAACGTAAGAAATCCTTCCAGCAAACCCCGTCATAAAAAGGACATCGCAGACATACCTGAGGTAGAGGCACGTCAAAACGTGCACGCAGGGACAAGGCAACGAATAAACCAGCTGTGGCCTTGCGTACAGAAAACCAAATTCGACGACTCTGAAACAGCCTCGTAGAATTTGAGTCGCCGTCGAATGCGACCAGGACCTCGCCAGGAACACTACTCCCTGGCTGCACGCCACAGTGCGTAATCGCCTTGCCCAGTGACTGGTCTTTCACACTGACGGTCGATTCACACACGTGAATAATTACGTACTCGTAACTATAAACATTTTGTATGCTTTGCTAAGCCCCGTGCACATCGTCTTAATATAGGAAAATTTGCAACGAACATCATAAACTTCACAGTATCGGGCTATGATATTATTAACCAAACAAGCGAATATTCTCTCGTTCTGAACACGCTTGCGTAGTCAGTCACTTCAGTGGTAAAAAGAAAGAGATTGGGCACATCGTAAACTTTAGTTCGTCTGTCAAGGAAACTACTTTACATTCGGCCCGTAGCTTTACACTGTCTTCAGCAAAATACGCTATTGGTTTGTACCACAACTTTATGCCAGCATGAGCACACACATTCACGTAAGTTTAGTAGGCATGATTTGTTCCATAATATTTCACAATAAACTTCACGTCTGTCTCCATGTTACCAGGCACACACCACATGGCCTCACTGCATAACGACTGCACGACTCATACTACACGATTATCCCTCCCGGCATGTAGCCCGTGACTCCCCTGCTGCTTGCATCTCAGCTGACTCCGCGACCACACACTGGTTGGCGCCACACCTTTGCAGTCGGCCAGGTGACGTCACGCATCCACTAGGAGTGAAGCCTTGCAGCGATCCTTCACACTGAGTCATACATGATGTTTGCAAACAACAAACATAAAAGTTATTTCACCATAATTATTATATCATACTTTCTTACTAAAAATATATACATGATACACATATATGCAATCATAAATACTGATAATATAAGAATAAGGCTGGCCTTTTCTTATAAAAATACACTCTAAAATCGAATTACCAAAATATTAACAACTCTGGTTACTAAAAGTTACAAACGGTAACCCTATACTGTACAGACTAAAACTGGTTACTAAAAGTTACAAATGGTAACCCTATACCGTACAGACTAAAACTGGTTACTAAAAGTTACAAACGGTAACCCTATACCGTACAGACTAAAACTGGTTACTAAAAGTTACAAATGGTAACCCTATACCGTACAGACTAAAACTGGTTACTAAAAGCTACAAACGGTAACCCTATACCGTACAGACTAAAACTGGTTACTAAAAGTTACAAATGGTAACCCTATACCGTACAGACTAAAACTGGTTACCAAAAGTTACAAACGGTAACCCGATACCGTACAGACTAAAACTGGTTACTAAAAGTTACAAACGGTAACCCTATACCGTACAGACTAAAACTGGTTACTAAAAGCTACAAACGGTAACCCTATACCGTACAGACTAAAACTGGTTACTAAAAGCTACAAGCGGTAACCCTATACCGTACAGACTAAAACTGGTTACTAAAAGTTACAAACGGTAACCCTCTACCGTACAGACTAAAACTGGTTACTAAAAGTTACAAACGGTAACCCTATACCGTACAGACTAAAACTGGTTACTAAAAGTTACAAATGGTAACCCTATACCGTACACACTAAAACTGGTTACTAAAAGCTACAAACGGTAACCCTATACCGTACAGACTAAAACTGGTTACTAAAAGTTACAAATGGTAACCCTATACCGTACAGACTAAAACTGGTTACCAAAAGTTACAAACGGTAACCCTATACCGTACAGACTAAAACTGGTTACTAAAAGTTTGACCACTATGGTTACCAAGAGTTACCAACGGTAACCAAAACCTAAGTATTTGTGGTTACGATAATCAGATCGTCAACACTGGCAACCCATAGGGAACGGGTGGCGTAGCCCAATTTGCGGAATGAAGGGTGGCGCTAGGAGCCTTGGTCTGCATGAGAGGAGAGAGGCTATAAGAGATCAGACAGTTGGAGGTATCCCATCAGCACCTGCTTCTATGAATGCTGTTGTAGGCCAGACACACTAGGGTTATTTCCAGCACCAATAACCTTTGGATCTACGAGCCCCACTTTTTCCACAACAGCCAATGCAATTTCGAAGGGTGCCAGTTACGGATCCCAGAGCAAGGTGTAGTGTCATGTTAAAGGTATCCATTAAACTAAAAGCGAACAGTCGGAGACTATCATCACCAAGTTATTGTCGTACCTGACTAGCAACGCATAGCGTGGAGCAGAGAAACCATCTGTTACACATAAAATCTATTGGCGTTAGTTAAAAGATGCCAATTTACTTCCGTAGAATCTCACCGCAGATACCAGAAGTTGTCTAAGGTAAATAAATTTTAAAAATGAAATTTAGTTTTGAGAAGAACGTGCCATGCAAGTTTCTTGTGGAACCAAGTAACAAAGAAATTATTTTTAATTTTCGATGGCCCTTTTAAAGTAATAAATGTTGTAAAGATAATTGCTACGATTCCTTGCTACGCTTGATGACCAGCCTGTACGTCACTATAGCATTATTCAGCTTTAGTCTTACCAAACACCAGAGATAAAATTGTAAAGTTGATTATATGCACATAGTACTGATATTGTGTCAATGCATAAGTATTGGTTCACAAATTTGTGCAGAAACAATAATTGTTTTCCATATAGCATAGACAAATGTACAGTATAATTCATTTTAAACTACTGAAAGTAGCTGAATTTTTTCTACAAGTTATGCTGCTTTAGTATGTATATTACTACATCATGTATTATTATATAGTTGTTCAGTTTTTTCCTCAGGTATGAAAATTCTTTGATTTTCATCTTATATGAATAATCGTTATGCCAAATAACCTTTCCTTTATAATTAGGTCACGTACAAAGTGTAGTTTTAGTTTAGAATTGTGCTTCTTTTTTAAACACCTTGGGTGTAATTAAATACTATATTCTTATCGGTTCAAGTCGGTGTGGACACAGAGTTTCTACTAAACTTGTACTCATGTGATGTATCGTTATTCGTGCAAGTTGTGTTTTTCCAGCTGTGTTCAGGAGAACATGTTGGTGCTCTAGCAATGTCAGAACCGTCTGCTGGCTCCGACGTTGTCTCCATGAAACTGAAAGCAGAGAAGAAAGGTGACCACTATGTGCTGAATGGAAATAAATTCTGGATTACGAATGGACCAGATGCAGATACCCTTGTGGTTAGTGATTGTGTGCAGTGTGGTGTGGTATACATAAATACACTGTTTTTATCATTAGTTATTAGTTCTGCTTTTATTTATGTGACTGGCCTTGAGCAGGGGTTAAGATTATAGCCATCAGAAAGTGCTTGAAGTGTTATCTATAAAAAGGATTCCCACAAGTAGCGATTAATAACTTAATACAGTATGTATGTATGTTGAAAGAAGGCAAAAGTGGTGATTTAACAAGTTTTCAGTTCAACAGACATTTTGAAACCAATCTTTTAAAAATTTCTGTACCTTATTTTACATTACTTTATCAGAAACAGTAGCAGATGTTCTCCAAGTAAAATTGGTTAGTAAGGGAAGTCATTACGTGCCCTAAAATTGTGTTAAAAGAGTTAAGTTTAAATTTATGGGAGACAGAAATAGTTGTAGTGAGTGTGGCAGAGAGAGAATGAATTGGTTGAGAGTGAGTAAAAGAGTGACAATTAGTGAAAAAGTGACAGTGGTTGAGAAAATGAGAGACAGTGAAGAAGCGTGACCTTGGGGACAGTGGGTGAGAGATAGCGAAAGTGGGTGAGATAGAGTGACCATCATGAGAATGACAGATAAAGAATGACTGTGGTGTGAGAGAAGAGAGTGACACAATGGGTAAGAGAGAATGAGATAGTGGAATTGGGTAAGAAATTGTGACATTGATGATAGAGTGTCTGAGAGAGATTGACAGTGAGTGAGGCAGAGTGACAGTGGGTGAGAGAGAATGTGAGAATGACATTGAATGTGAGAGGGTGAAAGATAATGAGCATGACAGTGGTGAGAAAGAACTGAGTGTAACGACGAATGAGAGGGAATGAGAATGTGACAGCGGGAGAGTGTGTGACATTGGTTGAGAGTCTGAGTGTGTGAGTTAGTAAAAGAGTGTGTTGATTGTTTGTATACATGTGAGAAAGTGTGATCAGAGAGTGAGAATGTATGCGCTTGCCTTCATTAAAGAATTTTATCACCAAGATGGTACCCAAATGGTTTCAACTTTTCAAAATGAAGGCCACTTGCCTTTAGCTTTTATCTTCGTACCAAGTGATGTGAAACTGCTAGTACAATACAAGATTGCCACTGAAGGTCATGCTGTTTTCCATAGGTAGGTAGTTCCCAACACATAATGTTGCCTGCTTTCCATTACCCATGTGATAACTGTGAATATGGTATCTTAAATGTTACATCAGTATTACAGTGCCCGGCAGATATTTGGGTGTTACGAGTTCCTTAATACTTGCTAGTCAGTAGCCTATCAAAGACGGGTCTGTAGGTGTGCAACAACAGAATGGTCTGGCATCGTATGCATTGTCCCACAAACATGCTAACAGTTGTAAGGATTCAGTACCTGATATTTGTGACCAGCGCTGTGCTTGCATTTCTTTCGCCCTTGGAGATGTTCATCCAACTTCACTCCTCTGATGTATGCACAGACATATACTGGGCACTGCCATGTATGTACGTATATAGTCTCTCTCTCGAATGATTGCACCTTTTAGACAGTTGTGAAAATAGTCGTGTATGCAGTTATTTCCATGGAAAAGTATTGTCTGTTGTAAAAGACAAGAAACAAACACTTTCACGTATATCCCGGAGGACCAGGGATAAATCCCCAATACTGAGACAACACTGCATGAGACACTCGCCGGGTGGCCATCTTTGTTGGCTGACGAAAAAAGTCTGCTCATGAAGGTCATGCGCATACCTGATTTGTGCACCTCTTCCACTGCCCCACGTCACAATATTTTTTACACAGAGTATCTGAACACTGAAGACTAAACGTCTGTAGTTATTGAAACAGCTGCCTTCAGAACTTTAAAAATAGTGTGCTCGATTATTTGACAGACTATGCTGGCTTTCTGAAGTTCTGTTGAGAAAGCTTATGGTTCGTGACAGGTGTATGCCCTCACCAACCCTGCTGCGGCCAAGCCTCAGCATGGCATTTCAGCGTTCATCATCGAGAAAGAAATGGACGGCTTCTCAACGGCACAGAAGCTGGACAAACTGGGCATGAGGGGTTCCAACACATGTGAGCTCATCTTTGAAGACTGCAAGGTGCCACAGGAGAACCTTCTGGGTGAGGAGAACAAGGGCATTTATGTGCTGTTCAGTGGCTTGGACCTTGAGCGACTTATCCTATCTGCGGGCCCCGTCGGGTAAGATGTTCTCTTGTTGCGTGGTGTTCCACCTGCCATTGAAATTTTTACACTTCTCAAGCTCCCCAGAATTTTGATGTTGTGAAAATTGTTTTTCCAGAATCATGCAAGCCTGTTGTGATGTTGCATTTGAGTATGTCAATTTGAGGAAACAGTTTGAGAAGAGAATCAGTGAATTCCAGCTTATTCAGGTATTGTAACTCATTTATAAATTTATATGCATGCAGTTAAGTTCCGTGCTGTGGTTTTCTTGCCCCACTTTTACGGTAAATATAATGAGCTGATTTCATCATTAAAATTTCACCATTTTTAAAAAAAAATATTTTAATTTTGTTAAATAAATTTTATAGGAAAAAAAGTGCATGCTTTATTGGTAGAACATGAATCTGTTGTTTTTATAACAATTTCAATCAAACTAAGTGGAATTGGTCATTCTATTTTTAATCAGTACATTTTTACTGGAGTACACTTGGTGTAATACACCTTGTTACATCACAGTAATTTTTGTGCAGTCAGTCTTGTACTTTATAGAGACATTTAAAACTGCCCAAGAATATTTACTAGAGTTTGAGTTTTACAAGATTTTTATATCACCCACGTGAGCGTACAGGTTTTGTTCATTTGTAGATAACTGACGCGTGCCGCTTATATGTGTTACATTAAACATGACTACGACTCATCCTAATGTGTTACTTCTACCAGGATCCACAACCACAGATGGCTACAAGATTGTTTCCCGTGGAGGGGACAGTTACAGACACGTGGTATTTCCTGATGTTCCAGACCCAACGTCCTCTCACTACTCTGCGTATCCTAAGGAAGGGTCAAACCTAACACGTTATTCATGAGTGCACACAGGATCGCTCCTACCCTAGAGGGCGATCCTAGCATGTGGAACAAGCATTGTTCCAAGCGACCGTGGAACACTTCAGCCTCCCCGAAGCACCTGCTAGACAGAGTGTCGCCAAGCCTTCCAAAGATGGCCGAGCGCCCGAGGTCATTTAGCCGAGTGCAGGGTTAGTTCTCAAACCCTGCTTGCTCCAGGCAGATGTCACAGAGTGACGTCGCACCTCCCACTCCAGCCCAGGCATGGGCCGACTGAGGGCAAAATATAAGGCAGCGCGTGTTGTGTTCACCAGTAGCTCCCCTCAACACTTTGGTGCTGGGGCTCTCTACTGATCTAGGTCCTCACGGTCCTTTTCAAGAACTTCCAGTTCTTCAACCACCATCAGTGGCTGCCACCACCAAGACCAGAGACTTCTACCGCTTCATCGAGAAGTTCCCGAAGACTTCAAAGCACCACCAGCTTCTAGAAGTCTTCAACACCAGAAGCCTGCTCAACTACACTCCACACATCCACTGTTGACCCTCCTGGATTAACAGCCACCACTACGTGTTGGTACGTGGCAACTACCACCACTGCCTTTCTGGTAGTGGCCACAATCATTAGGTCTCTTCTAAACACCCCAGGTTAGAGTAATTGCTTCAGAGTTGTTTTCATAGCCATCGTGTTCATTCTATACTTGGTTAGTTTAGGAGCAAGTCACCTCCACCTATTTCCGTTCACCCTCTGCTAGTAGTAAGTACGAGTTACCAGTATTTCTTATTTTATAGTGCTGAGCCGATACAGGTTTTTACAGATACTGGTACGAACCGATACTTCCTGCTGATACAAAATATATCCGATACCGATAAAAAGGACATATGAGTAATGCACTGGAAGACTTCTACTAGCACTAAAAGTATTTTGGGAATCTGATGAAAAAATGTGTTAGTCAGTGTCACACAATGTACTATTAGATGCTTTAAGTAAACGTACAAAACATTAGGGAATTTATTTCACATTAATTCTTCAAAATCAGAGATTAAAAGCAGCACTCAAAATATACTTTAGTAATTAATTTTTAAATTTAGGCCATGGCAATTTTCAGCAATTTATGTTTTAAACAAATAAAACTAAAAATATTAAATCCACAAGGTAGTGTATCACATTTCTCAGCATAATTCAACTTTTTTCATATTCAGAAAATTAAAAATTAAAAATATGTCTAGTTTTTAAATTCAGCACTCCCTTATTTTACTGAGAGTAATATTGAAGCACTGCCAGTTACTGGGTTATGAATGTTAAGATTTCTAATACTGATATGACAAGGTGTAGCTGAGTGTGGTGCTTGTAAAGCCTGTCATTCTGTGACCCACATACAAGCTGTAGCTGTAGATGATTATCTCTCAGCAGGGAGCCATGTGCTCATTGCAGTCCTGGAGTGACAACCTGTTGGTTTAATACTTGGAATAACAATGGAAAGTGCTGAGGCAGCAGTTGAGCCGGCTTACTCCAACAGTGCCACCCTATCATCCACTGGTTTAACAGATAATATTCCTGCTAAGTACACCTCCATCAGGAGCAGGACAGCCACCTCAGGTATCACCCCACCTCTCCCCTAAGCCATCTAAGGAATAAGTGACCTGCCTACAGACACTAAGGCCATACATTAAGTGTAATTTATATTCAGGGGTGGTATATGAGACTTGCGAGTTTTTTTGTTGTTCAGATTGGATAACTTGGTTGTATTTAGTGCTCCTACCGTTGCATCAAGGGAGGAACAACCCCATCTTTGTTTAATTGCAATATAAAAAGGAGTCAGAATACACAAGCACTCACAGGGAGGTAATTGTGGATAAGACACACAGATGTGTGGTCTTCGTCAGACCTATCCAGTGAAATGTTGCGACTGTGCATCCAAGTGGAAAATGTTTTCGTCGGAATATTGCGTGTGCATGTCTGTCCATGAGTACCATCCTGTGTGTGTTTGTTTATTCCGTCTACTTTTTATAGTGTAATTACTAGCCTAGCAGCCTATTCTCTGGTTAAGTGTTGAACTATGCTAAAAAAATCATTTCCGCACTGAAAAATGCAAAATATTTTCATGTCTTCATTAATTGGTAGAATTACATGGTAAAACTACATGGTGTATGCAATATTCTCTTATTTTACAGAAGCCAGTTTATTTGTATGATGGGTTGCAGGGTTTGATAGCAGACATGTACACGGAACTGAGTGCGTGTCGTAGCTACTTGTACAGTGTTGCAAGAGCATGCGATGCTGGCCACGTAAACAGGAAGGATTGCGCTGGCGTCATACTCTACTGTGCGGAGAAGGCGACTAAGGTTGCATTAAATGCTGTTCAGTGCCTTGGTGAGAGAGACATTTACTGATTTTGCACAGTTTTGATGTAGTTTTTAATCTACTGCTATAAGGATTCATTTTTATCAATGGTTTCCAACTGGTGGTCGCTTGAACATTTTCTGGTTACCTGCGAGACCATTTTAAAAATTACATGAAATTATGATGCGTGTTGCCCTATGAAGCTCTAATGCTCCGCGTGGTTATGTGGTGGCTGAAGTAAGAGGCAAAAGAAGACGTAGACTTAGCAACTTTAATTATATGAGTGTGAGAAGACGCTGCCTAGTTTATAGGTGCCACTAGCGCTAGGTACCATATTGTCTGCACCGATACCATCTATGAAATAGGTGGCGCCATAAATTTTATCAAGCCGGAGGGGCTCTGTTAGTATTTAAAATTAGCTCAAACTGCAGCGACAGTATTTCCCTACAGGATTTAAGTAATTTCGCAGAGCAATGGCTAGTAATATTTTATCAAGGATTCATATAAACTAATAGTCTTCAGGTTCGTTCTTTGAGCTAGCGCTGGAGCATTTTAATTACCATAATTACCCTGAAAACTTTTATTAAGGAATCACAACCTTTGATTTGTTTTATTTTACCATTTATCTGGAATGGATTGGCAAGCAGTATTAAATTTTTCTTAGACTTGCATGGAACTAGTAGTGAAGTGATTGAGACAAAGTTTGAAAACTTTTGGGAACAACTACACATTAACTTGGCTTTTCAGCACACAAGTTTTAAGCAACATTAAAGTTTCTTTTCAATTAATAATTTTTCAAGTTCTAGTTTTTTTGTTTCAACCCCATAATTCATAATTGTTACGATGGTGGATTATTTGAAGCTATCAAACTCTAGTTAAATAAATAGCACAGTAATTACGTGAGATTTTAATTTAATTTGCAAACAAGAACCAGCATTTCAGTTTTCCTTACAACATTGTGCAATTATTTTCTGCTAATGTTAAAGGATTAAATCGGATTGAAATCACCTACAGCCTATTCATTCCTAGTAGTTTTGTGGTAATTAGTTTTTTTTGGTTGATCCTGCATATATTTCTAAGAGGAATATTTTTGATGAAAGATTTTGTGTATTAGAAAGGATATTTGTGTCTCAATTTTCTAACGGAAAATGTCGCTACCCTGAACACTTGTGTGAATTTGTGTACACAAATCCTTATCCTTTTCCGTATCCTGGATGATGAAATAAATAACAAATATTTCCTATCTTACCCAAATTTCACTGAGTGTCATATATGTATGTCACAAACAGTAATTAAACCAAAGACATTAACCAACAGTATTCATTTTGTAAGTATGAGAAGTGTAAGTATTACAACCATTGTGTAATACAACATTACATTTCACTCTTACGTAATTTGTGGCAACAAACGTATGGATCCTACCAACACTAAAAATATTATGAACATATCACATATTACATTTGTGGTTTGACAACGTGGGGCCTTACACAAAACAGACTACGTATTTCTGCAAGTCACATCACTAACTATTACACATTACAAAAAGTAGTTTATTTTATTATGCTCTTTATGTGCTGCTCTATATTAATAAACATTTTTGGCGATAAGGGGGTATAAAGTGTACATTTCTGGTGTATAATTTTATTTACAATATGTCTACATATTAATTAAAATTAATATTTGATACAAATATCATTTTGATTTTACACATGAGATGTTTGAATAAAGTCTTCATGGTAAAAAAATTTTACTTTGGCACACAATTTCTGGACTTGTTAGGGGTTAAAATTTATCAGTTTAGATTTTTATGAGGGTAGCGATTTTATAAAGTTATTCCATCGGAGAGTTTACTGTATGTTATGAGATGCAGTGCCGAAACACATATACATTGCTTCCCATTTATACAATCACGTTTTTATGTATGAAATAAATTAAGGTGGTGCCTGGGTTGCATGCCAACAGCGTTAAATAATCAAGGTCAACACACGAGGATCCACAGCATTGTGAGTTGACAGAAAGAATATATTGTTTGCTTCTTATACGTTAACGCATGCCCTACCTTGCTTTCTGGCTGAACCACCCTCACTGGTTTGTCAAGGGAGAGGGGAGTCAAACCCCAGGATGAGGCGAATGTAGATCGTTTCCCGCCCAGGGAGTTTGATCTTTCTCACGACTAGGGCTGCCAACAGGCGGGACGCCAGCTGCCCCTGGGTGTATGGGTGACAAAATGTAAGATGATATTTAAGCGTGGGTGATGGTGGCAATGGGTGATCTTGCCCTGGCTATAGGGGCAATCTGCAGAGGCCTCGTCGGACGGCGTGCAGGAATATAGTTGGCAGGGGAAGGCTCTGCTCGAAGTTTGGGAACTACCTTTAGTGGGAGTCGAACCCGTATGATTTTTCCCGAAGTCAACTTTATGATGCGGGAATTCAATATGTCTTTCTCTGGGACTACCTGGGCAGTAGTTACACTGACTTCCGGTGGTGGCGTCTCTGGTTGATTAGGACGAGGTGGTTCCCGCTTTGCGGCCTACAGCCACCTAATAGATAGTCGAGCGGGAATTCTTATGTGGGAGGTAATATAGTCAAGTAATCCATGGGTGAGCCTTCTGATTCCGTTGGCGGAGGTTCTATGTTACTAGGGGTTGCAATGTTTGCTTCAACGGTAATTTGGCATTGTAAGGCCCGTCTCTCTCGATGCTTTAGGCGATTCTTTACGCCACCAAGTCTACTGTGCATTTGGAACAGCCTTATACCTTTCTGCAGATGTCGAGGCCTAGGGGCGGGACTTTGGCAATTGCACCCGAGGCACTGACGTGTAATGGGCAGTCCGGTATATAGGACTACGTGGAGATCAGCCGAGGGAACATCGGAAACCCACGAGCAGCGGCATGCCCTTTCGGGCTCAAAACATTTGCAAGCTCCGTCACCTGTGGAGTTCTGTGCACTTCACAGCTGGTTCTCAATGGGATTTACTATTGCACAACTTTCACTTAACCACAATTTACAAGAATAGGATGAAAAAAAGGATTTAAAGCTAGAATTACAGTAGACGAGACAAAATTCAATTTCACGTACTATTTATTACGTGTTGAAGGAAAGGGTTGGAGAGTCCCAGCTGATTTATACAGAATTAAGCTAGCTAAAAATTTTAATTATAAGTTATTTATGCACTTGCAACAGGCAAAGGTGAGCCTGGTAAATTAAAAAAATAATAAAAATCCCAAATCTCTTATTTATGCAATTCACTGCGAACCCTCAGTAAGGGGGTTATCCAGAGGGGCATTAGTATCGCGATGACCAGCTACCATGGGACTCAAAGGAAGTTGACTGGGGTACAGGGTTGGTGGGTTCAGGGCGTCGGATTACCTCTGGAGAAGGAGAACTGATACTTGGCGGTCAGCTGGTGTGGACGAGCCTTCGCAAGCTGGTGGGCTGGAGTGGGTGCTGCCGTCTCAAGCTGCTGGGCAGGAGTTTGAAGCAGCTGTCATGCTGAGGAGAGCAGAGGGGTCTTCTTGCATACCAGGGAAAGCTCACTGACCTGCTGGAGCATGGTTCTGGACTTCCTTATATACAGAAAAATCCCTTGATCAGCAATCTTCCGAGGTGCGGGGATAGAGTAGCCTTCCAACGCAGGGGTAGGTTTATCAGGGTAGCGGCGGCACAGCTCATTTCTTATTTCCCTGCTTGGAGGTGATGACAAATTAGAACACCTCTTTCTGAGGCTGGCGGAATGTGACATCACAAGGTCACAGGGGTGCTGACATCTCGGGGGTTTGCTGGAACTTCTTTCGCTTCTAGCGTGGAGTCTCCTTGCTCGTTACGTGAAATTACATTTACCCCCGGTTACTCACTTTCGAGTTCAGGTCACTCGTAGATGGGGCGAAGTCGCCCGTAGAGCACGTATTTGAGCTGCGCAGCATGTTGGCATGCGTCAACGTAAACCATAACCAAATGCAATTTGGCATTCTGCATAATTTTCACGTGTCATGTTGGTCAATAAAACCCAATTTTGGTTGAAAGTGCTTAAAGAATTAATACCATTATGTAAAGCCCACATATTGATATTTAATTAATCCCATGAGGTAAAATAATCTTTGTTGTACTGAAAGGTAACCTCAATTTAGTATGTTAATGTGAAATATTTTTACATAGTCAACATAGGGTATTTGGGTGGAAATTAAAAATCTTGCGTTAAAGTGAAAGATAAGTTAATGTGAAATACGTTGCAACAGAATTTTACTGTATTCAATTTAACTCCTGTTGATGATTCTGGTAGAAACTACATTAATATTTTTTTAATAATATGAAGCATTTTGGGATGGTTGCAGGGTCTCGACAGTGACTTTAGTTTCCGGAGGGCGTAAGCTAACCAGTTATGTGGATCCTCTCGTTTTAGTTCAAGACTCTCGAGGTGAGCCGTGGTCAAAAACCAGGGCTGAATAAACCTGCACCCCATGTCTTAATATAGTTGCGTGAGAAATTACAAGCTGGCGGCTAAATGTGCGGCAATACTTACACTCCCACGCTGGGGTATTGTGGGTCCCGAGTACGTCATCCCACCACTGATATATACACTTGGAAATTATCTGTCTTACGTGATCGTAGAATATGTGGCAGGTAATGGACGGCTAAGAGGGCTTTCTCTCTTATGCTCTCCGCGAGATAGGAATAACTGTACTCGAACATATCAATTGAGAAAATTACTGGTTGTATTTAGAACTCAAGAATGAGGCGGTACACCAAGTTAAGCGGGCATGTGGTGCGAGGCCCCGCACTGGCCGATGCTGTAGAATAAAGGCATTGCTGGACGTGATAATATTTATAAAATGTAGATTATGCCAGAGGGGCCGATAGTGTGCTCCGGAAGGGAGGCATACTCAGGGGTACACGATAAAGCTAGAGAAAAATGTTCCAGATGAGTTAAAGGCTATTGCAGTTATGATGACTTGTTACAAAAGTTGCTTTAACCGCGAGCCGTGAAGGAGGGGGTGGCATGGTGGAGGCAAAGGGAGCTGACCCCCCACCTGCCAAAACAGAATATCCCTTGTTCAAAAATGATGTGGTTGAAACTATACATATAACCCTTTAAAAAATACATAACAACTGCATGACGTGCACTGTAAATTAGTTATACGTAAAAGAAATGATAAAATTATTCTGTAATAATTTTTATAGTCTCTTTGAAAATAGTGCACAAAGTCTTTATGGCACCTGAGAAAGGAAAGTACATACATAAACACTTGTGAACCCTTAAAGAATGATTTCACGTTAATTACGAACAATTTAATTAATGTTTCATTTTATGTTAATTTTTCTAAAGTAATTTTTACGTGGTGCAGTTTGAGGGTGTGTGGTCCACTGATGACATCAAAACACTTGCTTCTAATTAAAAATGCAAAATGTTAGTTACAAGGCTAATTACTAAGTTCTGTATTCCTATGTGTAGCACGATGCACTAATTTGTTTTAAGTAAAATAAAAGGATTGCTTTGTTCCACGTGACCACATGGTTGGCACTTTGCACCGTTCGTGTTCCGTAGTTAGTGCAGGTATTTCGCTGCATTCACTTACAGGCCGTTAAATAATTAAAGTGGTAACTATGCAATAAAGTTTAGGTTGATTTGTGCACTTTTTAAAATGTTATGCCTTGTGGTGTTAAAAGTGTTTACACTCACTAATTTGGTAGAGTGAGTGAGTGAAGAGATTTGGGCAGCTTTTTAACAGCTAGGTCTTGAGAGCCAATCATTTGGTAGAGTCTGGTCACGTGGCCTCTGGTCGAGTGATGTGCAGCTGTTACTGTAGTGTTTAATTCCTACTTGCTCTGACAGATAGCGTGTAAGGGTCGACAAGGGCTTTGGGGTAAACCGCAGTCGGCGTCAAGTGTTATTTTCATTTGAGTGTCGTACAAATATTTCTGATTACGTCATGAACGTATTTCAAAGGATCTATGTAATCTGTGACTCTGTTTATTTTTGCTTACAGTTAGGATCCATAGATTAGAAATAATATGAAGTTTATTTTTTTTAAGTATTGGTATGTCTTGAGGTATGTCCTGGTATAGTTAACTATGAACTGTATTTTGAATGTGGGGAATTTGTGTTCTTGACTTCCTTGTTTATCTGGCCTTTACAGGTGGAAATGGTTATATCAATGACTACCCAACAGGACGACTGTTGCGCGATGCAAAGCTATACGAAATTGGAGCTGGCACGAGTGAAATTCGAAGGATGGTAATTGGGAGGGCAATAAATGAAGAATACTCACAATCATAATTGTGAAGTGTCATGTCACTACTGATTGCGACTATCTATGTTATTACGGAGAAACATTTGATGTATTTTTATACAAGACTGGTTGTTGAGCAGGTGTTTGTTTTTATATTGATGTGTTTTATTTGTCTACTAAATAATATTCATAGCTTAAAGTAAATACAGAATGTAAATAAGTTTTGTCTTGCCATTGATAGTACCTGTGTTAGGAATATAATACTCTGTGATATACTATTGACACTTGTTACCCTGGAAAGGAAATGTAATGTTTTCATTTGTGTTGATGTACCTTGGCATGTCTTCTCCACAACAAGTTCTATTATAACAATAAATGTTGATGAACATTAGTAGGTTTGTTCAGATGAAGTGGAAGAGAGGTGTTGGTTAGTGTCTTATTGATAGGTAACAGACTGAGAGCTAGATATCTGCATTGGAATCTGTGTTAACAAAAGGAGGGAAGAGAGTTATTTTTTCCAGCTGTGGGGCAGACAGTCCCTAGCAATTATTCATTTCTGGAAGCAGTAATTGGGACATAATTTTATTTATTTCTTTGCATGGTACGGCCATTGTTTGCAATGTGAGGGATTTCTGCTCTCGTTATGAGTATATATAGAAATATGTTTATATTCCATCTCATGGTACAATTGTGAAATGAATAGTATGTTGCCCTGGCTTTTCAATCAGCTTAATGTAAACTTTCACGCTGGACATTTTCTGAAGTTAGTGATGTATGTCATGGTCAGGCTGGTTTTATTGGTCAGAAGCATGCTTAATCTAATGTCAGGTTATTTGTTGTATGGGGGCACTGCCTGTGTACATGACCGGGCGTGTGTGGCCTTATGACTTGGTACGAAGTTGGGGATGGCTACTGCGAAGCTATGGACGGGGACACACTCTCTGTCGGGTTTATCTGGCTTACCGAAGTTCTTGGGTACCTGTGGCAATGGTGGTCGGTGACGAACTGGTCCCAGGTTCTGGAGCGATGGACACTAGTGTTGGCCCTAGGTGGGCTGGCTGGTCGACTGCTCTGGAACCAAGGGCTGGCTATACCGTACCTTTTCTCCTGGCCTGTGAGGAAGGCTGTCAAAGCAGGATGTTGGCTGTCGGCGAGCTTGGTGTGAGCTGTAAACAAGGAAGGGAGGAAACTGGGAGGTGAGCGTCTCTAGTTGTCGGGTGGCTTGAGCTCGTTCCCACGGGGTTTAGGGTGCAGAGTGCAGTTGGCTTAGGGTTGCACCCTGGCTTGACGGCAGTAGCTGCCTCTTTCTCCTTCCATAGAGCCCATTCTTATGAGCGTACAGCATAGAGGGGAGATGGTTCTCAACTCTGTCTCGTAAGGAGTAAACAGTCCCTAGTTGAGTGTACTTTTAACAGTCATATTTGACAATTACAGTGGCATCCTTTGCCCCTACACTTGGGCACCGAAGCACAGTGGATCTAGAGCATGGATATACTATGGTCGCTTTCCGACAACAGTTGGGTGTGACTCGCAAAAAGAATCAAGGTGTCAGGACCAGGCGGGGATACTCCTTTCGGCACAGTTCATCACGGTTGATGGAGTATAACCTGGAATGAATGTCTAGCCGCCTTTCAGATTGTCTTGCTAATGGTTAGAGCTTTCTCTTTCTGGACACCAGAGTGTGCAGAACGGCTGGCCTTCTAATAGGTGTTGGTGTGACGTACAGGCGCCCCTGAGGGAGCTCGCAGTCCTACTGTATGATTCGTAAATTGGTTTCCCGGTCTTCTACTTACTCCTGGCGAGCAGGGTGTTCACTAGGAATCAGTACATGCTTGGTCTTACGTGAAATCAAAGCCATGGTGACCGTACCAACTGTCCTTTAACCCGGCACGTGTCAAGTTGTTTAAATTGGACTCATAGTTTTACACTAATAATAATAATGTTTTTTTTAAATTGTGGAACGATAATATTTTGCAATATACACAAGGAAACAATGTTAAACTTTGTACCTGCAGGACAAGGTGAATAGGGGATGATGCATTGGGCTAGTGCATAGTAGTAATGGCACGGGGCAGTTCAGGTAAACACTAAACAGAATAAGGTGACTTACAGTTAGAATAAAATGTTCATGACACAAATTATTTAAATATTTCTTATGCTGTCCAATTGTGTAAACCATACACCTAGCATTTATGAAGAATAAGAGGAAGAGCTTAAATTAAAAAATTTGACATTTAAAGCAACTTAAAAAAATTTTTACTTTAGCTTGGCACACACTAATGTGCAGCCCAGGTGGCTGCCTTGCCCTTAAGCTATCCATTTGCCAAAAGACTTATAGGGTTGTTACCTATTACGATGTTCATTAGTCACCAAATTTAACAAACAGCAAAAAAAAATTAAAAATTTGCTTTTTATTCTGAGGCCTCTATTAAGCAACATAGCAACAAACACTGAGCTCATATCTATCGAAACCCTGAATGTCACAACATCGAGAAGCCAAACAAACATTAAAATAAAAAATATATAGTACAGGAATTCAAGTATTCACAGTGTAGTACTCATTGACAAACACACACACACACAAAGAAGGACAACACATTTTTCACTTTGTTGCACAATCATGGTGTTTTGCTGGCTAAAAGGTTTGTTTCGAAAAGTCATATAGTCATATAGTCATGCAATCTGCATGCAGTTAAGTGAAAAGGGAAATTTATTATATATCCCTCTAAAGAAGTAAAGTGGTTGTATCCCATAAATGTAATATTTTTCCCAGTACTGGGCACTCTATTTCGTTTTAATTTTTATTTTGCACATTCCAGTTGTGTAGCGATTTGCAGTTGAACTAAAATTATCCCATAAAAATTTACAATCATTTGTAGGCCTACAATGTTAACAGTTAATATCCTACCACTATATTAATGAGTAAAGCTAAGAAAAAAAAAAAAATCTAAATAATGATTTAATAGAGAACTAAGGAATAATATTCAGTATATTGCAGGAATGCCAAATTACAAAAATAGTAATTATGTGCTGAAGTAGGCCTATATGAACTCTTACGATTCAGTTAATCTGTTATTGCATTCCAAATACTTTTTTCAACATAAAGTACAGTTAAAAATATAACAAAGCACTTTACATCACATAATATAGGTATGTTAAATTAATCTGCATATAAGAAATCAAATATATTTAAGAACTAAACTGTGCAGTAATACTGTTAAGTCCTTTAAAGAGAGTTAATTACGTAGTGAGGTGTATCACATTTATGTCAAAGTAAACATTTTTGTTTGAATTTCTAAATTATTTTGCGTATGATTAGCAGAAAACAGGAAAACCTTTCTAAACAATTAGTTGTCTATATAAAGGAGTAGTGTTTGATGCGTGCCGCTTATACCACTATTAAATACGATTACGACTCTTCTCTCAGCACGTCAAGTACACCCTTACTTCAATACACCTGAGAGTCAATATCGCAAACCAATACACAGATGTTGGGCGCCGCTTAAATCTACCGGTTGGCCGAACACGTGGTTTCAATTTTTCGCAACCAGCGAGCACGCCGCCTCCCCCCGCGCTGTGTGTCAACAAGATGTCGGTCACTTTTGGGGCGTGGCGGACCGCCACCGAAGATCCACGAAGCAGAGCGCTGACGAAAGGGTTCTCACTTCCCACGCCAGCCTCACAACAGGACGACGTCACATGCTTTCCCTGCACCCTGCCACAACAGTCAACACTTCTGACTATATAAGTCCTTGAGCGGTGGGGACCAGCGAAAGCAAGGTGCATTTACGAGTACGATGGGATGATGGAAGCTTGGGTGTGGCGACTATCCGCAACTCGTTGCGTCCCCAGGTGGTGGATAGGGGATCCCCAGGCTCTAGGGTGGCTGCAAATAATCAAATACCAGCCCACGAACCGACTGGCCTGTGCGAGAGCGCCGTTGTCATGGACGTCGGGAACCTGGGCAGCTCAGTACGAGATGACGAAGCACATCTGCTGGAGGTGGCCCAACAAGGGAGGGTGATCTCGAGGTGCTGAAAAATGCGAAGTTTAGCGATCTTCACTGCTGGATTCTGCGGGCTACCGACTGCGGGTGAGTGATGAACGGATTTAAATGCATCGGACCTTGGAAGCACGCCGATGTTAGCCTTCACTCCTGGGCCAGCGGATTCGCCTCCACCACTGATAGACCCCGGATGTCTCGCGTTTTCCAGACCGACGGGCTGTTTTGGGGAAGGGGAGGGGGTGACTTACAGAAAGAATTCTCCCCACCTCCACCCATGGAGTGGAGATCCTGGTGTCGGTGCGGAAGGGCGAAGATGAAGTCGGTGTTATGACTGAGCTGTCCGGTTTTTCCGACGTACTCGACGAGAATCAGGGGGGGCCCTGCATCTTCAGTACCTGTTAGTACTGTAGTGTTGGTTCGCTTACACGGCAGTATTGACAGTAGCTCAACTTCAAGGTCACCACATGATGACTGGCATCGGTAAGGGGGCTTTTCTGCCACCCGCAATACACACCAGCTACGATCTCATTTCATTTCACTCCGCATCGAACCAACAGAAGTCTTTCTTTCCGAACTAACAAATATCCTACTTTACCCAGCCCTAATCCAGTTAAAAGGAATTATTTTATCCTCCACGACAGTCACATAGATTTTCCATGGCCCTCTCCGCTTTGCCTGGTTTGATATGCTCTTCCATCTAGACTTCATCTTTTGGGGTGTATACGTGGCTACAATTGTGGCCATGGCAGTATAACCCTGTTTAGCCGCGATGCATGCGCCCATTATAATATTAAACCCGACCTAAGGCGTAAAGGGCTTGCCCTGAGACGCATCCCATTCTCCAACCGACTTAGGTTCTAACATGCATGCTGGAGGGCACACAGAACTGTGAAGGTGCTCATGCTGGCATAGCAGGATTTGGGGGCTCACCACAAAAAAGAAAAGGAAATTGGTTCCGGCAGTCATTCGTATTTCTTCTCTAGAGCAAATCTTGAACATTCCTTAGTGCTGGGGCCTCCAGTGAACCCTGAGTCTTCAGTAGCTCTTGTGGCTACTCTCTGCGGTGACATCAGTCTTCAATAACCATCGAACACGAATATACGTTTCTACTATAGCAAAGGGACTCAACTTCTTTTTGTCTCTTCCAGACACCCGCACTTAAGATATTTTTAGTTCAGTAGTTATATATTTAGTTTTCTAGTTCAATCCTTCACTCTAGCCTAGGACCAGGTCGCTTACACCTGGCTAACGTAGGTTACCTTCAGTACTCTGTCTGCTTGGCAGGAGATAGCACGGGTCACTGTGTTTATTAAGTCCTCAATAAATACAGCTTTGTTTATCCATACAATTTTATTTCTATAGTAACATCTATTTCGCCAGCTAGGAATAATTCGCACTGTGCATTGCCGACAGAAAACGGGTACGTTTTAGATCCAAAATAGCTTGACTGAGGACCCCCTTCTGGAGTCCTCCAGTCTGGTTGCACACCCATTAGATGACCTCCTGTTGCTTCCTACTACCCCGAGCATCCAGGTGCTGGAGAGAAGGAACAGAGGAGCCACAACCACTAGGAATACTTTCAACCAAGGGGAGAGAGCAAGCCTAGGTTATATCACATACCAGAGCACCTAGGTGCTGGAGGAGGTATTATCTTGGGTATTGCGGCCTGGCCTTGGCTGGATATCACATCCAGTAGAAGCATTGGTGGCCTACATGGCTCAACGTCTCTGATCTGCCTGCTAGAGTGGGGGATCATCGGAGGCACCAAACTCGGTTACCATGCGGTTACTGGACAACACAGTTATAGGAAATAATTTCTTGTCCGCAGTGCCTGACATGTTTTGTTCAGCGGTGAACCAAACTCAATGCCTTAGGCTATAAGATAAGGCGCGGTCGACGGCGTAGGGAACAAAAGATCGCTCATCTAGCTGCCAAGCAGTGGAATACCTTATCCCCTCCTACGAAGGAAAGACGGACTAGTCATTCCTAGGTTTTGGAGCCTAGAGTCAGCGGCCTGGAACCTGGAACACAGTGTGAGGCAACATACTACAGCGTAACCTGAACCCAAGGATTGCAGCACCACCTCCGCTCAGCCGCCAACCCCACGTTACCAACCGCCCGAAGACCTTCATTGTAAATCAGGTTAACTAACACCTCCCATCAGCTACCGATAACCGTGCACTTGGTCTAGCGCACTAAAACCACAGCGATCGTGCCAAACAGTCTATAACCGGGCGCACGTCATGTTTATATTGGTCGCGATGATAATTCAATGAAAAAAGCAATAAGAATATTGTATTTCATTTCATCGGAAGTACAAACTATTCAAATCTGCCTTTGTAGATCTCCGAACGTGTAACTACTTCGCGAGGAAAACACTTTTAACACATGCTTACAAAAGAAACGGGCTTGTTTGCAGATGCAAGCCAACTGATTTGTTGTATTTATATAGATTTCGTTCTGTGGTAAATCTATCGATTGGATGTAGCTGTGGTGTACCACACAAAGAACACAATGAACCCAAATCAAAACCACACCACAAATTTTGTCACGTAAATCATGTTACATTCATCAGACGAAAACAGGATTCCTGCTTCACACTGAATTGACACTGCTAAATAGAGATCACGCAACAATATATTGATTATTATAGACAGATTTGAACAATAATACACAGAGACAGTTTCTCCAATAGGATTTCACAAAACTTGGTTAACTCTTAACATCAATCCACCCCATTTATGCTTATTACATTCACTTGCCTTCTCCATAAGGCCTGATTTAACTCACATGAAATGAACTTAAGCTCGAACTACTAGCTTACAAAGTTCCCCGTACTGAAAAAAATGCATCCAAGATATTTCTTGTATAAGGTTCTCCTAAAATAGTACACCAATATAATCATGAAATGGGAAGTTAAAATCCTCTATACCATTTCGCCGTGCACACAAATTGACAATTCATGTTGGTCACATCAACATAAAATCAAGCCTCATTAAGAAATATTGCAATCGGGTACAAACTGGGGCTGTTTCAGAAATACCCTACTTTCACTTCTCACTTTGCCGACTAAAGCCAAAGCATAATAAATTATTACGATGGCAAATTAAAAATACTGACGGCATCCAAGTGCCACGAGGTGCGATCCATGGATAGTGGTCCAGGTGTCAGAATGAAAGTTTGGAAAATTAAAGGTTGAGGAGTGGATCTGTCTGGAATTAGGTGAACTGAGTGAGGTAATTTACCCGGGTGCCAGGCACTACCAGACCTAGTGCAATGAAATGGTAGATCAGACTCTTCTCCCTGGGTTGTGTTGCTGACGGCCAAGGCAGCTATACTTCTGAGTTTCTGCACTCCTCTGATGACTGATGAACACTACACATGGTACGCGACTGATTATTATGGGTATCCACACCCCTATGCTACTGTACTCAAGGAAATACTTGCAAAGAAAAGAAGTTCCACACACGTGCAATTTGGTGGGAAATTGTAAGGGCCCGTACCTTGAAATGCCTTGCGGCTTACCTCAATAAAAACACTCGGTTATTAGGTAGCACTGGAACATGCCCCGAAGGCAACACTCTACAAATAACTGGCCGAACAAGTACAGGTCGGCAGTGGTAACACTGTGCAAAAATGACGCGAAGCCCGTGCGTTACATTAGGTGTGTAGTTATGCTTCCCCAGGCGATGCAAGCACTGGAGAAGTGAGAGGCGGTGTCCTGGGCAGCTAACGAAAAAGTGCTAAGAAGTAAATTAGACTATTGCAGCGAAAAATGATTGGTACTAACTGTGAATGCTGCCCGGGCGCGGAACCGAACGGTACGCGACCGACCTCTCTGGGCTCTCTGAGATGACTGACTTTCCAACATGGTGCACTCGTCGGGGTTGCCGCCAGAGCGTGCCACGTGGGACTACAGCCTTGCACCTTGCACGATAAAACTATTCTAGCATAAACATACCCTTGCAATAACTTGCGTAAAACATATAACAGATCAACAAATACAATAACCCTTTGCAAAATACGTGTGGGGATGTGAAGGTGATTACACGTGAATGTAAACAAAACAAAATACCTGCAAAAGGACTCTAGAGGTTTTTAGAGTTTGTTAACTTTACCTTGGGCACACAAATGACAATTTTTAAAAAGGTAACTTCTCAGTGCAAGCCTATGCCCTTCCTGACAGTTTACTCTATCATTAGTACCATGTTAAATTTTCCACAATCTCTCGACTGAAGTTGACTCAACACACATAATGGCCTTTTGTGCGCAACTACGAAGAAATAAGCAACGGGTAGGTAATAGCCAGCTAAACATGACCGTAGGCGATGTACACTTGATCCGCGATGAACAACGTGCTGACCCCAGCAGACTTCAACCCGGGCGTCCAAATGGGGAGGCAGGCAGGCATAAGTGGATAGTTCACCGAAGTCACTCATCGAGATCAACCAAGTACAGGAGCATGCAACCAGATACCACTACTAGTACGATCACCGAGATATGAGCCTGGATCCAGCACTGGCCACTGACATCACAAATCAAGGATCTATGTCACACCTTCACAGCTGCTACCCTCTTGCCAAGACAACTCTGTATGCAAGCCGACCTAGTGGCACGCAGTTGCCGCCAGAGTATAAATACAGGACCGCACCAAGGCTCCTGACCAGTCTGAAAGTAATTGTCGTTTGTCATTTTCCTTCACTGCTTTCCTGGAGCTGAGGGAACTGTCAGCTACCTTACCTTGGTCTTCACCACGTCCTGGTGGTGCTGAATACTCCTGGCTTGCACAGTACTCACCAATCTCTTCACCGAAGAACCTACACCTTACACCATTAAACACTGAGACACGTACTGGTCCCTTAACGACAACAGTAGTACAGTTAGTTGAAGTCAGAGTTATTTTCATTGCCACCTTTTACTACCTACCTTGTTAGACTAGAAGCAGGTCGGGCGCCTTCACATGTATTCACGTAGGGTATTCAAATTCCGTAAGCTCATGTGGATAGGATGTAATATAACCACCACCGTTGTATATTTCCTTCATATGGGATAAACAGAGTTTTAATCTCACGAATATCTCTCTGTCTCATAGTCGTTGTACCTTACCTCGTAGACAGATGCGCATGAGGGACATTAGGTGACTGGGGTTTTATTCTTCTCGTCAAAACACAAAACAACAATCACGGCACAATCTTGGAAGGCCACCCGTTTTCTGCACCAAGTGCAGTGAACGGTAGAGTGAAGACGCTAGGATACCACCTCCTTAGGGATTGTACTGCCAATCTGGGGTTCGAACTTCTCACTGCGCTTCTGGTGCCGAGAGGAGTAGTTCTCCGGGTCTGGAAGGAATTCACCCCGGCGCAGGGACTGCCACCAGTGTTAAGCAGCTCTCATTAATCCCCGCACCCCAGGAGTTTGAGAGTGAGACGCGGCATTTGGCTGGCATACACAATACGCACACAATTAACACTACCTATATGCCAACTGCTCTACTTCTGCGAGCTCTGATCTTAGAATATCTTTCCTCATGCCATTTTTCCATCGCAGTGGTGTTCTTAAGAGAGTAAAACGGGCAGGGACTGCCTCTAAATATCCAAAGGAGTTAAACCTACCATCCAGTGGGCTCGAGCATCCCAGTCCACGGGAACGTGCAGCAGAACTCCGCCGTTTATCAAGACCTGTCTCACCGACCTACGAGCCTGCCTCTCTTGAACCAACAACGAAGCTCGCAGAGTGACATGACCCAGTAGCTCCGGCCTATCGCGGTACCGAAGACAAGTAATTTGGGCTCAACAACCCCTGTTTTTTGGGGGACTCCACGTAAGCCACATACCTCGACGTCAGCCAAAGCTCGCGAACCTAGGCTGACCAGTACACCCACCTTACCTCAGGGGCAGACCCTCGTGTGCCATGAGTGGAGCCTCAGCCGGCACCGCCGCAGCATCAGGTCTTAAGGGGGGAGTATACTTGCTATCTTGGATTTACGTATTTTCCTCATTAACTTAATTTTCCGAGTCAACATTTAAAAACCAAGCTAGTCATGATATAGGGAACATTTTAAGTTATTTCTAAATACCACTTATTTTTATTACACGATTAGTGTCACACATCTGTAACCGTAATCAAACATGATCTAATTATTTAATAATTTCAGTCCCACATGGGAAAATACAGGTATATTTGGGGAAAAAAAAAAACGTTAATGGTTGTCCATGTCATGTCTAGCTTTGATTTTTTTATTTCTGGTCATACATTTCCGTTACGAAGATTTGTAAGAAAATTCGAAGATGATACTGCCCCCTTAACGACGTTCAGGTATACCAATACGGGTGGTCCCGCCAAAACGTAAAATAGTACTTTCAGAATCAGACTTTGTTCCTTGCCGGAAAGCGACCTGGCCAGTGCTGTACTCCGGCCTAGCGCCAGTTCCGCGGAAAGAGTAGAGTGCCCCGTCACCCTGGATGCGACTAGCCTAGAGCCCGACAAAACACTTGCCACCTGTCGAAGGCTGTCACACGTCCATTGGATGTATCATTAAGATGGGAATGTTGGGTTTGGTTGCATGTATATATTTGGCCAAGAAACAGGAATGTTTGAAGCTGTAGTTGAATTGCATGGACTAATGTTTCATGTCTATTACTATCATATTTGATTGAGCGTGACATTGTTTAACAAAGTGGAAGTGAAACTAATATGACACTGTACTGAGTGTAATAATGTCGGTATTATCTGAGCATATTAAAATATCTACTTTTCATTGGCAGATGAATATGCAGCTCGACTATTATAAAGAATCACATCTTTTCGGGAATTTCCCAACAATATTTGAGAATTGCTTTTCTGGGCTTACAGAGAATGTCAAAACATTAATAAATTATGTGTGTTTTTATTATTATTTATCATCTTTTTACTTCAATGTAAGAATTTTGATGAATTACTTTTTAGTTTGCTGGGCTAGTATGTGAACCAAGATATTTGTCATTTTTTACTTGTACTATTGTTGAGATTTTTTTGTAGATTTTGTTACCAAAAGTTTATTAATGTTAAGTTTTATTTTGTTATTACATTTACCTACCCCAGAATCTCTATACTATAGTTTCACTAGCATTCGTACATCACTTTTTCTTTCGGAAATCAATGTACGAACTCACCATTATCCTACTTTGACACAATATTTATAGGGTATTTGATTGATTTTACAGAGCGGAACTGAATTATATTTGTTCGAGTAAGTTACTTAATTGATGGAAGAACACACTGACACAGTGTCAGTTAAAAATAATCAGTCTTCATAATAATTACATTTAATTTTACTATACCCAGTCATATCAGCGAAGGCGATTTATGCCCTCTATAAAAGTACATAACGCCACTAGATGTCGGCCACTTTGCTTGAAAACGGGAATAAACATTAATCAAATATGAAATAACTTTGTAACGAAGTAAAATATTTTTATTTTATTAATCGCATAGATTAAAATTATATTTAAATGTTACCTCTTTCGAACAATGCGCACCTAGTGGCAGAAAATTTCCCTATTCCAAACTGTTCCATAAGGCCTCTGTCACACTGTCAAATTTTTCTGTCAAACTGCTTCCAATAAGATTGGTGAAATAAATGTGGACAGTCGTGACGTCATCAAAACGTCATAATCGCCGCCATATTTGTCTGAGAAAGTTGGATGGCTTCAGTTTCCATCAAACATTTGAGGATTGGACCGGTCCTAAAATTTGTTTGATGTTTGACAGTCTCAGCCAATCAGAATTATGCACAACAAAAATTAACGTTAAGAAACTTTAAAATAACCAACTATTGATGGAAACGAAGTAGGTTATGAAGATAATTAATTTACGTAGAAGCTGTCTGAACATGAATGCTATTCTAAGTGAATTTTGCACATAGTATTACGACATTCAATTTCATTGTGCAGGAAACATATCTGATAAATAAAATATGAAGTTTGTAAAGAAGTGAAAATAAATTACAATATTCCTTACATTTCTTCTTGTAATGGACTGCTAGGAAAACAAAAGCACTATCTCACTATGATAATAATTTTTAAATAATAATTCAAATTATATCCTCCCAGCATAAAAAAATCTGACAGTGTGAAAAATTTTCAAATACGTTCAAGATTATCTGATAAAATTTGTTGGAAGTAAGAAGTTTGATGGCCGTAATTTGTATTCAAATTTTATTGTCAAACTAACTTTCATGTGTCTCTTCGTACACATGACATTTAGGACTGAATAACTCTAGCTACTTCTTTTGGGTAGGAAAGGAGGACAGCCCATAGACAAAAAAGGAAGGAGAAATGACGAATTTTCTTAACAATGCTTTTTTATTCAGTAATCAATCCTAAGAAAAGTTTTATCCAGTACCTATGTACATCTCTCATCTTAATTTTTTCCGGAACCGTTTGAGACATCTCGATGAAACAAAGGCTAAGTTGGTCCTGGGTCCCAAATGAAAGGCAATCTTGTTTGACATGCTAGAAATAGAGGAATGTAATCGAAAATAAAAATCTGATGCTGTGTCGAATTTTAGTAAAAAATAATGTTGGAATAAAGTTGCTTCAGATTTCAATGTGTGCTGTAATGTTTCCCATCGAGATGAACCGCAGTTGAAGAGGTATTTATTATTGTTGGTATTATTATTTGAGTTTCATCAATCCCAAGGTGAGCTGCTAACAGCTCGAAGATATATAACAAGCCAAATGGTGACAGGAAAATTGTGTGAATTTCCTATGTTGTGGGGTAGATAATAAAAATATTTCTATATTTATTCCATCCTGTTTATTTTTTGTGTAACTTTCCTGTTCATAAATACGTACTATTTCAGTATGTACATTTTCACTGTGTTCAAAATATCTACTATTAATATAAGATTGAATTAGTTACATTAAAAAATCCCAAAAAGTTTCACTTGTCTTGGTTCTTCGATCTCATTGTAGAAACGAACATCACTATGCCACACAAACCTGTCCAAATCTCACACCATCTTCACTGCCAGGTTAGTTGTTGACTACTGACTAGCCTGACCGCTAGCCCTTGCTCACCAAAAGGGCTCGTTTCGGGTTCAATTCCCGGCCGGTCACCCCTGGATGTTCGCATGCGGGCATCGTGCCGGACGATGTCGCTGGTCGGTGGGTTTTCTCAGGGTTCTCCCGTTTGCCCCGCCCTTTTATTCCGGCGCAGCTCCATACTCGCCACAATCACCCTCATCGGCTCTCAAGACCTCGCTGTTACGTGCCACCACTCTCTCTCCACGCATTCGGCGGGAACTCCCCGCCGCTGAATTCCTCCGGGTGCATGGAGGGTTGCCTACTCACTAGGCCATGCTATTGCTACTAATGTACCCTTATTTGCGATTTAACCGGAAACGGTGGGTCCTAGATAGTCTCAACAAGGGAGGATTATTTGCTACCTACATCGTCCTGCTTCGTCCCATGGTATCCACAGTCACTTTAACCTCACGGTGTACGTGTTACATGCAATCAAAGGGTGCCATACACCATTATTAACATGATGGGGGAGTGTACGACGGGCCATACATACCATGTATTCAAGATATTGGTTTCATTAATCCGTATACCAGTGTGTGTTCTTTTAACGCAATTACTTTGCCTAATATTCCACGTAATACTCTTGTCACACGCCACCTTTCTAGTCGTACATTTCATACCATGTTGTTTAGTTATACGGTGCACGATTGCTCTGGCTGGACTGCACCCGGTGCATGTGCACTGGCCGGGTGCCGCCGCGTCTTCCAATTATCGGAACTCGCCTTGAGAGCAGTCGGATTTCCATATTCCACTTGCGAGTTGCTCTGAAAGCACTCCTTCACGCTCCACGAGTGTTCGGGCGACCTGAGCTTTCTACTAATTTTGCTCTTTTCTCGCTCCTTTTCATTTTGAGCATTCGTTTGACTGGATGTGTTATTTTTGATGGCTGCTACGGCGTCAGGAGCACTGCTCCTTTTCTCACAGAGCATGAACTGCCTGCTCTTGCTGTTGAGGAAGAGCAGAGTAGCAGTGAGATATAGAGCAAGGAAAATAGGCGCCATATTTGTGTGTTTGTAGTCCGGACTACAAGATAGTGCTAGTTTTGCTTCAAAATATTTTCTGTCACGTTTATTTATTTGCGAATATGTTTGGTCATCCTCCGAGAACAGCATGTAAATGTAATTGTAGATAATGATGAAAATATTACGTTCATCCTTGAAGCCAAGTGTTATGACAGTCGCAGTGATTTTTAAATACTTGTCATAACCAATCACAGGCCACTTGATCAAACGTGCTAAGCAATAAAAGACCCTGAATTGCCCCTAATAACCAATAACTTAGTTTTTGTTTTATCAGGCATTGCAAGGTCAGGGTTATGTCGAAATTACGACTGCCATTGCATAGCCCATTTTACAGTATTTGATGCTAGTAGGGTTACCAGGCATCCTCTTTTAACCGGGCACGCCCTTTTCTTTTGCTGCCTCGGAACTGTCCATCGCCCTACGATGCCATACTGAATCAAGTTTAAAATTACAGATTGACGATGATGTGATCAGCTGATTAGTAGTAAACAGTTCCGTGGCTTTTGGCGTTCGGTTGGTAGCAGAAATGAGCAGAGACTTTTTGCTCTTTGCTGCTATCAGAAATTCTCAACTTGCCCTCGAGAGTAAAAAGCTCAGGTCGCCCGAACAAACCCGGGTGTCTGAAGTCGGTGCGGCAGTTTGAGAGCAATATGGCGGCGACCTGTGAGTATGAAAACATCACAAAAATTATTGCAATGTTGGAAATTCTACATTATACAACATTTCAGCAACTAAATAATACGCAATAGTTAATATGCTCTTGGCATATTGACGATATCGTTTGTAATTACAGTGGCGATGAGATGAATTTCACCCAGTGACTCGTGCAGACATTTGCCGACAAGTTAAAAAAGGGAAATCGGAGAAAATTATCTGTACAGAATTTCGTAAATTTAAATTTAAATATTTTTATCAACATCGTTGTTCAAGCATTTTCTCGAAAAGATGATATGTCGTCGCAAAAGCTTTGCACTTTTTTTTTTTTTTTTTTCCGCGGCGTGTTCCAATTGTCGGCGCTTAAATAATATACATTCATTGCTGGTAATCACGTGGCACATGCACGTTGTCTGTTTACAGTGCGCTCCCATGACAGTCAGTTGGAATACGCCACGGGACTCGAGGCGATACTAGAGTTACAAACCTCGGTTTCGAGATACGGCGAAACTGCATTTCGATGGCGTCTACACCGGTCACAAATTCTGCTTAGCGAAACTCTGGTTTCAGATGTCGGTATAAACGTAGCGAATGATCAGCGATATTGGTCGGAAGTAGGATGGCGTCGAAGGTAGACTGATGCGCGACCAGTGAGGAATAGGAACAACTTCCTGGTGCGTATCGCGCATTGTACAGGTATCGGAATACGCCCTAAGGTCGCGTTTACACGGCGATATTAACTCTCGATAGTTCCTATCGCTAGAGCTACTCTCGTATTACTATCGCCCCGTGTAAACTGCACAATAGTTACTGTCGCACCGTAGCGATAGCACTATCGCGATATCAACTCGAGCTAGAGTGTTGATAGTAACTCTCGATAGTTCCTATCGCTAGAGCTACTCTCGTATTACTATCGCCCCGTGTAAACTGCACAATAGTTACTGTCGCACCGTCGCGATAGCACTATCGCGATATCAACTCGAGCTAGAGTGTTGATAGTAACTCTCGATAGTTCCTATCGCTAGAGCTACTCTCGTATTACTATCGCCCCGTGTAAACTGCACAATAGTTACTGTCGCACCGTCGCGATAGCACTATCACGATATAAACTCGAGCTAGAGTGTTGATAGTAACTCTCGATAGTTCCTATCGCTAGAGCTACTCTCGTATTACTATCGCCCCGTGTAAACTGCACAATAGTTACTGTCGCACCGTCGCGATAGCACTATCGCGATATCAACTCGAGCTAGAGTGTTGATAGTAACTCTCGATAGTTCCTATCGCTAGAGCTACTCTCGTATTACTATCGCCCCGTGTAAACTGCACAATAGTTACTGTCGCACCGTCGCGATACCATTATCGCTATATCAACTCGAGCTAGATTGTTGATAGTGACTGTCGTGACAACATGTAACTATCGTTATGTAAAACGTGTAGCATCACTATCATGATAGTTCGGGTCATAAATTTGTACATGTGTTCACGTTGAGAGTAACATTGCAGAATTATTTGGATTCTGTTAATATCTGTCGTGGTTCTAACTCTATGTGGCGGTATGACAGGACGTGTATATATATATATATATATATATATATATATATATATATATATATATATATATATATATATATATATATATATAATACAATAATATTGGCAGCATATTGATTTGTCATATAATAAACCACGGGAACAATATGTGTTTATATGTCATTAATATCCTGTCACAAAATTTAACTACACCAACAGATATCAACCGCTTGACAAAAGGATATAAATGTAGGGCCTATCAATGTATTTACAAGCGTGTACGTGTAGTCTGACACACACACACACATATATGTATGTGTGTGTGTTTGTTTACTATGTCCAGTGTATAAACTTTGTACTGTAATTTGACTTGTCCAACATCTTTGTTCAGCTATGTATTGGAAAAGATCTTACGGATGCAATAAAACAAAAACAAAAAACAAAGTGTTGTCGGACATGTCCCTTTGAAGGTAAACTATCAGATCGTGTGTGTAGACAGGACCTATCGTGGCAGTGACTGTCACACACTTCCGTGATAGCTGCTATCGCCGTGTAGACGCGCCCTAAGTAGTGACTCGATGACAGCGACGCACGCGCTGTAGAGGCGACCAAAACAACTGCCCCGCCTGGCGCGCAGTCTCACGACAGGCAGTGACAGGAGAGTAGTGATGGCGGGACTGTTGTTGGTGGTGTGTGTTCCCTCTGCGCGACACGAGCAGACAGTGACGGGTCGGCAGAACATCGTCGCCAGCTCCAGCTCTGACAACGTCTTCCTCTCCAGTCAGCTTCCTTCCCCTCTCGCCGCCACAACCATGGAGCAGGTCAGCATAACCCTCACTACTATCTTTGCAGAGCCGTCATATTTAAAGGCTGTTCACGATCAAGTGAGCTCTTTTAATTGCCCTGCTTAAGATCTAATAATACGTACGTTATGTATACTTCCGCCTTATGTAAAATTAACATTGTCATGGGCCTCGTCCCTTTATTCATGCGTCGGTCAAGTGAAACTGTGAAATTATTAGAATTGTAAATATTGGACAAATTTGCCCATTATTACACTTAGATGCATTACAAAATACAGAAAGCGAGAGAAATAATTTAAGTTGTAACAAATGGTTACCTAACACTTTTTTTCGACGTTAATATATGGAACTACTTCCCCCTCCATCATTGCCAGCTTTACCGGACACGTGTCACTCATTGCGCCCATTAGAATGTATGCAGGTAGGGGCAGTGATTTTTGCCTAAGGTTGATTTCTAAAGTGCTCACTTTATCGTGAACAGTATGTACGGGACCGTTGTAGTTGTTTTACGATTGTATTTATGGTTAATCTGAATAAAAAACATCAATCAATCCATCCGTCTAGTTCTGACGTGTCAGTGTGTCGTATCGTGTTCGTCGGGTTATGCCGGAATCTCACAGCCCCGACCAACACAGCACGACACGACCAAAACGCAACCACGACACATTTCAATGTGACTACTTGAATTTACAGCACGACCGACACCACGCGCTCGGCATTTAACCTAACTATTTAGAAGACGCTGATAGGCTACGTTAGTCTCAAAGGTGGTGAACTAGAGGGAAATTGGTATGTAGTACATCATGGTGTCAAATTGGTATCTCTAAAGCATATAAAGGTAAAATTGTTATTTTAAAGAGGTAGATACAGTAATTTTCAATTTATTTTTCTTTTAAGCTGCTTATTTACCATCGTAGGGAAGGATTGCAATACAATTTCGTTTTGCAATGTTGTGCATTCTGTGCGTCGTGCCGCACGACACGACGAAAAATAGATATAATTTATAATCCAAAATTGCTGGTCGTACGACAGAATCGGTCGGGCTTACAACGATCTATCTTGTATTTCATTGGCTGTTGGCCGCCGTGTCGTGAGCGTCAGGGCGGTGAGATTCCGGCATTGTTGTGACTCCAGCTTCAGACATACTATTCGCGAACCCTCCGACATAGCAAAAACCGGCTTTATCACACCGCTGCATTTCAAAATACATCTACTGGTCTGAAACGTGCAGAACTGCTACAGCGACCTGCACTGAACTCTCCTGCAGACTTACCAACCAAAAAAAGATAGGTGCACGCAGCACCACACTGCCTTGCGCATAGGGGCGATGGGGCACTTGATACGCGGGTCTTCGTCGCCCTTGTCACTTGCATGCTTCTCGGCCTCAGACGATCGAAACACCTCCAGGTAGGTCGTGGCCCTAACACTTTCGCTGATCACTTACAATCTTCTACCTGTACCTCTTACGTGTTGGAGTTTCTGTGGCCAGGGGCATAAATTAACTCCAAATACGTCCATTGAATTAGGGCGCGTTTACACGATGATGGTAGCTATCACGGTAGTGTGTGACAGTAACTGCCATGATAGGGCCTGTTTATGCACGCGATCGAGACATACTGTGGTGGTTAACTTCAAAAGGGACATGTCCGACTACACTTGTCTATAGGCTGTTCACGGTAAAGTGAGCACTTTTGAGGCCCTAGTTACTTTTTCCTTTCAGCCATTTTTATCCTTTAGCCACCTTTTTAAAAATAAATATTGCCATGTAAGTAATAAACACAGTGTGTTTATTCCACTGCACTCGAATGTTAACATCTGAAGCTGCAATACAATATATTTATAGACTATAATTCCAAATGAGAGGGCTTTCAAAAGTGCTCACTTAACCGTGAATAGCTTATAAATACATTGATAGGCCCTACATTTAGGCCTACAACCTTTTGTCAAGAGGTTGGTATTTGTTGGAGTAGTTAAACATCGTGACAGGATGTTAATGACATGTGAACATATATTGCTTTCGTTGTTTATTATGACAATAAATATGCTGTCAATACTATCGTATCATATCTATATGATAATATACGTCCTGCCATACTGCCACGTAATGTAAGAACCGCAACAGAATAAAAATAATTCTACAATGTCACTGTCAAAGTGAACACATGTGAACACAAACTTGTGAACCGTACTATCACGATAGTGATGCTACATGGTTTACACCACAATAGTTGCATGTTGTCGCAACAGTTACAATAGACTATCTAGTTCGAGCTGCTATCGCGACAGTAATGAGAGTATAGCTCTCGCGATAGGAAATATCGCGAATTACTATCGTCGTGTAAACGCGCCCTAGCACATATTTTTGTAAGTCAGTCTAGGAAAACATAACAAAAGGCCGATCCTAAGTGAGAAACTATTGGTGCATATATATCGCGTAATATTCTGCGCCGCGTTAACTTGCATTATTTACGGCGGCTTCTATGACATTGTAAGATACGATCGAGCTCTGTAGCGTTAACTCGGTGAAGGTCCTCGCTATTTGTTTTCCCTCCGCGTATGAGGTATGGAAGCGCGTGAACGATAAGGGCGACGCTGCCGCTCTCATCAAGAGCGCTATCGCCTCTACGCGCAAAGGCTGTGAACTGACTTGAAGTGTTCTCTTCGTGCAGCGTGTACAAATGGCACTTCCAGCGGCCACCGTATTGTTTTATTGGTGGAAAGTGTGTGGCTCGGTTCAGTGCTGGGCCTTTCTAGTATTTCTGTTTGTGTGTGACGCACATCTGAGCTATGTTTGCGTGCTCGGATAAGGTGTACGTAATGCGCGTGATGTTTCGAAGGTCCAATGGACCGTGTCTGTAGCGTTATTTGTCTTCGTAGATTGGAGGCACGCTTAATAGTTTCGTGGAAAAACATGAATTACAAACACGCTCGACGCAGTTAAAGCACCTGGCAGGCCCAATGGACATCCAAGGTTGTCGCAGGTCTCATGGCTCTCGTAGAAATATTCAATTTTTTTTTTTCCCCAGTACAGTAATGAAAACCGATATTTTGTTGCCCATTCTCAAATATTGATTATTGAAACACAAATGTGGTTGTCGAAAATAGTTTGAAACAAATCGCTGCAAAACTGTGTTTGAAATTGTAGCGACAACGTTGTATCTTTTCTGAACAGATCGCTGTATTAAAATACTAGTCGCTGCTCAAAATTCTCAGCGTACAAATACACGCGAGGCTTGTCTTATTCTCCAACGCTGGCGCTACACTCTCGTATTGCCGGAACCGACACTGAGGCGTTTCATGTCGTTTACTGCGCATTCCTCTTACACTGGATTTACAATGCCCCGACGAGCTCTTCCCGACAATCCGACACGACTTTTCAGTCCGACCATTTTCGCCACCAAAATTAGTTGAATGTTTAAAATACTTCGACAGTTTCCATCCGACAAGTGTTGCTCGGCTTTCAGAAAATCATAGAATGGCCTTTAACGTGCTATGGAATGCAAAGAAATCACAAATCATTGTTCACTATTTTTTTGACAAAATTTGTAAACAAAGTTATTTTTTTTTTGTTGGAGCAATTATTGTCCACGAATGTTTATGTACGTCAATTTAACAACTCTCCTTTAAAGGATAACCAGGATGTACACACAAAATATTTAGTGTGAAATTTACCACAGTAGTGAAATCCGCATGACATTTTGTGTTGTAAGGTTATGGTAATGTTCTTTTGTCTGCTACCAAGCGAGTCCGACCGATCCGACGCCCGACAAAAGTAGAAATAGGATCTACTTTGGTCGGGCCGTCAGGGGCGTGAGTTTGTCGGGGTGACCGTGCTCATGATTGGCTGATGAAAATTTCTGGTCGGTTTTTTTGCTGTTTTGTCGGACTGTTGGGTTATTGTAAATCCAGCTTTAAAGGGAGAAACTTGGATGCCATCTTAAATTAGTTTTTGCCAATACTCAACATTTGACATTCGTGTATGAATGTATGACTTAGTTATGACCTAGAACACAATTTTTCTTCAAAGACGCTTTTCTTTTAACTTCTTGCTTTACAGTAATTTACTTAATCATTATCGGAAGATAATTAACCACCATTTATTCCACATGGTATGCAAATAAAAGTACTCGATTTATATTATAGTTATTCAATCACCTGAGTGATACACTATGCCTTGTTCTAAGAGGAAATTTCTGTGTTAGACGCTGAATACCTTTTATGGCCCAAAAACTGGTTAACACCACAATGAATTCCAGAAACCTGCATTCGATTTCAGCGATTGCTCTTTGTGTGTTGCTCACGTTCTCTTAATGTATACAATTGATTATATACACTCCTTTTCCGAGAGTATGTCCACGTTGCAATAGGTTTTTCCCGTCCGTGGTTTGCTGCAGGCAAGGGTGGTTCGTGCAATACAACTTGGCATTTATAGCTCCCTCAAAAAATTCTCACTGCCACGCCTTCCAGATCCTCAACCATTTGTGCAGCTATGAAAATCTTAGTTACAGCAAAATTTAACAGTGTGCCGTAGCAGAAAATTCTTGTATCAATCCCAAGAGACGAATGAACAAAAATACGCAAACAAAAAATATGGTGGCTAGTTGAATATCTCCCAATTAGGCTTTCCTTTTCACAGTCAATTAACAGCAATATTCTTAAAAATGCGGCTTGTGCTTTCTTTGACTCAAGAGCCCCAAAATTGTCTCCCCCCTCCCCCAATTTTAGGTTGGTAGGTAAGTCATTGGGCTTAACGTCTCTTCGACAGCGAGGTCATTGGAGACGGTGTAAGTTGTGCAGGGGGGAGGAATTGGGGAAGGATTGGGAAGGAATCGGCCATGGCCTTTGTTAGGGGCCCATACCGGCATTAGCTTGGAGTAATTTCGGAAAACCATGGAAGGCCGAAGTCAGGATGGTTGGACCGGGAATCGAACCCGGGTCCTCCCGAATGCGAGTCCAGTGAGTTATCACTGCGCCACCTCGCTCGGTACCCTTCCCCCCCCCCCCACAAATTAAAAATGTTCCAGAGCCTCTCGTTACAGGTTGGCTGATTGTATCGTGTGTAGTCCACACACGATACAATCAGCCAACCTCAAGGGGCGACTCTATACAGACGACCCGACCCAGCTGCCCGAGATGTCGGGTCAAACGCGACTGTCATGGCTCGTACAGGCTGTTCACGGCAAAGTGAGCAAGGTTTAAGGCTCTATAATTTTTTTTATTTTAATTATCTTCCCACCAGTTATTAACATACACATTGCCATGTATCTAATAAACATAGGCCTACTGTATACATTTCACCACCCCTAAAAGTTAATGTCCTTAGCTCAACAAAAAATATTTATTAGTGGTTAATGTCTGTTGGAGGGGCCTTAAAAAGTGCTCTCATTGCCGTGAATAGCCTATACGTTGTTTAAAATGCCATTTTCGGATTTAGAATGCATCCTAAACTATCGGTCAGTAAAACGAATTTATTTAGGTAAGATGGGTAATGTCTGCTAGCAGCAGGAACTACTAAACTCGTAATCTAACTCTAGACTCTCAAAACAAAGGGGGGGGGGGGTGTGCGTACGCGCGCTCCAGACTACTCTAGCTTCCGATCCTCGATTATATCGGCCGATCCGCCTACACACGACCCGGTTTCGGCTCCCGACGTGTTGTGGACACGATACACTGTTTAAAAAAAATTCCTTCATTTCATGGATAAAGTGCTGGCAAAAATATATCCAGAAGTGTCTGTAAGTTCTCTGTAAAATTACGGACACACTGATTTTCAGAAACTGACTTTCCGTAAATTTCACGGAACCTATCCCTTAATTTACAAGTTAGTTTTCTGTATTTTCCATTTAAAATAAAAAGAGATAGTGAAAATGTCTTTAATTTTCGTCATGTGGGTGTTCTACCGTGTTTAAAAATGATATTAAAAAAGTTAAAATGTTTTGTACTTAAGCGAGGTTTTAAACCAAAGACAAAAAATTACCAGTCCTCGACCCTAACCATTCACCCACTACTCTCACGTGAAGGTCGTGGTGTAAATTTTATATTTATTTTTCAAAAGACAAAAGCAAAAATTCAGTTTCTATTAAATTTAGTGGATTTTCAGTGTTGCCAAATGTTACAGACGCCTGATGCTATTTTTTAATGTTTGAAAGAATAGGTCATAGTCGCGTGGATAACCTTAACTGCCGCAGAAACGATAATTTTCTTATTAGAGTGGCGAAGAAAGCTTCGTGCAGAATCGGCATTGTTCGTCCCCGTAACTCGAAGTCAAAGGAATACGGAGACTTTCCGTATTTTGTATTTACGGACTTCACTCCGTTTTTTCGTCATTACGGATTGCCTTTCCGTATATACACTATACATTTCCGTAAAACATTCCGTAAATATACGGATATTTCTAAGTGTATCGGGATCGACCAGTGTGTAGCCCGCTTCGGGAAGCTAGTCATGGGTGTCCAACCCCCCCCCCCCCCCACCGCTACCTCGATGCATGCACACTGCTTGTGCATGCATGTATGGGGCTCAGCCTTCAGACGTATTTAGACTGGGTTACTACTACGGACTTGCACTTAGTATTGGTTTTTTTCCTGGACTCACGCCCGACACAGAACTGTGGAATGTAGCGAGTTTCTTCCGCGCTTCCTCCCTATTCTCCGAAAAATTCATACTACGAACAAAATGTAAAATACAGCTATAGGTAATGGCGAGTAAAAATTGATAATCATAATGAACTAATTTATACACAATAAGACCATCAAACATGAAACTTAAAAAAAAAATAATAACCAAGTATAGAAAACGATTCACGTGTAAATACAGTATTACCAGTGTGTGTGTGTGTGTGTGTACACACACACACACACACACACACACACACACATGCTGGTCCGCCTAACTTGGATACCTCCAAGATTTCCGGAACGGTTGCAGATCACAAGATGCGGTTTGCTAAATGAAATTACGTTCGGGGTCAAGTAATTTGCCGCAAAGTGACTATTCGTAACACGTGTATGAAAAGAAATAATTAAACCACATATGATATTCCTCTGGAAACGTACATTTATTTGAACGGTATCTGAAAGGAAGTGCAAAGTGGAATTCAGTGATGAACCATATGCAATAAGAAGTAACGCAGAAACGCGAAGAAATGATATGCAACTATGAATAAGTGAGGTGGGCCGGTAACATGGGACAGGGGACTTGTACTCACAGCTGTAAGCAAGCAATACGCGCCAGGACTGATCCTGGAGGGACCGCTTTCTAATAGGAGCGCAGCACCAGTCCCTGTACTCTGGTATTGCAGCGTGTGGCTGTAAGTTAGGCAAACCATTTCATTATCGAGACGAAGTCCATCAAACAGTCTATATTAACCACTGATGATGAGTTCTGCTTATATTGATCACGTGGTCAGATAACCAATAATTAATACGGACATTGGCTGAAGAATCACTAAAAACAACCGTCTAGATCAAACGCCTGAATATCTTCGTAACGTCTGGTTACTTTAGATTTTTCAAACCCGCGTATGGAATTGCTTGATTTGGGGGGAGGGTGAATGCTAACTATTTCGAGAGTTCTTACGTCATAAATCACTTCGCATGCACTAAGCTTAGTTGAATGGAAAAAATAACCGTCGATTGTTGGGAACACAGAAGAAGCGATTACCGTGCATGTGGCACGCGCACTCTACGGAGCAAGCTGCCCGGATTCCAGTCGCGGCAGTTGACGCATCATCCGGGGTTCTATGTTTTCTGCGTTTCCTTTATTACGAGATATGTTTAGTTGTACTCATCTTCCAGGTAAAGGCTGTTCACGATGAAGTGAGTACTTTTGAAATCAACCTTAGAAAAATGCCACTGCCCCTGTCTGGACATATTTTAACGGGCGCACTGAGTTAAATGCGCCCGGTTAAGTTGGTAACGAGGGATAAAGTAGTTCCATACGTTAACGTCGAATAAAAAGTGCTGGGTAATCATTTGTGATAATTTAAATTACATCTATAGCTTTTTGTTTCTTTAACGCCTCAGTGTGTAAAAATTAGCAGATTTATACTAATTTAACAGTCTCACTTGACCGACGCATGGATAAAGGGATGAGGCCTATGGGAATGTCAATTTTACATAAGGCGGAGGAATACACAACGTGTATACAAGTAGATCTTAAGTAGGGCTTTCAAAAGTGCTCATTTTACCGTGAACAGCCTATAGTGTGTCTACTTTACTGGACAAGTTACGTACGCCGTTATAATAAGGCTGTTCGCGGAAATGTGATCGTTTGCGGGAGGCGAGTAGCCTTAACCTGTACGCCACCGCGGCCATTTCTATCTCTCCAGCCGACGAACCTAGAAAACTGACTCGTCCTCGCAGATAGCCGTGGTTGTCGTCTGGTGATGTCCGAGTAGATCTGGAGGAGGGTTGGTGGGACATTGTCCTTGCAAGGATGAGACAGCAGTCCAGCGACCATGTAAACACAACTACAGCAAACACAGCTGTGTGAGTCAACAGTCGACTACACGGCCAGGAAGCCCCATCGACGTCATTACCAAGTGATAGTTCCCGAGACAGCCGTGTGCTGTTCTCGGCAATTCGCCAGTGCATCCACAGGTGTGCTGTGTTACATCTTCTCTCTGTGTTGCAATCCTGAAGTTTGTGTGTGTGTGTGTGTGTGTATTATTTAGTATTCTCCACGAGAACTGTTTATTGTAAGCTGTTCACGGTAAAGGGAGCACTTTTTAAGGCCCTTCCAAATTTTTCGTTTTGTCCAATTTCCATCTTCAAGCTGCCTTTTTATACAAACATTACAATGTGACCAAGCCTGAGGCTGCAGTAAGATATATTCATTATTGGTTAATGTCTGTTGGGAGGGCCCTAAAAAGTGGTCACTTTACCGAGAACAGCATATACTAGGCATTACCAACACACGTGTTTTCTATTTTTTTTATCCGTATTAAATTATAAATGAATTAAAATAACTTGTAGATAAAATGAAGGTCAAAGCTAAATTTAACAAAAAATAAAATTATTTCATGTTAAAATAAGTACAAAACGCTTGTGATACATGCAACGTTAAACAACCAAATATGTCGTACATGGGGTGGTTTTTTAAAGATTGGTTCAATAAGTGTGATAATGCTGCGTGTAGACTATTAAGATTTCCCTATTTTGCACGTATGGCTACAGCCTGCCCGTTGACTTCGTAACACAAGAAATTCTCTTAATCAGTGCACACCAGAACTTTCACCCCTTGAAGAATTTCCGAAGACGGGGCCACGAGTCGTATCATGAGCGTCTTTTGGCAGGCTTGGCAATGTCCGCTGCGTCTGAAAACGATATCATACTTTCCCACGTACTATCCTAAGGACGCGTTTACACGGCGATAGTAATGCGCGATGGTTTCTATCGCGAATGCTACTCTCGCACTACTATCGCCGTGTAAACTGCTCGACAGTTACTGTCGCAACACCACTATCGCGATATCAGCTCGAGCTGTCGCGACAGAACGTGCAACTATCGTAGTGTAAACCGTGTAGCATCACTATCGTGATAGTGCGGGTTACAAATTAGTACATGTGTTCACTTTGACAGTGACATCGCAGAATTATTTTGATTATGTTAATACATGTCACTGTTCTTACACTATGTGGCGGTATGACAGGACGTATATCATCGTATAGGCATGATACGGCAGTAGTGACAGCATGGTACTGTCTTATAATAAGCCACGGGAACAATATATGTTTACCTGTCACGATATTTAACTACCCGTACAAATATCAACCTCTTGACAGAAGGATATATATGTAAGGTCTATCAACGTATTTACACAAGTGTTGTCGGACATGTCCCTTTAGAGGTTAAACAGGACCTATCGTGGCAGCGACTGTCACACACTCTCGTGATAGCTACTATCGCCGTGTAAACGCGCCCTAAGTTAACCTACAAAATTACTCTAACAGATACATTTATAGGGTATCTTTAACTGAAAAAAAAAACTATTATTGACCCACTACCATAGTGTAGTAGTTTAGGGGACTCCGGTTCGTTTGAGACACTGCAACCAAAAACTATTATTGACCCACTACCATAGTGTAGTAGTTTAGGGGACTCCGGTTCGTTTCAGACACTACAACCAAAAACTATTATTGACCCACTACTATAGTGTAGTAGTTTAGGGGACTCCAGTTCGTTTGAGACACTACAATAAAAAACAATTATTGACCCACTACTATAGTGTAGTAGTTTAGGGGACTCCGGTTCGTTTCAGACACTACAACCAAAAACTATTATTGACCCACTACCATAGTGTAGTAGTTTAGGGGACTCCGGTTCGTTTCAGACACTACAACCAAAAACAATTATTGACCCACTACTATAGTGTAGTAGTTTAGGGGACTCCGGTTCGTTTCAGACACTACAACCAAAAACTATTATTGACCCACTACCATAGTGTAGTAGTTTAGGGGACTCCGGTTCGTTTGAGACACTGCAACCAAAAACTATTATTGACCCACTACCATAGTGTAGTAGTGTAGGGGACTCCGGTTCGTTTGAGACATTACAACCAAAAACTATTATTGACCCACTACCATAGTGTAGTAGTTTAGGGGACTCCAGTTCGTTTGAGACACTGCAACCAAAAACTATTATTGACCCACTACCATAGTGTAGTAGTGTAGGGGACTCCGGTTCGTTTGAGACACTGCAACCAAAAACTATTATTGACCCACTACCATAGTGTAGTAGTTTAGGGGACTCCAGTTCGTTTGAGACATTACAACCAAAAACTATTATTGACCCACTACCATAGTGTAGTAGTGTAGGGGACTCCGGTTCGTTTGAGACACTGCAACCAAAAACTATTATTGACCCACTACCATAGTGTAGTAGTTTAGGGGACTCCAGTTCGTTTGAGACACTGCAACCAAAAACTATTATTGACCCACTACCATAGTGTAGTAGTGTAGGGGACTCCGGTTCGTTTGAGACACTGCAACCAAAAACTATTATTGACCCACTACCATAGTGTAGTAGTTTAGGGGACTCCAGTTCGTTTGAGACACTGCAACCAAAAACTATTATTGACCCACTACCATAGTGTAGTAGTGTAGGGGACTCCGGTTCGTTTGAGACACTGCAACCAAAAACTATTATTGACCCACTACCATAGTGTAGTAGTTTAGGGGACTCCAGTTCGTTTGAGACACTGCAACCAAAAACTATTATTGACCCACTACCATAGTGTAGTAGTGTAGGGGACTCCGGTTCGTTTGAGACACTGCAACCAAAAACTATTATTGACCCACTACCATAGTGTAGTAGTTTAGGGGACTCCAGTTCGTTTGAGACACTGCAACCAAAAACTATTATTGACCCACTACCATAGTGTAGTAGTGTAGGGGACTCCGGTTCGTTTGAGACACTGCAACCAAAAACTATTATTGACCCACTACCATAGTGTAGTAGTTTAGGGGACTCCGGTTCGTTTGAGACATTACAACCAAAAACTATTATTGACCCACTACCATAGTGTAGTAGTTTAGGGGACTCCAGTTCGTTTGAGACACTGCAACCAAAAACTATTATTGACCCACTACCATAGTGTAGTAGTTTAGGGGACTCCAGTTCGTTTGAGACATTACAACCAAAAACTATTATTGACCCACTACCATAGTGTAGTAGTGTAGGGGACTCCGGTTCGTTTGAGACACTGCAACCAAAAACTATTATTGACCCACTACCATAGTGTAGTAGTTTAGGGGACTCCAGTTCGTTTGAGACACTGCAACCAAAAACTATTATTGACCCACTACCATAGTGTAGTAGTTTAGGGGACTCCGGTTCGTTTGAGACACTGCAACCAAAAACTATTATTGACCCACTACTATAGTGTAGTAGTTTAGGGGACTCCAGTTCGTTTGAGACACTACAACCAAAAACTATTGGCGCAAGCTCATTCGCAGTAACCATGACCTCAACTTGCTTACGAATAACTTGTCGACAGTCTATTAGCGGTTCATTCTCACTTTTCGAATCAAACCTTTGAAAAACCACCTCATGTATGACTTCCCCCCTCCTAAATATGCCATGTATCACAAGCGTTTTATACTTAATTTCGTTTTACTTTTTGATTAAATTGAAGTGTTACGTATATGTTATCTAAGAATGACATTATTTCATTTGTTATTAATTTGAATAAAAACAGGGGATTGGTGTGCTGGCAATGTTTAGTTTGTTCGAGGCGGAGGAATATCCTGGAAGTAGAACTTGGAAAATTCTTCGTTCTATAACATAATACAGTATAAAACTACGAATTTATTACAGTCGTGATTTTTAAATCGATTAACAATAGCTTACAATGTGCTAGTTTGCATGAATTTAATATAATACTCAGGAATTTCAGTGATAGTCGCCTATTTGATAGCACTATTTCGCTCAGTCTTTAGAAATGTGTTTCTTTAGTATTTGTCTTTAGTTCCTAACAAAATTTCACGTTAATGTTTTGTTCGCGATTCATGATTTATAGTACCTACACTTCAAAATACACGTTCAACTGTAGCTGAATGAGGCATGAATGCAACGAACAATGTGAAACTTGTGTGAATGTACAATGATTGACAAAAGTATTCGCCCTCGTGCATTTACAATTATAAAGTGTATAATATCCCATGTTCCGCTCATAGATACACAATTATATTACATTACAACAGATGAAATAATTAACGTCATCCTACGATATACGCGCAACAGCTCCATAATCGAACAAGCACGCTAAATTCTCAAATTATGATACGTCGCTTGGGATGCCTGGACAAAAGTATTCATCTGCCTGACGTTTACAAGTTCTGCGGCGTCAGTTGAGTTCCGTATTCAGATAGCGAAGGTTCGACCTGCTGCAGTGGAACAGTGTCGTGAGATGGGGAGAAAAATTTAGGAAACATACTTTGAAGAAAGAGTAACTATAACAAGACTTAGATCAGAAGGAAAATAATTCTCCGATATCGCAACAATTCTGACAAGAAGTTTGAGCGATAAAAGTGTTGTACAAATATTTCAAGATCAAACAGTGCTCACCAACAAGGAAAGAAGTGGTCGTTCGCAGAAGCTATCACACAGATTTCTTCACGGCCTGCACGAAGTGTAGCGAATTTGGTCTTTATATCTCTCGTTTCTTTACCTTAGAATTATATTTATATAATATTATATATACATACTTCTTAGCGGTATGTCTTTATGGCCTGATCCATTTCGCAAAAGGCGGATAACTCCTGGACGGTATGAGCTTATTAAGACGAGATGTAGCTATGGGAAACTCTGGAGTAGTGTAGTAGTAGGGGCGTGCTGGTTCTGTTTCACTTTCGATGAATCGGATTATCAAATTGATATCAAAAGGGTTAATCCCTTATCCGATTTTAATCCGATCAAAATTCGCTAATACGATTTTAATCCAATTAATTTTTCCGTTAATCCTTAATCCGATAAAATTTTAATTGTTTCCAATTCTCATAGGATAAAATTGTATGAAACTTTGATTGATCCAATTAATTAAATCGAATTAATCAATCAAAATTGTCGTAATAAGCGCGTATTTCGTTGTAAGAGTGTGCTAAGGGAAAACTTTATTATTTATTTTACTTCTTTTTGTGAGTTGGGGAGCGGCTCTGGTAGATGTTCACCTTTGAAGCTGTGGCATCATACTGAGGCGGGGTGTTGGGGACAGGGTGTGTGTGTATGAATATATATATATATATATATATATATATATATATATATATATATATAGTGTGTGTGTTGAGTTTTGTGCAAGATTGGCATAAGTGATTTTTTTTGTGTTTGGAGGGGATATTGCATGTAGACTGTGTTGGGAGACAGGCGACTCTGAAAGATATGATTTACATCGTGCATTATTCCAAATGAATAACAGCGCTGACCTTAATACATGAGAGAAATTTCGGAGTCTATAAAGGAATATAACGGAAATATATTTCAAACGAGTTCTACCTATCAATATAAATAAATAACCAGGGAGAGAGAGAGAGAGATAGAGACAGAGAGACAGAGAGAGACAGAGAGAGACAGAGAGAGACAGAGAGAGACAGAGAGAGACAGAGAGAGACAGAGAGAGACAGACAGAGAGAGACAGAGAGAGACAGAGAGAGAGAGAGAGATAGAGAGAGACAGAGAGAGATAGAGAGAGATAGAGAGAGATAGAGAGAGATAGAGAGAGATAGAGAGAGATAGAGAGAGATAAGAAGAGATAGATAGAGATAGATAGAGATAGATAGAGATAGATAGAGATAGATAGATAGATAGAGATAGATAGAGATAGATAGAGATAGATAGATATAGATAGATAGATAGATATAGATAGATTAGATAGATATAGTAGATATGAGAGATAGAAGAGATAGAGAGAGATAGAGAGAGATAGAGAGAGATAGAGAGAAAAACGAACACGACTACGCGAATAACCTGTTTTCGAAAAGTGCTAACTCACCAAATGATCACATCTATGCGAGTATCCTGTATGAAATGAATTAATGAGCTACAACAAATCAAAAATGTCCCTATAAATTAAACTGCATTGTTTCTAAACACAATAACAAGGTATTTGAAAACATGAAAAAAAAAATTACACTACTTGACACCTCAGAGTTTTACACATACCTGACAGGATTTAAAACACGCCTGTCTGCCTGCGAGGCTAGTGAGGAACTTTTGACACAGAATTCACACATTACAATAAATTAATTTATTAACATGCATAAAAAAGAAAACATTTAACAGTCAGTTGATTTTATTATACATCCATTTGCTCGGGAGGTCGGTGCAGCACTTACTTGGATATACCACTTACGTCGGGTTATAAGCTGAACGAGGTGTTGAGAGCATACAGAACCTACATGTGGATCAGTCTACGTTTGATTATAGACTGAGCTGAAAAACTCGGAAATGAAAGAAAAGAGATATCAATACGATTTACGTGACAAATGGTTAAAAATTGTTTACGATACATGTACTAATATATAAATTACGTTAGTTGAATTAAAAAATGCATAATGAAATCATGCAAGCACCACTCCCAAAACACGTCTGGTCGGCTTGCAGTCTTAGTGAAGCAATGACTGCAGTCTGACGTGCGGAGACTTATAAATGCGGCCGACGTCTGTCCGGCTGGGAGGTCAGTCAATAAATGAGACGTGGAGGTTGCGGCAAAGTTGAAGTTATGACAAAAACTCTGAATTTTCAAACTAACTAATATTTCCATAGAAAACTCCTTTACCGCCTATTCTGATATCTTAGATGGAAGCAAACTTCTTGATTACACTATGCCCTACAACAGAAAACGAAACGATTTACTCACTGCTCATGTGCATTCTGAATTATATCTAGAAAAAAAAAGTTCTCCCTACCAAGCTGTTGATAACGACGAACAATTTAATCCCATCTTCCTAAACGTTTTGCATGAAATTAAAAAAAACTTACATAGCTTTTAAATACATATTTCACTATTCTAAGAAGAAGAAGAATTCACTCAACACAATTTCCGTCGTAGCGTAAGGATACTTAATCCCGCAAAGTGTAATTCTGCAATACTTTATGGAAACTTCCTTGAAGAAAAAATAATTAAAAATAACTGACGCACTACGTCGATCCTAATAAGGTTAACATAAATTTCCGTTAAGTCTGGAAAATTCATCGCACTTGGTAACACAAAGGCGAGTTGAAAAAACCTATATACTTTCGTCGACCGAGCTCAAACGGGGTTTACACGATAAACACTTATATAATGATTTTAAAATAATGCATGCACTAAATCAACTTAATGAGGGGTGAAGCCCACTGACTGCCTGCCCCTTCGAACGTTGCATGGGACCCTGGCAAAAGGCTATGCCCGTGGAAGAGGGGACAGTGATGTATCCAGAGTGATGTTTGGTGTCAAACAAACATGGCACTGTTCAGTGAGAGGTGGACAGATTGCTCCTGCTTGCCAATGTGTATAGGACATTCACGGTAAAATGAGAACTTTTCAAAGCCCACACGTGTTTTGAATAATAGTCAGTAAATATGTCTTATTTTATTCTTGGACGTTAGCTCCAGAGTGCCGTGAAATATACACACTGCGTTTATTATTTACATGACAATATTTGTTTTAAAAGGTGATTACAGGATTAAAAATGGCTGAAACGAAAAAGTAACTAGGGCTTCCAAAGGGATCGCTTTACCGTCAACCGCCTATATGTTTGTGTGTATAGGCTGTTCACGGTAAAATGAGCACTTTCGAAAGCCCTGCTTAAGATCTACTTACATGCATGTTATAAAATTAACATTGCCATCGGCCTCATCACTTTATTCATGTGACGGTCAAGTAAAACTGCGAAGTTATTGGAAAAGTAAACATCTTATAAATCTGGTAATTAAAAAAAAACACTAAAACAGTAAGAAATAATTAAAATTATCACAAATGGTTACCTAACCCTTTTTATTCGACGTTAAGATTTGGAAGTACTTTCTCTCCATTACCAACTTTACCGGGCGCATGTCACTCAGGGGGCCTGTTAAAATACATACATGCAGGTAGGGGCAGTGACTTTTTTATAAGGTTGATTTCAAAAAGTGCTCACTTGATCGTGAACAGTCTACATACTGTCTAAGGTTCGACGCGACGATTCCCGTGTTAACGATCTCAACTTCCCGTTGAGTGGTGCTCCGTAGAACCATTCATTTGTTTAAAATACCTTCTATGGAAGCTAAGATAGGAGGGGTGGGGGATTGTTGCAACAGGTTGAAAGCCTCGGGGAAGATCCACAAAACTATATCCATACAAATTTGCCCTCAAATACACACACAACATTTTGAATTACTCAATAACAGAAAGTTTTGAGCTTAACAAATTTACGCTTTCTTTTTCATTATTAATTTTTTTACAAACTACATATGCAGTCAAGTGTTTGTTGGGAATTGTCATGGAACTATTGGATATAAACTGCATCCAAACGATATGAACTTTGGTTTGCAAATGCTGCGGAGGGAAAAGACGTGTAGTGTACAGTAGTTTGTTGATTGTTTGAAAGTAATCGGACCACGCTTCTCAGTTGGCTTTCACACTTTTAAATGACCCTGCCTCGTATAGGCCATCGACTTGAAAAAATACGTAGAATTCAATTAAGCTTTCAACCGTTTATTTACATTTCACCAACTCTTAATGAGCACATTTTAAAATTCGTCACCTGTTGAATTATGGCTATCTTCATCGCTGTATAAAAAACTTTGTTTATGTTCCAGGCCTTGCTGAATATTCTTAAGGAAAAGAAAATCCTGAACGCAGTTTGGGCTGGAGACAGTGATTATAGACAGGTATGTATCTAAAGGATTCGAGATCTTCATATGCTCTGTCAGGTACACAGTGTGTTATAATCCGGGAAATATTCAGAATTACGACGATGAGTTGAGGAAAATATTTGGTTTTAATACTAGGTGAAATATATTTTCTGATGTCTCCGTCAGAACAAGAGGTTTGAATATTACACCTAGTTTGGAGTCCTTGAAAGTTCTTTAGCTTGTCCAACACAAAGAATTTCTGAAGTTTTGTACTGTGATTAGTGGTATAGCGGATACAATATTATAAGTATAATAACGAGTTAATCTTTTACATTGTTATTTGCGACGTAACAGTACATTTTAATGGCATAACACCCGTGGCACATTCAAAGCGATTAATTACGTATTGTACATTCATGAGGGGAAGATTTTACGTTTTAGATATTAATCTCTTTCAGACAAAATCTTCTTCGAATTTCAGCAAAAAAATATTGTATCTATAGTTTAAAATTAAATTGGGTATTATTATCTCATTATAAAGGGAATCGTAAAAGTATACTCAAATTATGGGTCGGTAAACCCACGGGGTACGTATATTTTGAAGTATACTGAAAAAATTCCACGCTGTAGAGAATTTTGAGTAACCTGTTCTGGTTAAAAAAATATCGAAACTTTTTTAATAATGCCACTGTAATAATGACAATGAAACGCAAATAATAAAACATATGAATTTTTTATTTTTTTATTTTTTATTGAACTTTGAAAAAAAAAAGTATTCTTTCTTTGAGCTATATGTGTTGCCCGGTAAAGTTCCATTTCTCAAAATGTATTTTGTTCACTTCGCACTTTCAGCAAAAGATAGACTGATGCAGTAACCCTAATATCTGTCTGGAATATATGCCCCCCCCCCACGTTAACGTAATAACCTCTGAACCTACGAACCTAATTTCACCAAACTCGGCCCAGACATATTTTAAAAGTACATCCGACTTTTATAGTTCTCAACCCGGCCCGGTGCGTACTTTTAAAATGGCGACAATGGTAACAATTAGGGGACTATTTCGGGGACTATTGAACTAATTTAAACCAAATATCCCATACCCCTCACACACCCCGTTAGCATGTTACCTCATACCTCCCAAAACCTAGATACACCACCGTCCTAACAAATATTGGTCGCTGAATGTGATTGCACGCAGATTTAATAACACATTTGAATCACACCTTAAAAATAATCCCCCGTATATTACGTGTTTGGTTATGCCACGCATCGCAAGCGTTTATATACTCGTTATCAAAAAATATTCTTATTTTTCGTTAAATTGAACTTTCACTTACATTTACCTTATGCATTATAATATTTATTTTCAATTAATATGAATAAAAACGGAGAGAAAAAAGGTGTATCAGATAATGCTTCGTAAGAAATGGTCTTCAAGCAAAATATTATTACACTGAGTGCGCGCGAATGCGGTGTCTTTGTCCCTTTGCTGTAATTTGGGATGGGATGAAGCTTTGTTTGCACGAGGCGGAGGAATATCTTGAAAGAACAACTTCAGCAGGCTTGTCTTCGAAAAGTTAGAATTAGCCGTCAATGGACTACGTTAACCATTTTACTGTCATTTAAAACGTGACCGCTTTTCAGCGTACAGTAATGTCGGCAGTAGTTCGTCGCATACGTTTCTAAAGGCCCTTACAGTAATGTCGGCAGTAGTTCGTCGCATACGTTTCTAAAGGCCCTTACAGTAATGTCGGCTGTAGTTCGTCGCATACGTTTCTAAAGGCCCTTACAGTAATGTCGGCAGTAGTTCGTCGCATACGTTTCTAAAGGCCCTTACAGTACTGTCGGCAGTAGTTCGTCGCATACGTTTCTAAAGGCCCTTACAGTAATGTCGGCTGTAGTTCGTCGCATACGTTTCTAAAGGCCCGTACAGTAATGTCGGCAGTAGTTCGTCGAATACGTTTCTAAAGGCCCTTACAAAATTGAAAACTTTTAATATTTGACTTAACGTTTGCTTTCCGACATGTTGTTGTTTCTTATGGAGCTTGACACAATGGAACAGTCAAAGTCAAGCAGCCATTTTGCCGAGAATCTAACAGAGGTTATGTGGAAAATGCATATTTTTATTGTAGGGCGATTTAATATCTGTATATTAAACAAAGCTAGGACTTCAATTAAATAAATGACAAATGAATATAACGTGAAGAGGCAATATATGAATTGACATATTTTAATAAAGTAAACAAATGAGATTTTTTGTTTTGAAAAAGAACTTTTTAATATAAATTTTAAGCCTATTTTTTTTAAAAGGTATGTAAAATGCATACCTGGATAGTATTATAATTATTTACATAACAAGATACACATTTTTATTAAGCTCTCAGAACCGATGTTAAATAGTGTAAACTCGTTACAACTGTATTGTGTATTGATGGTTTCGTGAGAGGAAAGGAAATGTAAAGTGAAATGCTTAAGTTGTGTAAGAAGCATGAAATGCACTGTTGTTAGGGAATGAGAATGGTTTGTGTGTACAGGTGAGTTTTGTAATGCGCCCTGGGGAACCGTGCGAAGATCTGTTGCGGCTGTTGGGGGAGTTCGGAATCGGCTCCAGACTACAGTCAGTCATCAGGTACACGCATCTTGCTGTTCAGCCTGCCCATTGTGACTGTATGCTGTCTCACGGTCAACTGAGCACTTTCGAGGCTCTAGTTAACTATTTCCCTTGCAGTCGTTTCCTTATCCCTCGGTCATCGTTCGGAATATTGCCATGTAAGGGTGCATACTTCGCCACTCTCGGAAGTTAAGGTTGAATTAAAGCAAACTGCGTATGGAGCACTGCGCCCGACTATATAATTTTAACTCGTAAAAAACTAGTACAGATACCATCAAAGCTGTCGGAAAAGTGCTATTTACGCCGTACATGAAAGAAGAATGTATATATTATTGCAACATTATTAAATATTAAATATAAAAAACAATCGATTAAAGTAGTCTGCATTTTTAACGAAATGTTAGCGCACTTCCATACTGGATGCTTCAGAAAGAAGGATTTCGACATAGTGTTTACAATGATTGTTTGTAAGAAAATTGTAATAACAACGGAAATAATTGTTGTAATTATTTTTATTTGCGTCCATTTGCCACAGACATTTATGGTTGTAACTGACGTAAATAAAGTTGATTACAAAATGGATATGATCTGCTATTACTATGATTTTACTGCACATTATCACAGTAAACATTATAACGATTTCTTGAAGATTTTTCTTGCAAATGGTGTTTTCGGAAGCATCCAAGATCGAAATGCGCTTAAATTTTGTTTCATATATAGACAATTTTAATTTATTACTTCTTAACATTTAAAAAGAATATTTCAGTAAAATGTTTTATAATGTTGCAAAATATATACGTTCTTTCATATACAGCATAAATCGCACTTTTCTGACAATTTTTATGGTGTCTGTTATCATTTTTTTAACGAGTTCTTCACATTGTATATTCAAGTGCAGTGCTCCATAGGCAGTTGCTTTACTTCAACCTTAGCGTCTAAGGCTAAAATAAAATTGGACTATTATTCCAAAATGAGGGGGCTTTCAAAAGTGCTCATTTTACCGTCAATAGCCTACACGAGCTGTTACATGATGTCCACGGTAAGCTGAGTGGAGAGATTGGTGCGGCTCTTTACATCTTGGTCTTGAGAGCCGATGAGGGTGAAGCGAGGTGAGCATGGAGCGGCACCGGAATGCGTTGGGGGGGGGGGGGGGGGGAGGGGATCCTCGAGGAAACCTGCTGGCCAGCGGCATCGTCCGCTACGATTACCACGCGCGAAAATCCGCGTGAGCAACCCCGCCGGAATCGAACCCGGTTCGCCTGAGTGGGAGACGAATAGTCTCTGACCACTACACCACCGCGGCCCCACTGCAAACTAAGTACTTTTGAAAAAAAAAACTGTTGCTTGTAACTACATTTATATCACATTACGCACTGACATGTAGTATTATTATAAATACGTTGCCAGAAAATAAATAAACCAAGTTCTTGAGGGGGAATGTTGCACTAACATCTTATAAATATCAACTTATCGTAACAACTAGTTTTTCAGGGTGACTAACGACATTTTCGGCACATTAAGGTCTAAACATTAGTCTCCTACACCACTTTGCATTTTTAGACATTACAGGCTATTTACGGTTGCGTGCGCACTTTTGAAAGCCGTTTCATTTGGAATAATAGTTATTAAATATATTTTATTTTATTCTTAGACGTTAACTTCAGAGTGCGGTATAATATACACACTGTGTTTATTACTTCATGACAATTTTTATTTTAAAGTATGGTTACAGGAGAAAAAATTACTTAAAAGGAAAAGGTAACAGTGTTTCAAAAGTGCTCACTTTACTGTGAACAGCCTATAGATATCTTATTAGTTTACTACTGACGGAAGGTAAATTAATATGGTGTTCCGTCAGTAGTAGAAGAATAATAAAGGCAGTTGGTATCTAACATTATAAAAATGGTTTAGGAAACTATTATGTAGATCTTGCCGTGCAAAACATGTCTATACGTACTGTGGGGAAAAAAAAAAAAACTAGCTGCAGCAAGTTGATTAAATATGAAATGTTATCGCCGCGCCATTATCTTTATCACTCAGCGTTGTGTCGTTAGAATACTCTTTAAATATATAGCCTTCGAAGTTGGTTCTACTTCAACTTTATGCACACATTAGAGTACGAACTCACATACTGGTAACACACGTGCATTGTAACAATGTCACACTTGTACATGATCGCCACGTGGACAGTGTGACAGGGCCCATGGCAACGTTCATTTTGCTAATGGTGGAAATGACAAGTAAAAGTAGACTGTGAGCAGGGATTTCAAAAGTGCTCAGAACAAACAATAAGGTACGATGGAGAAAACATTTTTTTTACAAATTTTTTTTTTTCGTAAGAATGCATATATTTGGTAACATTTTAAATATTGCAAAAAATATTTATGTAAATGATAAATAAAGTGATTAATATACGTTTATTTTAATCAGAATTGAGGCACTTTCGAATTCCGAATACTTCAGAAAACACATTTTTTTTAAAAAGAAAACATTAAAGTAGAACAGTTAAAATAATTATAATGGTTTTAGTTAAGAAAATACCTTCTATGTTTTCTGATTGGCCCTGCTTTGATTTTAAAATTTGAAGTTTGTGTTATATTGTGTTCGAAGAAGTCTGTGGCATTATTTTTTTATATATTTTGAAGGTCGTGTTTTTTTAATATGAAGGTTTAATTTTTTGTTCCCGTGACGTTGGCAGTGTGATGCCATGCTCGCTCTGCATCAGAGCTTTGGAAGAAGAGAACAAACAAGAACAAAGAGACGCGAATGGCGACACGGAGAGCGACAAGGCGTGAGTATTCCTCTGTTGTTTCACGATTATCGTCCACTGGCTGGATCTGCTTGAAATGACGCGGTCATCACAAATATGTTCCATATCTTTGTAAGTATGAACTACAATATTGTATTCCTATCGCTTATTCTACCCAACCATCCATTAATTTTCACGAAGATAATCTGAACATTTTCGGAAGTGCACTTATAACTTATCCCTGTTTTAAGGTCACTGCCTACAGGCTGGCAGATGCGGAATTTAAATAGGAAATCCCCTTGCTCAGGGAATTTCGCTTCAATGCTTTCAAATAAAATTTATTTTTCACGAATTTTTTAGGGGAATATCCTTACAAGCGTATATTTTCAATGCAGATTGGCAGTGTGTGTTTTTTTCTAAACATAAATTTTAATCATTTCTTACAAACAGGCTTTACATATTATGGAAAAATCTCCGCTGTAGGAACTTCTAAAAAATTCGTAATTCGTGAAGAATACATTTTGCTGAAACGCTTATTTGTAAAATCAACGCACTAGGGCGAAATTTTCTTAACGTGGGATTTCCTATTTAAATTTCGCAGCTGCCAGTTGGTAGGCAGTAATCTTAACTGGTGAAGGGTTTTGTTTTTGAAATGTCGGAGGTATAAAAGGAGAATCTTTAAGTAAAATCTTCGCCTTCAACAATATTTTAAAATAAAATTTGAAGACAAAATACGGACATCAAATTTTTCCTTCCAAAAATTTTTATTAAATAATCTTAACTGTGTTAAAAAAATGTCACACTGTCGATTTTTTTTACTGAAAAATCTGATTTGAATTACTATTTAAAAATTAATTTTTTTAGTCAGATAATGCGGCCCATTACAGGATGAAATGCAAGTACCGTTGTAATTTATTTTAACTTCTTTACTAAATTAAAGTTTTATTTATAAGATGTTTCCTGCACAATGAAATTTAATCCTCAGAGTTCGTAATATTATGTGCAATATTCACTTAAAATAGCATTCATGTCCAGATAGCTTCTACATAAATTAATTATCTTCATAAATTACCTCGTTTGCAGTAATTGTTCGTTATTTTAAGTTTCTTAACGTCCATTTTTATCGTACACGATTCTGATTGGCTGAGACCGCCAAACGTCAAATACATTTTAGAATGGGTCAAATTTTCAAATGTTTGATCGAAATTGAAGCCATCCAACTTTCTCAGACAAAAATGATGGCATTAATGACGTTTCGATGACGTCACAACGGTCCAAATTTATTTGGTCAAACTTATTGTCAGCAGTTTGACGGAAAAAATATGATAGTGTGACAAGGGGTTTAGGTAGAAGTGCAGTATCTTGTAGTGAAGCACTGCAGCCAACTGTGCGACATGTAGAACTCGTTACAAAGTAATGCACTTGTAAGAAAAGTTCAGATTTACTCTGAATGTAAAAGGATAATGCATATACAAGAAGAGTATAAAATCCCTATCCATTTGTAGTAAATCGCTAATATACGTTGTTTTGGTTCCAGGTGTTGAAAATATTCACCATTGAAGAGATGGTAGTCGTGATCAATGCTCGTCTAAGAGGACTAACGTACTGCGATGTAGTGAGAGCTAATTTCACACGAAGATGCAGGAAACCTGGCCCCACAAATGTAACAGTTCACCATATTGTCAACAAATTAAACCGCACAGGGGGTGTAAAATCTTCCACGCAGTGGATTGTGGAACATCAGTCTTACGACTGAGATGCAGAGTTAATACTCGAGGGCTTCGTTCAATGGCTTCCTGAATCCGTTTTACGGTGTCTTCAAGTACACACGGCCTACCTGGACGCTCTTAGTCCTAAACACTCTCTGTGCGATTGTATTTGTTGACAAGATAGCGAATGGTTACATTTTTGGGTCCAGGTTTCCAAAATCTCAGAGTGAAATCAGCTCTTACTGCATCGTACGTTAGTCCTCTGACGCTCACGGACCACGACTATCCTCTCTTCAATGGTGAATATTTTAGAGCCATCTCCGACAAATGGCCAGGGACTTCATAATCATACTATATTTCATAACACTGTAAAATAGTTAGGGTGAATTTACTTATTTAATATGATTTTAAAAATCAACACAGTCAATTTTTTTATTAAAATTTAAGTGTATTTTCATTAAATACTACAGAATGAAAATTTTGAAGGAAAAATATTACATGAATGTAACATCTTTGGAAGGAAATATCGGTGCTGTTCCGATGAACCCATATAAGAAACTATCTAAAGGAACAGTTTATATACTTCCAATGAACCCATATAAGAAAATATTAGTTTTATTTAAGCACAAATAGGTGCTGCAGAAATGACTTTTGTGTTAAGTGCATGGAAAAGTTAAGCCTCGTTACTAACAAAGTTGCCAGCCATATTGCCCACTTAAGTTTGATCCTTAATTGCGATGGTTACTATCTTGGCTAGAAGAGGCTGCAAGGTATTAGTCTCTTTGGTCTCGCATTTTCCCGGCGGTTGAGAAACGCTGGTGTAGATAATTTAATCCACTTTCTCTGCAACGTCCCATATAAAGGACATTGAGATTAAAAAGGTTAATGTGACGTGTCATTACAATAACTAATAAGGTAGCCCAAGGATTTATCTAGGAAATAAAAAGGGACGGAGGTGTTTCCAAATAAAAAGTAAGTTCTCCATTTTTAAGCATAGCACATTGAGGCGAATCCTGCTGTATGTATCCCATGAGGCATACCAGTGAAGTGATAGAGCAAAGGTATAAAATTTTCAGCCGTTTTTTACGACCAACGTGTGTTCTCGACTTATGGGTTGTAGCCACATCACGGTCATATTTTGTCCGTAATGTTTCGAAAGATATTGCAGCCTCCATCTTGAGGGTGAAGTAGCAGCAGCAGCAACTGTTACTACTTGTGGTGAATGAAAACTGACCAGCTGCCTTCAAGTGGCGACGACTGTGTGTGTGTGTTTCCTGAGCATTTTCTGTGTTGTGCCAATTTATCCAATATTATAATCAGATATGTTCTGATGGAGACTCGTAGCTGAAAGCTGACAACAGTACTTGTCCAACAGACGATTGGTAAAGTTTTCCGCCACTCTTCTCCTCTTATAGGAGTGGGTTCTGCTGACTCACATTTTAGACCTGTTTTGATCTCTCTGGTGGTTTCATTACGACTGCACGATGTCACAAACTAGCACCACATAGCACCACATGGGACCACATTAGTGGCGAGACTGTTCCAACTTCTAGTCAGAAGGGTGATGCAGTCCCCCAGGATTTTTTGTGGAGAGACTTCCATTTGCGCCTGAAGGTCGTTGTTGGAGAAGAGAATGAGATGGGTTGTGGCTTCATTTCTGATTAAATACAATCGTCTTCAGATGGTGGTGATGCATCGTCAGTGCTGGATTCCTGGTTCAATGCGATGTTTGTTATTAAGGGCGAGGTGCTCCTTGTAGTGCAGGCCAGGAAGTGCACGATGTTTTAAAAGCTAAGAAATCATAATGGACTAATTATGGCCAAATTAAAAGATTGTAGCAGAAGGATAGTTATAGGTTAGCTGGATCGTTATTGGATCGTTCGCTAGGTGAGGAGACCTTTCCTGACAATACCCTCAGCTAGTGGATGTTTTTTATGCAGTTAGGGAATGGTGTTTGAGATTTTTCTTCCTGCTCCCTTTCACACAGATATACACCATCTTGCATACTCCATCACTATGGAAGAAGTAATTCGGAATATCTTGCATGGGAAAACTGCGTAGGAACAGTATAACGTGTCACGGTTTGTTGTGGATACAGCATCAATAGGCTGTGTTTAAAATCTTTCTATTTACAGGAAAACTGCCTAGAGGTTTGCATGCCTCTATGACAATACTGATTACTACGGTCAGTAATCCTCATTAGCCAGAGGACTTCAGGCCGATTTCCATTACATCTGTTACACTTGGCGAGTAGGATTAGTGCGAATTTTCAGATATTTTTACAGCGGAGGGCATTCGTCCATTCTGATGGCATTTCTGAGAACCTGAACATACTTTCAGAGGAGTTGTTTGCAGCCGACTCCAAGATACACCTACTCTGTCTGGTGATACTCAACCTTTGGAAAGGTTTCGACATCATGGATCAGAAAGAGATTCTCCTGCTCTGTGAAAGGGTTTTCCCTTTTTGTCTTCAGAATTCTCTTGTATTCGGTGTATCCAAACAATTATAATACTGTAAAGATACCAGACGATGCCCGGAGGAATGCGACTTTGTTGGCAGGAGTAAGGCAAGGTGATCCTTTCTCCCATATTCTGTTAATATAGTCATCGATGCTGCCTTTAAAGCTCTGCTTCCCTTAGTAGGGTTCTGTTTGCCGTCATATGTACCACACCTTGCCTTTGCAGATGTCTTGTTTGCCAGTCTGCCTTTAAACTTGGTCATGTTTCAAGATGCCTTGCGAAATTAGGTCTTGCCAAATGGACTACAAAGTCCAAGGCATTATCCATTATGACGCTTGGCAAAACCAAGCATACCAAAGTTGTCATCAACCTAACTTTGAAGCTAAATGGCGAGCTTCTTACCCAGCTCAATGCCACTGATTGTTGGCGATACCTTGGCATTTCCTCCTCAGCCAAAGGGGTTTTCCGATGTCGGAAAAAAGCTGAATCGAATCTCTTGAGCTTCATCGAAGTCAGCACAAAGATTTGAAATACCGAGATCTTTCCTTATGTCATCACTGATGTTCACTGTTTTCTCTTTGCAGCTACAGCTAATCTTCTTAAAGCCACGAGGAGATGGTTGAATCTTCCCCATGATGCCACACGTGCTCTTTCGCGCACCGGTGACTTCTGGAGAGCTTGAAATAGCATCCTTTTATTCGGGGTGTGCCAGTCTGGGTTCTTATTCAACTGAGAATGCGTGCAGCTGAGAGTATCAGATAGCCAAGGAGTTGGTGGGGTCTCCCCTGATTCGATCGAAAGATGACTCAGGCTGAAAAGATGACTGTCGTGGGGGACAGCTTGCTGAATTCTATAGAAAAGCAAATCATTGGTGGCGGCAAGAGCTCCGAAACTACAGTTGATGATTTCGTCTTACATGCACATTTTTGCCAATGCTCTTCCTTTTGGGATTATAAATGTAAAAGGTAGATGCAACGGGCAGGATAGAGAAGTGTCATGCTGGGTGCTCAAAACGAAACATTGATCCATATAGTGCGACAATGTGAGAAGACCCATGCTGCCTGGGTCACATGGTACGACCATCTAGTGTTTGTTATCCAGGAATGACTAGAAGAGAAGGGGTCAGTGGTCAGTCGTGAGCTGCAGTTTGCAACACAAATGCAGAAAGATGGGTTTGAGAAGTACTATTAGGAGTTAATGAATATTTAAGAAGTCATGTCATCAAGGCATTCATGGTGGCTCCTTTCACGATCTCCTGGAAAGGCTTGAGGTAGAAATTGTCTGCGGGATTTCATGAAAGTTACCTGGGAAGAGCATTTTTGTTTAGATCCCTACAAGAGTGCTTTATGGTACTCAATTATGTCTGAGAACATTTTGGCCGGTTTAAAAGGGTGATGCGATGGCTGTAAGTTTGTGGTGTGCTGATGTTTGTAGTTGGGTTTTCACTGTCCAACCCTCTTGTGGTGGTTTGAGTTGGTTGTAGAGAGGGAGTCAATTATAGTCCCATGATATGTTATATCTTACTATGACCTCGTTAAAAAAAAGTGCCCCCTTTGCATGAGGGAAAATTATACCAATGTTAAATTCTGGGTCTTGGTAGGTCCTTCGAACTTTCATCGTTGCGAGAACTGAAGAGAGTACATGAAGACTTTCTTGGTGCTCTTTCCTGAAAATCTATATATTACTTCCCTCTCTAAGTATGTTCTTCCTTACATAGTACAAAGTTAGTTTTACATTTACTCATTATTAAGTCACTTTTATGGGTAAAAGTGAGAATTATTTCAAAACAAAACCTAACTTGTTATATTTGTGGGCGGACAGAGTTCCTGGCTCGGGCCTAACGTCTGTGCCTGGGTGTTCGCGTGCCTTGGTGGCAGAGTGGGGCTTGTATGTCGATGGATACACAGTCACACAGTCAAGTACTAAGCCACGCTTGATGCTGTTAAACCGAGGCTACCAGAAGACCACCAGGTTGTGCAAGGGCACTGCCTGATTGGTTGGAGTTCTCGGAAAGCTCCTGGGTTCTTTTTCCCCGATTGGTTGGGATGTCTGGCCAATTCCTGGCTCTTTCGCTTCTGTTTGGCTGAGCTGGTTGGCCAATCACGGACGAACTCGTCTCTGTCGTTTGTTTCAGCTGGTTTTGGATTTAAATGACTGCTACTGCTACTTTACCCTGGAGGTGGAGGCTGCAACGTGTTCCGAAAAGTTCGGGATCAAGTACAACACTGACGCAGCTACAATCTAGAAGCCAAAATATTTTCGACAGGAGAAGAGTATTTTTTTTTTTTTTGCAGAAGAAAGGAGCAGTTTGGTGGTTCGGCGTGGCAGAAGTTCATGAGCTCGGTGCGCGCGAGGCTGACGGTGGCACAGGTGGTTGAGGGAGTCAAGGCGGACGCCACACTCACATTCGATTTCCTCACCCTTCTGCTAATCGCCAGGTAAGCATCTGCCCTAGCAAACATCTAATGCTTTCAAAATTAGCAAAAAAAAAGCCATTTCGGTGCTGGCATAAAAAAACCTGTGGAATTTAAATGTTTAATTTGGACAAACTTTTTAAAGCTGATAATGGTTACTTGAGCACTTTTGAAATCAACCTTAGAAAAATGTTACTGTCGCTACCTGAGTGTATTTCGACATGTGGCAAGTAAAATTGGTAACATCGAAGGGAAAGTAATTTGTGAATACTGGAATTATTCCGTTTTCTTTCTTCTTGTTAAGATGTATTATAAGAGCGCCAGAAAAAACGAATCTGTTAAATATTGCTTGTTTGTTAATGCCACGGTTTTACCTGACCGACGCATGGATATAGAGGCCAGGTCCATGGCAATGTCAATTTTACATTTGGCGGAGGAATACATAATATGCAAATAAGTAGAGCTTCGGCGTGTTTTCAAAAGTGGCAAGTTTACGTGAACAGCCTTTGTAAGTCATGCGTAACGTAGTTACATTTTCAGTTAAAACGGATTTAACAGCTGCCCACCTTGATTAAAGTTCGACAGTATTAGATATTAAAAACATACAGTAATTACATGCAAAGAATCATTGAAAGGGATTTCATGTGATATTAAAGTATGCAGGTAACAGAGGTCCTTCAAATGAGTGAACCTAAAATTAAGAAACGTGTGTTTTGGCGTTGTTCGACAAGAGCAGGAGAACGTTCCATAACAACCAATAGTGAGTATACTGATGTAATTCAATTCCTGCATAATACGAGACAGATGCGATTTTCACCACGCGGGAAGAATTTCTAATGGACAACACCAACACCCTGTTCCAGAGTGTTAATGTTGAATATTTGAAAAGTAAAAGTTGATATTAAACCCGTTCGTGAATCTATCTAATCTGTTATGAGATAAGGGAAATAATTCGATAAATAAATTTAATTTCAGGTCAAGAGTATTAAAATACCAAAGACATATATTGAGACTAGATAAATTTATATAAAAGTGTTTCTTGTTTTATCTTAGTTCTCACAACATGAAATTTCCCATACTGTGTAAGGTGACTATCACAGTGTGTTAATTTTACATCAGCGAGTCTCCGTTTTATGTTATAATTTGGTGTCGAGATTTATATCCACTGTAGTTTTATTATATTCTGACAGTTCTTGTTCCCGTCAATTGGAACCATTTTAATATTTGCCTTGACCTCGTGTAGCACTGATTTTAGGGCAAAGTGATTTAAATTTGTGTTTTTTTTTAAAGGTGTCTGTTATTAACACTGGATCAGACTAACGTGTGAAATGTTGTAACACTTGCAGTCTACGACTGTTGCTGGGTAAAATGGGAAAGATGTTTTGAACCATGTACAGTTTATATGTAATGTCTCCCCGAAGGAAAATGTGTGTGCAAATTTTGTTTTTTTTTTTTCAGCCTGGTGTCGGCACTCGGACTAGTGGAGAACAGTATAGTGATTCTAGTGGCCAGTATGCTAATCTCTCCTCTCATGGTAAGTTGACTACCCTCTTACCAGCTTTGCCTTGCACTACATTGGCCCTGGTGTGACATTACCATTGAACTGATAAAGGCTGTTCACGATAAAAAGAGCACTTTTGAAATTATTAGAAGAAATGCCACTGCTCCTACTTGATATGTTTTAAGAGGCGCACTGAGTGGCATGACCCAGTAAAGTTGCTCACGATGGTTAGAAAGTCATCACAACGGCGAATAAAAAGTGTTACGGAACAATTTATAATACCTTAATACATTTTTTCCACTCGTTTTTTTAATGCGCCATAGTGTAAAAATAAACAGATTTGTAGAATATTAAATTTTATAATAATTCCACAGTTTGACTTGACCGATACATGAATAAAGTGATGAGGCTAATGTCAATGATAATTTCACGTAAATTGGAAGAATACACAAAGTGCATACAGGTAAATCTTCAGCAGGAATTTCAAAAGTGGTAATTTTACCGTGAACATCGTATACTAAATTAAGTGTAACATAGTCATGGAAGCGGTCTTGATTACTTCAGTTAAGCTCACCTTTCACCTGTGCACAAGTCCTTAGGGCATGGACCCTGATATCAGTGTCATGTGAACTGTTCCAAGGTAATCTGATGCCATCTCACTGCTGTACATTCTCGGTGCACGCAGCAGGTGCCAATAATCACCGTACAGCCTAGAGAAACTTGAGTGCTTTCCGATCACTCGCAAGCGAGCAGCAAGGGACCCATTACACACGTCACGTGGCGTCAGCTGCAGAGCTACGTTTATGTGGTGGAAGTGTAAACTAGAAAGCAAGAGTTCAATACACAGAAAATTCCAGCTTACCTTGCAACAGTTCACCTCACACAGATGTTCGATATTAATATTAACTTGACACACATACTAAATTTTTGCAATATTTCTATCGGTGAGTCATATTGTAAGATTATAGACCCTTTCATGTAAACTTCCTACTTTTAGATGGACAGTGTGTGGTAACATGTGTAGTGAGAGCATACCATTACTGCGACGTAAATGCAGTTGAACCTTGCACATTCATCCTGGACATGCACCTTGCACCTTGCACTATGCACCTTGCACGTGCACCTTGCACTATGCACCTTGCACTATGCACCTTGAACCTTGAACTTTGCACTTCCCCCTTCCTCCTCTGTATGGAGATTTGAGGAGTTGTTTTGGCGAGTGTGGTGGGTCGGAGTGCTTCCAGAATGGGCTTGAAGCGACTAGGGGCCGGGATAGTTCTGGGTTCGATCCCTGTTGAGGGTGATTGGATTTTATTTGCATAATTGCGCACTTGTGCAATTAAACATAATTAGTAGTTGTGTTATGTCGACTCTTCGGCTGCCAGAGTGTGACTGAGGTGTTGTATCTTAGACATCTGGTCACAAGTGGGAGTTGTAGGGGAAGGGGAGAGAGGGGAGTGCACATATATAGGGGATGTGGTGGGTCTAGGACGAATACATGAAATTAGATTATTAAATCGCTTAATGAATAATAAGTACACACTTTCATAATTACCACAATTACTTATTATGCACAATGGATTATTTAGTTGTATAATGGTATGGCAGCGAAAGCAGGTCTCGTTGTCAGCTCTGTATGGTCCTTTGAGGTTCCCGCAATGACAGGTAGCACGGGCTGGCTGTAGTAGGATGTAGAACCGGAGGTAGACCTTGTCTCCATCGTCCCAGGAGATCGTGGGTTGACAGACCTTGGCTGCTCCACATCCCATTCCATGCTAAGCTGTCTGCAAAGATCCAGACCTTCAGAATGTTTCACACGGTCAACCCGCAAGTCCATAGGTCCATCAGGTGTTGCTTGTACCTTATCTAATAAGTATTCTTGAATAACTTGCGTTGAAATGCTGAAATACTCCTCCAGATCAACCCATACCATAAATTAAGCAAACACTCCTGCTTGAAATATAAAAAAAGCAGAAAGTCTAAACTAGTAGTTCTCGTATTTGAGACATTTTTCAAAACATGTTACCTGTTAGAGGCTTTCCCTGGAGAGTGCAGAAATATGTTTTTGCAATGAAAGCAGATGTGGAACAGCCAAATATTTTTTTCTTGCTAACACACAATAGCCATTTACATTGTTTACGAATCGTTGCCTCAGAAATACGGTTTTACCAGTGAAAGCAGACCATTCACAGTTTGTTATTCTAAAACATATTAGCCATTTCATTTTATGTCTTGCCATCCACAGAAATATGTTTTCAGTTCAAGTATGGCACCATCACCCAGACTTGTTTGTCGCTCTGTCGCAGAATACATTCCGCATCTCTCTAAAATTCTTGTTGCTCACACCACCACTATTTCAGACTCTTAATGGGTTTGTTCCAACCCAACTGTCATGCGATGGAAAAAATACTCTCCGGCGAACCAAGGACCTATGATTCCCCCCTTTAATTACTTTTTCGATTAAATATTAATGTGGGTAATTGACTTTCTGTAGTTCAAACTCATAGAAGACACCTCTAATTAACTCCCCATTGTATGATTCGAGGTAATATACTCGTGGAAATGAATGTTTTATAGACATAATTTTAAAAAACATCGAATGACCAGTTGTGTACTTTTTTTCGAAAATGCCTTTGACATTGAGAAGCATACATTTAAGACAATTTTGAACTTTGGTTTCCTCTCATTAAACTCTTAAGAATATTATGTACGGTTTTAATTAATATATTTAACTTTTTCAGGAGTAATCTTCGTAGTATATGGTACTTCGAAGTATAAACTTTCATAATATCAGGCAAAATATTCACCCAATATTGAGTTCCATGCAAAGTGAAGTGTTTATAAATTAGCTGTTATAATAAATATATTAATCTTTCTGCTACAGCACATTTAATTTGCAGTTAAGTTAAATAATAGTTTATTCCACACTCTCATTAATTATTTGAAATGAAAACTAAAGAATTATATTCCCTGGTCTGTGTGGAGATTCCGAGACATCTCTTCTTGCAATATGCTTTTCATTGCATCGACAATGGGGTGGCAAAACTAATTGGGTGACCTACTTTCAAGGCATGGCAAGTTCTCTATGAAAATCTAGTCCAGATCGAAATGGAAAATGTTTTGGTTATATTCAACAAGCCTCCGTACACTTGTTACCTTTTTAGATATTTCAAAATTGTACCTTTGCGACTTCCTTTATAATTACATGAAACAGAAATTTCCTCAGCGAACCTTGCATCCTATACTGTGATACTGATAGTTTAATATATGAAATTCACTGTCATGATGTATACAAGAGTATTTCCTATGATTTGGCTGCATGTTTCAATACTTCTAACTATGCACCATGTAATGTGCAAAATTTTTCGTTTATGAACAGAGGCATTACAGTGGTTATGAATGATGAATGCCCTGGTCGCATTATCACACACTTTGTAGGCCTCTGCCCTAACTTTACTCATATTGTTTTGAATGAATAGTGTGCGAGTAAAGTGAAGGGGGTGGGGGGGGGGGGTGGGTGGTAAATCCCAATGTTTTGCAGTATCTCCAGTACGGGGATTATGTGGATTGCTTAATGCAAAGTCACAGGTTATGGGGACCCAATTTCACTTCTGTTCGCTTGCTCACGAGATCTATACCGAACGAGTACCAATAGTAGCATTGTCGAGTAATGACGACAAATATGTCGGACCGGATAATGTCGACATTGCCTTGGGGGCCCTACAAGTCCCCACGATAAATTTCCCCTACTTAACAATATCAACCATCCACAATATCTGCTTCAACATCTGTCAACCACCACATGTACCATCTACATCTGCTGCGAGGGTCTATCCACAGTCTCCATTTAGCTTCAACATCTGTCAACCACCACATGTACCATCTACATCTGCTGCGAGGGTCTATCCACAGTCTCCATTTAGCTTCAATGTAAACAACGTTCGCCTGGTGTGAGAGCAGTTACACCATCTACCGACTTCGAAGGGGAGACTGTCTCACTGCGAGGCCTCATCTCCAAACATGTCAGCCACCAAATGCGATGCCAGTTTTCCTGCTTCGCCACATGTGGGTTAAATCCAAAACACAGTCATCATTCATCAGCGAGGTCAGCATTTCTGATTCGCCATCATTATTCATCAGCAAGGACAGTTTTCTTGTCTCGCCTTTCAATGGAGAATTGGTCCTCCAGCGTGGAAGGGGATCGCCCATGAAAGAAGAAAAGTGCTACCTCATGTGAGTGTAAACAAAACAGTTGGGAAGGACAGAGCTCCTGTAAATGAAGAAAGTGGCATAAGAAGATTGTGTTTTATATAATAATTTGTATATAAATGAGTATATAAATCAGTTTCATAAATATTTTTTTTGTGATTTGTGTAAATAATATGACTGTTTAATGGAATATAATATTTTTGGGGTGAATAGTGAAAAGTATTTAAATCTTATGGCGCCATGTTTGATTTATATTTACCTTATATTCTATATTTATTGCATCAGGGAGGTTACACATAAAATTTTAGCTAACGGCATACAAAGTGTTGGGGATAAATGTGCACTAAGTCTTTTTTTAATAATAAACACTTTTAATTTAAACACAATGAAGATCTATTAATTTTTTAACTTTCAATACTGTTGGATATATGAATTTTCCACAATCCAATGTGGTAGCAGGGGCAAAATCCCTTGATGCTACCACAATTGCACGAATATTCATTGTGAAATTAAATAATTCATTGTAATTAGATAATATAATTAATTTAATCACACATTCATCTTAGACCCACCCCCTTCCTTATGCATGCGCACTACTCCCCTCCTCTCTGCCCCTCCCCAAACCCTTCCCTCCCCAGCCCCCCTCCCCTTCCCCTCCGCCCCTCCCCTCCCCTCCTCACCCAACCTCCTCCCCCTCCTCCCCTCCTCACCCAACCTCCTCCCCCTCCTATCCCCACCCAACCTCCTCCCCCTCCTCTCCCCACCCAACCTCCTCTCCCCACCCAACCTCCTCCCCCTCCTCTCCCCACCCAACCTCCTCTCCCCACCCAACCTCCTCTCCCTCCTCTCCCCACCCAACCTCCTCTCCCTCCTCTCCCCACCCAACCTCCTCTCCCCACCCAACCTCCTCCCCCTCCAACCTCCTCCCCCAACCCCCTCCTCCCAACCTCCTCCCTCCTCTCCCCTCCCAACCTCCTCCCTCCTCTCCCCTCCCAACCTCCTCCCTCCTCTCCCCTCCCAACCTCCTCCCTCCTCTCCCCTCCCAACCTCCTCCCTCCTCTCCCCTCCCAACCTCCTCCCTCCTCTCCCCTCCCAACCTCCTCCCTCCTCTCCCCTCCCAACCTCCTCATTTGTGATCAGACTGTCAAAGGGACGACACTTTAGTCTCTCTCCGGCAGCCTAAGAGTCAACGTGTGCAATTACTCTCATTGTGCAATTATTAATTATGTCTAATTGTGCACGTGCATAAATACACAAATAAAATAATTACTCACAATGGTGATCGAACCCAATACCACCCCAGCCACCGGTCGCTGCAAGCCCATCCTGGCTGCACTGCAACTCCTCAATTCTCTGGGCACGGGGAAGTGGGACAGGATAGTGGGAGGTTTGGGGGGGGGGGGTATGTGCAAGTGCAAGGTGCACGTGCCAGGCGCAACTGCATTCATGTCGCAGTAATGGTACACTCTCACTACAAAGTGTCATAAACTAACAATGTTTCATATACAAAATCCTGTATCACCTGATGCGTGATCGATTGAAAGTGTACTTGATGTTAGCTATTCTGACAGCCCTGCCGTCAGTTGAGGAATACGCCAACAGGAAAGTGTTCTTGGATACGTCTTAGCAAAACAGGTGTTATTAATGGGCCCGCGGTGGCTGAACGGTTAGCCTGCTCGTCTCCCACCAGGGCGAACTGGGTTCAATCCCCTGCCGGGCCACTCCCAGATGTTTGAATGTGGAAGATTCCACGAATAAGCTTGGGAAATAAATTGAACTAATTTGCCAAAGTCGTAAATGACATAACATGTTTCCTTGTCGACTTTAGAAGTGCTTATTTAAGCGCGTTGGCCACGGGAAAATGTGTTATTTTAAATTTGAACTGTACATTGGTCAACTTGTGGGGATTATCTGAGACTGCCTTATCATCCCCAGATACAATATTTTTAGACTGCATGGTTTTTGCTAAGGGACGAGTCAGTCAAAATTTTACCATTTTTGTAATGAATAAGCCAAACTATTTTCAGAAAATTTAAAAAGAGCAGCGGAAAGATTTAGCCTTGATTAATTTTAAGGTATGTTCAGCCAAAGTTATTTTATAATAATTTAAGCTGCGGCCAAAAGAAATATAAAAAATTTTTCTTTATTTATTCAGCAATTTCTTAAAATTGTAAAAAAATTTCCTCGTACAGTGAAAGTAGCTGCTGCCATCATTTTGTAGTGTGAATTGTAGTACTTCTGTACGTAAGATGGTTTTCATTGTTTGTACTTCTATAAAACAGTAAAATTATTATCTTGACGTGTCATTTTAAATGTTGATGTATCAATTTGCAAAAAATGTAGTCGCAGGTAGTCTAAAATTAGAACAGTATGTCTGTGGAACAACTGTAAAATGACATATTTCCCCGTGGCCAACGCCAATCAAGTGCGAGTGTCTGCTGTACGAGCATACCTCGAGGGTAAGTTGCAGAGAGGAAGGAGAGAGAGTGAAGTGTAGTGGGCGGTGGCAGGGTCCAGTGATGGCGGGCACATTCGGCATGGTGATCGGCGACCGGCAGCTGCAGAAGATGGGCGTGAAGAACGAGATTTTTGGCCTGATGATCAGCATGTTGGTGGGCTTTCTTTACGGCCTGGTGGCCGGCTGCGTCGACCAGGCGAAGTGGCCAACCCAGGAGATGCTGGAGAGGTGATCATCACTCCCCATTTGTCCCAGTGGAACAGACACTGGCCTCTCCGTCCTCCCCTCCAGGTGGCCGATAACTATTACAAGGTCATACCTCGAGCACTACTTTCTAATTTTTACTTTAACCCTCACAAAGCCGGAGCTAAATCAGCTGTTTGATCTTCAAGGTCCACCGGGAACTTTGCAATTTTTTAAACAGCCATGCTGTCCGAAATATTGAAATAAACACTACACTAAACTACTCGCTCACACAACTAACTATCGCGCACTCTCTTGTCCTTCTTTCACGTGGAAATTAAGCAGGACAGTGCCCCATTATCTGCATTCGCGGCCCAGTGCGCTCGAGTGTGTGTGGACTTAGTTCTGGGGAATATCCGGTAACCAGAATCATTCCCCGCCAGGTGCAGAAAGCGTAGTCAATCCACACTGCAGTCATTCGTTACTGTTCTCATTTACACACACATCCATCGAAAGGGGCCGTGGTGCAGTAGCGGCTAGAACGCTCGTCTCCCATCAAGGAGAACCGGGTTCGATTCCCGGCGGGGCTTCTTCTTGGGGATGCCTGCCGTTTCCCTCCCGCCATTGCATCCCGGCGCTTCTCCGTACTCACCTTCATCACACTCGTCGGCTCTCGAGACATCTCTCCAACCATAATGCCAGAGTGGGTACTGATGGCGGATACTTTGGCGATGCAGTGCGCCAGCGGGTTGTCCTGAGAGTAAGGATGCTACAGTATTCCTCACGTCGTGGAAACTATTGGTAAACTGCAGTTTAAACTGTCCCGGGTTTAAATAGTTTTAGCCATTGGTTTCAATTTCGGAAAGAGATTTTCCTGAAATCATTGAATATTGAAGCAATTTATAATTTCCCCGACAAATACCTTTAATATATGTATTTTTTGTTAGCCCTCATTGGGAAGTATTTTGTCCTAGTGAGCTTGTTTCTTAAATTGATAAGATTGGATGCTCCAACATGCAAAAAGTCACAGCAATGTTGGACAAAACTGCACAAAAATTAACGATTAGAATACTGAAATCATGCTGTGAAAAGTAACAATTATGGAGACATTTCCAACGAAAAAAAAATTGTGTGTACTATAATAGCTTTCAAGTCGTTAAATTATTTTGGGAAATATTCTATCTACAAATATTAATCTGCAGAAAAGATGGCGTAATTGGATAACACATGCTCTACATTGAAATGTTCACAAGATCTGGTGATCGACCCACTATTTTAATGATGCAAATTTCAGAAAAAAAAAAATTGCATGCTTATGACCGGTAAAAAATGTAAACAGTTAAAAAACCTTCAAAATCAGAAACTAAAACTATTATTTTGATATTAGACGCTTAAATTTATTTTACGCATTACACTATATTCCTGGTAAAAAAACCAGCGTTTCCCGGTAAAACGACAAGTTTTTTCCCAGCGGTTTGGAATTTACAGAAAATCTGCGACATTTTGCCAACTCTTCCTTATAGTGAGTTTAGAGTAAAATTTCAATCCCGATTGAACCTGGGTTAGACTGAAGAATTCTGATTGATATGTTAGCATAAACACATCCGGACTGGACTGAAGCAGTGGCGGGAGGGATATACTCCAGTACATTGTCGAGGTGGACTGGAGTGGAGTCCGTATTGAAAAGTTTACTTTAAACACTCGTCGGACTGAAATGAAAATAATAAAGTGGTCGCTATGTTGACTCGTTAGTTTGGTTGTGTAAGAAGTTAGAATCATTCTGAGACTAGCAAAATAATGTTTTTTTTTTTTGTGGACTTATTTAATGTTATGTTGGAAAAATATGTTTTACGTTCACTGGACGGGAAAAAAGATATATTTGGTTAGAGTGTAAATGGACTGCACACGTTTCTTAAAGTACTTCTGAAAAATAACAACTTAACGAAATTTCGAATTATTTGTTCGAATTATTCACTCAAACTTGCGCGATGTTTGCACGTCAATCCGGATTGAACGTTTTTCTTTATAAACAGATTTTGAATCCTTGTTCGCTCCGTGTTGACTAGGAATTATCAACACACCTGTTTACACTCCGTTTTATTTATTCATATTTATTATAAAAATTATACAGATTAAATATAAGTAAAAGTTTAATTCAACTAAAAATAAAATACTACTGAGTTAACAAAATTTTAAAATGCTTGCGATACGTAACATATTTAGGAAACAACAAGCACTTTAAAAGGTTCTATTCTATAGGCTGTTCACGATAAAGTGAATACTTTTGAGGCCCTAGTTACTTTTTTATGTCAGTATTTTTTTATCCTTTAACCACCGTTTAAAATTAATAATTGTATATAAATAATAAACGCAGTGTTTATATTCCACCGCACTCGGAAATTAAAGTATAATGCTAAAATAGTATATATTTGTTGACTATTATTCCAAATGAGGGCGTTTTCAAACGTACTCACTTTACCGTGAACAGCCTATTAAAGTATGAATATATCGCAAACAGACTATGAGTAACACATTTACATGCCAAACTATTCTGCGATCTCATTTGAATGGCTCGTGGACAAAGTGATGAGACCATATTGCAATGTCTTATTTACACACGGTGGAAATACGCATTGTGATCGGAGAGGTATAACTTGTGAAATGTTTTGAAACGTGCTCCAGGCCAAGTCAGCCCGGAGATGTACTATGACGTAGTGTTGGAGATGTGTTTGTTGTGCAGAGGAGAGTTCCGAGCGTTGTGGATGAACGCCGTTGTGGCTATAGCATCTGGCGCGGCGCTGTCCATATCCCTGCTGGGCGACAAGACGGCGCCCTTTGTCGGCGTCGCGATGTCTGCGTCCCTCCTTCCGACCGCAGTCAACGCCGTAAGTACGCCAGATGCACCTCTTCTTACCGTCCAACGCCCTATGTTGCTCCATACGTGGTAGGTTCCGAGGGCGTAGCTGTAACTATAATATGAGATGGTATACGCTATTCACGGTAAAATGAACACTTTTGAAAAACCTACTTAACATCTACTTGTATGCACGTCGTGTATTCATCCACCTCATGTAAACTTAACCGAGCCATGGGCCTCATCGCTTTATTCATGCGTCGGTCAAGTGAAACTGTGAAATTATTAGAAAAGTATATAGTGTATAAACCGGACAATTTTTACTCGTCGATGCATTAAAAAAAACAACAGAAACCGAAACAAATAATTAAAGTTATCACAAATGGTCACGTAATACTTTTTATTCGACACTAAGTTGTGGAACTACTTTCCATCCCGTGTTGCCATCTTTACTGGACGCATACCACTCAGTGTGCCCGTTAAAATATATGCAGGCAGGGACAGTGGCATTTTTCTAAGGTTCATTTCAATAGTACTCACTTTATCGTGAATAGCCTTTAGAGCTTTTACTGGTACTGAGGGGATTTATTTATGTATGAGACATATAACAAGGCACTTACAATGGCTTTAAACTGTAGTGTTAAGCACTATTGACTGATATAATATTAACTTACATTATTATGTTTAACTCACACCACTATTGGTAATGACTAAACTGGACAGTCTCCACTGTAACATGATGTCGGAGGCTGTGTCTTAGAGCGGCTAGTGGAGATCGGACATACCCATCTCTGTCGCCTTCCCTTGATGCTTGTCAGATGAGGCAAGATGACGCGCTGTCTGGCAAGATGTCCCCGATTGCTGGTCGGTGGAGAGGGTTCCTGTTGCTGGCCCTTTTCGCAATGAGTCGTTGCAATTCCTGGTTTAATGTGTGAAGGTGTGAGATCAGGCAGGGATGTCTCCTTAAGCCCTGATCGCAGCGTGACTGAATGTACGGAAACATTTTCTGTGGAATCGTTGTAAAAGCCCGGTGCACACGTGCGGACATAGACCGCACTGACACATAAGCCAAGCCCTCGCGGAACACTGTGGACATTGTGTGCACCCGGCCTCACGCGTATCTCGGTACACAAATGTTCTGAAAATACAACTTTTTGCCACAGAAGATAAAACACTATTATATATGCTTCCATTTTTTTCGTTTAATCATATTATGTGTATTAACGAAGGAAAGTATTTAAAAATAATAATTTTAAAGCTTGTCTAGGCAGTTTCCTTAAGCGGCAAGAGAAAAATGACTATATGAGCGTAGTTTAATCTGTGGGCTTTCACAGCGTGAAATAAAGTTCCACTGTTACAGATGTAATTTGCACAGCACAGAAGCACGACGTGAACACTGCACGCCTTGCTCGTAGGAGCGATGAGGCGCTAGGAGCGCGTGTTATTGTCGCCCGTATCGCTCCCTCGCTTCTTGGCATTGAACACGCAGTTGCATTTTAAGTTTATTTATATTTTTAAAAAGAAAATCCTGAAAGTACCCTTATACCCAACTGTCTATAGACCTCTCACACCTTGCGTTCGATACTGCCTTCTACCTCCATTAAAGCATAGTGTCGATTTTCCCCGCGTGTCTCGTATATTCCTGAGGTATGAAAATGCAATTTTCACCCTTGAAATACCATCTCAGACGGCGTCCGTGGCCGACAGATCATCGCTTGAGCTTACGCATAGCTCTTCGCCACGCATCGCATCGTATCGTATCGTATCGCTGTTTTATTATAGAACCACTTTAAGATGTTTGGCCAGGAATAGTATAAAAATAATTACCTACAGCGACAACTTTGATCTTTTATCGTATAAATATGTTCAAAGAGATACAAATAGTGAAAGTGGTTAAATATGAGCATTTTTAGTGCTTTCGCGCACAGGATAGAAATATAGAGTGGCATTTATAGTTGACGTCGCTTGTAATATTATCCCTGTTACGGATGTAAATTTGCGAGGAATTCAGGTTCCTGGGAACGCATATTGCAGTGCTGGGAGATCTTCTCGCGTTGTTTTTCTTATAGCCAAATGTGAACTTGAAATGTTCAAAAACATTTTACTATAGGCTGTTCACGGTAAAATGAGCACCATCATTGCCAACTTTACTGACTGAATGCCCCTCAGTGCACTTGTTAAAATACAACGCGATTCCGAACAACACCGGCACGTTCTTTCTGACGAAAAATGACTAAAATACCTGTACCACTTTTTCCATTAAGTGATTAATAAAGGAGCTACGCGCAAAAAAAAAAACCTCTGTTTTAAATGTAATTCAGTTAAAAATATCACGACTACTCACAATCGAGCAAAGAATCAGTGAAGAGTGAATGTAAGCAATTTGTTGAGATTACTTTAGAATAAGCACATATTAACCGACAAAATTCGTCATATTGTCGGAATACTCTCAGGTGAACCGTTTTTGCGAAATCCTTTCGGAAAGTAGGTGTGCGAAACAGAGGGGTTAGTGGCCTACGAGGTAGACAACACCACGTGGTATTTGACTCACCGATGCGCTGATTCTTAAGTCATGTCAACAAATCGTAAACAGCTTACTGTTCACATTTCTCGTGCAAAAACAGGGTTTGCAACCCTATATTCATGACGACGAGGTATGATATCACACACCGCATTTTCAAAGGTGTAAGATCTCCGTTCTACGAAACACTATTCACCGATTTGTTGCTTAATCGTGAGTAGTTCGTGATAATTTTTTTAACTCAATTACATCTTTAACACCGTGGTCTCTAGATGCGTGTAACTCTCTTATTAATCTCTTAAGGGGGGGGGGGGTGTGTGGTACAGACATTTTCGTCTTATTATTTCGTCAGGGAAAACCTGCCGGATTTTGTCTGTGTTGTTCGGGATCACGCTGTAGATGCCGGCAATGGAAGATACTTTTTTGTAAGGTTGATTTCGAAAGTGCTCACTTTATCGTGAACAGCCGTTAGGTATTCGCCATGAATTGTAAGTGGTATGGTGTATTTCTAGCTGTCGTATAGTCACACTGCAAGCAATAGTGTCTATGAAAAAAAAATGGAATATATTAATTCGTATATATATATATATATATATATATATATATATTTTTTTTTTCAGGGCAGAAATGAATGTGTATATTTTGTTGCCCATTTACGTTTGTTTTTTAAAACACAAATGTGGTCTTTGACAAGTGTCGAAGTCGGCACACACATCAGAAAGCCTTCCTCTGTTTAAGAAAAGTTAGTCTCCTGTAAAAAGGTGTTTCAAATAATAAGATCAATGCTGTCTTATTTCTAAACAGATAGCTGTATGTATCCGTATGGCCACCGCTAAGAATTCTGAGGAAGCAGAACGCAGAACGGGAAGTTTGTTTATGCGATCTCTCCATGCTCCTCTACGGCCCGACGTCACATCGATCTGTGTCAACTTTTTTTTTTTTTAACCAGGGAACCTCATTACGGCTCGCACACACACCCCTATTTTGCAGACCTTATAATTTTTCGCATCATAATTTCGGAGTCCTAGTAATCACAGACACTATAGGCTTATAAAAAAATTTACATTTAACGAGTTGTTTTTATTTTTGTCCTTATTTTTATCTGCTGGTTGTGAAAAAGTCGAACATATTTGTATCTTATTAATAAGTTCTAGACATTTCAAAACAAGCAGGTGATTCGCAATATCGAGGTGGTGTGGTTGTGTGTGTGTGTGTGAAGGATTGCTGTGAGCGCTGAACTGTGTCGAGGTGGTGTGGTTGTGTGTGTGAGGGCTTGCTGTGGGCGCTGGCCTGCGTCGAGGTGGTGTGCTTGTATGTTTGAGGGCTTGCTGTGTGCGTTGGCCTGCGTCGAGGTGGTGGTGTATATTTGAGGGCTTGCTGTGTGCGTTGGCCTGCGTCGAGGTGGTGTGCTTGTATGTTTGAGGGCTTGCTGTGTGCGTTGGCCTGCGTCGAGGTGGTGGTGTATATTTGAGGGCTTGCTGTGGGCGCTGGCCTGCGTCGAGGTGGTGTGCTTGTATGTTTGAGGGCTTGCTGTGTGCGTTGGCCTGCGTCGAGGTGGTGGTGTATATTTGAGGGCTTGCTGTGGGCGCTGGCCTGCGTCGAGGTGGTGTGCTTGTATGTTTGAGGGCTTGCTGTGGGCACTGGTCTGTGTCGAGGTGGTGTGCTTGTATGTTTGAGGGCTTGCTGTGGGCGCTGGCCTGCGTCGAGGTGGTGTGCTTGTATGTTTGAGGGCTTGCTGTGTGCGTTGGCCTGCGTCGAGGTGGTGGTGTATATTTGAGGGCTTGCTGTGGGCGCTGGCCTGCGTCGAGGTGGTGTGCTTGTATGTTTGAGGGCTTGCTGTGGGCACTGGTCTGTGTCGAGGTGGTGTGCTTGTATGTTTTAGGGATTGCTGTTGGTGCTGGCCTGTGTCGAGGTGGTGGTGTATATTTGAGGGCTTGCTGTGTGCGTTGGCCTGCGTCGAGGTGGTGTGCTTGTATGTTTGAGGGCTTGCTGTGGGCGCTGGCCTGTATCGACGTGTTGTGGCAGTCGGATCCGGACCCCTCCCGCCCTCAGGTGTACTCGGAGAAACACGCCGTCGACCTGGTCATCCTGGGAGCCATCAGCCTCTGCCTCACGCTCATCAACATTGTCTTCATATTCCTCACCGGCATCATCTTCCTCAAGGCACGTATAACCCCTCTCCCCTACCCACACACACACGCACATACACTGTTAAAATATTGCGTCTTTTTACGGACATTTTTACGGTAATGCACCGTAAATAATCGGGAATGCAACCGGTATTGACGGAAAAGGGAGCCGATCCCTAAGTACAAAGAACGGAAAGTCTCCGTATTTCTTATGTCTCTGGATCTCGGGGACGAACATTGCCGAGTCTTACCGAAACTTTTTGATTCACTGTAACCATATAACTGTCGTTTTGTACCTGCTAGAATATTCACGGCTCTATTACGAAGGCCGATTCAGAAGTAACGGCAATTATTATTTTTCTCCCGAAAATTATCCAGCACAGTAATTGTACTATGTACATTTGAAAGTGTACGACATACACGTTTTAAAGGGGACACCACGTGGGGTATGGCTGTACTACTGTCCGGCCGGGAAACGAACAAAAATGGCGGGGAATTCCATGGGCTGCACGAGATCAGTCAATGTGCGCCACCTATCGTCGAAATGCAGTTACGATGTCCGCCTCATCGCTGGCAACGAACCCTGGACAACCTCGGAGACTATTTTGAAGGATGTTAAACAGCTCGTACACGTACGATACGAGTCCGTTCACATGAGCGCGTACAGGTTGTGCGAGAATATAACAATTAAACAGAGATATCGAGCAGCCATGTTTGTCTTCGTTCCTTGCCGGATATTCTTACATCCATACTCCATGTGGTGTCAGCTTTAAAACTTAACTGTCGTACACTTTCTACTGCACATAGTAAATTTCCTTATTTGGGTCTTTTGCTACCTTTCGTGACACTCACCATTCTGATTTATTTATTTTGTAACTTTTGCTATTTGTATTCCTTTTTTTCTTAGGAATATATTAGTTGTTCGGCAATTTAATATTACTTAGTTTTTGTGTGACGAAATGGAAATATTTTGATTCACTGTTAATCTTTGATAGTCACTGTTACTCTGACCCAGTATGTTACTCTACTATTTCTTTGGTGATTCAGCTATAATTACTGTTTTATTAATTTGTGTTAAAATTTTGTGTCAGTCAACATAAATTGTCATTGCTGTAATTAATTTATTGATCAATTCATTTTCTTGTCAGAAATTTGATAAAAATATTTTAATTTAGCAAAATATCGCGTGTCTCATTAATTGTTATTGTCGATAATTTGCATTGTAAAAAAAAAAGACAGTTTGATTAGATACTACTTGCATTAAATATTTTGCTTATCTTTACAATATAATTGTTTGATTACTATATTTTGCGAGTTTGTTTCAACAGAAATTATTTCGTAAACTAAGACAAGTTATCGCACCCTGTTGTATATCAATTATTACTTCTTGATTCGAGATCTCGGCTATGACTACTTCCGGATGTGACGTTTTATTTTTCTTGTTCATCTAAAACTTACTAATTAGCTTGGTCTCAAGAAAATCTCCATGATCCTTCGTTAAAATGCCTGTTTCGCCGCATTTCCGGTCGTCGTTTTGAGGCATAAGGATACAAGGCGTGGCGAGCCAAGTCCTTGTATCCAGCCTCTCTCCGAGATGGATATCTAGCCGCCCTACTTTGCCAGGAGCGTCCAATGCTGCGGGCATGTTCGTGTTTCTTCGTTCTTGCTATTATTTAAATTACTAAGCATTGGCTCTGACTAACCTTCTCGGTCTTCAGTTACAAACTTGCAACATTTCACTTTGCTAATGTCTTCATCCTTAATAGATTCAGTAAGCTAGAAATAATATATATATATTTTTTTGCTATAAGAGAAAAACTTCGAATATGTAAGATGCTAATATTTTAACATTGTGCTTCCTAAGTGGCATGTCGCCACTAGCTACTCTGTTTTTCTATTTAGATAAATACTTGAGATTATTGATAAAAGGGCAAAAGTTATATTAGTACTTTAAGAAAGATAAGTTATTTAAAACGTATGTATATAATATTTTCTATGTGCTTATGTTGTCGTTTTTCCTTGAACCCGGAAAATAAATTAGTTGTCACTTCGACACACTTTTTTTTTCCTTTTACAGAAAGTAATGATCCTCTTTGATTGCCCTAGAAGATCTTTAATCTTTAATGATAATTTCCTTGGACTAAGTCACAGACAAACAACCTATGTTTTGCTGAAGAACAGACTATGACTGCTAGAGATATGTAAAAGCGTTATTTAAATTTGCCGGGTTGGCCCAATGTTCGGCCATTTTGCGTGCTACTAACCGTGGTAATCACCCACTAGTTACAACCGATCCACTGTCTCATCGTTAGGCTGTGTGTACATGGGGGCAATTTGGGGTTGTGTGTGGGCTTGGTGGGTGGGTGGGTGGGTGGGGGGTTACTTTTTTAGTGTTTGACCCTTGATGCCTCCCATGTGCTACAGTCCTTCTCAGGGGAAAACCAATAGTTTCTATGACATCTGAATCAGTACTCGTATACAAATGCGGAAGCTAGACCACCCCATATGTTTTGATAAGAATAATACAGTAGGAATGTATTAAAATATAGAAAAACCTCAGGAAAAAAAAATAGCTGCAAACCTAAAATAATGCTTATATTGTTTAATTGAATCTAATAACTAAACTAAAAAAATTAATATTTAAAATAAAAATAAGATTTAATAAACTAACTAATATTCAATAACCGTTTATAGATCAAAGAAAATTTAATGCCGTGCGTTGATTATTCTTTCTTCTATTCTTTCTTAATCCTTTATAACATACGAAATAACATGTTTCAATAAAATTGTTAGGTCTTTATTATCAAAAGAACTCGAAAACCCAATACATTTTTTACCATACATTGTATCTATAATTTTAAAATTGAATGTTTTAAATATTAAAATTACTTTTAACTATTATAATTTTATAAGCCCAGTTTATTATATTTAATTTGTTTATTGGAGATTCCAGTTTGTAGTTAAGCATATATATATAAACAACAAATTAATATAATTAATTTTAAAAATGTGTTTGTGATAGCAGTGATTAAATATATATTATTAATATTTTCTTATGAAACAAAATTTAAAACTTGTTGAAATTTGAATTTATCAATTTTTACCCATACCATTGTATTCCATTTATAAACCTTTTATGAAAATAAATTCTTTACAATTAATTATACAATATATTCTTGGTAAAATAATTTGAAACTTATCTAATGCAACATTTTTGTAACAATCAACAGTGCATCTAAAACAAATATCTGTGATTAAATATCGTCCTGGTTTTAACTCGCGCAATTAAAGTTTTCTCCTATTGATGTTAAGTTTATTCAAAATCTGTGTTTAATTAATTTAAAATAAAGTTATTTATCAAAATATTTTTTATTCATGAGTAATTTGTGAAAGCATATGTACAAAACTATCAGCACATTATATTGATTCATAAATTTTTATTTAATAATGTAAATATTAACACTTCTTTAATCTTTTTTTTAATTGATCATATATGGTATTTTTTCACTAATCAGTGTAACATTTGGTATTGTATGCTCAGGGACATTCTTATTCAAATCAACACAAATTTTGGGTTTTGTTTTATCTTACAGTCGTTTATATGTGCAATCATTTATATGTAATCTCCTAGCAAAATTAGAATTTATTATATTCACCATCTGGATTCAAAGTCTGTTTATAATCAATTTCATTGTTTCTAAAATAGTTTTTCTCTTGTATTGATGATTTCTGAAGTCGTGATTTGCTAGATACATTTTGTGAAAGAATCTGGCATCGAAACCTAGATTACAATTTTCTTTTGGAAAAACTTATTTTTTTTCTATTTTATAACATGAATATTTCTCACACCACAACGATCAAATATAAAAGCATGAACGGTTTGATAAATATGATATTTTCTGTTAATTTGAAAACCAACTACTATATAATCGGGCATATCAAATTCTGAATATTCAATTGATCTTTTATATCAAAATTAGTCATTCTTGTATTTTGAGGAATGGCTTTTTTCGACAAGTAGCCAATAATTGAAACTAATATGCGTTATACGACTACTATATATCTTTTCTTTTATATCATTATTTGTATTTATTTCATATTCAGCAACAGGTTACATTATTTTTAATTATTGTGTACCAATTTCTCCTGTATTTGCAGGATCTTTATCGTTTATATCATCAGTCTTGTTTGATATAAATATAAAAAATTGTTTGAAGAATTTCTAATAAATGTTAGCTTATATCCACCTTATTTTATGGCCTCTAAGAAAACCAAATGGGTATCTTAATTGATATATAAATTGATTTGTTCTATGTGAATGAACAGTCTACTAGATATTTATCAACACCACTCATTTGTAAATAAATCTTCTCTGATGGTGAACTAACTAAAGCGTGCATTACAGTTGTCGTTATCTTACAAAATGGCGGACAAAAGTGGCTACGTATACACATATGATACACGTAATATATACTTTCAGCATTCCGTTTTTGGTCGAAATTGGTCAAACGGTACGGTCGATACAGCAAATAAACCTAAAGTATCTATAAATTACCACAATTATGAAAGTCTCTTATCTATTTAAATTTGAAGTATTAATACGGCCCACAACAGTGTTAATTATATGCCAAATTTGACAGGAGTAGGTCGAGTAGTTAACAGAGATATTAAGAAAAATGTTTATTTTTTCATGTTTCACTACCTTCGAAAATGGCCGGCCAGTAACATTATTGATTCAAAAACTCAATGCTTAAATAATGCACTATCAACTTGCGTAATCTGTTTGATGGTTTTCGAGACATAATATAGTACCATAGAGTTTTAAAATTGCCGCCATTTTGAAAATAAGTACCAGGAGTGATTGAAAACTGTTAAAGTATGATGTTTCTAAGTACTACATGTTGACAGTGTTTGGTGAAATTCGGTTACCAAGTTTAAAAGTTATTGATGGGGGGGAGGGGGGAGACATAATACATTCCAGACATTCAGAGAGTTGCATAAGCCTAGCTTTCATACGGAAAGTAGGCTAAAATAAAATGAAACTAAATTGCTTACAGCTGTTTTTTCAAGCCATCAGTAAATTGAAAACGTAAGGCTATCATTTTGTGTTGTAACTAAATCGTATAAGTAAAATGTTACTTAATTGTAAATGATAATATAATAAAAACAATTGTAAACTGTTTTGCAGATAAAGGAAGTCACTCCACGAGCTTCAAAATCGCAACGGACATTTTGGGATCACGACATAAAAATCGCTCGTGATTATAATAGATCCATGAATAGTGAATGCCACCATTCTAGCCAGAGGTATGCCATAACTCAAGTTGTGAAATCATTTTACTGCCAATCCCTTTACAGATACTAATCAGATCTTGGATATTAAGGGAAATTAACATGTACGTTGGGACTACAGTATCTTACCTTATTGTCTCATTTGTTTTCCGTTGAAATTCGTGCTGTAATATAATTTCGAAAGCAAAGTTTCAGGACTGAACCACACACATTTTGTAAAGTTGTGTAAAACTCTAGCCAAGTAAATTTCAGCACAACTTTAAGAAGTTTGCACATTTTTCTCTTATTGCCCATCATGACTGTTACATACCCCATCATGACTGTTACATACCCCAGAATTTATATGGCCACAAGACTAATCATCTGGAAACAACACATAAAAGTATTTTTTTGAAAACCAGACTAGTTATTTCGACACCTGTTTTATATTAGTTATTATTTTACTAAAAAGTAGCGGAATGTAAAAATTAAAAATTTGCTGATTGAAATGATACTGGCTAGTATGTATATAATGTGTGCTCGAATAGTTAATCATAAATCAGCTTTTAGGTGAATGGTTAGATTTAGGAACCTTATATACGGCCAAATTAATATGTAGGCAAAACATAAGATCATATAAAACATGTGTTGTGTTCACTGCACAGAATATGCGTTGATGAAACCTCTTTTGGCTTCCACAAAATTCGCCTGAAAAAAGCAGATTCTTAGTCAAACCAACTCTTGTATTATGGCCGTACGTAAATAAATAGTGTATTAGATCAAACTATCCTCTCCCATGGTGAACTTATTTTTATTTATCTATTTAAAATATCCTAATATGTATTAACATAATAATACTGATCCCATTGAGCAACTGCTCTACTGTATTGGGGGGGGGGGGGGGGGTGATCTTGAAAATGCTAGTACATCATTGCAGGTGGATACTTACATATATGAATGTAGTTCAAACAGTACTCTATGTGAGTGTGTACACTTGTCTGGGAATCATGTTAGCAGGCTAGCTAGTAATCTGTCTGCGCTCCGGAAGGGCTCTCTGGGGAGGTTCAGGCATCGAGTCTACAGCCACAGCGAGTACCCACAGCATCCTGAGGTGAGTACCCACAGCATCCTGGGGTGAGTACCTAAGTTCTTGACACCAGATCTCTCGAACCTGGGAAAACAACTCGGCAGATATTATTGGAAATATTCTTAGGACCAAGAGATAAAATGATATTTATATGCACATTTTTAAAGTTAGATTTTGGGCGAACCTTACATTTGTGGGCCAAGAAGTGATCAGTAACAATATACTACGACTAACTGCTTAGTGTTTAATGTGAATTGTACCATTAAATTATTTAATCAACCAAAATTTATAAGATATAAAACTTGGTCTCATAAGTGTACACATTGTAGCTCAGTTGTTTCTTGAAGTTGGGTAAAAAACTAATTTATAATAATATTAGACGTGACAGTAACAGCTGTCTGGAATCAGCAGTATAGAAGATTATTGTCCTATATCCTACCTTATCCAAAACCTGAAACTGAAGATAATTTTTCTCCTTAAGATTCATTTCCAGAATTTAATTTCGAAATTGCAGGCATGACAGGCATAGGGCATAACTTTACTAGTTTCCAAAACTAAGTTACCCGATGAGAGCTGACTGATATTCGTAGCATGGGCGCATGGATTCCAGGGCCGCTTCTATGCACTTTTGCTGTTGTCAGTCTTCCGTACATTGGGGAAGGGCTCCACCCACACTGGCTTCAACTCGGCTCTTGTCAGATGTTGATTGATTCATACGAGGTCAGGTAGTTGTTCAGACTTGGTACCGTTAACTGGCTTTCCTGGGAATGTGCTGGTTGATGCCATCAGCTTCTTAGCTCAGGCATGTATTTACTTGGTTTTCGCCATCTCGTTGATCACTGGACATTCAGGAGATAAGGGACAAGCCAGGGTGTATGGCGGTGTGTAAGGGGCAAGACACAGTGGGAGATCCTCTGCACCAAATATGAGGAAAATACGTGAGGAATCGTGTACTGGTTAGCCACGCTCGGCGCACTTGCTTTCGGAAACATTTGGATCACTGATTCATGTAGTCCCTCATTCGATGCATGTTGAGATGAAATAAGTTGTAGTGGGTCTGTGGACTTTCATTCGCAAACACCTCGCCAGGAGTACTCATAGAATGTCTTTCGTCAACCCTGAAATGGCCTGAACTTGGCATCTGAAATATTTACAAAGGTCCACGGGACACAAATACCCGAGTGTATATCAAAAATTAAAATAAGGATTTATACTGTGGCCAACAAGTGCCAGTGGACGAGCGAAGGTCAGGGATGTAGAACAAACTCGATATCTGGTTTACATAAATGTCTCCATAGTTTAAGATGTTCATACTGTCCAGACAAGGCTTGGATCAATAAATTCCTCTTTCAGCCAAATATGAACTCCACCACTCAGTATTGTCTAATTCAATACAGCACTAGTGTTAATCATTTCGTTTTCAAATGGGAAAGGGCTGGTCGATCTCTTACCAGAGAGAACTCGGAAGGCGAATTGACGCCATTTAATCTTGTATATGGGTATCTGGCCACACACAGGAATCCCAACATCACAGTTTCTCGTGCATCAGGGTATCTAACTCATAAACTCCAAACATCCGCTCACCTGGTCGACTCAGGAGAAACAATTGATTTTAGGCCAATCACTTTTTTACGCTGCATCTATACCCTACATACTACCATTAAGTGTGCCAATGAGGCAACATCAAGTCAATTCTCACGTACACTGTCATAATAACGAACATCTCTTGAACTGTCGAGTAGGCGGGGTAGGTAAATGGGCGTATTAGATACTTGAGTGCCTACTTGACCTACCAGATAACAACAAACTATTTTTGAAGTATAATTCTAATAGTTACAGAAACTGGCTCTCTGAGCACGACTGTGGATATGTAATGCATAAGGAAGGGGAGTCAGTGCAGCAAAGTGTACAAAGATTTTGGATCCCAGATGATGTGTAACCTTGCGGAAAGCTTGCAATTTGATTTGAATTTGCCTTGCAGAGGAAGATTGTCATATCATGCGTGTTTCAAGATTGAGTCAAGCCTAATTTCTCATGACTGGCACATACTTGCTAATGACAAGCTTACAGTTGGCTTGAATTACACTTGCAGCTTGCCAAGGCACTCTTGCAGTAAGTGCAATTAATCAACCTTGCTACAAGCTCAACATATGGAAACTAGTGATTTATTCCAGCTTACTGGCTGCACACACACTTGCTGCATCATACAACCTTCATTAAAGTTTTATTTAAGCTTGAATGAAGCCGAGTATGATATAGTATGTAGCGGATGTTGCTGAACAGCACCGCAATTTCCGGCAGGATGTTCCTCACGAAAATGTAAGTCAACCTGTCTGGCAAAACACATTCTGTTTTGAGAGGTACACAGAATTTTTTCGAAAACAATTCACCCTAGAGTGTTCCACCAAGATGCCCTTCTTTGTTAATTTAGACTTTCTGATTTGCAATATGTCTTTGTAACCCTAAGACGTGTGCGATATTTTCAAAGTTTTATCCAGTAATAAGATTCCAACTCCCATTTTCATCATGAATGTGGATGATATTGCTATTGCGTTAGAGCTCTGTTCTACCAAACATAATTCACCTATTTGTTTCTTAATAACTAGTTGTTTACAACACTTTAAACAAACAAATATATTTTATTGCTTAATTTTTGGGAGCGCATAACTCCTTTAATAATCAGTTTTGGGAAAAGTGATGCATATATTTCGTCTTATTTTTTCGTAAGGGGTTTGTCAGTGTTCAAACACACCTGCAGTATGGTTCCTCGCTGGTGAGTGGAGATCAAGTGAATCTCGTGTATAGGCTATTCATGGTAAAGTGAGCACTTTTGAAAGTCCTCTCATTTGGAATAATAGGCAAATAAGTTTTATTGTACCCTCACACGTTTAACTTCCGAGTGCGGTGGAATCTACATACTCTGGTTATTACTTACGTGGCAATATTTATTTAAAAAGTTGATTAAATGATAAGAAATGGCTGAAAGGAAAAGTAAAAAGTGCCTCAGAAGTGCTCACTTTATTATGAAAAGCCTATGGAAAGAGCATACTCGTGGTGGATGCACGCTAGTTGTCTGCAGGGGACTATGTTGCAGCTGCTGAAAATGCGCGCGGCGGAGAGCTTGCTCACGTGGTCTCCCAGCACCGGGACACAGTTCTTCCAGGAGCTGTGTGCGGCCCAGCAGGGAGACTGCTCTAGCCATTTCCGGCTCTCAGGTAGGCCCGCCCGAGAAACTATACATTTTCTACGGGGTTTCAACCAGACATGGTTATGTTTGTGCACAAGGGCATCTGACATCGGGCGCTGGAGCTGGGAAAAAGGGAAATTTTAAGGGAAAAGTTTTAAGAGGAAAATGGGATGTTTTAAGTAAAAAAGGAAAATAAAAAAAAGGGGAAAATTTAAGGGGAAAGGGGAATTTAAGGGGAAATGTTTCCCAAGGGGCTAGAATTTTTAAATTGCCTTTAATGATTTTCAAAAATACTTTATAAAATCTTTAATTTTTTAAATAAAATTTTTAATACATTTTTTAATAAATTGTAAAACTGTTTTAATTACATTTTTCGTAATATATTTATATAATTTTCTTTATAATTAAAAAAAAAAAATTTCTGAATTTTTTGGGATCAGAGGTCATTGGGGTCAAGGGTCGAGGACTTCCAAGATGGTGGATGGCGACGTCACAATGTGGGGAGCTGACCGGCTCCGGCTCAGATACCCGATGCCCTTGCGCCCAAACATACCAAACCCTACCACTTATTTAACACATTGTTACTTTTCCAATCAAGACACTGTAGTATATTCACGGTTTCTTCGCACTTTCTGAATCAAACGTTTGAAAAAGAAATACCCCATACATAGTTTTTTTCTAAATATGCCATGCATCACAAGCATTTTATACTTCTGTTAACATAAAAGTACCTTAATTGTTGGTTAAATTTTACTTTTACTTGCATTTTATCTATAAATTATAACATTTCCTTTATAGCTAATACGAATAGACAGAAAATGTTTGTGTTGGTAATGCTCTAGTAATAAAATGTTCTTATGCAAAATTGTATTACATTGAGTGCGCACGAATGCGCTGCTTTGGCCGTCTGGTGTAATTTTCTAAGCTTTGTTTGTATGCGGTGGAGGAATATCTTGATGTATAACTTCAGCAGGGCTTCAAAAAATTGGATGTAAACGTAAATGTATCACAGTAACTTACTACACTCATTTGCAAAAACAATTGATATGTGAACGAATCGCGAGAGTACAACAAAGGTTCTCACACAGTAGTGCCATAGCCCGACATTTGTCCCATCTACGATTAACGCAGTTCACTTGCACGAGTATGCCAGTAAGTGGCACATGTCCCGTCATCATTCATAGCTACAAGATGCCAAATAGGGCCTTATTAGAAATGTGAGCCACAGTGCAAAATTCAGTGAACACGTAGCATGCCCCGATGGTGTATTCGACAAGCCAATGCCAAGCTGGATGAGTTTGAGAGTTTTCTGGAGGAAGGTTGGATTTTTCGGCGCATTGCTCGCCACTGGAACCGTTCCAACTACACTGCGAGTTAGAGTTGGACGCAGTTTGAACAGGAGGGTACACACACCCGCCGAGAAGGCTCGGGTATACTCCGGCAAACTACCAGCAGCGAGGATCGTTGCATCGTGCGACAGGCTGTAACAACTCCACGGCTGTCACTGCCCACCATCCAGGGACATGTCATGAGAGCTGGAGATACGCCTGTGTCCACCTAGTACAATATCCATGCAGCTAGCAGTGGGATCTGTCGTTGTGGCGTCCCTTACGACGTGTCTAACAATACGACCTGAGTATTGTCGGGCACAAGTGACCTTGCGTCTGGAGCGGGCAGCATGGCAGTTTGCAGATTGGCGACCTGTGGTGTTCAGTGCCAAATCACTGTTCTGTCTTGATGCAGAGATCGCTCAATTTGTCTGGAGACGTCCTGACCAGCATTACGATCCACGCTTCGCTGTAGAGCGGCACACCACCCCAACGAGATGCCATGGCGTGGAGTGCCATTTACTAAGATCCCTGCACCCAACTGTTGGTGTTAGAAGAAACCCTGACTCCACGGCGATACGTCTAAGAAATTATGCGATTTTGTTCGCTCCCCTTCCTTGGGGCAGCTCGGTTTCCCCATTTCCCAGCAGGGTAATATCACTGGCCTTCATTCGTGATATCATCATGATTCCTTGTTCCCCAGATCTCTCGCCAATCGAGGATGTTTGGGTCTAGACTCGATGGCATCTTCGGCCAGAGGCAACTAGGACGGATTTGTAGGGTCAGTTGTGGCAGAAACTACTTTAGGAGCACATCCGACGCCTGTATGCCTTAATTCTCGACCGTATCGCCACCTGTCTGTGCTATGGGTGGTACATCATCATACCATGTGCATACTGCAAATGTTTGTTCTGTGCAATACATTCTTATTATGGTGCAATATTTTGAGGTTTATAGTGTACACATACTGCTACGTCCTGTGCCCACTTACGTGCTCCTGCGATGGCCTCTTTAGGGAAATATTTCTTTTACAAATGAGTGTAGTTGGTAGTTAATGTGATAGAACTTTGTGTGTTAAAGGAGCTTGCTCCTATGCTTGGCCTGACACGGTAGAATGTGTCTGGTGTTTGTTGGTTTAAAATTACAGATGGAACCTCATTTAAAAGCCGCTGTCTTCATGGAGGCCCGAGTGTGATAAAAATTGTTTCTGAACAGAAAAATAAACTTTTTTTCCTAGTTACATTACATGATAATTTTATTAATAAATTTGACATTCATATGCTTTGGCATGGGTATGAGAAATAAGAACTTACTGAAATGTACCTTTTCGAAATACTTTATGTATGACTGAAAACTCAGTCCTAATTTTATGCTACACCGTTATATTGTATATCACATCGCAAGTGTTGCTCTCTGAATGAGTCAAGAGTGAAATCAACACATTTGGTGTTTGTTTCTCACTGCAAAATACTAAACATTTTTATTTTAATTTTTTTACTTTAGTCAATTGTCTTGTTTCGTTTTACTAAAGTAGTATCTCCCAGCGTAAAGTAGTTCGCTAGGTTTTATTCAATTTAGCTTAAGTTGGTTACATTTTCTACACTCTAACTTTTACTAAACATTTAATTTTTCCGTATAATAACTTTCAAAATAGTCACAGCAACTTAAATTTAATTTCAGTAAGTTTTTAAAATTAACTTACCCAACATGTCTGGTTTTTAACACAATACCTGTAAGAGTTGGGAGGATTGGACTTGGTAACGGTTCTAAATCGCGATGGGGTCGCGGTGATGTAGCGGCCAGACTACTCGCCTCCCACCAAGACGAACCGGGTTAGATTCCCGGCGGGGTCACCCGTGGATTTTCGCATGTGGAAATCGTGCCGGATGATTCTACTCGTCGGCGGGTTTTCTCGGGAATCTCCCGTTTACCGCACCCTTTCATTCCGGCGCTGTTCCATACGTCGCGTCATCCTCATCGCTCTCAATACCTCGATGTTAAGAACCGCCCAAATCTCTTCTCACTCACTGATGTCCTCGACGTGTATCGCTTCTGGTACTCTGTTTTACGTGCAGGTATGCACTTCGCGAACTACGCGCCTCTGGTGGACGTGCCAGGCTCCAGCGACAGTCACCACAAACGCTTCCTGGTCACCCCTGCGGCGGAGGACCCTCTCAAACCTCGCACCGTAGCGTGTTAGTGGCTTCTCGCTAGAACACCTCCGTAGATTTGTCTGCTAGAGGAGCTTCTCACGAGAACACCTCTTTGGACTTGATACCCAAGGGAGCTTCTCACCAGAGCACAATCGATGGACTCCTATTTGATAAATTATCTATTATTTTTGTGATCTCTGAATGTGTAAATTATTTTTAAATATTTTGTTATTTTTATACAAGTTTTACACCAGTGTTTTATATTGTATCAATTATCACATAACTTCGAAATGCGTGTATCATGAATCATTTTACGTTTTATGGGTTGTAAAATGGGGTTTAATCGTCTGTACCTATTTTTGGGAAGTGTTAATAAAAATTATATTTTAATGGAATGCCTATTTTTTCCCCCTTAAAACCTGAATAGATTACTTAGCACCAAGGGTGTTTTTTTTTTTTCTAAACACCGGTAACTCTTAACGCGCTATTTCTTCACGAGTGCCAGCTAACGAGTCCGGCCGACGACTGCCACATACACACATATCCTTGTTCTGGTCGCATCCGGCTTAGCACGCCGCCGAGAGAGAGTTAACACCCTGTGTTAGCGGGCAATTAGTCGATTGCGCAGTCGCTCAGTGTGGTTTTGTGATGCGAGTAGCGCCGTAGGTGCATGGTTCCTGCTGTCTGGACGCCGACAGAACTCTCCCCCTGCTGCAACTGCCAGGTTAGTTCCCTCCATGGCTGTACTTACGGCCACGATCCTTCATTTCTACAGCTTTTGCGAGAATTACATTTTTTGTACCCCAACAGGTGCCGATATTTGTCAAATCCTCTTACTGTATAATTTTAACTAATTATTAAATAATCAAATTTTTCGTTGATTTATTCATTAGACTATACAATGAAAACAAATTGTAAGAGGATTTTACAATATCTGCTCCCATCTGGGTTAAAAAAATTAATTTTCGCAAAAGCTGTAGAAATTAACCTTGAGGTTAGTTCTACTCAGATTAGGAACAAAACGAGTTTTCTCGCGGGTCAGTTTGTTCCAGGGAAAATGTCCGCCACTAGGTGTGCACTGTTCCAAAGAGGTCACTTACACATACGAAACTAGCGCTTACCTAGTGGCGAAAAATGTTTAGTTGCCCAACTGAAAGCATTGATATTCCCAATATGAGTAGTATAAACCTTACTATAGTTTATTCGCGGTTTATTGATTGGGTTAAAGGAAGCTTAGTTGTGAATTTAGAAGTACAGTATAGTTTATTCAAGCTTAAAAACATACTTCCAATTCCTTTCGGATTCATTAATTTTTGTGATTATAAACGGGCAATACTATTATATCAATAATGGGGGATGATTTTACTTACTAAATTGTAGGATGCTTCAGATATGCTATCAACACTCTCCGCTCATATTCATTTTAAGTTAAGGTGTTAATTACATTTGCTCCCTAATTTTTCACAAGGCGATGCCTCACAACAAACTGCTCTCAGAACAGCGCATGCGAGGAGAGAAATGCGCGATAAATGAGCGGTAGGCTGGCCGAGAAGAGAGACCAGACAAACGTATGAACTGACAAGGTGTGAGAGAGGGCAGATAAACAGGGCTGCTATTGTTGAAGACGTGAAAACACCCACACATGATAGTTCATATCTGGATGATTATGATAGACTATCAAGAGGAAGGACCTTTTGATTGGCATGATTGACTAAAAGGTGTAAACAGAGCCAGTATCATCTTTATTCACCGTCCAGCGACATGTGGCAGGCTTTTATAGATATTCAATCAGAAGTATTGATGGACACCAGGCACAGGAAACATGCTATACTGACGTCCATTACGTGTTTGTAGCAACACCTTTTACGTGATCGTATCGAGGTAGGCTGACACAGTGGTAAACACCGGGACTCGCCTTCTGAAGGACTTGGATTCGATTCCCGGTCCGGCCACCCAGATTTTGGTTTTCCATGATTCCCCAAAATCGCTCCAGGCGCATGCTGGGATGGTGCCTTGTCACATGTTATGGCCGATTACGACCTCATTCCCGCTACCCTGATAAAAACTTGCCCCGTCTCTGATGGCCTCTTTATTGATTAGAAGTCAAGACCAACCTGTCTATGTACCTCTCAACATTGTTGTATTAGGTCCACAGCGGTCTCAGTAGAGAGAAACGTGGAATGCTACATACTGTACAGTCCTAGTGACGAATCACGCTTTTCTTTGGGAACAGAAGACTACCCGGCCAGATTTGTGAAGGGTCGTAGAAGTAGCAAGCATCTCTTGGTGGTAGTTGCGATGGTCTGGGGAGACATCGTAGATAATGTTAGAGGGTCAGTGGAAGCGCAGAGGTGAGAAGATATCCACCCGCAACCTCAGCTACATTTCTTGCTCACTGCACATTATTAACTTTATAATAAAATAAGTAACTCAAAAGTATCACGAAGACGAATAACTATGTTTACTAATTAAGAAGAATGTTTACCCCTATAATTATGTTGGATCCAGAAATAATTTAAAGAGACCAGCACATTTTGAATGTATGTTTTACTAACCATTAAATAAAGGACTATGTCAAATGAACATTATGATCGTTTATTTTTAATACGGCAAAGTTTAATATTAATTACTCAACAATATAATGTATTACATAAAAACGCCTGTATAAAAATTATAATGGCATTATACAACAAGGGAAAATGTATCTGCAGTTGGAGAACAATGATTTTTATTTAGATAAATATTTAAAAGGGAAGCAGGTAATAGTTGTATAAAAACAAGAGAAAATTACGCGAAAAGTTTATCTAACGAAGACGGTGAAAGCTGAATATTAGACGTAGTCTTAGTAAATTCTATAGAGGTACACGATGAACATAAATACTTTCCACTAGCTCCTGAAAAAGGGGGTGGGGGGGGGGGGGGGGGAATAAACCATGGCATTAGAAAACAAGGGAAAATGTATATCAGATTAAAGGACAATGATTTGTACAGGATTTTTCATTAAAAGCGTGAAAAAATTAAACTGGTTGTAGGGGTTGCATCTCGGAATGCTTTGAGACTGGTAACGTGTGGTCCACGGAGCCAGTGAAAGGAGATAGTGTTACGTGCATTATTGACATTGAGTCTAGTTATGAATATGACTTATGGTCATATTCACACAGAGTAGGGGTTACGGCGTAGCTGATTGGTAAATGAGATGGTAGAGTATTACTGTAACTGATGGCGTTTAATTATATTAGGCACAGATAATAAAAAACACTGTGATTTTAAATGTTACAGGGCAGTCTCTAGAACTGATATATTAAACTACATTATTTTTATGGTTAACTCACGCCTGTTTAATTATTATCTATTATGGATTGTCCCCACCTTAAACTCGATGCCGGAGGCCTTGTAGAGAGATTAGCAGCGACCGGACAGACCCATCTTGTGGTCTTCCCCTGAAACTGGCCGGACGTGGAAAGGCTCCGCGCCCTGGCTCCTGCTGGCTTATAGGCGGGTTGTTTAAGGTTTAGACATAGCATAGCTGGCCTCTTTCCCTGGTTGGTGGAGGGGTTTTAAAGTTGCTGGTCCTGTTCGCAATGCTCGAACGCTATCCCTGGAGTCCTGGTTTACTCCGAATATGCGTGGCCGGGTTCATACGAAGATTCTACACTAAGGTCGACTCGAAACAGTCTGTACACTGTTGACAGGTATTACTGTACAGGGCCACTCCATTGACGGACTGGTGTTAACGTATCCGCCTATGGCTCACAAGAGTTGGTCAAAGTGAGGGCCATCAACCTCTCCGCAAGCAAGATCACGGCGTACGAGATTCTGTCCCATCTGGTCGATACACGCACGTACTGTGATAATGGACGGACGACAGAGTGAACCTCGCATGCTACATGTGTTGCACACACACTCACGTCTATATCTCATTTAGCTGGCCTCCTGGAGCACACGTTCTCTATCTCAAAACTTACCGTGATGTCGCCCATATTCCCAGTTCAAGTTTTACTTGCGTTTACTGAAACACCCTTTATTTAGGTAAATATTTAAAATCAATTTACATATATTGTTGAAGTTTAAACAAAATAATAGGTTAAATACATATAATGAGAGTGAATGCTACATGTGCCTTTGAAAAAGACTTTGATTATATTTTGTTTACAATCTGTATGTGGAAAAATACGTAAATATAAAAAAAGAGTTGATATTAGAGTTTTTACTAATAACAAAAATGTGTAAAGTAAGCAGTAAAACGAAACTAGTCGTATATATATATATATAGAGTGAAACTGTGTCCGTGATGAGGATCAACGGTAATAGGGAGAGTGGGGAGATTTGGGCGGCTCTTAACGAGGTCTCTAGAGCCGATGAGGGTGAAACGAGGTGAGCATGGGGCAGCGCCGGAATATAAGAGCGGTGCAAATGGGAGTACCTGAGAAAGCCCGCCAAACAGCGTCATCGTCCGGCACGATTCCCAAGTGCGGAAATTCGACAGTGGCGCAATCGGGAATCGAACGCGGTTTGTCTAGGCGGAAGGCGAGTAGTCTAACCACTGCACCACCGTGGCTTCTCGAACAGATACAGCTGTTTTTATATGCAACTGGGGAACAAATCGTTACTCATAATGTTACCACTAATTGGTGAACAAGTCGATCTACGACCCCCGGAAGCTGTGAGGCACTGCCGATATTATTACAGTGTATTCAGAAGTTTGCCAGGAGCATTCATTCACTAATACAGCTGAATGTCTTTAAGGCAAACAAACATAGGAAAAAAATGACTGTTTGGATCGTCAACAAACCTTTTGGTGAAACGACGTCGTTCTTTAACAAAAAAGAGATAACCAAATTAAATGCAACTTGATGGCATCGGGAAGTATTGTACGCCATTTTGATTTGAAATACAACGCGCATTACCAGATGGCTGACATACGTAGCTGTTCTGTACATATTAAACCGAAAATGGTTTCCTAAAATAGTACAAACTTTGAAGGGTCTTGCAGGATAAGTAAAATGTTTCGTAAAAATCTCACGTAATTTTCTACACATCACTTGAAGAAGAAAATAGAAGACGTCGTTTTCATGTGTAATGATTTAGTTTCTGTAACTGCATGCACTATGCTCCTGTGTGTGCATGCATGAGATGAAATTTCACGTTTAATTAGAAAATACTGTTTTACATGTAAACCATTTTATTGCAATGGACTTGTTTTATATTTTGCAATGTTGTGCTGCAATATTATGAGCGATGGTTTCCAGTTTCCTTGGAAAAGGTAAAAGTAGTTGTATACTTGTGATGCCTCTCGGTTTAGTTATATTAGAAACAGGGGTATGCAACTTAAGCACGGTAGAATATGCATAGATTAGACGAGGGAAAAGAAAATGTCCAGTTATTCCATCCTAGTTCATAAAAACAACCATTAGTTTCTGTTTCATACACTTTGCTATGTTTCATATGACGCAGTTGATAAATCAGGATTATGTTGGCAATCGTACCGGAAACTAAGACGTCGTCGTCAGAGCTAGACAGGTTGAGGCTGCAGTTGTTTCCTATGTATCAACACATCAAGAACATGAAAACACAACTCATAATGTAATCCTTTATTTAGGAAGGAAGTTTCCTACATGTGGAATATTCCCAGCTAGGCGGGGAACTCTGGTTTACCATCACGTTGTCTGTCTCATACAATCTGTGGCCAACTATCGCGTATTGGAAAATGGGGCGTGGCTGTGTTGGGGACACGGCCTTTTGGTTTGCGTGAATACGTCTACGTTGACGCGCTCGGACGCCTTGATGTTTATTTTACGTTCCCGGCACCGCTTCACTCCATCATATAGGGTTTTATGGGCATCACTGGATTGCTTTTGAGATGCTCTTTCCAACCGTATACGATTTCTGTATTTCGACTTGGCTTTTTGACGAGTATAGGCCGATATTGTGTTACGTATTCTTAATTTCTTACATAAAACTCATACAATTTCACCATAACAACGCCACACAAATGTTTTTATGCACTTAGTCGATTGATATTGACGAGAGCTGTCGATTGAAACTTAAACGAACGTCGTAGCTTCTCCTAGTCAAAAGTTATACTACGCGGAAGTTATGAGACCCAGCGAAATGAACTAAAAATCGTGGCCACCCCCCTTTTCCGTATCACGCGTTGCTTCACAGTCCTCACTCAACGTAACATATTTTTTGATTCTTTGGTAATCGAGTGGAGTAATTTAATTTTGAAAGTAGACTATAGGTTCGGAGCTGCAATGCCAAACTGTATCCTCCGATTTTATCATCGGATTTTCTGGATTGCCTCCCACCATGGTTGCAAATTTAAAGACGTATTCACGTCAAAAATACGCTTGCAGAAAGATGTGCAGAGTGACGTCACACTGTCAAATGTTTCATCTGTTTTATTCTAGTTCATGAAGCCCTAAGCTACAGGTCTGCCCACGAGGTGCACGAAGGCAGAAGGACGCAGACGTCATCACACAGCCAGTGACGAACAACTGGAGGTAAGGATTGTTCAGCGTTATCTGAAAACTTTTGAAAGCCATGTGTTCATATAATTTATTCTTCCAGCGCATTGATTTCCTTTACGTCATTTGTAAGAATTACATTAATGACTCCTGGATTTCGCGAAAAGAGATCCACGCAGGCTAGACTAAGTTTTCCTTAGGTTGTTGACTCCGTGATTTATGAGAATACATTCTGATACCTAACTGGCTTAATCAGAGTTTTTTAATCTGACCCTCAACGTTAGTTATTCGCGGCCGGGCACAATTTAGCGAGGCTATTTTTAAATTTCACCATTCTCTGAAGTAGATCTAAGCTAACGTGTTTTAAAATACGGGTAGACAGTAAGTCTTGTCACGGAAATAACACGTCGTTAATTATCATTGCTGTGGACCCATTGATTAGCATCCGTGTAGCGGTCGAGCGGCACATTTCTTGTGCGCCACATGCCTAGCAGTTCTTGAATGCCGTTAGAAGTAAAGTAAGCACTTTTGAAATTAACTTTTGAAAAAAATGTCACTGCCCCTACCTCACAAAGGGTGCAATGTCTGGCGTGCACCCTTTTAAACTAGCAACGACCCGACGGAGAGGAAATTGTTACATTCTTTAAAGTCGAATAAAAATGTCAGATAAACATAATTTATTGATATGAACTGAAATTAATTTATTTTCTTCCCGTTTCTTTAATTTTTTAAATTGTAAAAACTAGGAAAATCGTAAAACATGTTTCTAATAATTAAATTCACAATTTCACTTGATAGACGCGCATGGATAAAGTGACTAGGCCATGAAAATGTTAATTTTACATAAGGCGGAAAATACACAACATGTACTTATACATGTAGCTCTTAAGGCAGATTCCCATCCGCCATCTGGGATTTATGGAATTTTTGCCATTCTCTGGAAATACAGTGTTTTATAATGTTTCTTGGCACGACAAAGCACAGAACGTTGACTAGTGCATTATCTGAGGTAGGTATTTCCTTATTACTGTCGATATCGTCGCCTTTTAAATCGTTTGCAAGAAATAATCTCGACATTTACCAGCTAAAATTAATAAATGTGGCGAAGCTGTGGCTGTTCGACAACGTTTCGGGAGCTGTTATCTAGGATATGTCGTGCGCGAAATTTCGATACACCGTCCGAGAAGGAAGCTTTGGCGATAAGTAGAAGATAGCGGGTAGGAATCCGCCTTAAGTGGGGCTTTTGAAAGTGCTCAGTTTACTGTGAACGAACTATATTCCAGAGCATATGAAACCAAAAAAAGATATTACTACTTTCAGTGTCCACCAGTTTTAACAGGACTTTGATACACACACACACACACGCCGACACACACTTATATATACTGAAATATATATATATATAAATGGAACTCACGATGTTTCAGTAACCTCGTGCTGAATTTGAGTAACTCAGAGTGAACCCGGTGGTCAGTGGCAACGTCCGCCCCGTTCCACACATGTGGATACACGTGTGTGTGTGTGTGTGTGTGTGTGCAAGTGGTGAGACCACTAGCCTCCACCATGGTGAACCGGGTTCGATCCGCTGTGCGCTGTCTTGTGTATCCACATGTGTGGAACGGGGCGGACGTTGCCACTGACTACCGGGTTTACTCTGAGTAATTACTCAAATTCAGCACGAGGTTACTGAAACCACGTGAGTTCCATTTAAGACTTAAAACTTGCTGCAAATGGACATTATAGTGACTCCTCGTCTCTATTCTGGCATAACCCACAGGACGAGCGGCAGATAAATAATACAATATGACGATTGAGAAACCTCCTGTCGAAGAAAGGGAGAGAACTAAAAACCTTTTACTATACTGTGACTGAGTCACTTCGTCATATTACATACGCAGTTACCTCTCTCCCTTCCACGAATTTTTCGTTTGAAAACCTCTAAAACTCGCAACCGTCATGAGGCTGAAAACGAGTATGTTGAACACAAGCGGTGTTTGAGAAACTTACCAAAACCGATTTAACCATTTCTTTTTCTGAGATAATACATATATATTGCCCCGATATGTACCTACTTATGAAATGCAAAATAGTAAAATATTTTCACTACAAAATACCTATAAAATGTGGTACATAAATTGAGAAACTATATAAACACATGATCAACACGGTCATATAAAAATTACCTATAATAAGGCATTTGCAATAAACAAATATGAAATGAAATTGCAGTGGAATATCAATATATTACTTTAACGCTTTGTTTTAAAATGCAATACCAATAAAATGTAAATATTAAAATTTCGGGTATAAAAACGTTTATTAACTTTGAATTAAAATAACGGAAAAACCCCATGGTCATCACCCCCCTCCCCCACATCCAATAAGGTCTCTCGTATCGTTCACTCTTCTCCTCAACAGCAATTCTACTATAGCACATTTCGCCAGGTTCCCAATGTTCACTCAATCCAGTTGCACCCAGAACATATTCGCGTCTTCTAGATCGTTCATATTCCTTCGTGACGTCACATCCGCCATCAGTCTCTACAACAGGGTGAGTAAGCATGCGAGCATCGCTACGCGTCTCTGGTAGGCCGTCATAGAGTATATAATTCATAGACTAAAGATAAGGTAGAGCGAGCGCTGGCTGCGCACAACCAGTTTCCGTGTCCCAACATTGAACTTCTTTTCTGACAACACGTCCATCATAAACGGCGTGGACTGGATTTGAGGTTAGAACACTGTTTAGTAGATAAGTGCTTTGAGATGCGTGTATATAGTCTATTCGCGGTACTTCACACATTTTAAATCAAACCTTTGAAAAATTACCCCATCGATGATGTATTTGGTTTCTTCCTGAATCTGCCAAGTATCACAAATATTTTATATTTATGTAACCATAACATCTCCGCGCATTGTTGGACGAATTAAACTTGTACTTAATTTTTTCATAATTTATATTTATTTAACTTATAATACAAATAAATAAAAACAGGGAGAGAATATGTGTGTTGGTAATAACTAGTAATAAATGGTTCTTATTGTAAAATATTATTACACTGAGTGCTCACAAATGCAATGCGTAGTCCATATAGTGTAATGTTCTAGACTTGGTTAGCATTTACTGCACGTGCGCAAGGATATCCTGGAAGAAGAAATTTAGAAGGGCTTTAGAAATGTTGAAAAAAAAATCGTGAATGGTCTACACTTCCTCAAACAGATTTTAATGCAGTTTAATTGAATTAAAATCGATAAAAGTGCTTGTCTTTTCAAATTGAGTTACGAAAAAATGCGTTCACCCTATTGACCATGTGACTTTGACATTTGTGTTCCTTTGGGGTAGGTCAATGTTGGATACATGCGCAGAAGACGAATAAGCGGTCTACCTCACTTTTAGTCTTATGTTCGCGAGTTCTATACAGCACGGAACAGGTAGCGGAGATTCATCAGCTCTTTTCTGTCGAGTAGGTGTGATAAGCGCAATAATAAAAAACAAAACGTTATTAATTCAATGCAAACTTGACCCATTCAGAATACACGTCCCACATCTAACAATGTTTACCCAGTTGGAATAACTACGAAAGTATAAAATACTTTATATTTATTTTATTTTGATGTGCTTGCCCTTCACGAATGTAGACCATTCGGCTGTTCACGTTCGAATTAGCACTTTTGAAAGCCCTGCTTAGGAACTACTTGTATGCATGTCGTGTATTCTTCCTCCTTGTGTAAAATTAACATTGCCACGGGCCTCAGCACTCTATTCATCTGACGGTCAAGTGAAAATTGTAAAATTGATACAAATTTTACACTTTGACGCATTAAAAAAGAAGGAAGTGAAAAAAATAGTTTAAGTTACCACAAATGGTTACCTAACACTTTTTCGTCGACGTTAAGATATGTAACTACTTTCCATCCATCGTTACCAACTTTACTGGGCGCACGTCACTCAGTGCGCCCGTTAAACTATATGCAGGCAGGGCCAGTGAAATTTTTCTAAGGTTGGTTTCAAAAGTGCTCAGTTGATCGTGAACAGGCTTTATCCGCATAGACCTGAGTCTTTCTGCGAGCGAAGCTATAACTAACTCTTACTGCTACTTCGGAGGCAGCATTTGTTCATGGACCCAGTGACACTGAATACACACAATTCATTTCATCCACTTGACATTATAGCTCGTAAGAACTTTTTATGTCGACCGCAAATATTTCTGATCAGAGAGGTGTACTCAATACGGTGCCACGTCTTGTACAGTTCTCGAAGTAAATAAAATACAGTAAAGTTCTGTTAATGCAGTTCAGAAAGGACTAAAAATATAATGTACATTAACCAGGAAAAGAAAGGTCAATTTACAAATGTTCATACAGACACGGTGCAATATTATTCAACTTATTAAGCAGGAAAACTTCTTACGTGGGGACTTCTTAACAAGGATTCACTGTAAATAAACTTTTGGTCATAAAGTGTTTGTATGTTTAAATTCTTCTGAATGAAATTCACTAAAATTGGAAGGGTATTCGAAGCTTATTTACGTTCTTTCAATTCATAAAATAGTTTCACTAAATGATCAATTTACTTCTGTGTGTTACGATTGAAATGTTATTATTACGGACGATAAAGAATATATGGCCCGAATCCACGTATAATGATGATGGCACAAATCATGTACATTATTAGACTAGAAAGATGATTTGGCTTAAGGTTCTGCATGACTGGCGGTAGAGCGGGTTTGCAGAGTGTTTGAAATCCTAGTTTTTTGACAAAACTATTAAACGTGGCTCCCAGTATGTTTACGTACGGAAAGACATCAGATCTCAGATGATGGAGGAATGGTTCTTTAAAGTTACGACGCTTGCTGTAAATATTATGTTGGAGTCCTTCAAAATAGTTAAAAGCAGCTTTTACAGACTACTGCATCTGAAAACATTCTAGCCATACACGAGACAATCTACCAAAGGAGCCTGTATTGAACTTTGCCATAGACTTCCCATCAATACAATTACAGCATCACCACTAAAAGTGCCATAGAGTCACGCAGCACTACGAGGACACTGCACGACAGTTCAGAACCCTGCACGTAGAGGCGATGGTGCTCTTGTAGTGCGTGCCAGTGTGACCCTTATAGCTCCCGCGCTTCTCGGTCAAAAGAAAAAGGAGAAAAACGACACAGGCAGGCGGAACCCTTCAGACTGTCGCCTGGTTGATAATTCGGCATAGGGAAATACATGTTAATTCGGCATAGGGAAATACATGTTAATGAGATTTTGTTTTATGAAACTGATTTTGATGACGTAAACTTGAAACAAATATCTAAGAGTAAGAAGTGATACTTTCAAGCTTTGTATCGAGGAAAACAACACAATTTTTTTTTTTTAGTAATTAAATATACTTTTATTCTATAAAGTCTTGTGATCTTTCCAGGAAACTGGCTTCTATAGCAGAAAAGCACGTTTCTTTTGGCTGAAAAGAGTTTCTGGTGGCATATATCTATCTTTAATAGGAACGCCAAAAAAAAAAAATAGTTTCAATACAAATTCTCACCTTATACCGTAAACGTTTGCATTTTACCACCTCGCTGGAGACTGTTCAAGGCCAACTCCTGGCACCTAGGGGCCACGGTGACTGAGCGGTTAGCCTGTTCGCCTCCCATCAAAGGCAAACCGGGTTCAATTCCCGGCCGGGTCACTCCGGATTCTCGCATGTAAGAATCGTTCCGGATGATGCCGTTGGTCGGCGGGTTTTCTCGGGGATCTCTCATTTCCCCCCGCCACTTCATTCCTGTGCTGCTCCATGCTCACCTCAATCGCTATAATCGGCTCTCAAGACCCTGATGTTAAGGGTATTATGTACCTGCGCTTCCGAGGTCAAGAAGCGAAGGAGCGATACGGGCGACAGTTACACGCACGCCTAGCGCCTCATCGCTCCTACGCGCAAGGCGTGCAGTGTTTCTGTCGTAACGCTGTATTATGCAAATTAGATCTGTAACAGAGGTGTTTCATTACACGCGATGAAATACTACAGATTAAACTACGCCCGTATCTTTTGTACTTTTCTCTTGCCGCTTAAGGAAACTGCATAGTCAAGCTTTAAATATGCGATATTTGACCACTTTCACAATATTTATTCTCCAAGAATAAATACACTAAATATGACAAAAGTAAAACGTTAGGGATACAGACAATAGCTTTGTATCCTTTCTGTCAAAAAGTCGTATTTCGATTACTTTTATTTACCGAAATGCGCGTTTGCGCGCAAAGAATGATTCCACAGAAAATGTTCCCGTACATAATCCCCTTAAGAGCGGCCCAAATCTCTTCACTCAATTCACCCATCCCACCTCACTGCAGACTGTTCATGGCCAACTCCTGGCACCTAATAAACGTTTTTGTGGTTTGGAATCCATTTTTATCTGAGGGTCTCGCCTTAGCTGTGAGGCATGCGAAAAAAAAAAAAATTGAGTTTAAGTGTAAAGTGTAGGCAGTTACGTGGAGGGAGTATTCCCCCCCCCCCCCCCTCCGTAGAGGCCTGGCTGGACTGAAGCAGGTACAAAGTGCAGCAGAGCTGGAGGAACCGTGGTACGGCGGTGCAGCTGAGACATGCCGGGAAACTTGTTCTCTGTATGCATCCCGACGGCGGACTACGAGCGGCAGTTGTCGAGCGGCGTGCCAACAACCCTGCCGCCCCCGCCTGACATGTTCGGCGCCCCGCTAGCCCGGGGGCGGCGTCCCCCGCCTCCGATACCAGTCACCGTGCGTTCCCGGGCGCCACCCCCGACCGCTGGCGAGCCTCTGCCCATGGAGAAGGTGAGCACAATCTAAATGAGGGAGCCAGACTTCACCATGGAGAAGGTGAGTACAATCTGAGCGGGGGAGCTAGGCTTCACCATGGAGAAGGTGAGCACAATCTGAGCGGGGGAGCCAGGCTTCACCATAGAGAAGGTGAGCACAATCTGAGCGAGGGAGCCAGGCTTCACCATGGAGAAGGTGTGCACAATCTGAGCGGGGGAGCTAGGCTACACCATGGAGAAGGTGAGTACAATCTGAGCGAGGGAGCCAGGCTTCACCATTGAGAAGGTGTGCACAATCTGAGCGGGGGAGCTAGGCTACACCATGGAGAAGGTGAGCACAATCTGAGCAAGGGAGCCAGGCTTCACCATGGAGAAGGTGTGCACAATCTGAGCGGGGGAGCTAGGCTACACCATGGAGAAGGTGAGCACAATCTGAGCGAGGGAGCCAGGCTTCACCATGGAGAAGGTGTGCACAATCTGAGCGGGGGAGCTAGGCTACACCATGGAGAAGGTGAGTACAATCTGAGCGAGGGAGCCAGACTTGACAATGGAGAAGGTGAGTACAATCTGAGCGAGGGAGCCAGGCTTCACCATGGAGAAGGTGTGCACAATCTGAGCGGGGGAGCCAGACTTCACCATGGAGAAGGCGAGTACAATCTGAGCGGGGGAGCCAGACTTCACCATGGAGAAGGCGAGCACAATCTGAGCGGGGGAGCTAGGCTTCACCATGGAGAAGGTGAGCACAATCTGAGCGAGGGAGCCAGGCTTCACCATGGAGAATGTGAGCACAATCTGAGCGATGGAGCCAGACTTCACCATGGAGAAGGTGAGCACAATATGAGCGAGGGAGCCAGACTTCACCATGGAGAAGGTGAGCAGAATCTGAGCGGGGGAGCTAGGCTTCACCATGGAGAAGGTGAGCACAATCTGAGCGAGGGAGCCAGGCTTCACCATGGAGAAGGTGAGCACAATCTGAGCGAGGGAGCCAGGCTTCACCATGGAGAAGGTGAGCACAATCTGAGCAAGGGAGCCAGGCTTCACCATGGAGAAGGTGAGCAGAATCTGAGCGAGGGAGCCAGGCTTCACCATGGAGAAGGTGAGCACAATCTGAGCGGGGAGCTAGGCTTCACCATGGAGAAGGTGAGCTCAATCTGAGCGAGGGAGCCAGACTTCACCATGGAGAAGGCGAGCACAATCTGAGCGAGGGAGCCAGACTTGACAATGGAGAAGGTGAGTACAATCTGAGCGAGCTAGCCAGGCTTCACCATGGAGAAGGTGTGCACAATCTGAGCGGGGGAGCCAGACTTCACCATGGAGAAGGCGAGTACAATCTGAGCGGGGGAGCCAGACTTCACCATGGAGAAGGCGAGCACAATCTGAGCGGGGGAGCTAGACTTCACCATGGAGAAGGTGAGCACAATCTGAGCGGGGGAGCCAGACTTCACCATGGAGAAGGTGAGCACAATCTGAGCGAGGGAGCCAGGCTTCACCATGGAGAAGGTGAGCACAATCTGAGCGGGGGAGCCAGGCTTCACCATGGAGAAGGTGAGCAGAATCTGAGCGGGGGAGCTAGGCTTCACCATGGAGAAGGTGAGCACAATCTGAGCGAGGGAGCCAGGCTTCACCATGGAGAAGGTGAGCACAATCTGAGCGAGGGAGCCAGGCTTCACCATAGAGAAGGCGAGCACAATCTGAGCGAGGGAGCCAGACTTCACCATGGAGAAGGCGAGCACAATCTGAGCGGGGGAGCTAGGCTTCACCATGGAGAAGGTGAGCACAATCTGAGCGAGGGAGCCAGACTTCACCATGGAGAAGGTGAGCACAATCTGAGCGGGGGAGCTAGGCTTCACCATGGAAAAGGTGAGCACAATCTGAGCAAGGGAGCCAGGCTTCACCATGGAGAAGGTGAGCACAATCTGAGCGAGGGAGCCAGGCTTCACCATGGAGAAGGTGAGCACAATCTGAGCGAGGGAGCCAGACTTCACCATGGAGAAGGTGAGCTGAATCTGAGCGGGGGAGCTAGGCTTCACCATGGAGAAGGTGAGCACAATCTGAGCGAGGGAGCCAGGCTTCACCATGGAGAAGGTGAGCACAATCTGAGCGAGGGAGCCAGACTTCACCATGGAGAAGGTGAGCACAATCTGAGCGGGGGAGCTAGGCTTCACCATGGAAAAGGTGAGCACAATCTGAGCAAGGGAGCCAGGCTTCACCATGGAGAAGGTGAGCACAATCTGAGCGAGGGAGCCAGGCTTCACCATGGAGAAGGTGACCAGAATCTGAGCGAGGGAGCCAGGCTTCACCATGGAGAAGGTGAGCAGAATCTGAGCGAGGGAGCCAGGCTTCACCATGGAGAAGGTGAGCACAATCTGAGCGAGGGAGCCAGGCTTCACCATGGAGAAGGTGAGCACAATCTGAGCAAGGGAGCCAGGCTTCACCATGGAGAAGGTGAGCAGAATCTGAGCGAGGGAGCCAGGCTTCACCATGGAGAAGGTGAGCAGAATCTGAGCGAGGGAGCCAGGCTTCACCATGGAGAAGGTGAGCAGAATCTGAGCGAGGGAGCCAGGCTTCACCATGGAGAAGGTGAGCACAATCTGAGCGGGGGAGCCAGACTTCACCATGGAGAAGGTGCATACCTTCCTCGTGGGGCAACCTCTCACAACAGCACTGGCCAGTTGTGGCCACGCCTATGTGCAAGGGGTCAGCGGCGGTCAATGGGGCCGCGGTAGCTCAGCGGATAGAGCTCTCGCCTCTCGCTCCAAGGCGGTGCGCCGCTTTCGATTCCCGACGGGGTCGTTCCCAGGTTTTCGCAAGTGACAATCATGCCGGACGATGCCGCATCTCTAAACTATCTCTACTTTAATATATATTTCCTTGTGAGTGAGTGAAGATATTTTGGTGGCTCTTAACAGCGAGGCCTTGAGAGCCGATGAAGTTGATTGAAGTGAGTATGGAGCAGCACCGTAACGAAAGAGCGGGAGAAACGGGAGATCCCCGAGAAAATCCGCCGACCAACGGCATCGTCCGGTACGATTTCACATGCAAAAATCCGGTGACTCGTCCGGAGATTGATCCCAGTTCGCATTGGGGGCAGGTGAGCGGGTTAACCGCTCAGCCACCGTGGCCCCGTACATTTCCTTGTGAGATAATTGTTGTTAACATGATATTTTAGGTCATGCACATTTTGACATGTTAATTAGTTTTTTTATTATTTTTTTGAATTCATTTTAAGTAGCTTTTGCTATGAAAATGTTTTTGTGACAAATTAAATATGTTAGTGCAATTGAAGGTTTTACTAAATGATATTAACTTATTCTATATTTTATCCTATTAATAACAGAGTTAAGTGTTAATATATAAACGTATATGGTTAGGTAGAAATTGATCACCATATTACTCAATTTTGCCAACAAGCTTAAAACTAGCAAACGACTTTGATTCTGATGTAAAACAATTAATGCGTAGTATTTAAATGAACTAGAAATATATTTTCGATGGGGTTGCGAGTTTGGTATTACGATCGTACGACACTCAGCCTCCCTCCTTTCCCAACTCACCCAGATTCATTTGTTAATAATGAGGGCAGCGTAACGTATGATTGCGAAGTTAAGGCATCACATTCGCTTTCTCTTAGTAATATATATTTTTAAAAAATCTCAAAACATATAATGGAACTCAAAAAGAAAACTTATGAAAACTCGGTTCAGCCGAAAAATTGAAAAAAAAATTGTTTGGCTAGAGCCACCTAGTGTTTATCAGATAAACTATGTTCCACTGAAAATAATACTTAGTCTTTACGTTCTTCCAGTTCACTGTAAAATTTTCTTCAGTTAACTTCCTAAACACTAATGAAAGATTTTTATTTAGATATAGGTTGAAAAATTTACAATACGTTAGGCTGCAAATGTAGAAATGTTACTTACATTATATACTGGTGGAAATTTTAATACGATTTCTATTCTTCCCAGAACAAATGCAGGAAATATACCTGGATGTATGGGAAATAAATGTTTTCTGCTCATGCTTTTTCAGTTCACGTATACCGTGGTGTGGTAAACTTGCAAACAATTGCTTAGAGCGTTCTCTTACTTGTGAACATGCGCCTAATTGCATCAGGGCAAAGGCCCATGACCGTGGTGTTGTAACCAGTTGCCAGGAGTAACACAGTTGGTGGGAGGGATTCCCCTGCCCCTCTGATATTGCCGAGGAGCAGCTGGAGAGGCTGGAGGAAACATGGGACTCTCTTAGTGTGCTGCGTGTAAACCAGGAGCTTTTCAGATCGTTTACCTCTCCACCCTCACCCTAGGCAGACAAGTGTACATCAGTGGCGAAGCAACATATGCTATCAGGATATTCTCACATTTACCTTCATCCCCCGTCCCGTTTGCTGTCGGGAATGCAGTTCTTCCAGATAAATACTCCGCGGGATATAACTGTAAAACACATGAAAACGTAAGTTGAAGATTTTCATGTGAGTGGAATGATCTAGCCGAGTAGAGAACAGCGGGATAGGAGCTGGAGCCGGCCATCACCATCTTGAAATTTTACCTTTTACCCTCAACATTTTCCTTTTCCCGTAAAGAGCTAATATTTTACCCACAAATTTTTTCTATTTCCCTCAATTTTTTCCCCTCAAGATTTCCCGTTTTTCTTTCAAAAAAGCACCGATCCCCCAGTTGCAAAAAACGATCCACCGATTGGCACTCGGCTATATCATTCTACTCATACGAGTTTTAGACTATTTTGAAATATAACTTAACTCGCGGTGTTTTCATTGTTATTGCTGATGCACAGCTGTAGTGTACTGGCTTTCCTTTGCTCTACTATGATCAACCTCGCTCTATCAGGACGTATCCTATGGTTATAACTGCAATCACAACCTCTAGAGACACCTACTGAACTTCTCTCGCATGGCCAAAGGGACACGAAGGCCAGACGTATTCAATTCCTCTCACCGAACTTATACTAACCTGCATGCCAGATAACCCTCTGAAATCAATATGGAGTTACGTTTTGTGTGGTGAGATATTGGTGATAACCACTCTCTTAACGAACCTATCGTTTTGGCGTTTGGGGGCAGTAGGATTGTGAAAGGAAGAGTAACTATTTGGTCACACATATAGCCAATAAATAGCAAATTGTTTCGTCTGAAAGTTACAATTGTTCTCTTGATAGCATAGTGAAAATAATATATATTTTCCTTTCAACTGATTCAATGACGTTCAGTTGAACAGCGAAGTTCATACGTGCACACACTTTGATCATAGTTTACTTTGCTGTTTGTTTACTTATTCTGTGCTCCAGCTCACTACCCATCAGTTTGTCAGTTCAGTACCCCCTCCCCATCCATGGTCACCCCTTGCTAGAGCACACAAAACAATGCAGATTGGTGCAATCTTCCTCACTGAAAAGGATTGGCAGGGTGGGCAGCCTTTCTCAAAATCCTGTTCTGCAGTAATATCTCACCAGGGGACGGGTCCGCGGAATCCGCGGGCTAAGCCACCGTCGGCGAGGCAGGTAATCGTACGAAATAGTAGTTATGGTACAGGGTTGTCTGCAAACTCCCGCACGTGCTCGCTCGCTGGCACATCTCGACCTGCAGTTATAATAGGAATATTGTATTTATGGTACAGTGTAAGACTTAAGACTCAAGGGTACGCTACAAATGGGTGTATGGACTTGTGCACGATCGATACTTGTGTACGATAATTATGATACATTCGAACCAAACTTTTATGGTAAACACTAACCTTAATCTGGGGCATAAAAACCCCTCCTCCCCCGGAAGTTTGTGGGTTAGGAGGGGGAGGGGAGGTGGGCAACTATAACTCGCACCCTTCCTCATGGGGCACTATAGATCCTCCTTAGCCCCCCCCCCCCGGCACTCGGTTTGGGCGTGAAATATAGACACACCGCAAACTTTCGTTCTTGATTAATAGTATAGAGAACCACTGAACTTTCGAACAAAATGTACCACTTTTGAGCGCGTACCGGATGCTTGCTCTGTGAACTCAGTTGGAAGATGCCACTGATGACATCAGATGAACAATTTTCCTCGCAGTTTCGATTCTTAAATAACAGAGTATGTTGCGGTAGCGAGGACTGGCGTACTATCTGTGTATGTAAAGGTGTGTAGCAAGCAAGGTAGGTCAATATTTCTGACGCTTTCTGATCGTAAACTGTTGTCATGGCTTTGATTCCAGATACTTGAAGAGCTGCTGAAGAAACTCGGTATAGAACATGCGGTGTGGTGCACCGATCGTAATGGAAACTATTACCAGGTAAGAAGTTACCTGTAACATATTATCACCTCTTAACAGTGTTATCTAGCTTTTCCTGTAGTGCGAATACTCATAGTTTTAATTAGTAATAGCTCAAATGACATTACGGTGACACGTTATGATTACTTTCTTGTGAGTTGAAAGGATATTTGGATCATTTATTTCATGTTGCAAATTTACTGACGTTAAAAGTGGAATATTAAGAATTATAGAATCTCGAGAATTCCTCATTTCGTGTATGACAGACGATTCACGTAGATCTAAATCATTCTTTTAAAGATTAATTTATATAAGGTTAATAAAAACAGTTTGAGAGTGTGCTTGGAATTTTAATTGAGTTGCACGATCATATCTATTTCGTGTTATATCTTAGATTTGATTCCTCGTGCATTTGATTCCGATTTTCAAGAATCTTAACTTACATAGCTTTCTTAGAGTATGTCGTCCATTCTCTCTACTTCATTGTGTTAATTAGGTTTTTAAGCCACGATGGAATTGTAACCACAATGTTCGGTGATGAAGCTATTATCATAAATACTCTCAACTAATGACACGTTTTGGTGCAGAAACGTAAACAAGAAATTGTATTTGAATCATAGGATGACATGTTACCAAACATATCCAGAAAAATATCCAAACATTTTAAAAATAATAATAATAGAAAATTAATGCTGTTGTTTTGAAGAAAAATATCCAGCAAAGTATATAAAGCTTTTCAAAATAATAATAGAAGGATAATCAGAAATGAAAACTATACTGTTATCTAGTGTTGCTGTAGTTTGTTGCAGGTTGGTTGTAAGTAATAATTATTTTGTGCAAAGACAGAAAAAAAAATTGTTTCTCTTTAAGCACTGACACCATCCTTTCTAAAATTATGCACGCCGCTGTTCTTTTCATCCATGTAACATCCCAAAAAGCTGTATCTTGGGGAAGTGAAATTTTAATTTTTGGATCACACTCATAAATCAGACAAAATATATGACCTGGTACTCTTCAAGGCATGCCATTTTGGTGCGCTGCTGTGGTGAATTCGAAAGCTCGCAAAATTCCGAATCAATCCTTATGTACAACACAAAAGCTCACAAATTGAAGATGTCACACAGCTTAACTAGCGTAGCTATATGTGTAAATACAGAAACTGCAATGACAAATAGGACAAACCCTGCGTGTCAAATAAGTGCGGAATCTGTGCTGATAACGTATTGTTGTAGTACAAATTACATATGTGCATCTGTATAATTTATTAGTTAACTATAGATATTGTGTACTGGTATTCAATAATAATCACACATTTATGTGTTAGTAAGCGTGATCCTTCACTATCCTTGGTGACTGACCACCCGACCAGAACAACGCCATATTATCTGTGTTCTAATCACATGCTTTTTCCTTCTGAAGCAAACATTTCAATTTTCAAAGTAGAAAATATTCTTGGAGTCAAACACCTGCCCGTAAGGACTAGCTGACTCAAGGTGAGTAATCGTGGGACAAATGTGAACATTACTACAGAATATTGAACCCATGGCATGTCGAGACCATAGACTAAAGATGAAGTAGAGTGATCTCGCTGGCTGCGCACAACCAATCTCCGTGTCCCAACATTGAACTGCTTTTCTGCCTATACGTCTAGCAAACATGGCGTGGAATGGGTTTGAGATCAGAACACTGTTTAGTAAACAAGTGCTTTTGAGATGTTTTTATACTTCCTCTAATCAATTTGTAATCCTTTTTGATTACATTCAAACTGGTAAAATTATTTGATTAATATAATAGTCTTGTCGTTTAAAATTGAAGACGTAAACAAACAGGTTCATCACTGTCGACCATGTGGCTTTGACATATGTTTAGGATTGGGGTAGGTCAATGTTGGGTACATGCGCAGAAGAGTAATAAGCTGTCTACCTCGTCCTTAGTCTATGGCTGAGACGTGTCAGTGAGATCTCAGGGGAGTGTTAGTTATCTATGGTGTCCCGCAGGTATTCTTCCCAGTGGGTGCAGGCGATCCTTGCGAGAACTGCATCCACTGCCTCACTGAGCTGGGCATTGGCAAGAAGAATAACTCCGTGGTCAGGTAAGTATACTCACTTGTGAACAGATATGCTTAGAGAGGGTCATGGACAGAAACCACTGTCCTAGTGGCTGTGTTCTGTGCAAGTTATAGCGGCTGGCTTCTCTTTCCATTGCAGTGTCGCACCTTGCAGCGTCTTCTTCCAAGGCTACGACGATGACATCAAAGATCCTTTTGCAGAAGAGTAAGTGCCTAGTCTTTTTAATTTAAGAATTGTAGTTTTTAAAAGTGACGGGTATTTTCACCTTATAACTACTTAGTGCGTATATAAATAGTATAAGGTAGCTTTAAACAATTAAAAGCTTTTGAAAAAAACTTAAATTGAGGAGTTTAACAGTAAAGCTTTTCCCTACATCTTATATCAAACTTCCATAAACACATAAGGGATGTCACTGTTTAAAGTTTATGTTGTGAAGTAGAAGAAAAAAGGAAACCCAATACCTTAATCCTTAATTTTAAAATTTAACGAAAGACGATATGACTTTTATTCTGGGGCAACCTTAAGGGTTCTGGCAATAATACATCTCATGAACACAGTGTCGCTATGTACAGAAAGAGTATGCTTTGCAATAGGAGAACTTGATTTTGTGACTGGGCGTTGCATAGCGTCTACACGACTGATACTTTATTTTCATGTACTAATGTCTACGTTAAACATGTCAGATTTAGTGTTTTTTTTACAGGGGGAACTCATCTTTTTCCTACTCACGAAGTCCAAATAAAACAAAAATAGACAATAAAATAAATAAGAAAAATAAAGTAATAAGATCCCAAACACCAGCATGAAAATGCCTAAACTTGCAAACACATTCATCATAAGTACATCTCATATTTCTTTAAGAAGTATACAAATTTAACACAGTATAAACCGGCATTAGTAAAACAATAAGCTCAAAAATACAGCAATACTATTAATATTTGAATGCCAGTAAATCGGCGCAGGGGGTACTAGATGGCAAATAAGCACTTTTGAAACTTTCAAAATTAACCTTTGAATAAATAGAGGCATTGGCCGTTCACTACATCATGCCATTGTGCATCCTGGCATCCTCGCTTTAAGTTTACTTCGCAGTGAATTAAGTAAGATAGTTCCTTGACGCACTGCGCATGTGATGTTTAAATCTTCGGCAAATCATCTTAGTGTTTCTTTTTGGCCTTATACACTTTATAGAACTTGAAATAAGCATAAGGATATCACATTTGGGTTCCTAACAATTCTACATTTTCGCTTGGCTGATGCATGGCTGAAGTAGTTAGGCCCATGCGAATTTCACATGCGACGGAAAGAAAACAGAACGAAGAATAAAAGTTAATCTGGAGCTGGACTTTCAAAAGTACTCAGCCACGAACAGCTTATGGCTGACACAAATATATGTATATACAATCAGCCATTTTTACATTGTATATATATATATATGTGTGTAAAAATGGCTGATTGTAAGACTTGAGCTGCATAGAGAAGTCAAAACTAAGGAGAAAATGCAAGGGTCGTTTTCTATTGCAGGGGCAGCGGTGGTGTAGAGGTTAGACTTTTTTAAAATTTATTTCAATAATCTTACTTAGCAGTACAGCCATCCGGGGTGTTCAATAACCTTACTTAGCAGTACAGCCATCCGGGGTGTTCAATAACCTTACTTAGCAGTACAGCCATCCGGGGTGTTCAATAACCTTACTTAGCAGTACAGCCATCCGGGGTGTTCAATAATCTTACTTAGCAGTACAGCCATCCGGGGTGTTCAATAACCTTACTTAGCAGTACAGCCATCCGGGGTGTTCAATAATCTTACTTAGCAGTACAGCCATCCGGGGTGTTCAATAATCTTACTTAGCAGTACAGCCATCCGGGGTGTTCAATAATCTTACTTAGCAGTACAGCCATCCGGGGTGTTCAATAACCTTACTTAGCAGTACAGCCATCCGGGGTGTTCAATAATCTTACTTAGCAGTACAGCCATCCGGGGTGTTCAATAACCTTACTTAGCAGTACAGCCATCCGGGGTGTTCAATAACCTTACTTAGCAGTACAGCCATCCGGGGTGTTCAATAATCTTACTTAGCAGTACAGCCATCCGGGGTGTTCAATAATCTTACTTAGCAGTACAGCCATCCGGGGTGTTCAATAATCTTACTTAGCAGTACAGCCATCCGGGGTGTTCAATAACCTTACTTAGCAGTACAGCCATCCGGGGTGTTCAATAACCTTACTTAGCAGTACAGCCATCCGGGGTGTTCAATAACCTTACTTAGCAGTACAGCCATCCGGGTGTTCAATAATCTTACTTAGCAGTACAGCCATCCGGGGTGTTCAATAACCTTACTTAGCAGTACAGCCATCCGGGTGTTCAATAATCTTACTTAGCAGTACAGCCATCCGGGGTGTTCAATAATCTTACTTAGCAGTACAGCCATCCGGGGTGTTCAATAATCTTACTTAGCAGTACAGCCATCCGGGGTGTTCAATAACCTTACTTAGCAGTACAGCCATCCGGGGTGTTCAATAATCTTACTTAGCAGTACAGCCATCCGGGGTGTTCAATAATCTTACTTAGCAGTACAGCCATCCGGGTGTTCAATAACCTTACTTAGCAGTACAGCCATCCGGGGTGTTCAATAACCTTACTTAGCAGTACAGCCACCCGGGGGTGTTCAATAACCTTACTTAGCAGTACAGCCATCCGGGGTGTTCAATAACCTTACTTAGCAGTACAGCCATCCGGGGTGTTCAATAATCTTACTTAGCAGTACAGCCATCCGGGGTGTTCAATAATCTTACTTAGCAGTACAGCCATCCGGGTGTTCAATAACCTTACTTAGCAGTACAGCCATCCGGGGTGTTCAATAACCTTACTTAGCAGTACAGCCATCCGGGGTGTTCAATAATCTTACTTAGCAGTACAGCCATCCGGGGTGTTCAATTCAATCATGACTACTACAATTTAACAAACGGTATATAAGGTATATAAATTCACTTTTTTTTTGTGGGAGGGCGGTTGTTCGTCTGGACGCCCGTAATTTAAGCTACAAATTCAAAAGCATCATTCACGCTTCCTAAGAAGGTGGTGAGCTATTCTTCCCCGACCGAGACAGATCCCCGACGGGTATCCTTTCGGCCGCCCCCACCGGAACAGACCAGGGACCGGGATTTACGCGAATCCGCCCGCGCGACCAGACGCCGTCGGGTCCGCACACAGCTAACTAGTCTTTCGGCCGGTCCGCCACTGCACCCAACGGTCGAATGGCCCCTCCCATGAACCCAGCCCCCTCCCTATCTGTACTATTCTATTTTGTTATTTTTATTTTTTTCCCTCGCCCACCGTTATGCTCCGATCTAAACATCGTCCAGGACATCGAAGTACCCCTTCTGGACACCCTGGCCTTCGTTTCCTGGTGGACGAAGGAATGGAGCTCCGCTCCTATGGGTGCCTCCCCATTTTTTTTTTCACAGTCACTCACACAGATACCAACGAACATATGATCACAAATCACATATTTCCGTCATTTAGATTTTCTTCTCCGCAGTTTCTTCCGTTCTTCTTTCATCCGTTTCAGATATTGTCTCTATTCTTCTCTTTCTTGCTTCGTCTCCTCCTCTTTTTCTCTCTTCTGTTGTTCTTCTACTTTCCTTCTTCGTTCTCCTCCTCATTTTCTTTCCTCTTATTCTTTCTCTTCTTTTTCTTCTCTCCCTCCTTCTCGTTCTTCTATTTTTCTCCACATTTCCTTCAATTCTTCTTGCATTCATTTCGGATATTTCGGCGGTTAGACTGCTCGCCTCCCACCAAGGCGAACCGGGTTCGATCCCCGCCGAGGTCGCTCCTCGGGGGGTTTTCTCTGGGATACCCCGTTTCCCCCCGCCCTTGTATTCCGGCTCACGTCACCTCACTCTCATCGGCTCTCAAGACCTCGATGCTAAGGGCCGCCCAAATCTCTTCACTTTATTTGCCTTGTGGGCAACCGTTTGGTCCCATCGATGCCTTGAATCTAATGTATGCTCGTGTGCGGGATATCGCACCATCTGGACAGTAGCGCTGTGATGAAGGCAACAAATTATTCATGGTAATGTTTCACGTGTGATGTATTATTTTATGACAGTACATGTTAACACATACCACTGTACAGCACAAGCAGAAGAGCCGAAATAGCGGTGCACAACACTTTGGTAGATGGACGGGAATCAAATCAGATGCTCAATCCATTCCACTCGCTGGCGTGCAGCCTCCAAACTTGCACTCGCTGGCGTGCAGCCTCCAAACTTGCACTCGCTGGCGTGCAGCCTCCAAACTTGCACTCGCTGGCGTGCAGCCTCCAAACTTGCACTCGCTGGCGTGCAGCCTCCAAACTTGCACTCGCTGGCGTGCAGCCTCCAAACTTGCACTCGCTGGTGTGCAGCCACCAAACTTGCACTCGCTGGCGTGCAGCCTCCAAACTTGCACTCGCTGGCGTGCAGCCTCCAAACTTGCACTCCCAAGTGGCATTAACATTAGGTTTGAGCATGTGTATTTTTTTTTGTAGTGACAGCTGTGATTCACACGCGATCACGCACTAGATTCAAGTGACCGCCGAGACCAAATGATTTAGCGATAATACAAAATAATGACACGTAATTCCTGTTGAAGGTGGTTCCCGATATGGTGAGCACTTTTGAAACAAACCTTTGAAAAATGCCACTGCCCCTACCTGCATATCTTTCAACGGGCGCACTTGATGACATGCACCCGTTAAAGTTGGTAACGCCAGGGAGAACGTAGTTCCATGTCTTAACGTAGAACTTGAAAAAGTTATGGAAACATTTGTGGAAACTGAAATGATATCCTTGCTTTCTGTTTTTTTTTTTAAATGAATCTATGTGTAAGGATTAGCATAGATTTGTGAAATATTTACTTTACAAATAATTTCAGTCTCACTTGACAGACGCATGAATAAAGTGTTCAGGCCTACGACAATGTTAATTTTACATATGGCGGAGGAATAAACAACGTTAATACACATACATATATTAATCAGGGAATGGTGCATGGAAGCAGTATATTTACCCGATTTTCTATGTACGTCGTTTGCAAACAGTTTATTGAAATTTTTGGCTCGACAAGACGTAAATAATAATTTTCTAGACCTTTTTATGTTTTTAGATTTTCTCTGCCTTCATTATTCTCGGAACACTGATGGAAGAAATTAAAGGAATTTATTTTTCTTACCTTTAATCAGAGCTCCGAGAGTAACGAACGCAGGGAATTTTTAACCATGTAATAAGACATACAAAATTGTTATTTACTTCTTGTCAAACCGAAAATTTCGATAAAGCCCCTGTAAAATAAACTGTGACAAAAATTATATAACTATTAGCTTTTACCCGGGCGGCTTCGCGCGCGTGTTTGTAGGAATAAATAATCAAGTTTTGTAACACTAAGACACTATTGGGTTCTCTACCCACTGGGCTACTGCGGCCCCATCATTGTATTCTCTAGCCACTGGGCCACTACGGCTCTTGAGAAGGAGTGGAAGACAGCCCATAGACAAAAAGACAGGAGAAATGACGGAACTTTTTTTAACAATGCTTTTTTTATGCAGTAAAATTACAATAAGATTTTTCCTTAAGGAATTATATAAGATAACAATAAGAATTTTCCTGGAAGAAGTGGGATATTTTTCCGGGATTAAAAGCAGCTCATGTCTCTCTCCGACCCTCCAACTATATCTGTGCAAAAATCCCGTTGATACGTTGCTCCGTTTTGGCGTGCAGGAAGGACAAACAAACATACTTCCCATTTATATAGTAAGAATATACGATTTTCGTGCACCATTACCCTTAATGAGGGATCTGAAAAGTGCTCAGTTTACAGTAAAAATTTTGTAATAGTTTTTGCCTCTCTAACACCGGTTGAGGTTCATACTACTCGGGTTAGGAGCAAAACGAGGTCTCTTATGGGACAGTTTTGGAATAGGGTAAATTCCCGCCGCTAGGGTGCGCAGTGTTCCAAATAGGCCACCTTTAATTAACATTTTCAGCTATGTGAATAATAAAAGAGAATGGTTTTACTTCGTTGCGAAGTTATTTTACATTTAATTTATGATTATTAAGCTGGAATCGCAAAACCTCGACGACTACGACATGACTTCCCCGCTGCGACGAAATCTGAGTAGCAGCCAATGAAAAGCAAGGTCACTGTGACGTCAGTCCGACCAAACAGCGGCCCCGGCATCCCGAGAACTAGATTCTATTTCTACTTTCCGTCGTGTCGGACTAGTCGGGGCGCGTAAGAATGTAAATACATTAGAAAACAAAATTTCGTGCGTATTTCCCTCTGTAGTAAATAATTAACAAACTTGCCGCCCAATATAACATTCCGGTTTGTTTGCGAATACTTTCTATCTCTCGTATATATTCAAATATTCTCGAAAGCAAAATAATTATTCAATTTATCGCGAGTTTTAAAAAGTAATATTGGTTATTTTAAGGATAACTTGTCGTTTTAGAATTTCCCAACAGCCAACTAACGTACCTGTCGCGCAGATTTCGTCGGGGTATTGTGAACACTGAATAAAATTTAATATGATATTCCGTCTAGCTCTGACGTCATATCCGTCTGTGTTGGGTTATTGCGACTCCAGCTTTACAGTTATAATGTTTTTTAAACTTAGAATAGAGGAAATGTGGTACGAATGCGACACTAGCGCTTACCTAGCGGAGAAAATGTTAGGTTGCCAAACTGTTAACGCGGATCCTGCCGACCTGAGTAGAAGTGTCTTCGCCCCGGTGTTACAACCCGCCACTGCTTGACACGGCGTGTGAAAACAAGAGTGACACGTGTTGTTGTTGTATTGTTGTTGTTGTAGGGACGTGGCGGAGAGGAAGGCTTGGAACAACTTCGTGCAGTCGATCCGATCGAAGTTGACGGTGAAACAAGTCGTGGACGGCGTGAGGAACGGCGCAGAGTGCAGCTTCGACTACCTCACACTCGTGCTGACGGCAGAGTGAGTCCTCCATCACTCACCTCCCCCCCCCCCGACACTTCCTTACCTTACTTCTCCCACCCCCTCCACACAGGTCTCACTCCCCACCGACAAACCCACGCGCATTCCCACGGCGCAAAGTGCAGCTTCGACTACCTCACACTCGTGCTGACGGCAGAGTGAGTCCTCCATCTCTCACCCCCCCCCCCGACACTTCCTTACCTTACTTCTCCCACCCCCTCCACACAGGTCTCACTCCCCACCGACAAACCCACGCGCATTCCCACGGCGCAAAGTGCAGCTTCGACTACCTCACACTCGTGCTGACGGCAGAGTGAGTCCTCCATCACTCACCTCCCCCCCCCCCGACACTTCCTTACCTTACTTCTCCCACCCCCTCCACACAGGTCTCACTCCCCACCGACAAACCCACGCGCATTCCCACGGCGCAAAGTGCAGCTTCGACTACCTCACACTCGTGCTGACGGCAGAGTGAGTCCTCCATCTCTCCCCCCCCCCCCCCGACACTTCCTTACCTTACTTCTCCCACCCCCTCCACACAGGTCTCACTCCCCACCGACAAACCCACGCGCATTCCCACGGCGCAAAGTGCAGCTTCGACTACCTCACACTCGTGCTGACGGCAGAGTGAGTCCTCCATCTCTCACCCCCCCCCCGACACTTCCTTACCTTACTTCTCCCACCCCCTCCACACAGGTCTCACTCCCCACCGACAAACCCACGCGCATTCCCACGGCGCAAAGTGCAGCTTCGACTACCTCACACTCGTGCTGACGGCAGAGTGAGTCCTCCATCTCTCACCCCCCCCCCCGACACTTCCTTACCTTACTTCTCCCACCCCCTCCACACAGGTCTCACTCCCCACCGACAAACCCACGCGCATTCCCACGGCGCAAAGTGCAGCTTCGACTACCTCACACTCGTGCTGACGGCAGAGTGAGTCCTCCATCACTCACCTCCCCCCCCCCGACACTTCCTTACCTTACTTCTCCCACCCCCTCCACACAGGTCTCACTCCCCACCGACAAACCCACGCGCATTCCCACGGCGCAAAGTGCAGCTTCGACTACCTCACACTCGTGCTGACGGCAGAGTGAGTCCTCCATCTCTCACCCCCCCCCGACACTTCCTTACCTTACTTCTCCCACCCCCTCCACACAGGTCTCACTCCCCACCGACAAACCCACGCGCATTCCCACGGCGCAAAGTGCAGCTTCGACTACCTCACACTCGTGCTGACGGCAGAGTGAGTCCTCCATCTCTCACCCCCCCCCCGACACTTCCTTACCTTACTTCTCCCACCCCCTCCACACAGGTCTCACTCCCCACCGACAAACCCACGCGCATTCCCATTACTATAGGCTATTCACGGTAAAGTGAGCGCTTTTGAAAGGCCTCTCATTTGGAATAACAGTCAATAAATATTTATTTTATTATAGCCTTAGGCGTTAACTTCCGAATGTGGTGGAATGTACACACAGTGTTTATTACTTAAATGGCAATATTTTTTTTAAAAAGGTGGTTAAAGGATAAAAAAAATGCTAAAAGGAGAAAGTAACTAGGGCCTCAAAAGTGCTCACTTTACCGTGAACAGCATATACGACACTTTAAACCAGTGATATCCAACCGGTTTTATGCAAAAGGCCGCAACCATTATTGTTGATTTGTCCGCTGGCCACACCTATAAAACTCACAATAACCTCAATTACATAGCTTTCGAAAAAAAAAAAAAAACGTATAATCCAGTTTTGTTGTTAATATAACGCAATATTTAATTTAATTTAATGTATTATTTACAGAAAATTCCATGCATATCGAAAGGAATTAATTTTTCTTTCGATATTTGTAATGATGTTTATATTACAGACATAAGTCCAGTGGCCACATGACATGACACGACACGGCGCGCCGCAAATGGCCCAAGGGACGCACGTTGGTACCTCTGCTTTAAACGGACTGTGTCCATTGCCAACCGTAAGCCCAAAAATTCATTGCGAAAATACACCACAAATATTTATAGAGTGTTCTCGTGCTTTTTATCGGTTGTGAAATGAGTAACCGTTTAACAATTATGTTTGCATATTATTGTCTTACGTGATTATTAAGGATTACATTCACCTTAGACTTAGGAAAAATATCAGGCATTTATTTATAAACATTGGAAAATATTAGTAAACGAATTCCCCTTTACCGATATACGAATAAAGTGATCAGACCCATAGTAATGTTAGTTTTATATATGGTGGAAGGATACACAATGAGGGTACAGGTAGATCTTTAGCAGGGCTTTCAAAAATGTTCAGTTTACCATGAACACTCTACAACTCATCTTTAGTTAATGGTTTAACATATCAGTGGGACCCTTCCACACTCTGTGCTCATCACCCTTATTTACGTACGGGCATAAAAGCGCGTAACCAATAAAACCATACCAATTTATAAATTTATAGCGGTGAAATCTCTTGTCGATTGGTTAATTTTTCGTTCACCTTCGCCTGTGTCGCCAGTAAACTGTCCTCTAGGTACTATTTATTATCCGCAGGGACACCTACATGTCACGGAAAGTGTTTCACACGGACAAAATTCTGATACTGAACGCGCACACCCACCGCATCCCTCTGTGGCGACTGGCCATGCGTCTTTGTGAGAGCATATCATGGCGTTTGACTTGGCAAAACAATCACAATTTGTTTACCCTAGTTAATGTTTATTCTGGTCAGGTTGGGAACAAAACGAGATTTCTTGGGGGGGGGGGGGATTTGGCGTACTGTTCCGAAAGGTAACCTTCAATTAAAATCGTAAGCTACGTGAATAACGAAAGAGATTTTACTCAGTTACGACGCTATTTTATATTTGTTTATGATTATTGCAACTGTCCTGTATTTTTAATGTATAAAATAGAGAAAATTTGGTACCCTTTCGACGCTAGCCTGGCCTAGTACTGAAAATGCTCTTTTTCCCAAACTTTTAACATCGATCTTGTTAACCTTAGTAAAAGTTAACTTTAATGCCAATACTGACCGTAAGCAATTCTCGAGCAGTTATTGAATACGAGTTGCAGTTAAAAACCAACCAATCCGAAGCTGGGCCTGGCCTCCCCTATGCCACCTCACAGGACCGATCTTCAGTGGGATATACTGGGGGAACTACTTCACTTCTTTAAACCACACTTATTGGTTAGTGCAAACATGCAAGGACTCTTGGCTTCCCCAGGAAAACATTGTCCAGAATCAAGCCGTCCCGGTACACATAACCTCAAACATCATCCTTCCTCGAGGGTGGTCCATTCTCTAATCATCCCACTCCAGTTTGCACAGTTTGAATAGAAACTGGGGTTCTGATATAAAACCCACGACGACACCCAGCCATTGGTTACTACCAACTTCAACATCAAAATCACACTTCTGTTGCCATCCTTCTGACGTGAATACGTATTTAAATTTGCGACCATAGTGGGAGGCAATCCAGAAAATCCGATGATAACGAAATCGGGGGATACAGTTTGGCAATGCAGCTCCAAATCTATCGTCTACACATTCAAAATTCAATTACACCACTCGATTGCCAAATGGGCTATTTTGAGTTCGTTTCGCCGGGTCTCATAACTTCCGCGTAGTATAACTTTTAACTAGGAGAAGATACGACCCTCGTGTGGGTTTCAATCGACATCTCTCGTCAAGATCAATCGATTGTGTGTATGAAAACATTTGTGTGGCATGGTTATGGTAAAATTGTATGAGTTAAATGTAAAAAAAAAAAAAAAAAAAAAAACTTGACACAATGTCGGCCTATACTCGTCAAAAAGTCAAGTCGAAATACATAAATCGTACACGGTTGGAAAGAGCATCTCAAAAGCAATCCAGTGATACCCATAAAACCTCATATGATAGAGTGAAGCGGTGCCGGGAACGTAAAATAAACATCAAGGCATCCGAGCGCGTCAACGTAGACGTATTCACGCAAAACAATTGACTGCGTCCCCAACACACACACCCCATTTTTTTTGTCTTGTTCATAGTTATTTCGTCATTTTCAGTGAGCGGTTGGTCCTAGTTAGAAATTCTTTGTCGCCATGGGTAAGTCGCCCAGCTGGACGGGAATACTTTTGACGAAAATCGTGTGTCACTCTGTATGGTGTATGTGATGTGTGTGTGGTATTTTTGCAGCATGGTGGCGGCCGTGGGCCTTGTCGAGAACAACTCCGTCAACATTGTCGCTGCTATGCTCATATCTCCTCTTATGGTAAGCTACATCAACTGTCGCTTCTTGTCTCTATTCCGTTCTATGCTCATTGGAGCATATTATAATGAGAAGCAGTTCTCTCAAATTTTGAGAAAGTTTACCACTTCACTTCTTGTTACGGGAATTAGTTTAGTTTGGTTTTAAGCACACTAGAGTAAGTTTCGGAGACATTAATTCCATGCTCCATTCATGACGACTTCTTACTTTTCTGAAACCCTGCGAAAGATCTACTTTCACGGTACTCCCCCGCCACATGCAAACAATGCTTAACTAAGTCTACGAAATAACACTGTAAAAATTTGAGGTAAAATTCCCTTACATGTAAGGGAAGCTAATTACATTTACATGCAAGGTAAAATCACCTCTTAAATGTAGAGTAAATTTACACAACAAGTAATGTGCTATTCCGTAATCGTACGGGAAAAGTTCCTGACTAAATTGGGGGGAAAATCCCATACAAGTAAGGGAATATTAACGGTATTGTAGAATAAAATTTCATTTAAAAATATTCGGGAGTGTTAGCAATTGTTAATTTTTTTATTATTGATATCCGCTGACGAATAGTGAATATTAGTGTGTTGAAGGATTATCCCCCCCCCCCAATTATACTTAGGTGTTGAGAATGCTGAAGAGATGCACGTGTCGTACGGTAATTGTCCCATCCATATACGCCATTTTCCACTACCATGAACGTGAATTTCACTACAGAGTGCGATAATTTTACCGTACCCGTAAGGAAAACTACGTTTCCCCCACAAATTTGCGAATATTCCCTTACACTGGTCAGGTAATTTCCCATTATTTTTTTACAGTGTACACCAGAGGGACAACACACCACAAAAGTGTGCACTGAGTATTTTGCACGACAACTATTTCTTACTAGGCACTACCAACACACTTACTAGGCACTACCAACACACTTACTAGGCACTACCAACACACTTACTTTCTGTGTGATTTTATTCATATAAATAAACGAAATGTTACAATTATAAATAAAATTTAAGTAAATGTTAAATTTAACAAAATATAAGATACATTTATGTTAACCGATATATAAAACGATTTTGTTACATTACACATTCTGGAAACAACTAAACGAATCATACATGGGGTATTTTTTTAAATATTTTATTATAAAAGTGTGTAGATACTGGGAATGGACTACAGAAACATAATTATGCATGTAAACGTTTCACAGCGCCTTGATACAAATTTAAGTCCACGGCTATGTTAATTTTGTCATCTCTTCTTTGAAAGAACACAAAAATTCCACATCGTAAACTAACTATATATCCCAGGCTGGGCTTGAAACCATAGGGGAAAAAAATTTCATTTCCTACAACTTAACCTTTCAAATTGCTTATTTACGACTAAATATTCTAGTCTCTTTACAGTACTGATACTTTTATCTAGGGCATAACCGGGATGTTTGATAGTTTGGCTAGAGGTCCCGTATTTGAATCCTAGGAATGTTCTAGGTGCGAAAATTTGTATTCCCTTATCCAGAGGTGAGTGTCACATTGTTATTTCCAACTTCACTCTACAGAAGGCAACTGTAAACCATTGCAGAATCACGATGCCGCTTTTTTTTCACCCTCACTACATGACTGGGCCCACGACACTTGAAGTTCTGAGAAATTCCTTTGCCGTAAGGCAAAATGAGTGTGGAGAGTGGAGAGATATCGGCGGCTCTTAACATCGAGGTCTTGAGAGCCGATGAGGGTGAATCGAGGTGAGTATGGATCAGCGCCGGACTGCTGGCTGGGGGAAACGGGAGATCCCCGAGAAAACCTGCTGACCAGCGGCATCATCGAGCATGATTTCCACATGCGAAAATCCGGGAATCGAACCCGGTTTGGTTGGGTAGGAGAGTAAGAAATCTGACCACTTTATCACCGCGGCCCCTTATGAACAATGGAAACCAACCACAATATTGTTGGTTCCCTCATGAGCATGCTGGCTACCAGTGGCCAGTTCTCCATGGAGGCAGTGTTTCGGAGCTCTAACTCAGAGAACTGCATATTCTAACACAGTTCCTCCCCATGACCTTGAAACACCATCAAGGCCAATGACTGTACTTTGGCATCCATCAGGTGTACTATTGTGTCTAGGACTGTACCTACTCTCCACATGACGGGGTGCATCAAGACCTACATCAGCATTTCTCCGTGAAATTAATCACCAACATCTAATTGGACTTCTGTTTCATTTCACCGAATATATATTTTCTGTTGTATCATCAGCTTCGAGTACTTGTGATTAAACTGTAAGACATAAAAAAGGAACATAATTTTTTTTAGAAAACCATCTTATTTTAATCAATGGCAATGTGTGTGTGTGCCTTGCAACCTTGGTGCAGAGCCTCATGGTTTTATGAGATTGGCCATGTTTGCTGTATGGTCCTGGTGCAGTAGATAAAGGTTTATTATATAAAACAATGTAAACAAACACAATGGTCAGGTATTTTTCTGTACCACATACGGCACTACAATAATTGATTAAATGTTGTTTTTACAGACGACAGTACAATAATTTATTCAACAAAACTCTCCAAATTTATCGATTTGCTGAGCGTTTTCCCAAGACACAAATCACTTTTACAATGATGCCAACAGTCTTAAAAAAAAAGTATTGAATCGGTGCTCTAAGGGTTTCTTTTAAATCGAACTTCCCCACTTACATTCATAGATTCATTAGTCCTTGTTTCTTAACCTTAACCATGCAGTTATTCAGTTAGTCAGTCTCCAATACTTGCACAATATAATGCAAAATTAACTTCTCCACTTGCGTAGTCTATTGATTGTTTAGTTATAGTTTGCTAAATTAGAAGAAAATACCTCAAACTCTAGTAACCAGAGACAGTGAAAAATACATATTCACAGTAATGAATAATTTCTAAAAGCTTAAGTTCTTTTACTCATATTGAAATTAGGAACAAGAAACGATAAACTGGGGAAGTACTAGACAATTCTAAGGAAATTGTTTACATGCGCCAGGAAATCAATCACTTAAAAAAAAAAAAGAAATAAGTTCACTTCCTGTATATGTGATTTCCACCAGGGGAACAGTATCAAAAAAACTTTTAATTTGTGTTTTTACCTTTGATTAATAAGGTAAGCATATTCCTTAACGCTGTTTTTATGGAACGTGGGGACAGAGAAATTAGGAGATAACTTACTCCCTGAGCTACCAAGCCCCATAGATAAAAAAAAATAAACTTTACATATTATGAGTGTGTTTAAAGGAGTTGTTGTACTTGTAATTGATTTCCAGTAAAATAATAAGGCGATGTTTGATTTTTTTTCCCCAGGGTCCCATAATGGCAGTGACGTTTGGAACGATAATTTCCGACAGGAAGTTGCAGAAGATCGGCTTGCGCAGTGAGTTCATTGGCTTGATGATTTCTCTGCTTTTCGGATACGTATTCGGTTGTCTGGTTGGCTGCACAGAGGACCCCTGGGGCAATGGTGATTGGCCAACTGAAGAAATGAAAGGCAGGTAAGTCTCTGCATCTCAATTTTTTTTCTCTGCTGCAAGTAATGAAAAAAATACGGTTTATATGATTAGCACACGTACATATGGCCGTGAAATTCTTATAAACGTTATTATTCTTCTTTCTGGTCACTTATTTCTCTAAGACGTAGAAAATAAGAAAAAATATTTTAGTAATCACCTATTTAAGTTAAAGCTTTTAACAGGATGCTAAAATATTAGGTGTAATTTTTACAATTTGCTGCTAGCCAGTGTACACTTATATAGACTATTCACGATAATGTGAGCACTTTTAAAAGCCCTCTCATCTGGAATAATAATAATAATATATATATGTATATTTTTTACTTTAGTTGTAGACGTTAACTTTAGAGTGCTGTGGAATTTGCACACTGTGTTTATTATTACATAGGAAAATGAATCTAAAAGATGATTAAATGGATAAAAAATTGGTTAATGAAAAAAGTAACTAGGGCTTAAAAAGTGCTCACTTTACCATGAACAGCTTATAGTAAGGTGTATAGTGTTCAGGTTTGGAAGCTGAGTGCTAATAATTATGTTCCCCGCCAGGTAGCATTGACGTTGCATATGTGCGGAATTTTCTCCGTTTTGTATGTAAACAAATGGATTGTTGTAATTTTTATAAATAAAATTAATGTTAGAATTTTTATTATGTTACAAGTGAGGTAAAATTTATATTTGTTCTTAGCGCTAGAATATAAATTGAACTAATCGTGTTAACACGTTGTTTAATTTCGTCATAAAATTGGGTTTATTAAAACGCTGTAACACGCAATTACTTTCTTTAAATGTAACAACACGATCGGAAAATTATCCCTTTTGATGACAGATACTTTTATTTCGTCCTTAAATAAGCAACTTTTTTCTTACCTAAATAAGCTTCTTTACGAAAGGTATGTGCAAAAAAACAATTAGATTTACAATGTTGACGATTGTGGAGGCCATTGTAGCAGGTGCACATCAGGTCACGAAATACAGTTAATACTTGGGCAGGGCCACCAAACACAGAATTATTCTCACAACCTGAGTAAAAAAATAAACTCTGCTTATGTGCGGGAATTTTAAATTTCGAATGTTGGCTGCGGAATTGCCCATTGAGTCATCGATAGTACCAGGCTAGGCAGATCTTCGAGTTCTCCGCATGCCGCTAGCAATGACTCGCAGATTGCCAGTAAAACTGTCAGCCACGTGGTCTACGACGATCTACTTAATTATTTGCAGTTGAATTTTCACCAGGCCAGCTCTTTTACACGAATAAAAATGATTTGAACATCTTGAACATAATATAGTCGCATTAAAACTAGGTTTTGGAAAATGAACAAACGTCTCAGTCACGCACTCTCATGAACTGCATCATAACCTCAAATCCTGTACACGTTGTTTTTTGATAGTGTTGCCGGCAGAAAAACAGGCCAACTTTGGGAAACTGAGAATGAGCACTGCGCAGCTCGCATGAGCGCTCTACCGTGCAGTCGACGCAACCGTATCAATAACAGTAAAAGTTGAATACATTCTGTACAATGGCGCGTGCTACAACCAATGCTAGCGCGCAGCTGCATTACATGTTGGCGAACTTTTTAACTTCCTTCTGCAACAACTTGCGCGTAGCCAAAAGAAATCCACTTTAATTACTACACATGCCAAATTCACTTTCGCAACTGTAAGTACATTTCCGGTCACGAAGCTAAACATTCATTTTATTCAAAATATTATTTTTTCCTTTATTTTTGTGTTTGTTTCTTTAGGGCGTGGTTTGTGAAAATGAGAACTGCAACAGCGAAAATAATTCCTCTGTATCAATCACGACTGTTTACTAACGAAATGTCTTCATTATAAAAAATAGTTAAAAATATATAACAAGCTGGCTAACTCGCACGAGTGGTAATTTAAAGCACTACTAATAGAAAGTTCCAACATAATAATGAAGAAACACCTATTGGCCAAGTATAAGAAGATTAATTTCATTATATCAATATTGTTGCACAGGACTTTTTATTATGGCGGTGGCTATTGGCATGGGAATGGTTTTATAGTATGTTCACGGTAAACTGAGTATTTTCGAAAATTTCACTGAAGATGTATTTGTATTCATGTTGTTTAGTCTTCCACCACATGTAATATTAGTATTGCCCTGGGCCTCGCCATTTTATTTATGCATCGGTCGAGTGAAACTGTGAAATTATTTAGAATAAAGTAAATATCTCACATATTCGTTAGTTTTTCAACTTTGATGCGTTAAAAATCAGATAGAAAAGAAATAATTCCATTATATAAAATGTTCACCTAACACCTTTAATTCGAAGTGAAGGCATGGACCTATATTTATTCCGTCGCTACCAACTTGACTGGACGCAAGCCAGGCGGCATTACCCCTTGAAATACATGCAGGTATGTCTGGTATCATTTTTCAAAGGTTGGTATCAAAAGTTCTCTATTGACTGTGAACCACTGTTCGCAGTATCGTCACACTTATTGAATCAAACGTTTGAAAAAAAAAAAAAAAACACTTCCCCCTCTCCTGCATGACGTATTTTGTCATTTACAAAAATGTCATGTATCACAAGTATTTTATAATTCTGTTACATAAAAATACATTATTTTTGGTTGAATCAAACTTTTACTTGTATTCAATAAAAGATAACATTTCATGTTAATTTGTATGAGATGAAAAAAATGTGTGTTGGTAATGCCTAGTAAGACGTAAATCTCATGCACAATATTATTAAGCCGAATGGACATGAACTCAGAGCGTTGCCACTTTGGTGTCGTTTTCTGTACTTAGTTAAGCCTTGTTTGGAAGAGGCGAAAAAATATCCTGGAAGTTGGACCTTAACAGGACGTGAGATGTGTTGGTAAAGGCTGTTCACGATCAAGTGAGCACTTTTGAAATCAACCTTATAAAAAGTCACTGCTCCTACCTGCATATATTTTAACGGGCATACTCTGTGGCAGGTATCCAGTAAAGTTGGTAACGATGGAGGGGAATGTAGTTCCGTATCTTAACGTCGAATAAAAAGTGTTAGGTAACCATTTGTGATTATTTAAATTATTTATCTCGCTTTCTTTTGCTTATAAAGGCACCGAAGTGTAAAAATGAGCAGATTCGTAAAATATTTACTTTTCCCACAATTTCGCAGTTTCACTTGATCGTCGCATGAATAAGGCGATGAGGCTCATGACAATGTCAGTTTTTCATGAGACGGAATATTAAAAAAACTTTCATACAAGTAGATCTTAAGCAGGGCTTTCAAAAGTGGTCGTTTTACCGTAAACAGCCTATAATTAGAGCCACGAGTATTTCGCGGATTGAGCTGGACAGTCCTGTATACACTCGCGACAATATCGCTTGCTTATTGGTTGCTGTGATCAAGTGAGGCCGCAGTACAGGACTGTTAAATACTCACTCACACTACTGCATCCTGCTTATTACTGGCTTACAGTTAAACGAGGCGTGTCTAAAAAAACCGTTGTCCAATCACAGCAGCAGGAGAATTAAACACATGTTTGGAGTCTACCTCGCCTCCGAAAGAATTCGCGAAATACTCGTGGCTCTACGTATAGTAACAGTGAACGGACTAGAGCTAGGAATTGATAGGCGGGTGGCCTACACGTGTGTTGGCAGGGGCCAGGCTCGCTCGCTATGGATCGGCATACTGTGGGCGCTGCCTTCCGGAACTGGTGTGGCGCTCGCGCTACTGCAAGGTAGCGCCGGGCCGCTCATAGGTGTCGCCATATCCGCCTCGCTGCTGCCACCTGCCGTCAACTGTGTAAGTTCACGCCATGCCTCAAGTTACGAAAAAAAAACATTATTGGGTTTGGCTGTGTTGGGGACGCGACCGTTTGTTTTGCGTGAATACGTCTACGTTGACGCGCTCGGACGCCTTGATGTTTATTTTACGTTCCCGGCACCGCTTCACTAGATCATATGGGGTTTTATGGGTATCACTGGATTGCTTTTGATATGCTCTTTCCAACCGTATACTATTTCTGTATTTCGACTCGGCTTCTTGACGAGTATAGACCGAAATTTTGTTAAGTTTTCTTAATCTTTTTACATTAAACGCATTCAATTTCACCGTAACCATGCTACACAAATGTTTTTATTCACGCAATCGATTGACCTTGACGAGAGCTGTCGATTGAAACCCAAACGAGCGTCGTAGCTTCTCCTAGTCAAAAGTTAAATTACGCGGAAGTTATGAGACGCTGTGAAACGAACTCAAAATTGCGCCCCCTTCCCCCCTTCTTCGTGCGCGATGCTTTGCAGTCCTCTCTCAATGTACCATCTTCTTTGATACTTTGGTAATCGAGTGATGTTATTTAATTTAGAATGTAGAAGACAGGTTCGGAGCTGCAATGCCAAACTATATCCCCCGATTTAATCATCGGATTTTCTGAATTGCCTCCCACTATGGTTGCAAATTTAAAGACGTATTCACGTCAAAAAGAAGAAAATGCACTAGTGGTTTCCATGAGGTAGTGTCATATATGGTGAAGCAGCCAGCGTCATGTGGCGAATTGTTGCAAGGTAAGCTGGCGCTAGCTGTGTGCTGTACCATGTTGCTTGCTAGTTCACACTTCCACCACTAGAGTGTAGCTCGGCAGGTGACGTCACAGGGCGCGTGTAGTGGGTAACCTTGCTGCTCGCCTGTGAGTGGTCGGAATACATTCAGTTTCCCTTGACTGCACGGTGGTTACTGGCTCCTGCTGCGTGCATCGAGAATGTACAGCAGTGAGCAAGCATCAGCTTACCTTGCACCAGTTCAACTTACGCCACTGGAAGCACCCCATCCGTGTACGAGTCCAGCGTGGCTCGAATTGCAATTGCCAAAACTCGTAAGTGTGGAATATAACTAGCCGAGCCGGACAGTGCTCAGAATGGCCTTCCATGGGGCTCGGCTCGGCTCGCCCTGGCTCGCTATTGGCTCGTACGACAGTGGCGAATCAGGAGCCAGATTCACGTAGGAGAATGATGTATGGATTACTCGTGTTGAAACTACAGACGTCAGCTTTGGCTGCAAACAAGATATGTCTCCATCAGTAATTCTATTGTGGTTTTCGTAATCATCAGGAATATTATATCTAATGCTATTGCGTAAATATAAGTATGAGAATTAGTATGTGTGTAGCAACAAGTTAGAACCCATAATCTCACTTCCCTTTTTATTTTTCCCTCGCGAACACCCCACATTCGTCTAAAACAATCACTGGGCCTGCAAATTGTTTACAAAAAAAGTAATTTCGCATACTGAAATGTACGAGCAAATTACGAAGTATGCCCGTGTCGTGTGTGGTAAACTACGTACGAGTCTGACTCGCGAGTTGATCTCGTCGAACCGGACTCGTACGTGGATGGTGACTCTGAAAGAAGACTGATGCTAATCAGAGCTGGGGGTCCAACTCGGGTACAGATCTGTTGCTCCAGCCAGCCCGAAGAATGGATGAGGTGAGACGAGATGGGTGTGGAGTCGCAGCAAAATGAAGACGGGAGAGACCCGAGAAAACCCCTACTTAAGGCCATTGGAGCGTGAAAGCAGTACATTTATATAATTTGTGTCATAACTTGTTTCACAGAGGATTTTTCGAAATCCTTGCCACTTCAAGATGTAAATAACAACTTTTAGCACCTTCTTACGTTGTTAGGTACTCACTACAGTCATTATTCTCATAGCACTGATGGAAAAAGAAATAATTGTTGTTTTCTTATAGTGACAAAAATTTTGAAAAATCCGCTGTGAAACAAGTTATGACACAAATTATATAAATATACAGTGTTCATGCACCAACGGCCTTAAAGGCAGTGTAAGTCGCTCTCCGCAAATGAGACACCCCCCCCCCCCCAAAGTCAAAAATTTCCCGCCCGCACGGGTTTGGGATAGAACCGAGGATCTCAGGAGTGAGAGGAAAGTGATTGATCACCTGAATCAACCATGGGTCCTCATGCAGCAAGAATTTCTCTAAAAACGACGATGGGCAGAGATCCGACCATTTCGCCTTTTAAGGTAGCACCAAGTTGGACTTCACAGTCCTCTACACACACGAGCAAAAGTGTCTTGTTCCTTGGCTGCCGCCACAGACAGAACTTATTCCCATGTCTCTTGTTCCTTGGCTGCCGCCACAGACAGAATTTATTCCCATGTCTCTTGTTCCTTGGCGGCCGCCACAGACATAACTTATTCCCATGTCTCTCCTGGCCTCACGGGACGAAGCCGTCAAAGTGCTGAAAGTTTACTATTTCTCGGTAACAAATTTCTGTACTTGTTATAGGCTATTCTCGGTCAAGTGAGCACTTTTGAAAGTCCTCTAATTTGGAATAATAGTCAATAAATATATTTTATTTTAGCCTTAGACATTGACTTACAAGTGCGGTGGAATATATACACCGTGCTTATTACTTACATGGAAATATTTATTAAAAATACTTTTTAAGGATAAGAAACGGCTGAAAGTATAAAGTAACTAGGGCCTCAAAAGTGCTCACTTTACCGTGAACAGCCCATGCAGACAATTATGCGAAAACAATATATTCGAAATCTACAACACTTGATTGTTAAAAACCAACATTAGATATACGCATTTCATGCGAAGGCTTTGCAAAATTAATATAATTTATTTGTTGTGTTACAAAAATATCTTAGGCAATTATGGTTGTGAGCCTATCAGTGTGTGTATCAGGGCGTGTATCAGGGCGTGTATCAGGGTGTGCATCAGGGTGTGCATCAGGGTGTGCATCAGGGCGTGCATCAGGGCGTGCATCAGGGCGTGCATCAGGGCGTGCATCAGGGCGTGCATCAGGGCGTGCATCAGGGCGTGCATCAGGGCGTGCATCAGGGCGTGCATCAGGGCGTGCATCAGGGCGTGCATCAGGGCGTGTATCAGGGCGTGTATCAGTGCGTGTATCAGTGCGTGTATCAGGGCGTGTATCAGTGCGTGTATCAGGGCGTGTATCAGGGCGTGTATTAGCGAGTATCAGCGCGTGTATCAGGGCGTGTATCAGAGCGTGTATCAGGGCGTGTATCAGGGCGTGTATTAGTGCGTGTATCAGGGCTTGTGGTATGAGCGGATGTCCAATCCCACTCGTGCCGTCCACCTTTACTGGAAAAAATATGGTTGTAGGAACCATCTAGACTGTTATAAGTATGGACATTCATCTGATTCGTAATACTTACACAACTATTCATTTATTGCTATCTGTGATTGTATTTGCTACTCTACATATGGTTGCTACAGTGCACTGCGAGAAAATCGAACAAAATATTTGTTTGTATAGGGCCAAATATATATTTAGTTGCCCTAACAAAATATATTGTTGACCATACAAAACTTAAAAAGTAACAAAATTATTTTTGTTCGTCTAACAAAATATATGTTTGAATAAACAAAATCTCTAGTGTTGGACCAAAAAAAAAATACTGTCAACTAACTATTTTGTAGAATCAACTGTGTATATTTGTTTGGCCACTCATTTGACTACCTTCGTTCGAAAATATGGCTTGAGAGTTTTTTTTTGTGATAATTAGGATAGTAACCATGTTTGTTAGTGCATCTATTGATGTTTAGCAATCGTATAATTACATTAATGAAACAATGCAACAAGAAACTGACAAGTAAAGCTGTAAAACTTGAAATGTTTGTTTGCACACGTTGCCCAATATTTGCAGTGTGTGTATATATATAAATATATTTAAAAGCTTTCCGGCGTCACAAGTTGTCACATTAGCTGCGATTACTAAGGCGTAGCGCTCGGACGCAGCTGATCTACGTTCGAACTTGTAATTTTTTTTATATCGGCCCAAACTGTTTAATGTACGTGTAGCCAAAAAAACTTCAGTTGCACAAACCAAATCTTACAGTTTGGGCAACCAAATGAGAAAAACAAAATAATATGGTTTCAGCAACAAAATACTTTATTGCTCCTATACAAACAAATAATTTGGTTGCACCAAACAAATATTGTTTGATTCAACAAAACCCTTTTCTCGGTGTAGAGCACTGTATTCCTCGTACAAAACAGGTTGTACCGTCAACAGACTATTTAAATAATATTTGGATTTTTCTCGCAACAGTAAGAATTGTAATAACCCAACAGAACATTCTGTTGCTAGTATTGAATAGTTCTGTGATAGGGTATGAGGGTAACAGAAACATAATATCATTCTGTTAATACAACTCTGACTGTTGTGGGAACAATCCAGATATTGTGGAATTTCAGATGGTGGTACTATCTGTGCTATGCTTAGCAACCATATGTACAGTAGCAAATACTATCACTGATGATAATACAACAAACAGTTCTGTTGGTATTACTGTGTTAGCAATATTTAAATGGTATCTCCAATCCATAAGATGGTTGTCTCTATTTCAACTGTCTAGATGGTTCCTAAGCCCATACTTTTCTCTCAGTGTTGGTACTGAATTATTACGCAAAGTGATAGGTTTTCTAACAATGGATATCCAAACAGAAATCAGGATGTTCCTGCAGTGATCTGACAACTCTGTGCCCAATCGCAATCCGGTGATTTCCTATATCTTAAAAATCCCTAACGAGCAAGCGATCCACCCTAGGAATTTCGAACCACTCGTCAGAAGTCCTGATCAGTGGCAAGTCAGAAGGAAAGGTAGATATGGTCTTTACCAGGTGCCCTGAATACAAAATCTAGGTTTATGTTTGAACAGGAACAGATCAGATACGGTGGACCCGAAGAAATACTTTGGTAGGGTATGCTCGTATTTGAGAATTTATTATTTGTACTGGGCATAAAACAAGGTTCCTATTAGTACGTGCCATCGACAGGGTACTCGTGGGTCACAATCTCTGCGACTTCATGAACGTGTGGTTTGGGACCCAGCGTGATCAGATTGTCTCATTATTTTCCATCCCTGTCTGTAACTACTGTAGTTATCACTATTGCTTGTAGCCTGCGGTGTCAGCATGGTTAGATGTCACAATCTCTTTCCGTCTCTCTACTATAGCCTGTCCCTGCTGTGATAGCAAAATTCTGACAGTTTGAAAAATGTAGCACCAAAGTTTAATCTTCGCTTGTAACACTTTACGGGATTTATAGATGGACTTCTGTCTCAGAGGTTATGGAAGCAAAAATAGGAAAGCAAGCACAAAATAAACAAGTATTTGTCAGAAAATTACAATGTGGAGATATAAAAGTATATAAAAGGACGTAAGTTTAGATTTACGGGCATTTCATAAATGTATATGCTTGCAGGCTAAGAAACACAGTTTTGGATTTTGGTTCTTACTACTCATTAACAATTTGGACGTAACATCATATATGTCAATCCTGGAAATACGAGAAATTTTGGGAAATTACCACACAATGCATATTCATTCATAATAATAAATTATTTCGCGATTAAAAGTGGAGTCTGTTCGTTATACAGGCTTGGTGGGTTTGCCACCCCCCTCCCTTCTCCCCCCTCAGTATGCAATTATTTTTATTTCCACTGTCTAATTGGTATTCCTTGAAGGCTATTTATACATTCTCCAGCTCCATCATTTTCCTGGACTTCCAATTCATTGAACTCGAACCTACCAGAACATTCTCGCCTTTTCTGTAATCTCACTTCTGTCCTGTATTTGCTCTCGCTTGTACTTCATAACCCTGATTTTTTTTCCGTTTCTGCCAATATATTCCTCATTAATTATTGTCACCAAACTCTCCATCACCCACTGATTTGTGGGGGCCGCGGTGGTGCAGTGGTCAGACTACTCGCTCGCCTCCCACCAAGGCGAACGGGGCTCGAATCCCGCCCGGTATTTCTCAAGTGGGAATCGCGCCGTACGATGCCCCTGGTCGACGGGTTTTCTCGGGAATCTCCCATTTTCCTGCCCTTTATTCCGGCGCCGCTCCATACCCACCTCGTTTACTTCTCATAGGCTCTCAAGACCCCGATGTTAAGAGCCGCCCGGATCTGTCCCCTGCACTCACGCTGATTTGTACTGCCTGTGGGCTGCTAAACATAATACAACGCCACTGACTACCTCTTTCTCTTCTCCTTAACGGGGAGCTGTTTCCGCCATATCTCTACAGTCTGAGGTTTTAGTTAAACATTTCGTGCTGGAATTTACGCCTAAAATATTATAAATCAAAGGTGGCGGCAATTGATTTCCCTTAAGACACCCGCATACCTAAAGTTTTTGAATTGACTATGTCTTTAAATTTGCCACCATAGTGGGAGGCAATCTAGAAAATCCGATGATAACAAAATCGGGGGATACACTTTGGCATTTCAGCTCCGAATCTATCGTCTACATTGAAAATCAATTACGCCACTCGATTGCCAAAGGATCAAAGAATATGTTAAGTTGAGTGTGGACTGCGAAGCAACCCGAGGAACAGGAGGGGGGTGGGGGGAGGTGGCCACAATTTTGAGTTCGTTTTGCCACGGCTCATAACTTCCGCGTAGTATAACTTTCGACTAGGAGAAGCTACGGCGCTCGTTTTTGTTCCAATCGACAGTTCTCGTCAAGATCAATCGGTTGCGTGTATAAAAACATTTGTGTGGCGGGTTTATGGTGAAATTGTATGAGTTTATTGTAAACAATTAAGAAAACTTAACACAATGTCAGACTACATTCGTAAAAAAGCCAAGTAGAAATACAGAAATAGTATACGGTTGGAAAGAACATCTCAAAAGCAATCCAGTGAGACCTATAAAACCCCATATTATCGAGTGAAGCGGTGTCGGGAACGTAAAATAAACATCAATGCGTCTGAGCGCGTCGACGTAGACGTATTCACGCAAGACGAATGGCCGTGTCCCTAACACAGCCACACGCCATTTTTGAGACATTTTGGAGCGCCTTGAAATTGTGTTTCTAATGTGCGTGGCGTCTTGGAATCACTCAACAGCCCTTGTCTGAGGTGTGTGTTCTTTTCGTATATCATTGCACTGGAAGCAAGTTTAATAGTTTCTTGGATAAACGTGTTGTATTTCAAACACTTGGCGACGCAGTTCTAGCGCCACCTACGAGAGGAGCCTTAACTGGTCTATCCTCTCCCCAGCACTCCTTCCAATATCTGTTATTCCAACGTTTCTCTTTGTCTTCCTTCGACCATTTTTTTTCTATGTTAAGGACCTTATATAATTGAAAACTTTAACATTTGAATTTACGATATGACTTAACGTTGTCTTTCCGACATGTTGTTTCTTATGGAACTTGACACACTGTAACTGTCAAAGGTACAGTCAAGCACTCTTGACTTAACGATTTCGAAAAGTTGACATCTAAAGTCAAAAGGCAAGCAGCTATTTTGCCGAGAATCTAACATAGGGTATGTGAAATGAGTGCTTTTTAATTATTCGGCAATATTTATCTCGGTATATTATACCAAGCTCGTCTAATTTAAATAAGTGGCAAACGAATATAAACTGAAGATGAAATATATGAATTAATATTTTTACATGAAGTTTTGAAATAAACTTATAGCATAAATTTTAGGCCTATTGTTAGGGAAAAGTTTAGTAAAATGCATTCCTGGATAATATGATAATGATTTACATAAGAGGATACACACATTTTACAAAGCTCGCAGAATCGATTTTCAATTCTCTGAACTTTGATTTTACAATTATATTGTGTTTCGTCAAAGAAAATAAACCGTAAAGTCACATTCTAAAGTTTTCTATTGCGTATAGAAGGGCCTTAATTCAGAGTCACAGCTCTGTTCTGAGTCAGTGTTTCTCATATGTATATGTGGACGAAGTATGACTTTGCAGAGAAATGCGAGGTAAATTTGTGGTGGCAGGGCATAATGTGGGGACTGGCGACCATCGTGCACATCTACCCCGACTACAAGCTTCCACACATCAAGGGCGAGAAGTACAACGCCACCTCATCCTACAAGATGATGTACTCTGACCACTTGCCCAACGAGCTGGCCGCCATGGGCATCATCAGCTTCTGTCTCACTCTCGTCAATATCTGCTGCATCTTCATTACCGCAATCATCGTGCTCAAGGTATATGTACCTTGCTCTCTTCTCTTCTGCTTTACAGCCTGTAGCTCGTTCATTAACATAAGAAACTATTTTTATAATTCGCTGTCAGTATTAAAGAGAATGGTGCACTAACGTATTATATTTACCAGCTTGTTGCATGGAGTTTTTCGAAGAGCGAATCGAAAATTTTGGCGCGTGAAGCTCTAAATAACAGTCCCCTGCATCTTCTTACATTGTTATTTATACGTTTCCTGTATTATTCACTAACAATTGATTTAAGAAAAAATATAAATTATTGTTTATTGTCGTCACACTTTAGTCTGAGAATAATAAGGAACTGAATACCCAACAATTTGAAAAGTTATAGAAAACTGTTAAATCATAATGTGTTAAAAATTCCGATATGCTCTCTGAAAAACCTGTTACAACAAGTTGGTAAATATAAGACGTTTGTGAACCATTCCCCTAAATGTATGGAAGCTTGACTGTGTTCAACTTCAAACGCATGTGCGTTTAGGCAAGAGTTTTATTCTAAATGTTGACTTCAGCAGCGCTAAACCCATTTAGACCCAGTGTACACAATTGTAGGGAAATTTTGGCACGTACTGCACACCGCGAAGCTTAATGATCAATGATCTTACCTGTGGGTAAATGATTCGGAAACCACCTGTTGATCTGGGTCATAATTGGTTCATGTAACTGTAGCCGAAAATAGCCTACAGTTCATTGGTTGTTAGAACGAAACAAGTGCTGTGTCGACTTAAGTACAGCACACGTCATAAAAGTTGTTGTTTATAATGCCTGCAACTGTATATTGAAATGGGCCTGAAAAGTTTAAGATTTAATTGAAAGTCTGGTGTAAAAATGAATGATGCTTAATTGGCTATCTTTGTTATTCATAGTTAAATAAACGAGCACAGTAGTGACATACTGGGGCTTATTAATAATCGTCTTTAGTCCGAACTAAGGAAAGATCATACACCGACCAAATGATTTCGTATTCAGCGAGCCTTTTGCTAGTCCGAGGATCATCTTGGTTTAGTATGGACTAACTTTTAGTCCGGACTTAGAGTAGGACCAACGATGTATTAAAGTCAAAAAGAAGCTTGGAGAATTTAAAATAAGACAAATTCGTTAATATTGCATGCAAGTAAAGTTAGATATATTTTACGAAACACAAAATGCTCGTTGGTAATGCCTAGTGAGAAATTGTTCTCATGCAGAACAGTTTTACTGTTTTAGACTTGGTTCAGAGGGCGTGCTACATAAATAAACACTAAAAGCATTAATAAAAATGTACAGGTTTTTGGAAGCGAATATGGAACAACTGAGAAAGGGTAACCCCAGCTATTATCTTTCTTAACTTTGTGAGCAAATACTTCGCCGGCGTTATATATTACTGTCGAGCCATAAATCTGCACATTCTACTGTGGCATAATATATCACGCTAAATGAATGTATCGTTCTGTAGAACTATTTGCACGCAAAGTAGGCGGACACTGTTATTTAGCAGTGCCCTTTCTTGACATTTCTATATACTGGGTTCCAGAACCCCGTGAACTTCAATTAACGTGTTCAGCGTCAGTTCATGGCCAGGCTTCACCATGGATGGGCGTAAAGGGAATTAAATGCTAAATTTCGACAAGGCTCTCACAGTCGTGTTTTGTGGTAGTGTTTTCAACCAAATATTATTTGTCAGAGAGTGGATAGTATCTATATTTTTTAACCTTACAAATTTTAATTTTTTAATTTTAAATTCACTTTTTCATTATTTATATAATGTGACAATATTATAAAATGAAAAAAGCGCATTTAAAAATCATTAAAAATTAAATTTTGGAAGGTTTACAAATCAAGATGCGTTCATTATCTAACAAAAATGTTTATTTGAAAACACTACCACAAAAAATGACTGTGAGATCTTTGCCCGAATGCGCATTTAATTCGCACACGCTGATTCATTATGTAGTAATGTATCTCAATCTTTGTTTGCACGAGGAGGAAAAATAACCTGACAGCAAAACTTGGCAGGGCTGCAGGACAGTTGGAAATGACCGCGAGCGGAAATACAGTTGTTGATGTGTGGCTTGATTGACGAGGTGAATGTGAAATGTGTGACGTTCGCAGATCAAGGAGGTGGCGGCGCCGTACACGTCCAGCCCAGACCTTCGACGCTTCTGGCAGCACGACATCCGCGTGGCAAGAGACGACAACAGGAGCACCATGCTGGGCCCACGTGCCAGCAGCAGGACGTGAGTGCTCCCCCTGTACAACCTGCAGGCTCAAGTAACCCCAGGTAGACACAGGTGTTTCTCCGCGAAAAAGATTTCAAGACTTGTTGCACCCCAAAACGCTTTTGTTCACATGCACTTTCGTGGTTGTATGATTCTAAATGTCACGCGCCTCAAGTATCTGTCCGCGAATCATGGATGTTCAGTATCAAAGTGCTTTGTTCTGATTGGCCCAGTCAAATAACAACACTTCTTCTCGCGTAGACGCGCAGCCAATAACTAAAGTAAGTTGTTTTTGTGGGCGTAGGATATTAAAGTCTAGCATAGACATAAAGAATTTCGCAAAAAACACCTGTCTCTAACTATAGGCTGTTCATGGTACAGTGAACTCTTTTGAAAATCTCAGCCATTTTTTATACTTCGGCCATTAGTTAATGTAAACACTGCCATGTGAGTAATGAACACAGTGTATACTTTCCACCACACTCAGAACCAAAAGTTCGATGCCACAATGAGATATATTTATTGGTGATATATTTATGTGATGAAAGTGCCTCAGAAAGTGCTCACTTTACCGTGAACAACTTATATGACTGTTAAGCATAGTTTAGACGTCGAGCATCCGGGAGACCAGCCTGAGATATAGCATGAGAGAGACTAGGTTGTAAGGCATGGTCCCCACAAGGACAGTTGCTATGTTTTTATATTATATTTTTGGGACTTTGAAATGTTTATACTATTATACTTACACGAGGGAAGAACTGGTGCTAATTATGAAGACAAACGAGATATTCAATAGAAATATGGTATTAAGTACATAAATACAATTTATTGGCAAGGGAGGTTCTAATAATTTACAATAAATGACTAACTTGAATGATACCGCCGCTGTAGGCTGAGAATTGTATCGGAAGGTGCGAGCGGCCCACCAAGCTACATATTGAATGCTTCATCTCGGAGTGGGTCATCGGACAGGCAGATAGACAGACCCCATACAAAGTGTTGCCAAGTATTATGAGTGTTTCTGGTGGCGTACTTGCCCCAAATACCGTGCCCCCGGGAGCGGAGATCCGCTGGTGCTTCGCAGATATGTTTTATAAACTATTATTGCTGTAATGTGTTTTGTTTTCTTCGCCTGGCCTGGACACCGTCACGTCGCTGCAGTTCGCTGGGCTTGTCCGTATTTACTGAATCGTAACACGGTACATCTGGTGTGAAGCCTAACGTCATTGTGGCAGAGGCTCACGCTCTCTGGCTGGAAGGTAACGGAAGGGTAGGTTGCTGCTGTGCACAGTCTCTCTGCCTGAAAATTTTAGCTCAAGCTACCAGAGCTCAGCTTGTAATGAGCGTAAGTTGAAAGTATGGTGATGTGAAGGGGGGAAAGATCCTACATCCTCGGCACTGTGACGTGTCGGGTTGCCATCGGGGAACCGGGTTCTGTTAGGGTGTAAGGTTGCCTATAGCATATACCCGGTGGGAGTGTCCGTGACTCTGGGAAAGGGCCTTCCCTTATGGCGAATACCTGACACTTCACCTCGCAATGGGAGAACTGCTTCACAGAGTTTGCCAGCCCTAACATCGGAGACCAGCAGGTTTGTAGTTGCAGGAAAGACTAGTCATGCACTAACCAGTAGCCTCTACTGGCTCAAGGGAACCCGCACATCCTTGTGGTAATGCTGGATGATTTCGGTCGAACAAACTTGGGAAATTCCAGGCCGTTCCTTATGTCAGATTGACCGTAATGAATATCTGCTTCTCAGACTAAGCTTGAATCATGGGGAATCATGATGGTTTTGGCCTAGTGGCGAGATGGTTGACTCTTAAACAGCCAGTCTTTTGGGGCCCATGCATGAATTTCAGGGTGAAAAAATTCGAATGTATGGTAATCGTCGATAGTAATGGAGAGTACTTGTCCCTGGAGGTTGGTCTGTGTACGGGGTATGACTTGCATAGGTGCGTGCCTATAGCCTGTAGAGACAGCGACAAGCGTCAATGAAAAGAAATCAGGAGCCTCCAATGCTGAGCTAGAATAATGGGCAATTATGTTGGTGATTGGTCTGGTGTAGGGCTGGTGAACCACTTAAGGTTGAGAGGTCTCCATCATTTTCGATTTACATAAATTTCCGTATAACTTTATTTTCAATTAACAAGCAAGCTTTACAAGGCATGGTGGACTCTTTGGCAGTTGTTTTGTAATCCAATTTCTTTTTCCCCCATTTATCGTTAAACTATGGCTGTGATAAAAGTTTCCTTAATTATTTAATAATATTTGTATCCCAAGGGGGGAAATACACATATATTTGAAACCGCACAATCATAAAGAATCCTGATGAGTAGTCCTGTATGCCTTAACAAGATTTGATTTACAATTTTGATTCATGGAATTTGGCTACGACGATTTATAAATAGATCCAAGATGACAGGAATATCTCCACATTTACAGCCGGGGGAACGAGATTTGATGCCGCAATTGTGTGCCGCTTTAGTGTGTTAAGACACCCATAAATGTTAATGAAAGGAAATAAAGAGCACGAGATGACCTGGACCCTGTTTGAGTTTCCTTCAGTCGGAACTGCAGCTGCGCATGTTTGACTGGTAAGGACAGGGACATTGGTAAAACTACAAACCAAAGATCTGGATGCAATCATTGACATCAGGCCCCCTACCTTCCAAGGTCAAGTAATATATAATGCTATGAATAAAATTCATCCCTCTGGAAATATCTAGGTATATATACATAGTGTTATAGCGGCCAGAACAGCTATACAATATAAATATGAGTAAATAACATTTTATAACTTATTTAAAATCTCTTCTTCCACGACTTGATGAGAGCAATGTTGTCGATCAGGGTTAAGACATTCACTTTTCCTTCTGTCTCTGCTTCTTCGTTGGGAGAGCAGGGGTGGGGGAGATAGCTGTGACATGCGATTTTGTCCCATTGTGTTAAAGAGATAATTATTGATGATCTTCAACTCAATGTTCTTTCTCCTGTGGCTACCGAAAGAGGAATTGTCAGAAAAATAAAAACAAGTAATCAAACATTAGGATAAGTGGAGCTCATATCTAAAAACTTGATCAAAGCAAGCTCAGTAAGTTGTTGTATAGTGCTGGTTTTCTCCCCTTCATTTTCTGACCTTAAAGTTTTGACAAGACAGCTACACCTGGAGAGAGATTTTTTTGGCAAGTCCTTGCATACTGCCGTCGTAAACTGAGTGTGTTTTTCTTTATGTCTTCATCAGACGAGCTCGTCAGTATTGTCAGTGTGATAAATAGAAACAATATTTCGGTATAGCTATCGCATTTTTGCCTTTTCTGTGGGACAGGGCCCATTTTGGCTGAGGGCTCCATCGCAGCTGCATCGCCTGCATTGCCATAGTAACGCCACTGGTCGGGACGAATGGGAGGGTAAAAGCCCCTCCTGGCAGGCCATCTGACCCGAGGCCAGACTGGGATGGACTCGTGCTGGCAGTGAGTTGAAACACACACCCACAATAGCGCCACATTCGGCTTGAGCTGAGAATGTCACATACTGTATCTCAATGAAATAACATCTAATGTCACGAATTGACTAACTCCAAACAAATATCCCTACATATGCTGAGAGATGATAGATAAGACTTTATCAAGTAATAAATATACACAATCACAGAAATACATATGATATTGGAATAAATAAGACATCACAGCTATTGTGGTGGCTGAATGCTGAATTATGTGCATACATATAGTGCTTAGTTTACATTGAATACAAATACTGTTTCATACTGATGTCAGATATCAGAAATATCTCCCCATATTGGGGTCTCTTCTGACAACTGTAAATTTTTTTGGTATCTTGTCCTAGGTGGTTTTAAATGTTAAACACTTGACTTGTGTACAGAAAGTCATTATGATATAAGCTATTTTTTTTATGTTGATATTTCCTTTCACTGGGCTAACATTTTCCTTTCCTTTACTTTGACTATGTAGTTTATACCTAGGGCTACCTGTTTTCCGCGAAAATATTTATGAGTCTAGACTTCAGTATCCTATGTGCACACTTGCAGTTTTCATTCTACCATTGGCCGCTTGCCTTTATGTGAAGGCAGTCTGTTACATGGGCGAACCAATAAGAATTAATTGTCTCCAATACCGGCAGGCCGTGATTCGCAAGCAGACAGATGAGACGCGTAACAATTCAAACGATCCAATCACGAAAGTGGTTCTGAACTAAAGTGGATTGGAGCACAACTTGTCCTCAAATCTTTTCGCGAAAAACAGGTGCCCCTTCTAATACCTAAGAAATATTTGATATTATGTCAAAACAAATGCAATTTGTCATGATATTCTTTAAAAAGTGTGACAGCAGCATCCTCAGTGCTAAGTATCTCTCAGAGCAGAGAGGTTAATGTGTGAGACCAGAGGGAGCGATAACATGTCACTGTGTCCTGCAGGATGATGCAGGAGCTGCGGCAGATCCCGTCGGAGGACCTAGGAGAGACCCTGGAGGCGGCAGTCAGGGAGGCAGTGGACGACGAGACATTCCGCAAGGTCAAGAGGTGCAGCTACGCTCACAGCTCTACCGACGTGAGTGCCGCCCGCCAAGCTTTGTCTCTCCGTAATGCCTTTCACATACTCGGCCTGCTCACACCTTCTTTAGTGTACATACTTGTTCAACAAGTTTGGTATTGTGATCAGTGTGATATTCACATTCACCGAGACCGGGGAAAAGATCACTGGTTAACACACATTTACCAATGTTTTATATTACCATTAAAGTGCATTAATAGAGACCCTATCATTTCGTGTCATAATTTGGTACCTAGATAGATGGCATATGAGTATATGTTAGTGCAATGTGTGACATTAAACGTTTGCTCATCTGATCTACCGCATAAAACTCAGAACCAATAGTATACTTTTATCACTCTAGTGGCTTCATTACATGTGACAGGGATAAACAGAATCAGTTCACCCTGTAACGACAAACAATGAACAAATGACCTCTGAAAGAGAATGCAGAATACTATCGAGTTTAGCTTGACAGTCTTATAGCCCAAAGTTATATAGTCTCTAGCCATTCACCCTTGCTAAGCATGGCCAGAAAATAAATGAGACATACCCAATTGTAGATCATGTTTTGTATTGTGATTACTCAGAGTCGTCAATTTTGGTAAATATTCAGTAATTCATACTTTTTAAAACCAACTTTTACTTTGCTCACCAAGACAAAGTAAATTATCGCTTATTTACTATAGTTTGCCAACTTCTGATCTATGACAATATTCAAATTAAACTCAACATATTTTATCACACTTTCAATGATTCATCCTAGCTTACCAAGCTTTTGACGATTAATATATTCCCTCTCAGCAAGTTTGATCAGAGGTGAATGATTCAGATTACTTTAACAAGATTTATATTTGGCTTAATGGGATATTCGAGCTTACCAAACCTCATCAATATGACCAAGTGCAAATTTATGTTCACTCCTTAAGATTCAACATGACGTCCACACTCACTCACCAAGTTTCATCTTTCCATAAATTATATCTTAATTTTCTCATTAACCGATCAGCATACGACTGCCAATAATGAATTGTGAAGATTCTTGTTAGGTAACAGCATGAGAAACACTTGGGTGTTGTATGATTATTTTCTCAGGCCATGATATTCAGCTTACCAACTATATGGTCTAGTAACATTGCCCAATGTGTATGCTCATGATCTCCAACTGATCATAGCATAGTTCTAATTGTCTTTTGCTAATGTCTGGATTGCTAAACTTTTCTTCAAAATATTAAATAAACTATAAATGAATTACTGTATCCATACATACTATGCATTGTAATCTCAATGGTGATTGTCATGCCTATTTCCACCAGTTGAGTTTAACATCACTTGTGAATGCTCTGATGTGGAGTGAACACTTTTAATACCTCACCTTTGAAAAATATTATCCCCGCTTGTAACTGCAAGTATAGTTACATAAACTCCTACCCCATTACTTACAGTAATGTGTATATCAAATTAGGTAAAAGAGCTCTGTGAACTGACGTATCATATTAAAATGCAATTTTAATTATTGGGCCAAGTATATCGGTTTTTGTTAGTTTTCTACTCATGCGAGTAAGTTGTGGATTAATATTAATGGAGACATGATTTTAAGAGTTACAAAATGAGGGGAGAATCCGAAAGAGGTGTCGCAGTGGTAAAGCACTGGACCCATATTTGCAAGAACCCGGGTTAGATTCCTGTTACTCCAGGCGAATGCCAGGATGGCTCTTTACTACAGACCATGATAGATTCCTCCCACACTCCCTATCGCCCGAGAAACCGGATCACTCTATAATCACTCACCCATTGATGAGCCATTAAACCATACATAAAAAAACCACAAGAAGGGAGAGGAATCTAAGCAGGGCCTTGGAGCATTTGTATATCTGAGAACCGAACAGATGCAGGTTGCTCCAATGCTGTGGTGCTTGTCCAGGTGCTGCACAGCTTGGGGTTGGGAGTGTCAGGACCCGGGAAGCAAGCGGCGGTGGCTGGGGGCGGCGCGGAGGCGGCGATGCCACCCCTCACCGACCCCAACGCTCTCGACCAGGTGATCCAGGCACTATTGGGCTTCCAGAAGCAACAGCAGGTGGTGCTGCAGCGCAAGCCGTCCTCCAGGCTGAGCCGGCTGCACCCACTATCGCGTTCCATGCGGCATGGATCCACACGCTCCGCCAGGAACTCCTGGCTGCCACACCTCGCCGACATCAAGGGCGAGGACACACAGGGTGAGGCATGCCCCTCCTCCCTTCCTTCCTAGCTCTCGCTTCTTCTCCTCATCAGGCAGCTGTAACCTCTTCCATCTTCCACTTTAGCCCTCCTCTCACTACTTCTCCTCTTTAGGGAGTTGTAGCCGCTTCTGTTTTTTTGCTTTAATCTCTCCTCTCACTACTTCTCCTCTTCAAAGTGTTGTAGTCTCTTCCATCTTCCACTTTAGTCCATCCTCTCCCTTCTTCTTTTCACTTTGTAGCCTGTTCCTTCTTTCTCCAGCAACCACTGTTAGTAATTTTCTTTTTCGGGATGTTGTAGCCTCTTATATATCTTCCATTCCAGTCATCTTTTCCTGGACCTTCCTTCATCGCACTTTCCTTATACCCTATTCCATTATCTGTTTATTAAGTTTTCTTTCAGGAAATGGCGTATCTATAGAAGAGATTTTTCCATAGAAAATGAAAAAAAAATTAAAATCATTACTTAATTAAAATATTTCTATAACCCTTAAATTTAAGTATTAGTTTCCGAGGCTCATGCACAGATATGTTTGTAATTAAATAAATGCAGTAGGAAAAATAGACATTGCCAAACTACAAACATGTGTGTTTGACACCTTACATATTGTTAAAAATTTATAAGGGTGTATCCAGCTTCGTGAATGATCAATGCATATTAAAATCATGTGTCTGCGCGAACAGCTGATAATACCTAGAGTTCAAGCCATTCGGTTTTGACAGATATGTTGGTAAGATAGACAGTCTGTGGTGGGACTCGGGAACTGGCAACTGTGTCGCGACTCAGGAACTGGTTCCTGTGTTAGATTTTTAAATGGTTACTGAATTGACCGTCAGGAACTGGTTACTGTGTTGGAATTTTAGAAATTGTTACTGCACTGACCTTCAGGAACTGGTTACTGTGTTGGAACTTTAGAAATTGTTACTGCATTGACCCTCAGGAACTTGTTATTCTGTTGGTATGTCGGAAGTGACTACTGCATTGGCACCCAGGAATTTGTTACTATGTTGGGACTTAGGAACTGGTTACTGTGTTGGGACTCAGGAACTGGTTACAATGTTGACACGTAGAAAATCATTACTGTGTTGAGACTTGGGAGCTGGTTACTGCGTGATTACTCAGTATTATGACTCAGGAATGGGCCCTCGCTACATAGCGACAGCGTAGCGTGGAGCCCGCGGGTTGGAGCGTCAAGGGATGAAACGTTGCAGGTGACGAACAGCAGGCTACGCTCGTCTGCGAGAGTAGCAGCGCGCTGGGATTGCCGACGATCCTGGAGACGAGCAGCGGGGGGAGTCAGCCTCAGACGCCGACAGACCGGCCGAAGAGTGTCACTGAGAGGCTGCTGGTCGCCATCACGGGCCAAGGCAACCGCCGCTCCAGACGGGACAGCATGGAGACTATCAGCCTGACTCAGGACCCCGCGTGATGTCCCGCTGGCTCACACTCCACACTCTGCTGTGACTCTCCTCCACTGGAGCCGCTCTAGAGTTCCATTGCTCGTCCACACACCGACATAGTTACCACACTCACCACACCACAAATAAACACTGTCTTCTGGCAGTTATACATTGGTTCACTATTAAGGCAACAAGCCTTCATTTCTAAAGCTTTCGCGAGAGTTAATTTTTTGTACCCAAACGGGAGCCGATATTGTGAAATCCTCTTACAATTTTGTTACAAATCGTTTTTATTATGTAGTCTAATTTTTCCAACATAAAAAAAGTATATACTTTTATCCAATAAATAAATAAACGAAAATTTTGTTTGTTTAATAATTAGTTCGAATTGTACAGTTTTTTGTTTTGAAAAAATTAGACTACACAATAAAAATAATCTGTAACAAAACTGCACGAGGATTTTACAATATCAGCTCCCATTTAGGTACAAAAAAATTAATCCTCGCAAAAGCTGTAGAAATAAAGGATCGTGGCCTTAAGCGCGACAAACGTCAGGCATAAATACATGCTTAAATACGTACTTAAACTTATGGGATTTTTCCTACAACTATTTAACTTAACTCGTTCACTCACTGTGTTCACAATGGTGGACACGTTGCAAATGCATGAGAGTTATGATCGGACTGTAAACAGCAAGGCATCAGTGCACAGTCTTCCTTGTTGCTCATCTGATTTGTGGAATCACGTGATTGCAACGTGGGAATTAATGTGTGACCTAACGGGTTAAGTATCGCTAACGGTACTTGCGTTATTTTTCTTCGAGAAAATTAATTTTGGAAGACTGTTGATAAACTTGGACTTAATTCAGTTAATATTTACGGTTCATGTGTACTAGACCTGAGTCGCTGGTTAAGTTCTTCACAGCAGCGGTATGTATGGCTATTAGACTTCAGGTGAGCTCAAACACAGTGTTGCAAACTACTTTATTCAGAATGCTGTAAATTATTTCAGGTACCACCTTATCTTAGTTAAGTTACAGTATTATAAGAACACCTTAAATATCTTTCAGTCCGTCGTAATATTGGTAATTTTGTTTCAGTTAGACGTTACATACTCACTTCTTGTATTATAATAATGCAGCTCTATTATTCGCCCATGTTTTGTAGTGTCGTACTGGAATGGAACCAAGCAGATTATTAAGGTTGTATGTATGGTAACGGAAAGTTCAAAATATCGGAGTCTGCTTTACTGCTGTGCTGACTTAAGCAGCTCCACACAGAGCTGAAGGGGAAAAAAGACTTCTAATTTATATCTTAGGCATGTCCAATCTGGCAAGTATTTTTGTATCAGCTCATAAGTGAGCCTGAGCAGTGTGGAATAATGTGTGGCTATCTCATCTCTTGATGGGTATGTCCCCACCACCTAAAATTTCTTCTTAACATTTTTTCCCCATATTTTACTGAAAGAAGTAATTTGTGAGATATTCGATACGAGCATTTGCGGCAAATAAATCAGATGCGAGTGCATGTATTTTTTTTTTTGACTGTAGAACACATGTTACAATTTTAAAACTGAAGTGTACATGTATTCTTTTCCTTACTGGATGAAAAAAAAGCTTTTTAGCACACTGACAATTACTACATAAAGTACCTTTTTTTAGTCCATGTGCGACTTGAGTGTACATGATGGAAGTACAACATTTTTAGATGTCCAAAATCTTCGTAAAACATTTTTTATTCACATGACGAATCGTGATTGACATATAAATAATATCTTAAAATAATTATATGTTTCGAGAACATCTTCTGCGTGCATATAAAGTTGATGTTAATATGTAATCATAATGAATACAAATTGTATAATAACTATTATTATGTAAGTACAATTATTATTATTTTTTTTTTAGTTTTGTTGTAACAAAGAAGTAATAAAATGTTTTTTAAAACACAACTGATGCATGATATTTCGTAGTCGGTTCAGACAGCTGTAGAGATAGCATGCTGGTGTAAATTCTCCTAGCGCCAACGACATTATGTTGAAGTCAGTTCATTAATGATCCTCACTAGACTGTCCAATATGATAGGAACATGGGCAGTATCTGTCAGACCATTCGCCTTTCAAATTTTCACCACGGTCATGTCATATCTCGATGCCCTGAAGTCAGACACATGGATGCTTCTATCTCGGGGCCCTAAATACCCTGTCACACTGTCAGAAGTTTCTCTTCGTATATTTGACAATAAAATTTGAAGATTAAACACAGCCTTCATATTTTGCCATCAGACAAATTTGGCCAAATATTCTCGAATGTGTTTGACAATATGCGACAGTATCAAAGTTTTTTACTTAAATACAATTTTCAAAGAGGGATAATGTTGTTGTGTTACCATGCATCCCATTACAACAATGAGTATTAGAAACTTAGTGACTTATTTCCACCTCTAAATTAAATTTTGTTGCCGCGGTGTCTGAGCGGTTAGACTGCTCACCTCCCACTTAGGCGAATCGGGTTCAATCCTTTCCCGGGTCACTCCCGGATTGTCGCGAGTGTGAATCGTGCGGGGCGATGCCACTGGTCAGCGGGTTTTCTCTGGGATCTCCCCTTTCCCTCGCTCTTGCATTCCAGCGCTGCTCCATTCTTACCTTATTTAAACCTCATTTGCTCTCAAACCTTGTTGTTAAGAACCGCCCAGGTCTATCAACTCCTAAAAAATAAATTTTAAATTAACTTGTCCACCATATTTGCTGCACGACGATAATAATTACCATTGTTTTTTCTATTTTCGATCAGTATACAATTCTAACAGCATTCATGATAGTTATTACATAAATATTATCCATATCGTTACATAATTTCTAGCTATTGATTACTATATTGAAATTTATTAGGGCTGTAAATAACTGTTTATGTGCACATTTATGATAAGCCGAATTCGTCAAACGTCCAAGAAATTTTAATAAACCTCCTGTCGCACTGTCAAATTTTTCGTCAAACTGCTTCCGATAAGTTTGGCCAAATAAAGTTGGACAGTCGTGACGTCATCGAAACGTCATACACGCCACCATATTTGTCTGAGAAAGTTTTATGGCTTCAATTTACATAATACATATGAAGATTATACCAATTTTAAAATTTCTTTAATGTTTGAAGGTTTCAGCCAATCAGAATCATGCACGACGAAAATGGACGTTAAGAAACTTTAAAATAACGAACAATCGCTGGAAACTAAGTAGGTTATGAAGACAATTAAATTGTGTAGAAGCTGTATGGCCATGAATGCTATTTTAAGTGAATTTTGTACATAAAATTACGAACTCAGATGCATTAAATGTCTTGGGAAAGAAGAATATCCGATAAATAAAATTTGAATTTAGTAAAGAAGCGAAAATAAATTACAACATTCCTTTTTTCTTCCTGTAATGGATTGAATGGAAAAACAAAAGTAATCTCTCACAATGAGAATAATTTTTAAATAATAATTCCAATTAGACATTCCCAATAGAAAAAAAGCTGACAGTGTTACACATTTTCGTACACATTAAAGATTATTTGATAACATTTGTTGGAAGGAAAAAAAAAACTTAAGGCCGTATTTTGTCTTCAAATTTTATTGTCAAATATAGTTGAAGGCGAAAATTTGATAGTGTGACAGGAGTTTAACAGGTCCAAAATACAAAATGTTTGATGTAAACTGGAGGTAGCCAACATCTTTTAGACAAAAATGGCGGTGTTTATGACGTCTTGGTGACGTTATAACTTACAACTTTATTCAATAACTCTTATTATAAACAGTTTGACGGAAAAATTTGACAATGTGACATAGGCTTAAGGAGTTTCACGTTAAACGTATTGTACAGTGAAGCTTAAAGTAAGCCAAACGTTCTCGTATATCTGGAGTACAACTTTTAAGAAAATATCAAGTGAGAATTATTAAATCCTTATATATTTTATAGTTTGACTATGATAATTTGTGGCAACAAATATATTACAGCTGAAAATAAATTAAAATATACAGCGAAAAACTTTTCTGGCAAGATCACAATCCTTTAACTCCTGGGATTGCTGGCTTTGAATCCTCTTTAAGGAATGTCTTCTTTGAGAATAGTCGATGACATGCTTGTGATATGACAATATTTTTTTTAAGCACCCCTTAATTCCCCTTTTTATACCATCCCCACCTTTCCATACCCTGAACATCTTCAGCCTGTAGTAAGAAATATGTTTCATACAACAGAAGTCGGAATATATTTTAAATATTTCTACCATCATACAAAAACTGCCATAAATATATAATCTGCTTGACAAGAATTTTTAAGTAGCCTATATTAACCTTCGTAACCTACGATTAATAAAATAGTCACCAAAGTGTTTATTTTGACGAAACTGGCAAGATATCTTTGTCAGCTATTTTACCGAGATACGTAATACTTCGTTAATCATTAAAACCATTTGGAGGTGATGGGTTTACATACACAGAAACGTCTTGGTACCTTACCTGCAAGGCGAGCGTATTAACCACTTTGTTACTGTCGTAGCGGCCAGATGGACACAACTCAGTCGGCCACTTGACGTTTATTCTGGTGTAATCTGCAGCGGGATCTTCACGTAAACGTACAGTGTCTGATGGTAAAGGCTGTTCACGATAAAGTGAGCACTTTTGAAATGAACCTTAGAAAAAAGTCACTGCCCCTTCCTGCATATTTTTATGGGCGCATCGAGTGATATTCGCCTAGTAAAGTTGGTGACGGTGGACGGAAAGTAGTTCCATATATTAAAGTCAAATAAAAAGTGCTAGTTAACCATTTGTGATAGCTTAAATAATTTATTTGGCATCCTGTTTTTTCTAAAGCACCAAAGTGTAAAAATTAGCAGATTTGTAAAGTATTTACGTTCCTAATAATTGCACATGGAATAATGCACAACGTACACACAAGTAGATCGTAATCAGGGCTTTCTACAGGGCTCATTTTACCGTGAACAGCCTTTATCAAACTGCCTTTATCAAACTTGCCTTAATAAATTTTCATTTATCTCAAATGAAAATTGCAAGTTTGGACCTGGGATGGATTGTGAGACGAGAAGCTGAGGCATTTGACGGAGCTATTGAAAGAATTCAGATACATAGATTCACTTCCCTAACTGGTCAACATCTCCCATTCGGACCTACTGTGCCATCTACGATGACATTTAATTACTTCATGCATTGAATCAACTGTTCATGAAATACATTTCAATGATTTGTTCAAACTTGACAAGAGGAACTGCAAGGTATCTTGGAGTCTATTGGAGCTGGAAATGAGTATGTATATACAGGTAGGTAGATAATTGGGCTTAACGCCTCGTCAACAGCGGGGTCATTAGAGACGGTGCAAGTTGCACAGGGAAAAGGATTGGGAAGGAATCGGCCATCCCAGTCATTTTGGAAAACCACGGAAAACTGAAATCAAGATGGCCGGACCGGAAATCGAACCCGGGGCCTCCCGAATGCGAGTCCAGTGTGTTAGCACTGCGCCACCTCGCTCGGTGTAAGTATATACAACTAGAAAACTTGAAAGCTGCGAATGTAGCTGGAGTGTCTGGAATATAAAATATACAATTGGAAAACGCGCTTCCCTCATGTTGTTTTTTTTTATCAGAGTCAAAATTACACCGTTTCTTTATTCTCTATAGCCGATTGGTAACTTGTAATAATAGTTGATAATAAACCTAAACTTTAACCTAAAACCAGCGAACAAATTCAGGCATTTCCAAGGATTTGAATGGGCTGATATCGCACTGTGAAACATATCCACGCCACCTTCACCAAGGAAGTTGCCTTTACTTGAAATGAGGCTGACTTCGTCGATACTGCATCCCCGTTGTTCACGCCAATTTTTGGGAGCTTCCAGTTTGTTTCCCAGGACAAAGGGTGTTCCACTCCTGGCTGGACAGTTGTAGTTACCTTGAATGCGCGTGTAAAGACCAACAACTTATTCGCTAACACTCCTAAGTTAGTTTAAACTGCAAACAAAACTAGAATTAAAGGTAGAGCCCCGAGTATTTCGCGGATTGAGTTGGTAGCAAACTAGGCTAGACAGCCCTGTATACACTCGAGACATTATCGTTTGATTATTGGCTGCTGTAATCAAGTGAGCCTCTGTACAGGATTGTTAAACACTCACACACTCTACAGCTCCCTGCTTACTACTGGCTCACTGTTAAACGGGGCGTGTCTAAACAACTGTCGTCCAATCACAACAGTAGGAGAAAAGAACAAGTGTCTAGAGTCTACCTCGCCTCCGAATGAATTCGCGAAATACTCGTGGCTCTAACTATAGGATATTTTAGGTTAACTATTTGAACACTCGTTTAAACTACGCAGTGAAACGATCGTATACAACACGTTCGATGCAAAATGTCTATACGTTTCTGTAAAAAGCTGAACATTTCATAGGCCTTAGCTTACTGCTTTCTGTTCACTTGTTCACAGAAAGCTCATGAGGTGCTCGGAAGAATGATTCTTAATGGCCACCATGTTAAAGGGCGTGGACATATTCACGTCCAAATATAAAATCAGCCAATCTAATAAATAGTGTTTATCAGTCTAGCAAGCTCATTCGTACATTCTAAGGTCCAGCGGAGATTTTCAGGCATATTATATATTTTTTGGGAGGCAGATTTTTCATCTTATGATAGTTGCTTACGATGTCTGGAAATAAAATTAATTATATGCGTGTATAAAACATCAAAAGCGAAGTAATATGAATTCGTGATTACTCGTATGATAGACGGGCACCATATTGAAAGTTTTAATGTATAGGATGTTTCAGTAAACACAAGTAAAAATTGAACTGGGAATATGGGCGACATCACGGTAAGTTTTGAGATTGAGAACGTGCGCTCCAGGAGGCCAGCTAAATGAGATATAGACGTGAGTGTGTGTGCAACACATGTAGCATGCGAGGTTCACTCTGTCGTCCGTCCATTATCACAGTACGTGCGTGTATCGACCAGATGGGACAGAATCTCGTACGCCGTGATCTTGCTTGCGGAGAGGTTGATGGCCCTCACTTTGACCAACTCTTGTGAGCCATAGGCGGATACGTTAACACCAGTCCGTCAATGGAGTGGCCCTGTACAGTAATACCTGTCAACAGTGTACAGACGCATTGCCAATAATCCAAGTAACCGATACGGACGCTTGTATCTACTTTCGCTGGCTTCACGGACCACACGTAACCAATCTCAAAATTTTCCGTGGTCGGGCTCCCATCCCCAGTTTAATTTCTGCATGCTTTTGCTGAAACACTCTCTATATAAAAATACGCATTCGCCCACTATCCTAGGATAGTTTGGGGTATCGTTAGATTGTTGACAGCAGACGTAATAAAACGACTAGGAGAATCAGGAACATGGAAGGTCATCTGTCGTGACCTATAGCAAGGTATAATACTAGCATTCACCTGGTGGGCTCTCAGAAAATCAATGAGCCTGGCAGAAGAAGCCTCATTCGCGAATAAACGAGTTTGTGTTTTATATCGCGTGGTTTTGCCAGAGATTAAAGACTTCTAAACCTCTACGGTTACAGTTAGTTGAGAGCCATTTTGATTATGCATTGATGGGGACTTGCAAAATTCGCGTTATTTTTCGATGACAGGTTGTATACGATTGCACCTCTTATGTTATTGGACGGTATTTAGTCCGGCGCGCCCCATGGGACTAGGCAAGTAAACAAATGCACTGACATGTAAACATCCACGGGATAGCAATATGTAAAGGCAGTAATCGGTGGCATCACCATACCTTTACGTCGTCTTGGGTGTGGCCAGACCTGTCTCGGGTGAGCTCTGACTTCGCGTGAGTGTGTGCCGGTCGTAGCGCCTGGACGCAAGGTGGAGCCAGCCAGAGGGGACGCCTCATATAAAAGGATCGACCCAGAGCGGGGGGGGGGGGATCTATGTTTAGGTACGTCACCGCCGCCGCCGAGACGCTGGGCGTCCGTGGCTGGAGGGCCGGGTCGCCTCTGCGAGCTGCTACTGCGTGAGCCCTTGCGCGTTCCAATCGCGAGACTATCTGCCGAGAATTAACGAATCAGTGGTAAGTGAAAATCCGTCTAGGTGTTAGCTGGGGTTTGCAAAGAGTAAAGATTCGACATTAATGTTTCATATATCATATCATAATATTTCAGAGGTTGTCAGAACAAAGTGATTTATTGAGTAGATCATGTGTATAGAATATATAGTTTGAAGTAATGGAGAAGATAAGGAATATTGTACAAAGAGATAAATTATTAAAAACTAAAAACTGATTTTATAAAGTACTCAGGCTTTCAATTGCTAGCTTGCCCTATCCTAGTAGAGCAGAATTTAGTAACTGCACGTAAAGGTAACACGTCGCATTGCAGTCCTTAATGTACTTCACGTACCTCCACAACGATGGCATACGCTAGCAGGATTATGCATTGTGTTATCTGACCCAACTTGTCCAGAATTGGTTTGAGGACTGGTGAGGCCCCCTTGTTCGCTCGACAATATGAACTCCGTCGCGCATTTGTGGGACGTGGAGGGGAGCCCATTCGCACCCGAGCTACTGCACTTACAAATAGCAAGTAGCTGAGGGTAGCTATAAAAACGGCATGAGTCTTAATCGCAGGATTGGACGGAATATTGCGAGACTGGTCGAAAGATTGCACGACAGATTGAAAGATTGATGAACAAATTGTCAGATAGACAGAAAGATTGGAAACTAGACGGAAATATTGGGAGATTGATCGAAAAATTGATGTAAAGGTTGGAATATTGATGGAAATATTGCAAAGTTTGATAGAATTATTGTGAGACTGATCAACATACTGAGGGGAATAGTGATAGATTGATTTAAATATTGGACGAAAGATTGAAAGATTGATGGAAACATTTCGAAAGATTGGAAGACTGATGGACTGCTGGCCAAGAAGATCACGGAAGGTAACACTATCACCCTAGCTGCTTCCATACATTCCAAGTATCAAGTGCTTAGCACTAGTATTTAAATCATAACCAACTATGCTTATAAAAGTGTTGGTAGATGCCGCTTCATACCATGATTACAAAATACAGCACTTGTGTAGGTGATCGCTGTTCTCACGATGGGCTGTGTTTGGTCACATATACAAGGATGATACAAGAACGATTACAGTTTTAAAACATACGAGTAGCGTACTAATGCCTACATAACAGTCGAGGCAAGGAATAATGTGCATTTTCTGACATCGTGTAATAATTGGACACCGAGGACACCCGAGTATGCAGTAACAAACGAGACACGTCCGCAATACTCTTATGTACAATTTCGAAAATATATATATATATAAATGCAATAAAATTATTAAATTAAAAACTATTAAATTAGGTAATATATACAGCTCTTCGATCTGACGTGACTTATGCCTATAAAACGTTAAGGCTACCAGGAAACATAATTAAATGTTCGAAGGTTTAATGGTCGTAACTGCTGAGCATCTTCTGGTACATTCGACAATCCCGAGTCGAAGGTTTCCGAACTCCTCCTGAGTCGAGCCGAAGACTGCCAGACACAGCCACACAGCTACCAGTTAAAATACATTGCGCTCAACCCGCCATATATACACTACTACCGGATGCTCCAAATTTAAGTGTACACTCTTTAAGTGTTAATAACAGAGAAACTACTAAAGATTAACGTAATGGACTGTGGTTCTCATTTCCATTTGCAGCCATAAACATCACTGTAGAGTAAATAGCGGTAGTGTAAAGGTTTTATTTCGAGCAAAGTAAGAGCATTTTAAAGTGTTACTGGAAATGTGAGAATATGATTGAGGTGCAAGGGTGATGGAGGGCAGAATTCTACACTGTAAAAATGGATAAGTTTGAGAGGGACAAAACTGTGCGTGATGTGAAGAAGTGAAGTGAAATGAAGATGTTTGGGTGGCTCTTAACAGCGAGGACTTGAGAGCCGATGAGGTGATTGAGGTGAGTGGAGAGCAGCGCCGGAATGGAAGGGCGGGGGGGGGGGGGGGCGGAAGATCCCCGAGAAAACCCACCGAACCCGGTCCGCCTTGGTGGGAGGCGAGCAGGCTAACCGCCCAGCCACCGCGGCCCCACGTGATGTGAAGAAAGGGAAATTTTTATCCCGTAGGACGGTGCACAGCAACATTACCACCTGGACGCACGGTCGCTCCTGGATCAAACATTTGTTGGGAGGTAGACAGGTCGACGGGGAAGTGTTGAGCGTCCATCCAGATCTCCAGATTTCACGCCGTCTATATTTATATCTATGCGAACTCTGGAGTACACTGTGTATGCCACAAAGCCATGCACACTGGATGTCCCGAGAGACGCGATTGTGAATACACTGCCTTTGTAATCGAGCCTACTGTTCGTCGTCGTGTTCTACAACGTTGCAGATGATGGCTTCCTGCTGATCGCAGACATTTGAAACATTTTAAGCTGTTATTAATATTCGCATATAACCAACATTGTCCTTGCAGCGACAAATCCAAGCAACCATATAAGATCGTCTTTAATAGTTTCTCTGTTATTCCCGTTCATAGAGTGTAAACATTAACTTGGGATACGCGGTGGTTCACAAATATTGTATTGTATTGGGCTTTTTTACGTCCCCCGGTTTTGTGCTTCAAATTTTAGTAGGGGACGGCTTACAAACTAACTTACAACCTAACTTAAATTAACACCGATGCCTTACCCGGGGTTTGAACCCAGAGCCTCCCGCACCACAGATCACTGGCGCACCAACCGACTGCGCCACGGGAGGTCAGCGGTTCACAAATAGAGCCAGGAAAATTTGGCGAGTGAAGCCTATGACGTGATGGTCTTTACACGTGTTCCCGATTTAGTGTTTTAATTGGATAAAAGTGCTTTGACACATATTAGACTTGAGCCAACAAAAAACTTGCAATAAAACAAGGACCGAATACAGTGCAAACTTCTCTTGGAAAAATCGTGTCACACAGCCAATGAACAAGCAGACGAGACGGGAGGATGCATAGGACTGTGCAGTATAACCTACAGGACATTTTACCCACGTAATTCTCCTGACCCTAGTCACCGTAAACCCACTTTAAGAGATGGCCCACTAGGTTCGATAATATATTCAATATAGTAGATATAAGTAGCTGACGCGGGAACAGAATTCATGTTTCAGGCGCCAGGAGCCACCAGCCACCTCGGCTGTCGAGGCCGCTTGTGGAGGCCATGATGTGATGAGACCCTATCATAATATTGGATCTTGGTGACCTTGACATTGTGATTGTAACCTTGAATTACCTTTAAACCCAAAAAATGTTTAAAAAAAATCGCAAAAAAAATCTTAAAAATTTTAAATATCGAGGAACATATATTGTTACCCTACCCAAACCCTCGCCTCACACCCTACCCATCCCCACCCATCCCAATCATAAAAAATAATGAAGTATCGCAAAAATACAATTTTTTTTTTAACATAATCAAGGAACATACAACAGTAACCTTACACTCACGCCACCACACTCACCCCTTTCAACCCATCCACCTCACAACCTTAAAAAAAAATCAATAAATCCCAAAAAAACAGAAGAAATTATTCTAAAATCGAGTAACGTATAACGTTTACCTCACACTCGCACTGCCTCCCTAACCAACCCCTCCCCCACCACCCACCCACACGCACACACACATACACACACACAATCCGACCCAACTAAAATACAACTATAAAAATTCAATAATAATCGCAAAAAATCGGAACATTGATTCTAAAACTCGGGAAACATATAATGCTACCACACACTCCCCCCCCCCCAACTCACCTATCTACTCAAACCAATACATACACTCCTCACCACTAGCCTCCTAATCATAAAAAAATCTGTGAAAATCCAAAAAAAAAACTTAAAGAATCTGATAAAGGTTTAGGTATATATTACATCACTGACTCCGACACCCATGTTGGACGCCGGTGGCCCCAATGACCTTGAATACAACTAATTAAGAAAAAATAAAAAAAAAAAAATAAAAAAATCATGAAAATCGTCGAACATATTACGTCACTGACTCACCACCATGTTGAATGCTGACAACCATAAACTTAACCCAAATAACATTCAACTCAGAAAACCAAGAAAAACTGCGAAGAATCGCACAAATTAAAAAGAACATCGAGGAATAAACAGCATACCTAATGCGAAAGATCAAGATGGACGTGCGTTACCCTAAAATATACATTTGTCGTAAAGATTGCAGAGCATGACCACTTTCTGGTATGACGATCAGCTGACGACTAAACCACAACCTCTATATCTTATTGGCTATATAGTCTATCAATCTTACAACCCCCAAAGCGAATTATTGACTTTCTGTAGAACAAATACACCCCTTCCCAAACACACCAATAGTCGCTACACTTCCCTCGCCATTTACCTAACATAGCTCAGTCACCATAAACATTCGTACTTGCCACCAATCATTAAACCGACCCCAACATCCAAAAAACAATAACTCGCCATAGCTCGTCCCCTCGCCATCCACCATCACCATCACCGAACCACACGATTCTGCGAACCGATGCCTAATGTTAATGGTATTTTCCTGGAGCTATCTGCATTCAGGAGTCTTCTGAAATAATATGTTTAATAGAATATGTCAATTACATCGAAAGATGTTTGCTCGTTCCTATCAAGAATGAAACCTAATGTGATAAACCAACTTATCGATAAGGTGGAAAAACACGCAGTGTAAAATATAATATGTGGCTCGACTGTAGCTATAGGTAACCAGAGCCCCACGATGATGAATAATGTACTATAGCTTTAAATATCTCGAATGTTACTCTGTGTATAATGCAGATGCAATAGAAAGCACTGGTGATGATAGTATACATAAATTATGCTAAGAGGAACAATAAATGGATTCCAAGGGATCGGGTTGAACCCTGGCTTCAGTAAATCATCTCGAGCTGAGAGCAAGTGACTCAATCCACTTGGCAAATAGGCACTTGTTGATTTCCTTCTACCTGACTACAGACAATTACAAACATAAAGAACCAGCAAATTATACATGGCTGCGAAGCCTGGATTGTTCAAGTGGTCAGTTGTATAGCATGATGAGTTATTTGTGGAGCAGAAGGTGTCATTTATGTAGAAGAAAGGATCATTTAGGGTAATTTAGGGGTCATTTTCACAGGATGGATAATTTATGGAGTATGAGCTCAAACTGAGCAGAGAACTTGTGTGTAGATTGGATGCATAAAAATGCTTAAATCTCACCGATAAAATATGTTAGTAATTTTAAATAAGATAAGTAGCTAGGCAAAGTAGATACACATACTGCCAATGTAGAAAGAATATAAGTTTTTTTGTGAACATGACGCAAGCCAATGATTTTACGAAGTCTACTAAAGAGTTTATCTCCGTAGATGTACCTTCTCCCACTGCTGTAAAATTACATGGAAAATAGTGTTGCTACTGTGGAAAGATCTTCGGTAAAAGCTGCCATTCTCGGCGACATGAGAGATCCACCTTTATGAAGAGTCCTTTCTGTGCAATGACGCATTACATCATTGGTACCGTGCAGTTTATGAAAGGTGATACTTTGAAGGAACATGGGTTCATCTGCTGGGAGCCAGCAAGTTATGTCTAATTCCCCAAGCTGCATCGATAGGTACTAATTCGTCAGGCGATAATGATGAGAGACTTAATGCTGAAGATGGAATGAGTGCAGTATAGTTGGTTTGCGTTGAATGTATACTTGTAAGACTTTCGCGTGAAGTCGACCAACATCAAAATAAATGGCCGTCGGCTCTAGATAGTGGTGATGAGCATGCGACTCCTACAAAGATAAGTGAACTCGATATTGAATCTTGGTTGTCATCGACTGTTGGTATGGTGAGTTGGTCGTGTACACTGTTGTAGCCACTTTTGCAGGATTTGGTCTTGGCAAGTGCCATACTTGGGTAGAGTTACATCTCTTTAGGTTGGGGTTTCGTTTTAAAAAAAAGGGTAAGGGTGGATAATCGTGTGGTTGGTTGATGCTTTGGGGGTTGTAAGATTGATCGGTTGTATAGCTAATGAAATATAGAACAAAAAAAGGGGGGGGGGTTCAGTCATCTGCTGATCGTCGTACCAGGGAGTGGTCGTGCTCTGCCAGCTTTACGAGAATCACTCTTTCAGGGTCATGGACATCCAACTTGGTTTTTTGCATTAGGTATGTAATTTTTTTCCTCGATGTTTTTATTATTATTTTTTCAATTTTATGTTGTTTTTACTTAATTTTTTTGAGTTAACTGTCATTTGAGTTAAGTTCAAGGTCGCCAACATTCAACATGGTGGTCGGAGTCAGTAACATAATATATCCGTCGATTTTTTTGGAATTTTTACATTTTTTCTAAATTATTTGCTTACAAGGTCATTGGAGTTAAGGTCAAGTACCTACACAAGAATACAACATTGATGTTGCAGTCAGTGATGTAATATATTCCTAAACTTTTATCAGTTTCTTTCAATCTCTGGCGATCTTCCACTATTTTTTATGATTGGGTGGGTGGTGGTGAGAAGGGGGTGAGAAGAGGTTTTGGTAGGGCGAGAGAGGGGTGGGGTAGGGGGTGGGGGTGTTTTCTAGGATTGGCGAGGAGAGCTAGAGGGAGTGCAGGGTCATTATACGCACTCCAGGCCGCCTCGACAACCGAGATGGTTGGCGGCTCCTGGCTCCTGTATCATGGATCATATCTCCGCATCGGCTATTCATATCTACTCAATAGACATATATGTCCCTTATGCAGATGTTAAGTTATTTTCCATAGAGTGCAACAGAGTTTCAAAAGGCCAAACATAGGGTAAAAAAATATCTTTATGACATTTAATTGCTGGGTTACAATAAATTAAGGTGAATATTTCATGCGCTGTTACCATAATATAATGATTGCTTTGGTGAAATAAAGAAAAGGCAGACTTTTTTGCAGTGCAAATATAACTTTATTTTTTGAAACGTTGAACAAAAATACATATCAAAATTACATCAAACAATAACGCATATGATTGTACACACTGAAATAGTTCAGCAAAGTGTCTGAACGAAAACTCTCATGGAACCAGCTCCGCCACAAGCACTTTTTAAAAGATGGCTTGAGTGCCGCGTGCACGAACATTCAGTCGTATGCTAGTGTGCATCAAGTGAGACACAGTGCACTCGCCCAAACAAATTTTTCTCACTTAAATGATTCTACGATACAGGAAATGTGCAGTTCTCATTGATTGTGTATTTCAAATAGTCAAAACTACATTAAATATACTGCAACATTATTAAGAGTTTGGACTATTACGTACGTATAAATGTACATAAACTTCTTAGTCTGCGGCAGAATCGTACTTAAGTTAGAAATGAAGGGACATGAAGTCAAAAGTTAGGAGAAGGAAAGCACATCTCTTGTTTTGTCAGTTTTACTAAAACCACTTTTATGCAAAACTGTGAAGTATTCTTAAGGGATTTTGGAACTAATTCCTGGGATAGCAAGTAAATTTAACCGTTACAAACTTACTTACGAAGATTGACTAGTCTGGCAGAAGTGCTTCGAGATCATTGAGTGTTTAAATATTATTATTTGTGCTTTTATCACAGACCCCTATATACTGAATATTAAGGTAATTCAGTTGGTGATTGTACAAATTTGAAGCTTGGGATAATTTCACATAGTAAATTATAATTGGATTATAATCTTAACGAAGTTCACACGTCATTGTTCAACCGTACCCGTATTATTCGTGTAGACAAGATAATATTTGATCAAGAGTAAACTATGTCCTAAATAATTACGCAATTATCCAACATGTAGCATCTTAACCCAACTAGAACACCACAAGTTTGAGAGTATTTCCATGCCATTCAAATTAAACCTAATGTCTTATCTGGTAAAAAATTGTATAGTAATATATAAGTATACAGACGTGTGAGACAGCAGATTGGTCCAGGAAATTTATATAGTGCACTTAATATTGCTTTAGAAAAACTTCAAAGACATCACAGAAACTCTGATAAACAGCGGAAACATTACAAATATCATGACATATGCACAGCTGAAACTGCAAAACGCACCCAGTACAGCATTATCTTAGCCACATAAATTATATTAACACAGTACATATATATCTTCACAAAAATAGACTTTATTCACATCACGTGCATAGCCAACTTAACTTCAGACACGTGTTTTAAAACGCGGAAAAAAGTTAACGAAGTTATTATTTTCTGGAGGCAAAATTAGTGTACAATCTGTAGTAATAATGTTGAAGAACGATACTATTCGTTTACATAAACTTGATTTTTTTCCTTCAGATTTTAAATCATATGATATACACTGGAAGCAGAATTCCAAGCGAACACATTTTGACACAGTAATTGGTATCATAAATCACAATATAATAATACCAAAACTTCATACACATCGGAAAAATTATGAACTACATACTCATTCTTAAATATCTATATGATTTCTATTTATGTAGATTAGTTTGAAACAAATTAATCTGTAAAATATTATTTAGTTGCCAATATACAATATTATATTTTCAATTATTTTATTTCCCCAATCAATTAGTTTGAAAAAACAAACCAAAATGCTATTACAGAAATTGCAAAGTTAACTAAATTAAAACTATTAAAGAGAGAAACGTTAATTAATAAAACCCGGTATATAATTGAGGATTGTCTTGGCACTTTGAAGAGAATGTGGAAACTGGAAAAACGTAGTTTTTTCCCCTCTTACTGATGAAAAGCGAGCTTGTGTCTCCAAGTTAAGTATGTAACGGGAAAAGAATACTTATAAAGAGAATGCCACAACAAAAGTGTGTGATTGTCAATGAAACTTCGTTAAGGAGCTACACGCTAGCTCCTGCAATTCATCGCATTGTCTTGCAAATTTATTTTATTTTTTCTGTGTACGGAAATAATGCATTCCCATGTTTTTCTCCTTCACAGCAGTAATTCCCGGTCGGCTCATCCCATGGGAAATAAAGGGAACTAAAGTCAATATACGAGGTATTATTAAGGGATTTCGGAACTAATTCCTGGTATAACAAGAAGTGAAACGGAGAGATTTAGGCGGGTCTTACCATCAGGGTCTCGGAAGCCGATATAACAAATGCATTTGACCGATGCATGAATAAAGTGATGAGGTCCATGGCAATGTTAATTTTACATAAGGTGGAAGAATACACAACGTCCATACAAGTAGATCTTAAGCAGGGCTTTCAAAAGTGCTCATTTTACCGTGAACAGCATATACCATGACCCTCTACAGATTGTCTCCTAGATTCGCGCGTGTGTGTACTCAAATGTGTACCCTCTGCCTCTCATGCTCTTCAAAGTGTGTGCAAAACAGCCCACGCTAGTTTGGACAGAAAGTAATTTTGTACTCGACTGTATACAGGATGTGACTGAGTAACACAAACTGCACCCGCAGGTCACATTCACATAAATACGCCGAAAATCACGTTACCTATAAAATAAGACGACTCTATTTTAGATTCCGGCTTAGAGAAATAATTCATTTCCCTCCGCATATTTCAACTAGGCTCTATAAATTTGAAACAATTTTAACGCTTGTGACAATTAATGCCAAAGACAAACAAGCATTAAATACAATGCACTTTTAATTCAGCAGAAATTTGACATTGATGTTGAAATTAACTACAATTATCTTTGCTCAAAAAAAAAAAATGTAAACTGATGTGTAAACTTTTGATTGAAGTAACATTTATAAATCGTAATTCACCACAATGATTAGTCACATAAGGTATAATACACCTCAAACCTATTCTAACCAACTGAAGTAATTTGTACATAGGTACATGTCTCATTTCTACGTATTTCATTTTTAGAAAGTACTTTAAAGACGTTTTAAGAGGTTTTTAGCAAATTAAGACATACATGTGCAATCAAAATATTTTACTATCTCAAATACCTAAGCTGGCGCCAGAAAAAGACCCCGAGTTATTTTAAAATAAACGTGGGAATAAAAAACGTCTATGGTCAGATAAATGTACATATAGTTTAAGGGTACTTCACACTTAAGAATATGAAAACTAAATTCAAATACACTATAACTTACAGAAAGTATTTAAGATCATTGATAGACTGAGAAATATTTATTCAAATGAAATTAAATGGCGATTGCAAAGTCTATCTCTGTTATATAATTATTTCATAGGCGTAATCGGGGCCATCATGCTTTTTATCTAACCAATAATGATTGGATGGAAGCACAATTGTTTTCCTAACGTAGTATTATTGTAACGTCAAAATGAATGAAAATGGCAATGTTGAGTTTAAACTCTACTGGTTTCGTGCGATTCATGCAAACATTTTTAAACAAAGAAAACGACTGTTTGGAAGAGGAGGAACATGAATAGATTTGTGGTCACTATGTTTATCAAAAAACATGAACACATACAACGCACACATAGAAAAAAATCTGGAGCGTAATTAGACTTACTCACCTGCCACAAATTACATCTTTTCACTAAAATCATCTTGTAGAACTCTTTGCAGATTGCTAGGTTTATGCATCAAGAATATATTATTCCTGTATTTTGACTAGATAATCAATAATCTTCCACTAAAACCAATCATGAGCCCGCATTACGAAATTTAATAAAAATGAGGGTGGAAACCATAATTATTTACCATAACTAATTGATGGCAGTGATGAGCGTATCTGCTGATTTTGTTCAGTTATAAACCATCAAAACACTAACCATTTCATGATAAGTTATTTCTGCAATACTTGCTGAAAACTAGTTTTGCAGCCCTAGCTACAAAACATGTACTTTGCAAACCTTTAGGAATCACTTTAGTCTGTAAGACATATTGATTATTTTTGCTGCAGTTCATTGGTGTTACTCAGTTGCATCATATACAATAAACGACAGTACATGATAGATTGTAGAGAATTGGATTTTCATAGACAATCACAGACTTAAGACTACTTCAGAGAATGTTCTATCATTACTTTTCCGGGAATTACATCAACACTGACAAAAATTTAAGCAACCATCTTTTACACACATTTTTTCTTTAACACGATGAAAATAATACCAAGATTTTAAAATATCTGGATAGCAGATAAAGAGGAATTTTTTCACTAAAGTTTGCTTAATTAACACTTTGTATCAGGTACAATTTACAATGAGCACATTGATTTTTTTTTATTTTTAGAAACTGGACACGCGTTTTCTAATAAATTGTCTCTCACGCAGAAAATTTTACTCAAGTTTTGAAACTAATTGTGACCATATGTTTCATACGTAAGGAGTATTTAAGACTTCTGAAAATGGGATCTAGTAATCAAACTGAAATATTAATAGCAGCAAATGTTTTATACAAAACTTTTTTTTTAGCAATAATGAACATGATTTGTCAAAACTGTTCAATAAAGGCACCGTTAATAAATTAGCAATCAGAAAAGCGCATCATGTACGAAACAGATGTTTCATAGATCGAGAGAGCAGTATCAGGATTTGCGTACAAGTGCAAAGTGCACAAACATCAATTTCCGGCAGACTGATTTTACTTCACAACATATAACGGATGACAAACTTGTCAGTGAACAATGTCGTAAAAAATTTGTCCACAACAAAATTCTCCATAAATAAGTTACCACATAATAATATGTTAATAAAAAGATTACAACCCTTTGTAAAATTAATCCGCAAGCCGATCTAAGTCATAAATATAATTACAGTTACATGAGGAAATCTTGGCACTAGTTAGTCCAAATTTATTCTCTACAATATCTTTCTTATTCAGAATAAACTTTCAATTTACATTATTACAATCATGAGTTTAAAATTGATAACTTGTATAATAATTGCTTCTTTCAACACTGTAGTTTGTAGAAATATGAAATGTAATTATTATGAACTGTGACACAGATTCGTCATATTTAACATAATATACTGTAGCTAGAGATACTAAGCTATACACAATTAAAGAAACTATCAATTAAATTATAATGGTGCTAAATTTAATGTCCGAACAAACCTACGTTCAAAACTCGTATAAATTTCCATACTGTGCGATTAAGGCTCCCACCTACCTGGTATATGAACTGTTAGCAGAATGTCTGTAATATTATTATTTTTGAGTAATAATTGGCGATGGGATAGCTGCAAGAAAGTAGAATATCCTGCGCGTAGATGCTACTAAAAATAGAATGCTTGTGTTAGTGTCGCTCTTATTAGATGATTTACAAGTGGAAATTTTCTCCAGGTAGGCAGTAGCCTTAAACTTGAGAGTTAAAACGTTTTCTTTTATAAAGATAAAACTGTGAACAACTCTTACATAACAGCTACATATTAGCTACACATGGATTCTTATTTTATTTACTATAGCATGCTTTATTATGTATATCTACAAAGTCTCCCTATTAATAATCAAGATATTTCCATAGCTAACAATTTCCCCGATAGGAATGAGTATTTTTCAATTTGAACACACAGCATGCTTGACGAATCGCAGGACTGAAAATAGGGATGCCAGAACAAAGTTGTCTTGAGTGAGAAAAAAATGCCCAAAATTTGACACCATCATTGGAAGGGATATTCTCTATGAAACACCCCTCAGACTGTAAATCATTGCACTTACGTACAAACATTATCGACAGAAACGTAGACTAAATTTCGTTCTAAATGGAGCTTGTCGCCAAAAAATGTATTGTTTTATAATTTTACAAAATATCGTTCAACTTGTAGACTTTACTTACAGATACTATTTCCTAGCATAAAAAATTTTATCACATAGTTTTTGCACAATGGAATCTCAAAACCACATAGTTTTTGCACCATGGATTGTAAAAATCCTATAATTTTTGGCATGTCAAAATGACAGCTTTTGCAACATGGTATGTCAAAACCACATAGCTTTACACCATGGCATGTCAAAATCACATTGTTTTTGCATCATGGCATGACAAAATCACAGTATTACTGTTTTTGGGTCCTACAAATAAGATAAAGGAAAACATTTGCAAAGAATACAAGGACAACGGAAAGTCATGCCTAACTCCATTGTAAGGTACGCTTAGCAAAAAGTCAAACTGATACAAATTAACAAGAGCGAAACTTTCCTTATTTCCAGCAGTTTTTAAGAATTGCGGTAAAATTTCGAAGAGTTATTGAAACTAGTTCTTTAAGTAACTTATGGCATCTTTTTTTCTCAATCTGAATGAACTCATTTCGGTAACATTTCTATTATTTGTACGTTTCAAAAACACTAAAAATGATTCAGGCATGAATTGTGCAACAAATTGGCTGTAAAATATTTTTTTGTACTAGTAAATAGTAAGTAATGTCTACAAGTTGAATAGTATTTCGTACAAATATAAAATAGTAGATTTTTTGGTTTGAAATAAAGATTGACATAATGTATACAGTTCTCGCTCAAGTAAAGACATATTTTTAATTCAGCCCATTATTTGTGATGTGTATTGTTTGTCAAGGTTCCAGTTTGACTGTTTAAAGCATCTAGTTAGAGATTTAGTGGTAGTACTTTTATTTTACTACGACACTTGATGTCGTTTGGATAACATTCTGAAACCAATCGCAACATCGCCAGTCCCAGAATATTATTTATAGATTGCAAGCGACGACATCATGCACCGCCAATGTACAAAAATAAGTTCTCAAATTTCTCATTTAATAAGAGAGAAACTACTGCACTTGATTCTAGCAACATTTTTAATTAATGAGAAAGTGTATACAAATCCCTGAATTAAAAATTATGTTTATGGCGAAATATTTTAGGAAATTTTTTTTTCCACACACTAAATGTCAACGTACAAAATTATTACCAAGGGAAATAGTAGGTATATGCCAGACTTCCTCAGGCAAGCTTAGTTGTTATTGAAGTGACGTTTAGGGCGTGTATCGCGACCGCTAACGACTCTAACATTTCTAAATATGTCGAGATAGATGCTGAGGATACAGGAGAATTATTTCTTTAAGCTTATTTAGAAAAAAATTATTAAGTACGCATAGGTATTCTGGATAGTATTTGGGGACTGATAAAAACTGTCATGTATTTTTTACTACATCCCGAATAATAATACCCACATATTACCCGAAATAACAGTATTTGTTTTGGAAAAATTAATTTAATGGCCCAATTTATTAATACATACTCTAACGAGACGAATAATATGCTTCAAGATCTCTCCAACTGTTCTGACAAGCCTACTTTCAGTGTACCAAGGAAGAAAATTAAAAATACATACATATATAAGAGAGGAACTGAACAGATAGACACGAACGCTTTAAATTCAAATCCATTCAAGGAGCCACGTGGGCAGAGGTGTTAAAACAATTAGGAAAATTCGCCGCAGTTGTTATGCAGCACTGATGCATAAGCTGGAGATCCACATCTCGAGAGAATTCTTTGAGCTGCTGCTTACACCAAAATGCAATGGAACCCGTGCATTTTAGGCCACTAGTCATCTGTGGTTACGGGCGCAATAGTAATCGCTCCACCTTATGACAAATTGTTATCTTCGACATTTGATATATGACATGTGTAACCCTGCAGATTCGAAGTCCCTCGCACCACAACATCTCTTTTCGCTTTTCATGTATTATTCATTTCCTTTCAGCCACCTGTCACGTATTCACTTTAGATGTTTCCTCGGGAATGATCATTGATAAATTATCCGTTGTTCTCCATACCCACCCCTTCTTCATTTTTATGGCGTGAATTTATACCCACATTTCTAAATTCAGTTCCTGCCTTTTGTCTGATGTAGAGAACCGTCATTTATTAGGCGCGTATTTGTAAACCTTCTTCAGTTCTGGAATACAGGACATAATTACACGCACTACCTGAAAACGCACGCAGTCAGTCACATAATAGCTACAGAGCCGAACTAACGGATACATGCGTCTAAAATAGACTGTCGGTGGTGAGACATAAGGGATTTCAGCCCAGAAAAACAATCAGGCCAATTACCAAAACACATTTTGATTCTAGACGTTCACGTTATAGTCGCTGGCATTGGAACAACGTTGATCGTGGCCTTCAACCTTGAGCATCCTCACTCTATTATTGCACTTTGAATCACGTAAATGTAGAAAGTCACTCTGAAAAAAAAATAGCGTCCATCATGCTTCATACTTTTTCCACGATGAAGTGAACAATATTCAGTCAAATGTCTTGAAATACCTCGTGTACATTCTGAACAATGTGTAAACATTTGGATCTTCACAGTGTATGGCAGCAGACCAATGAATTATTCTTAGACGGGTTACACCAACATGTGCATCGATTGGGCTTTCTGAACTAGCAACACCCTCACCTGGCTAGCAAAAACGTTAATTTGGTGATACGTTCTGGTGTTTGCATTGTTCTTGTAATCTTCAGTTACCGGGCCACAGGTCACGTAACATTACCTGTATGAGTCTGGCAACGCAAGAAGCGCTTAACAGTAGAGCCACTGGATCGTAAGCATTGTTCTTCTTTTCTTCGATGACTGGGCACAGGTTATGCAACATGACCTGGAGGAGTGTGACTACATAAGAAGCGTTTAACAGTAGAGTAAATGAATTGTAGGCGATTGAGCCAGAGGGAAGAACGTGTTAAAGCAGCACAAGTGCCTCAAGTGTGCTGATGGAGATAAAGGTCTGAGCATCCAAATAGCCCGAAGTGTCTCGGCGTCGAGCTGCTACTAGGCCCGTGGTCCACCCAGGAGGTGCCTCTGAAGGAAGCACGCGGCCATCACACCCAGCTGCTGGACCCGTGGTCCCACCAGGAGTGCCTACACGCCCTCCAAAGAGCCAGGAAGCCCGTAGTGGTCCTCCTGAGGGAGCATCTGCCAGCCCTGCGCTGTCCTCTGGCGGGACCCTCGCACCCTCAGCTTGCTTTTGAGTGCCCCACCGGCCGTCGGCTGGGGCAGCAGTGGCGACAACGAGGGCGACGGACCCTCATCGTCGTCGTCCTCCTCGTCGGCGCAGCTGTCCACACTGTCCGAGGGACTCGCCAGCGCCTCGCGCCGTCGTAGACCTTGCTCCAGTCGCCGTAGGAACCTGCGACAAAGTCCCCCAGCCCACGTACAGGCTAAGCCAGACTTGTTTCACGCGATGGCGCAGTGTCTAGAGCACTCGACTTCCAACATGGTCACCTGGGTTCGATTCCCAGTGAGTCACTCCCAGTAGTCGCACGTGGGACTCGTGCCGGGTGGTGCTTCTGGTCAGTGGGTTTTTTCGAGGATCTCCTATTTCCCAACCCTTGAACTCCAGCGCTCCACCGTATTCAACTCGCTTCACCCCTACGGGCCCTAAGGATCTCGTTTTCTAGATCAACACAAATGTGTGCACTTTCGCCTTCCAATACACACGCAATATTGTATACATATATTTTCCTAAAGTTCATCTGGAAACTTGTAAATCATCAGACATAACCAGTATCCCTTGAATTCATCCCGAACTCCTAGGATGTGGTGTGTACCAATTATGAAATGAATTGAGTATTTATCAAAGAGGTTATTTTGAAACCTAATGCACACTGAAAATGTGGCGCCAGAGAAATTTGAACATCACCTGAATTCACTTTGCAGAATGCCCTAACGAAGCGCTAAAAATCCACAATTGGATGTAAATAAGAGATTCTGGACCATCCTGGGACTACAGAGCATTCGATACTGGATGGATGAAAGTAGACATACAGTGCCCTGCAGACGTCTGGGTAAGCGAGATCCTTTAATCTCGCTATTGTTTAGTCTGTCATGGACCAGTCTGTATCTGAGCCTCATATGCGCCATCCAACAAAATTTAATATAGTATTTAAAATCCGGTCTTCGCTAACAGCAATAAGGACGCCCATCTGATGATTGTGAGACAAATCTCCCCCTACTTGTGATGTTCGCCATATGTCCTTCCTCTGAGACAAGTCCAGATATATGCTGGGCAATATACAGTAATATAACGATATATACGAACATTTTCTCACTGTCCTTGATGGAAAATGTATGGGGAAATAACCGGACAGGCGTCGGGTAGCACCTAGACAAATCTTCACTTCCATTCCACACACTCTTTATCCAGTCTTGCTAACCCCTATTCATTGAACCCCAGAATTATGGCATATACGTGACAAGCTTCCTTGTGTTTCAAATGTAGAGTGGACTGTAATGAAGTGTGCAGGGTTAACAATAATGTTTTGGGGCAACTGGCCCAGAGATGAAAGCTAGCCATTGTGTCACTGCTTTGTTGAGGTTATAACTTCCTCAACAGACTGTTCCAATACTTTGGAAGTAGATATGGCTTATGAGGCGAGTCTAAGTAGAAATCATAGGCCCTATGCCACAGCTGTTTATATGAGTCTTAGAATTTCGAGACACCCAGTGATGAACGAATTTGCATGAAATGAGCCCAAAAAACAATACCATAAATACAGTGTAGCACTTATTTAATTGTGTTTACTCAGTTTCTTGGGTTAACACATATTTCATCTGTCGTTTCACTGCAGGATGGGTTTTGATACTAAATAATGATATTTTTATTCATATGTGTTAAGCTTTTGGAAACCACTTGGTTTATATACTGGAGGAGTGATTTTGATAGTTTAAAATTTTAGACACAGCAAGAAAACACCATAGCCTCTCAGCCGTGAAGCTGTACTAAGCTTGTTCACAATATGAAATGTGACTGAAGTAGCCTCTGACCAGTTGACTATAGAGGAGCACGATAAGGATGACAGGCGGATTAGAGCAGTGAAATTTGGTCTGAAGAGTTTGTGCAACCAACTCAGAGTTTCTCGAAGTTGGAGTTTATTGACTACATTATATAATATACACAGTATATATGTACATGATATATAGGTTGCTCGGAAAATGTCTGGCCAATGTGTAAGGGTGGACAGAGGGAACAAAAACAAAAATTTATTCCCATATAATGTGGTTCCGGAAACGACATGTTTAAACGCTGGTAGATGGTGCTGGGTAGGTCTGGCGGTAACCACTGGCAGGAGTGTGAGGTATAGGTCCTCGCTGGGAGCTTCACCAGCATGCATTGTCACACGGACACAAAGCTTGCAGACAGTCATCTGACTTATGGGGCAGCAAATGGATACATACAAGCTGTCCATTGGTTGTATGGGGAACGATTCCCGAACAGGCAAAAACCGAACTGGCAAACATTAGAACATGTACACCAGCAGCTTTGCGAAAGTGGATCCTATGGAGCTAGCAGACGTTATGTGGGCTGCACGAATGTCCAGAACTCCTTGGGTGGAAGATATTTTAGGTACGGTTTAGGTACACCCATCCACAAATATGAGATCTCTTGCCATAGCCTGGGTCCGAGGTATTACCTCCTATGCTAGATTTTACTTAAACGAAGGAATGCACCAATTTCATTTACAGCAGGAGCAGGTGCTGAGCGTGGAAGATCATCTCTGCCATGAAGAGGTGCCCGTTGGTAACTGCAACGACTGCCCTACAGCCTGACTTACCTTCATACTTATTATAATGGATGGAGCTATAGTTACACGGGAGGGCCTGTCTAATAGCAACAGTGCTCATGTTTGGGCGCATGAAAATCCGCATGCGAGACAATGTGTGGGAGGGTATGGAGCGCGGTTACTTGATTAGACCGGATATCCTACCTCTTCGCTTGAATGGGTTCACGTACTGTCTATTCCTGCAAGAGATCTTACTGGAATTACTGGCCGAAGTTTCTGGGTTTATTCGACGACGAATCTGCTTCCAGCATTATGACGCGCCTGCGCACTTTTCCGCAGATGTCAGGACTCACCTGGATGCTACTTATCTCCGTCGCTGGATTGGTCGAGGTGGCCCTGTTCCTTGGCCACCACGATCATCCGACCCGTCATGTTTGGATTTATTCTTGTGAGGATCTTAAGAGCACTATCCATGTACGATACCTCCATTGACTCCGAGCAAGAACTCGTTGCCAGACTCGCTTTACCAGCTGGTGAGGTTCGGGACACACAGGGAACTTCTGAACATGCGCCAGCATCCATGCGCCGACAGTGTAAGGTTGATGTGCGTGTAGGTCTTAGCTCTTTAGAGCATCTAATTTAAAATCAGGACGAAATAAATGGTTTGTTAGATTGCGTTTGGCCTGTATTTCATTTCTCACTTTCCATCTGTTAAACGTGGCATTTCCGCACCCACATTCTATGGCAATAAATGTTTACTAAGGTTCCCTCTATAATCCCTTACATTTTGGCCAGATAGTTTCCGAACACCTTGTGTGTATGTGTGTTAAAAAGCGGACTATAAGACTATTAAGTGTAAAATAATAAATATTATAAAAATATTTTAAGCACTCTGTGAGATGTCAAAGTGATATTTCCTTATGAAATCAAGGCTGAAATTAGGTTAAAAAATGTCCTTTTCCTCTGCAGGCCGGTCTGCGGGGTGGTAGGTTCTGGGTTCGAATCCTAGGTAGGGAATGGGTATTAGTTTAAGTTAGTTAATAAGTTAGTTTGGAAGTCGTTCTCTGATAGTCTTCAGTCATTATACTGGAGGATGTTAATAAGCCCATTCCAATTCCGTATTTCTATTGATTTCACTAAAAGAATGTATACGAAGAAATCTTCTTCTGAAGCACAGTATGAATGGAAGCGATCATAATTTACTTTGACATGTAACCCTTGTTATGGAACATCCCAAATTATATCTCTTACGAAATTTGATCACTCCATGACTGAGGTGATTAGGGTTAACTTGCACTTGCTGTAGATTCCCTTAGCGGAGAGTGGAGTTGAGAGATTTGGACGGCTCTTAACATCGAGGTCTTGAGAGCCGATGAGGATGATTGAGGTGAGTATGGAGCAGTGCCGGAACGAAAGGGCTGGGAAAAGGGGAGATCCTCGAGAAAATGCGTTGACTTACGGGATCACGATTCCCACATGTGAAAATCCGGAGTGACCCGGCCGGGAATTGAACCCGGTTCACTTTGGTGGAAGTCGAGCAGGTTAACCGCTCAGCCACAGTGGCCACGATTCCCGTAGCAATGCCGGAGCAAATAAATCTACAGTATCTAGGGAATAAATGCCAGAGAATGATGGTTCAGAAACTAAACAACGTTGATAGCGACAGGGTTCGCAGATGAATATAAGGTTATTAGGTGTGTACATATATATATATATATATATATATATATATATATATATATATATATATATATATATATATATATATAGGGGAGATTGCCCCAGTACCGGATGCTTTAGCTTTTTTTTGTAATTTATATTATTATTTGGAATCAGATATGAAAAATGTATGTTGTACATGTAGTTTAACATACGCATAATATGATCATATACATGACTTTCACAGTATTTTATTCTAAGATATATTTTTTTAATATTTTTAAAATGTGCCACAATTTTGATGTCTTAAAAAAGAGGAGGTTCCCAGTACAGGACAGTATTTTAAAATATGCATATACAATTATGAACAAGATTAATAACCCTACAAACATGGAAAAACCTGAATATACAATCTAGCATAAGTACCTGAAAAAAAATAAACATTTTAAAATCTATTTACAACGCTCACACATGAAAAACATGATATTGTAGCTGTCTGCGCATCCTTCATGTGCCCAGTCACCGCAGTCTAAACACTGTACCCCAGTTCTCCTGGAAAGTCTCACCGCATATTACGAACTCAGTACGATTGGTTTCATCTTCTTGATCTTCGTGTTGTTTCCCGCCTGTCTCTTCTTGTTCATTGTCTCCAAAATGCAACATTCGTCGTGTTCCTTGAACGATCGAGGTTTTGGGAGCATTCTTTGTCTTCCTGTTGCTTATATTTCTCTTATTCTTTGTCTTCCTGTTGCTTATATTTCTCTTATTCTTTGTCTTCCTGTTGCTTATATTTCTCTTATTCTTTGTCTTCCTGTTGCTTATATTTCTCTTATTCTTTGTCTTCCTGTTGCTTATATTTCTCTTATTCTTTATTTCTTTTGTGCTCTGTTTTATTCTCTCCTCTTTCATGGCTTTCCTTTGTTCTGCTTTCTCTATTTTCTGCCTTTTAGCTTCCTCTTTTCCTTCCAGGGCTGTCTTGTATGGTGTTGATGTCAGCATTTCTCTACTTCTGATCATATTCTTCTAGTTGCTGTTTTTTTCTCCATTTCTTCTGGTATTGGCGATATTTTCTCAATAACGGCTCGGAAGTCTTTCGATGTTGATGGAGTTTCACAATTCTGAGCCTCTTCGTCCGAATGTGCTGGCTCATCCTACTTGGAATGAAATCAATATCTGTGAATATGTGCCTGTTCAATGGGTGTACTCCAGTACACTCAAAAGCTGACTTAGCTAGATCCATCCTGCGAATTAAGGTAAATGCTGTTTTAACCAAGCCGCAGATGTCTCTTTCGTGGATTTTTAGCCCCAGCTGTCCATATTTGTGGATCCAGTTCCCACAAGCCGCGTTGAATGCAGTCTTAAACGGCCTCACAATGGCACGATCTAAAGGCTGAAGCTTGTGGGTCGTGTGGGGAGGCAAGTTTAACATGTGAACATTGTTCGCCTTTGCAAACAAAATAACTTGCAAGTCCTTGTGCATACTGTGCCCATCGAGAATCAGAAGCACTGGACTTTCCTTTGTAGGTTTAACACTGTCAACAAATTTTTCTAGCCACTTCAAAAATCCCGCTGCAGAAATCCATCCACTTTCCTGAGCATCAAAAACACTTCCATCTGGAGCATCCTATTTCATGGCTTGATCCATTCGTTTCCTCGGAAACACGAAAAGGTGGAGGAATAAACTGATCTCCTGCAGCGTTTATGCACAGCATTATTGAGATGTTCCTTCCCCTTTCCCCTGAAGTGAAGTGAGCCTACTGACTAACTTTTTGCCTTTTATGGACAACATTTTCAAAGCATTTTCGTTCCTCATATTTAGAGAAAAACAAGTGAACGTGGGTTTTACTGAAGCCTATAGCACGCCAAAGACTAGTGGATTCGGCGGTACGGAGAGAAAATTGCGGATGCCGTTTAACAAACTTCCTGTAGAATTTGTTTCCAGATTTCCTCTTATTTTTGTTGAACTGGTGGGGAATTTTCATGTGTTCAGCCAGCTGGTAAACAAGTGTTCAGCCAGCTGGTAAACAAGTGACGAAAATTCAGATTTAGTGACTGGTAACAGGAGATTGTCTAGGTCCTTCAAATGATTCACTAGCTCACTCTCAATCTCTTCTGTAAATGTTTTCGTAAATCCACCCATAGTAAGTAATATAGCAACAGGTTTCCCCCCTTTCAATATTTGAAGTCGATCCCCCAAGGTGCTTTTGGGCACTAGAAATTGTCCTGCAGCCTCTCGAATGGTTAATTGTCCTGATAACACACTATCAACAGCCATTTTCATTTGTCATTCCTCCCACTTTCCTTTATTTTTCGTCGCCATTCTTCTAAAAATGCCCTGAAAAAAATAGCGTATCTATTATCATGAACCCGCAAAAGTAATTAAATATATTTCCATGTCCGGTACTGGGCACTGTCTCCACGTCTGGTACTGGGCACACGACACGATCTACAGAAAATGGCTGCTGTAAACAATCATGATACGCAACACCAATAATACTGCATAGTTATGAGCCTTACCTAACTGCAAACCTAACCAGAGCATAACATTTGTTTCTTAACTCACCTTAACAGGTAGCGAAGTGGCTGTAAAATTAGCACAGGTTGGTTGCTCAACACCGCCAGAACACTCACTATTCACGCAACAGCACACGAACCCGACAAACAACGGCCATCAATACTTGAACACATACTGAGATGAAGCGAGTCTACAGATCGGCAAGTATATGCCCCTGCTATCTAGTGGGCGAACTGAGAACTAGCTACTGTCCGGTACTCGGGGCAATCTCCCCATCACTTGGTTACTTCAATTTAAATAAATTGTATAATGAGTTAACAACCCGATACTTTTTTTTCTGTAATTATATTGATGTTTTACACTTTTAAACTCCACTGCAATTAAACACCGACGTATTTACCCTGAGTATATGTTTGTCTGCTGTCTCAAATGATAAACATTACCAATGTAGCTTACTAATGTTTTTAAACTTCCCTACTCTCCAGACTACAAGACAAAACATTTGTACATAATGAAGTAAGAATTATACATAGTCTATTCACGGTTTCTTCACACTTTTTCAATCAAACCTTTGAAAAATCACCCCATGACATGTTTAGTTATTTCCTAAATGTGCCATATATCACAAGCGTTTAATGCTTCTGTTAACATGAGAGTATCTCACTTATCGTTAAATTGAAGTTTTGCCTGCATTTTATTAATAAATTACAGTATTTCATGTATAATAAATATAATTAAAACAGTGAGAGAACATTTGTGCTGGTAGCGCCTATTAAGAACTAGTTCTCATGCAAAATGTAATTACAACTGAGTGCACACGAATTCTGTGAGTTGTCCCTTTCGTATAATTGTCTAGACTTATTTAAGCTTAGTTTGCAGGAGGCGGGAGAATATGCTGGAAGTAGAGCTTGAGCATGGCTTCAGAAAAGTGTGAAGAAATGGTGAATGGGTTATAACTAGAGACCTGCAAACTTCGTGTTTTATTATTAGAGGACAGTTTAAACTGAAAACACTTTTACCATAGCAATACGCTTGTTATAGGACCATGCTTTATTTGATACGTCCCGGGTAACTCTGAGCCAATAAATGAACACTTCACAATCGTGTGTCCCAACCACGTACAGTTCACTCAGAGAGTGACAACATCTGGACGGCAGCAAATCCAGGAACGTCGCCAGCTGCAGTATATACAGTACTGTGAATTCTAGCTTGAAGCCGAATAATAACGCGAATTTTCCAGGTCCCTAGTTATAATTTTACCCACTGGATAGTTTATATAGACAACTGTAAAAACTTTTTTCCCATCTACAGATTTATTATTGTTTTCGGGTTTTGTTTTTTAAGTACATGAAATTTACTTTAGAAATTACACACATGTTGCAGTTATTTGGCGAGGAAATGATAATAGCATGAGGGGAAAGTGAGAAAATTTGGACACCATTGGACTTAACCGACATACCTGATCTGATGACCAATCGCCCGAAGTCTGCTGACTCTCCTCTGTGGTTTGGGGAATTCCCCCTTGAACAAAGTGTCTGGGAGAACTGCACTGCTCGCATCCTTCATCCACAAGAACAACATCTTGTGTTAGGAAAACAAATTGATAGGAAAGCTATGTGCATTACAGTTCCAGCTTTAGCTACTACAAAACTGCCTAAACCACAAGTTAATAAAATAATTCAGCATAGCTTTATATTTTTACATTCAGTCATACCAGCAAACATTCCTGTAAATTCAGGCTAGTAAAGTGCATAAGCAGAAAAAATCATACGAAAAAATCACTAAAGTACAGTAAACTTTACTTTACGCCTGGAAGCTCTGCGGTACTGCAATTATATCAAACTTGTCCAGTTTCTAAAATTATGGTTGCTAACATTTTTAGCTTTTACGATAGTAAAGCACTTAATAATTGCTGGCAAAAACTTATTATTAACAGTTGGCTTGATCTTCAGCAAAGTTAAATCCAATATTTGCAAATAAATACTAAGGAGAAATATACAACTTTTACTCGATTGTTATGAAAATCACAAACAATATTTGATAAAAATCTTACGTGAGTAACTTCGGAAAAATAAACCCTGTGTACGCCCAGAATTTTAGATTTTTTTTTTTAAATGTTGACAAATAATTTGTTAAAGTAATTAACATCACTCAGTGTGTAGCTACAATGGGAAAATAAAGGTATGTTGCTATGGTGTTAGGTGTTATTGTCACTGCAAACTATTATGAAAATCTTTAAATTCAAAAACTATTAGGCATTAAGAAACTACGCAAGATAGTTCTGTAAGACAGAAAGGAAATCTAAGCAAAAATCCTATGCGCAGTACAGTGCAGGAAGATCAAGATGAGGTGTCTAATAAAATATATATATATATATATATATATATATATATATATATATATATAGGAGCAACACTATTTCAGAATAGACTACTACAAAATAGATGAATAGAGAAATGCGTAAAGCCCCTCTCATTAAGTTTCATTTGGTAATATTGCAGACAGACACAGAGAAAAGAGGGGTTGAATTGTTGAGATTCTTTGCGTTGTTGATGATATATTCCTTTTTTTGCGAAAATGTATTTAATATGGATGGGGAAGTCATTTTTACCTTCACAGAGATCGTTGTTCTTCACATAAACGGTTCTAACTACAATATTATAAGGCTGCGAGATATTCTATTAAATATTCTGCAATGTATTATTTTAAGTGTTAGTTAATGTTTGTATACATATAAGATTTGATATGTGCAGCTAACTAGCAAGTGATAACCATTATACGTTTTCTTCATAATAACATTTATCTGTCTCAGATATTTTCTGATGATCGCAATCTGTTATTAGGAAACCATATCGTTTCTTTAACCAACATATATTTTATTTTACTGTCTGCTAAATTGAAATGTCAATTAATGCTTCAATTCATAGTTCCATGCCCTAGATATATATATACCCTAGATAACTGATAATGTTTTGCAATCGTTGAAGAACGTAATAATTAAGCATACTCCAATACACATTTATCCTTCAGCAAGAGATATTCACAACCATAGTGAAATGATAAGAATACAGAAAACTGATAAGTGTGTGACATGTACGCACCGATTTATTCCTTGTCATTGTTTTATGTGCACTTTAATGCTTTCACATTGCTGGAAACTCAGAATACGTATATGTCACAATTCGATGCCTATAACTCATTTGGTAGAAGTCTGAAACGTAAATGTTTAAGTAAATTAACCTATACTGATTTGAAATACAAAATCTCACTGAAAAAAGTTCGTTACATTTGGTTGTATTTAATTGTGTTGCACTGTATGTAAAAAAAAATTACCCGACGACCGTAAAAACATTAACATTAAGTGCACCAGCAAGCAGGCGATAAGGGTGACATTGACATTTGAATCCAATAGCGATACCGGAGCTAGCACTGCACCAAGCAGCCGGAGCTGAGCTCAGTCATTGGTTGTGTGATTGTGAGAGCACAAAAGAACCAGTTATTTTTTTTTCAATATAAATTAATAAAAAAACGTAGGCTCGTTAGCGTGGTGGTGAAGTAAAGGGGGCTAGCAGAGTTGTTGGTAAAGGAAAGGGTCGGTGAGATTGAAATGAAACGACACACAATATGGTTGTTCGCACGAGACACAATGAATATAACTGGCTTAGTCATCCGTTAGCCGCTTCGCTTACTAGCAACCTGGTAAACAAAGAATTCCCGCCCGGTATCGCAAATTATTGTTTCGCATATTCTCCGCTAGGTAGCAGTGATGCACATGTGTTTAGACCGCGTAGTGTATCACACAGTCAGGTCGGACGGAGTACACTGTCAGCATCGCGCCTCTGTCCATCTGTAATATTTCCTGAACTCAAACCTGTGTTGAGGCCAAACATGAAGCAAGACAGACGAAAATTAAAACCCATTTTCAAGCATGTTTAAACCTAAAGTAAATAACTAATTTATTCATCTCAGTACAATGTAATAATCATTTAGTTTGAAATATCTCAATAGTTAATTTGTTATATTTCTTTAATAATGTATTTAAATAATTAAAATGTACCAGGGAACACTTGCAAACCATTAGAATATTAAAGCAAAAATTCTACACTCTTCTTTTAAAATAGCGATTTTAGAGTGCTATCCTTAGTAAAAGCAAAAAAAGAGCGCATGTTTTAAAAGTGTGTGTGTTTTCTGAAGAGGGTGAGTTAAGGAGTTACTGAGAGCTCCGGCACTACATCACTGTATTCCAGATCCCCAGCACTCCTACACGCAGGCGGGCATGGTTTTCATCGTGCTGAGTGTATCTATGGGCGGAGACCTGGAAAATTCGCGGATTCATTTTGGGACAAGCTAGAATTCAAAACACATGTAACTTTAGCCATTGGTCCACATGAAGTCTGACGCCTCCTGGCGAGCGCTGGCCCAATCGTCTCCTTCCAATGTGACAGCAGACAATCAATGCACAGTAGGTATCGGCAAATTTGTACTTACGACTGTAGAGTCTAGCCTGCAGGTCACTGAGCTCGCGAATTTTCCAGGTCTCTATCTATGGGGCTTGAGACGGCGACCCTATCATCGTATTATTGGGAATTCTCAAAGTTCAGTGCAGGTCCCTCACGTTTACAAGCAGTACGTTATGAGCTACAGCAGCGTGAGAAATCCTCTGTTAGATATGTTGGAGGACTCGGAAATAGCATTCCTATTGTGCGTGATGTATTGAGAGTATTATTCGTACCTCGTCTAAAGTGTTTTATTTTCTTTTCGCACATTTCCATAATGGGAACACGTTTAGTAGGTTCATAAAAAAATCATGGGTTCCAAACACTTGGCAACGCAGTTCATACGTCATTTAGTCGGCGCCTGTAATTGTCATAATAACGTAATTCAGTACTTTGCCCTAGATTTATACCACTGTTTGTGTTATTCTTATGTAATAATCTCTAGACGGTTATATATTTTTAACCATATACAATTTTATTTAGTTGCTAATGATGACCTTGCTGCCGACGTATCATACAAAAATAACACTCAAAGTAACACTTCTTACAAGCACTGCATGTGTAACTTTCCTTCCGTCTTTAATTATTTCCCCTGCTCAATCATCCACCAATAACTATGTGTTGAGCACGCCCTGAGAAATGCACTCACTATACCGGTCCTGGCTACTTACCTTTCGCAATACTGGCCATGCACTACTTACTTTTAATCACGCGAATTACAAAAATTATTGGGGTTTTATGTATGGCGGTTAGTTGAAAATCTCAAATACCTTTATAATCAAGCTTTTTTTGGACTGTTTGTTTACACTGTTCTGGTACATCCATTCGTTGATTCTGGACTCAGTTTCAAGATATCGTACAGTTTGCATAATAAAACAATTTGGTTAAGATTGGCCGATGATTCAGTTTCTACAAAATAAGGATATATGTACACGGGTGTTTAAAATTAAACCAACAAACAGATATCTGCCCCTCCCGTGATCATATTACCACAAGATAGTATCGAGTAATAGTAAATGATAATGCACACACAAAGTTAACACTGTAACATAATTTATCGATGGAATTACAGGAAAATTCAACCGTTGTTCTGCTTTTCAAAAAATATTCGCTTTAACACACAAACAGAAAACTGGTTGTGTATACTCAATGTGGCGTTTGATCACCTCTCGCAGCAAAACTGGCCTGACAACAACGGGGCATTCTCCGAATGTCATCAATCGCAGTTTGCGGCATTAGCACCCATTCAGGGCTCGTAAGCCGTGGAGAGTGATTGGTGGATTCTGACATGAAGCAACTTGTCTCCCTAGACCAGCCCCACACATACTGTATCTGATTTAAATCGGGAGAGCGAGCAGGGAAATCCATGTGATCAATATCTCCAGTTGCCAGGAAGTTACCAACCAGCTGTGCTCTATGATGCTAAGCTTTATCATCCAACAGTGGCAAGTTTGGGCCCACAGCACCTCGAAACAACCGAACATGGGATCTCACGATCTCGTAATGTTACATGACAGAAATGTAACCTTGCCATTTTACCCGTACAATGTCATGGAGAGGTGTTCAAGTGATTAGCACAATATCCACCTGCGTATTGGTCACTCTACACCAAGTTTGAGAGCCGAAATCGTGTTCTAGGTTCTCTCCAGATGCGAATCCGTCGAGAATCACTCTGAAGACCTAAGCTGGACTTATCCGTGAAGAGAACATTGGCCCACTCTTCTAGTGTCCAGTGGACATGTTGTTGGCTCCATTCTAGACGTCTTGGTCTGTGAACACGCGTCAGAGGTACACATGTAGCCGGTCTCCGTCAGTAAAGTCCTCTCTGCCTAAGTCGTCTATACACTGATACAACTGTTCCGGTGTGTGCTGTGAGGTCATATGCTACCTGCTGTGCATCACGACGTCGGTGCAGTCTTTCCCTTATTGCCAAATACTGGGCTTATCTTTCTGATGTCACACTTGGTGATACTTGCCTTGACCTTCGGAATACAGTCTCGGACGCCAAAAACTGCAGCCACATCCATGAAACAACAGAATGGTACACATTAAGCCACCTAGCCAAATCATCTTGAGACTATCCAGATCCTATTATTCATACCACCCTCCCCCCACAGGAGGGCTTCCATGCATATTCTATGTGCCATAGCTGAATGTGTACATGATGAACGTTGCCGTTGGACTAATACGATAGGGGCACTGACATCATCGCTTTTATGGTTGTAAGATGGCAGTAACACCATCTGATGTTCAGAATATGGGTGTATTTTCATTTGACTCCATTTTATTATCCCCTGATATTATCTTGTGGAAAAATAACCACGGGAGGAATGGATTCTAGTTGTTGCTTTAATTTTGGACATCTGTGTATTTACGATGGCTCACTTAATGAGATAACTGTTTGTAAATCGGACACGCTGCCATCTTACATTGTTGGCAGTGGGTCACCTCCCATTCTAGGCCAAATTCATGATTATGAAGAAATTTCCTAAATTGATTTCTTTATTTACCATGCTGTTTTCTCCTAGTAAATTGTAAAGTCTCAAGATGGCATGCCTATGTGTTTTCCATCAACAAGTAAAGAAAAAACACCCGAATTAAAAATGCAGTATTTACCTCAATAACAATAAAAATGGACATAAGACTTTCTTATCTGGCCTGCTTAGCCCGAATGCACAGATTCAAAAGAATATTTAATGAACTTTGATGGGAAAAGCTGAATATATTTTGAAATTCTCTTATTGTGCAGAGATCTCGAAATCTAATCATCTGCATTGAAAACATTCTATAAGACATGCATGACCAAATAACAATAATTAATATTTATAAGGAGATTAAATGATGTTATAAATAATATTATAATGCAATATATCTACTAAATTAAAATAGTTGTATAAGAATTTAAAAATTGTGAGGTGTAAGTATGGAAAATAGTTATATTAATTAACTATCACTAGATCCTGAACTGGATTATGTAGGATCCAGGAAGTAAACACTCTGGAGTTTATATTTCCTCAGCTTAGTGTGTAAGACAAAAGCGAGGAAACTATTTTTTTTTTCATCTTTTCGTTTTGAAATTATTTATTTGTTAGAATAAGATGATGAAAAAATTCAGAGAGTTTAAACTCCTGCAAGATGTACACATATCTAAACAAAGGTATATACTTAATGTTTTCAAAATGTTAGAGATAAATATTTAAAAGGAACCTTTCTAGTGTGGAGCCGGGAAAACTACCGGAAATTCTCAGGCGGAGGTCAACTACTTCACACTGTAAGCGGGCAACTGCAGAAGCTCCAAAGCAACTACAACAGAAATACTTATGCTGACTCACATGACTTCTAAAATTTGCTGCTTTACCTGCGTGTCAAATAATGTGTAAAAACTGAGTCTAATAACGAATATAGAAATCTGCAGCATAGTATAAAAATACTTTCTTTTTTTCCCCTCAATTTGTTGTGCTTTGATGAAGAAACGATAAGTTTCTTCCATCTTGGCCAGACAGGTCCAGGCAGATGTGCCCTGTCGGCTCAACCATAGACTGACAGAGGTATCTAGACGAAACATAAAAAGGAACATGTTCAATGAGGACATGCGTGTCAGTATTTGCACGTGTATATTAAAAACCAACCACTTAAAATGTCTGAATGTTGCTTTAGAGTTTTAGGTGGGCGGCCGTAACCTCAAAAGTGCATTGTATTATCTATGGAAAAAGTTTAAGTTGGTAGCACTGCCATTGTTAAAAACTGTGTCTAGCCATGGCAGCGCTCCGTAACTTTAGGCGCTGTGCCACTGCATATAGTCACCCACTATCCCAATCCCCTAAAACCTCCCTAACCTTCGGCGCAGCGCCTAAAGCTATGGAGCGCTGCTGTTTCTCAACATATTTTAAACATTGGCAGTGCTACCAACCTAAGTTTTTTTTTCCATAGACAACATGATACACTTTTTACATTATGGCCACCATCTGGATTCGGTCTAAATATTGAGCCTGTTCTGAAGTATTTGAAGATTAAAATGACCGTTTTATCATTACTGCAGTATCCATCTTCAGGGTGCAGTGCTGTCAAATCTGATAACTACAACGCTCATACAGAAGAAACCAGCTGCAACTCTACGCCAAAGATAAGATGAGAAACGAGGGTGTAGAAACATATTTGCCTCATTCAGTAGGAAAAGTTCTACGTTAAGACAGTTTGATGTCTGTGTAACTGAAAATCCTGTTATCATTTCTGACCAGCTATCATAAGGAAGGGAGGTAGACCAACAGCAACAAAAAAAAATTGGTTCTCTAAACTATTGCGTGATCAACATTGCAATTCTAAATTAGACTTTGAACATGAAGGAAAAAATCGAACATATTTTATTGTTTTGTAACACATTACCAGAACAGGACTTGCAGGTTCTACATATTTAATATTTTAAAAACATTTATAGTTATTAATTTTATCTCGTACCTATTAATATATTGCAAATTATATTAGTATGAATTTGTAGTTTTAATATTTTCATTTTTAATTTTGCTCAGAATTATGCTACATTTTCATTGCAGATTTATAAAACAGCAACACAAATGCACTTGTATGACGAAACACGTATGCTTGTTTCTTTTCAGATATTCAATTCAGATGAAAATGATGAATTTATATGATTATATAATTATTTTAAGAGTGATGCTAACCATTAAAATACTTAAAAGAAATAGTTTCTTACTGCTAGCCGCACATTACATTAAACTTCCGTAACTAAGTTTTTTCATTATAAAGTCTCTTGAAAAATAGCTTTTATATTAGCTGCAGCTCCATATCTCGAATACTAAAATCATTTGGTATTTAATTTACATTATTAAGAGTTAAAATATTACCTTTATATATTTGATGAATATCATATTCAAGTAACGATTTAATTTAGTGCGTCAAAACAGCTCACACATTCTTCAATATGTTTCATAGCTAACAGCGAAATCAAGAGCATTTTCAATGTGAGTAGTATACACACAAAATTTCTGGCACACTTCAGCATTTTTTTCGACTCTATCTAGAACAGGAAGATCTATATTAGAAATTGTCAATAAATTCATACCTAAAATAAAAGCGATTTAAAAAAGTTAGAATACGACACTTTTCTAATCTAAAAAAGTAACAATTTAATTATTAATTAAAAAATCCTTCAATTCGAGCACAAATTGCCAACATTGTTCTACAACGGTAAATTTTCTAACATGGAGTAGTGTTTTTCTAAAAGAATTTTGTATGGGAAATTCTTATTTGAAATCAGTAATGTTCTTTCAGGCACAGTTTTTTAGACATGTTTATAAACATATATTTAACTAAAATTAAACTATATACAATAATATATTTGATTAAACATAACTTATAAAATTGTTGACTTCTAAATTTTGCTTTTTTCAGACTTAGAGGTTGTACACCTGCAACTGTGTTTCCATATGTTCAGCTATTCTGCAAGACGTTAACAGGCTAGTAAGATTTGAGCTTAACCGGCGTGTAGTTTGTGTATCTGTGATAATTTGTTGGGAATATCTCGGTTGTATGAGCGTTGAGTTTATGGAGGTAAATGTCACTAAACGTTTATATTTCAAGCATATGTTTCTGAAAAATTAAACCTCTAAAATTCTTAAAATTTACTCAGATGGTATATATCAAATTAGATAACATTTTGTGAGCTTCTGACTTTTACCGCAGAGTGCATTGCATTAATTTAAACATTTTTATTAAGTTATAAAAAGGTAGAAAAACTATTTTTTTCTAAAACAATGACATCACTAATTAGTACATGAAAGAGACGATACTCTGTAGCGAATTGAGACTTGTGCCCTCTGTAGGCCTTCGGTATTATTTCTCTGACAGAAAAAGTAATAAACAGTGAAAAATAAAATATTGCTTGCCTTTCAATTTCCTCGAATAAATGTACAGTGTTTTATGAAATAGTAGATTATTTTAATTTGTTACATTTTAGCATGATTAAAACAATAATTTTTATGTGCAAATAACAGTATTTAATAGAATGCACGCAATTAACCAAAATGAAAAATGAACATAATAACATAATAATTTGTTATACTTCATACCAAACAGAATATTGCTGTTACTGCACTTTTCACAATCGCAATGAATAAGTTAAGTCGATAAAATATTTTAACAGTGCTTTATAAACAACAAAATACATCTGGATATTTGAGGTTAGACTTGCAAACAACCTCTCGCTTCTATGAAAACAACATGGCTGGCAGAGAGGGTGCGAGAGTGAGCACCGAGTGTACATCGTCGTTCACTCTTACTCTCGTGCTCTGTCCTCGGAGTTGGGACAGCAGAATTGAGACTCGTTCTTAGTTACAGGTCACAAGCAAGCCATTTTGTAAGCCTTAAGGAAATTTGAATGTATTTTTTATTTTAAGTGAATATATTTCTTTGTTTAGTGTATGTGTCGTTACATAGTTTTAATAAACCATCCCTTTCTTTTCAAACAAGAAATGTTCCGCCGCCGAACATTTCGAATTACCCCTGATAGTTTCTGCTACATCTGCGGAGAGTTCACATTTGCAAGACATAGGAGAAAAATTTCACCAATCGTAAAAAAGACCTTGAAACATTACTTTGGAATGGAGCTAGGAGACCAGGACAAGAACTGGGCACCTCATATTTGTTGTGCCACGTGTTACGTTAAACTTATAAACTGGTGACATAGTAGAGGTAACTCCATGTTGTATGCTGCACCAATGTCTTGGAGGGAACCAAAAGACTGTTATTTTTGCATGACAAATGTTCAAGGATTTACAAACAGGAAATCAAAGAAACATATAGTTTACCCAAACTTGCCTTCTGCAATCAGACCTGTGCCACACTCTGTCATTCATCCAGGGCCTTCAAGACCAGCTCATGAAGAAAGTGAAACAGATAGTGAAGACAGTGTGTGTTAAGAATTTCCATCTTCTGAAGAAACTGATCCCACATGTCAGATCAAAGGTACTTCATCTCCATATTTCTTAACTCAGACGTATCTAAATAATTTAGTTCGTGACTTAGGTCTACGTAAACAGAAGTCAGAACTACTATGATTCAGGCTGCAAGAATGTAATCTTCTTCACCCAGATACAAATGTTACATTTTACAGGCATAGAGAAAGCATTTTTCTTCTATATTATACGTCTCACAACTCACTGACATTTTGCAATGATGTATGTGGGTTAATGAGGGTTCTGGACTTTAAGTATGATCCACAGGACTGGAAATTTTTTATAGATGCCTCCGAAACTAGTTTGAAGGCAGTTATACCTCACAATGGGAACATCCTCCCTTCTCTAATGAAAAAAAAAAAAAAAAAGCAAAACATCAATATCTTGAAAACTATGCCTGATATCAAAATTCCAGAAATATTTTTGAAATCAGCCCACAAATCTATACAAGAATCAGGCAAGACAAATACAGAAAAATATTTTTTTTTGTAAACCAGTGTAATTAGTAAATTTGGCTATGAGAAGTACTATTAATAGTTATGGATTTGAACTTAGTAGAAAAAATGAAAGACAACAAAAGTTTTATAAACATTTTGATGTGTTCTCCATTATAATTTAAAAAAATAATCTTAATAATGGAAGTTTTTAAATAAATAAATATGAAAAAATATAACAATTTATTAAATTTATGTATTAATAATTTTAAGCCTGAGAAATATTTTGAAAAAATCGAAGTGGGCCAGAATCCAATTACATTTATTCAAATGGCTTTGCCTACAAACATTGTTTCTTTGACATAACGGTTTCCACAATTCAAATAAACTACACTACAGGTTGGAAGAGAAGGCATGTTACCCTAACGTCGTCAAAATAGTACTAAATAGTTATGTAATATAATCTAAAATTTGAATATGGTGTATAGGACAAATTTCAAGATTGGCTAAAATTAATTTTTAAAAACTTCGTAAAAAATAAAATAGAATTATTGGTAACTATATAATGAATGTACTAAAACCCGTGTATAATATTTCTCCAATGAAATTTGTGGCTCATCTGCCTGCACCACATTACATCAAAAATACTGAGAAATTATTTCTAATTATTTTAAATATGAAAACAATATTATTTAAAGACTGAGAAATTGAAACTAGCAGTTGGGCATTATGTGTATGTATTTAAAAGCAATTATTATGAAGACCATAATCAATTTAATTTAATTTTTTTAACGACTAAATTTAATTTACCAACCAAGCAAGGGAATACAGTTATCATAGCTTAGTTAATATGCCTCATCTGCCTCCATGCGCTAGTAACTAACTAGGCACTACCTGTGTCTTAACAAATCTGGACTACCAAATGTGTTAGCTCGTAATTGACAAGAATAGTTCATGTCACGTAAATATGTACATATTTTCATATTGTTTTTTCTTTGTTTAGTTCTGTTTAGTGGTCTTTTTTTTTTTTTTTTTTTTTTTTTTTACAAAAGCACTGATATTTCTGTATGCCTTCTGATCACTATTAAATCAAATTACTAAACTTCAATTGTTTATGTAAATTCTTAAGACACATATTACGCGCATTTAAAATCGTCATTTATTAATTTTTACTTTCATTTAGACTGCAGAAGTATACGGATTCATAACCCCATAAATGTTGAAAATTCGTGACAGAAACTCAATATTTACTAGAGAACAAATTGTATATGACATAAATAGAAAATACTGTTAAATGGAGAAGGATGATACTCCGTGGAGAGCAATCGTATTTTGGTGATGAAGCAAGTAAACAGAAGATAACTGAAATATATTGAAGCATCTTTGCGTGTTACGTAAGAGGTGAAGGAAACATACCTCACTGTTATCTTCCCCAGACGCCTCTGTGGAGAGTCGGGCCTGCGTTTTGGACGCCCACTCGGCTGGAAGCTGAACTTCATCTTGGTCTGGACCCGCCCGGCAGGCTGCGGAGTCCCTTAACAGTACACAGCACCAGATATAACTGTTACTAAGGACATCACTGCAGAGCTCAGTCAATGGTCTTGTACTTGGTGCAGAGATGCTGGGGCCCAAGGACAAGGAGATACAGGCTACGTAAACATAATAAATGATCGAGAGAAGCTACATTAGTGCAGAGCATCTCTCAGACCTTTCTGCCAAACAAACTCATGCCCAAGGTATTCGATTTTCGCAAGTAATCTGTTCATTGACTATATCGAATCCTGCATATTTTTTTTGGACTTTTTACTGACTACCAAAGTAAACGATGTAAATAATATGTTGTACTAGATTATTTCCACAATTTTCTTTAGAACATAGCTGGAGAATTTAGCTGAGCGCTTTCGAAACATTTTGACAAAAACATCAATATGGTGTACTAACAAAAATGTCGGTATAATATTATAAAATATTTTGCAATGTTTAATTCGTCATTAATATGATAAAATTGAAATTGTCAAGTTACTGGCAACTGAAATTTTGTAGCATAAAAATTTGTAAGAATTTATATAATGGTAAAATATAATTTTCCTAACAGTTCGACACTATGTCTTAAAAAAACTCATGAATGATAGTTAATTCCATGGAAGTTATACTTCTTACACTTTACGGAAAGATGCAAAGTTGTCTGAAATAAAAGCTGGGTAGAGCTTGTAAAAGTGCTGATTTAAAAGCGAACCAGCTATTCTAAAAGTTCTCACCCTTCCCAGGACAAGATATCTCAGAGTCAACACACACTACAAACGTTGACAACTGCTCGTCACCTGTAAATTCAATGAATCGAAGCGTGACTTCCTCTATCACACCAGAACTCTTACTTTTCACACCACGAGGTGAAGCTGAAGATATCCTGTTTGTTTGGCCTCTTCACGCGAAGCTTATACAATGACAGCAGATACTACTAAGCTACAGTTTAAATCTTTCATGAACTTCATGTCCTTTGGATATATGGTCTAGGAAGGAAAAGGAAAATATAGGTACTTCACGAGCTAATATGTCCTGACGAAGGGAAAGCCTGAGAACTCGTTAAGTGTTTTGACCCATGCAGACTATGGATAGTATAATGACTTATAGTTTATTGATTACAATACGACAGTTGATGAGTACTCTGTCTGCACTTGCCAATATTCAGTTCAGCATTTACAGCCAGTCTTTGCCACTAACTGTTAAGACAGAGGTGTCCACTCTAGCTATGAAAAATCTAACATGGTGGAACCATAGGATCTATTATTACTTTCCGTGCCTAGAATTTACACTAACACATTTCCTACTGGGTTCTCCCCACGCAATAGTAAAATTTATCACAGCACACACACACACACACACACACACACACACTATTAATAATTATTTTTTAAATTTCCTCTATAATTTTTTGACAACTCAGCGATATAAATATATATTTTCAGTGTTACACAGAAGCAACTGACATATGTTAGGTGGAACGCTCATTTCTGTTTGTTCCCCACTATCAGAGCTTCTTGTCTACTGTTTGACACTTGCTGCAACTCATTGATGACATGACATATTTTTTGCCAAATTGAGTCAAACTCACAAAACTGTTGTTTTGCTTATTAATTAACCACCTTCCTGCCACCCTCCCCATCTCCTATAAGACAATGGACACTTACACTCAACTCACATAGATTTTACCAGAGTTCCATCAATGCCCATTTGTTTGCTGTATCTTCCAACCTGACATTTTTCGGGGTCTGCTCAAAGTAAAACTGCAGCAGTGGGACAATTATTAACCCTAGTGAAGCCAATGCGATGCACCTGTAATCAGTAACCCGTAACCAAATACCATACCTGTCAGCTGAGATACGCCAAAGGGTGGGAAGATCAGACCTCAGCCCAGACATCCAGTACAGGTAACTTCAGGATGCAATTTGGCGTCCCGAATGGACAATGCAATGGGCACTTAATAATACTTTAGTTACACTGGTTTGCCAAGGCACAAGGTAACTATGGCCTAGCCAAACTGCGCTCGCAGAGAGTGAGTGAGAGAGAGGAAAAAAAAAAAAAAAAGGGGGGGGTTAAATTAAAACCCATGTCTTTTTGATTTCAACAATGATGTAGATAACTCAATATTTTGGGACAGTTTAAATTTTCATTGGAAATCTCATCATATGTAGTTTTTACGCATCACTAAACAAAACGGTAAAGATGCCTGTGGTGAAATGTTGAGATTTTTTAAAAGAAAGACAAGATAGTATGGATATACTAAAACTGTTATCCTGCCAAAAACTCCTCGTTGGTTAGGATTTCGTCAATAAAAATTTGTTTCATCGATTGCAAGTAATAAAATTTGAACGAAGTACAATGCGATGGTAGTATTTTGAAAGCTAGTCAATCGATATAAACTAAAAATAAGTGTAGAAAAGGGATTAGACATTGGTCAGTGAGAAGTTAGGACTGGGGGTGTATCTGGGTGTTCCCAGTTTACCTTAGTCCCGTCTGAGTGTAGGGCGGTTTTTTTCTTCTGGTTGTAAGAAGATATACAGTATAATAAATTACGTTGATACTTACAAGTAGCCTTTTTTAAAAGTAGAGGCAATAATAAAATAAACAGGGAAACTGTCCCACTACTTTTTACACGTGAGCTGTGATATTTTCCTAAACTCATAATATTTTAATGTTACATATGAACACAAATTTGAAAACAAGCATAACAATTCTGAGCAAATTATTACAGAGTTTTCTAGATTGACATAGTATCTGACAGGTTCAAGCACTAGTAGCTAGGGAAATCTTTGTTCGCAAACGTTATAAATAACTTGTAAGGGAAGAGATCACAGACTTAAGCCTTTAAAATAATTCGTAAATATATTTCGATGTGTATAACTCGTCGCACTACAAGCTGTACGCAATGTGAACTACACAGTATTGTAAGGATATAGTCTTCACACTTCCTGAATTAAACATTTGAAAAATCGCTTTATGTATAGGTAAGGTGTTTTGTTATCCTAAATATGTCATGTATCACAGGCATTTTATACTTCTCTCAACATAGAAGTAGCTTATTTATGGTGAAATTGAACTTCTTATTATATTTCGTTCAGAAACTATAATATTCTATAGATAATTAATAAGAATAAAACCAGGCAAATATAGGTGTGCTGGTAATGACTAGTGAGAAAACGTTTTCACTCAAAATGTTATTAAACTGAGTGCATACAAATGCTGTGTGTTGCCCCTTTGGTGTAATTTTCTAGACTTAGCTCAGCTTTGTTTGTAAGAGGCGGAGGAACGGCATGAAAATAGAACTTCAGCAGAACTTCAGAGAAGTTGGAAGTAACCATGAATAGCCTATAGCTTTCTTCCTTGGATGAGAAAAAATGCTCCTGGTATATGTTGAATGTCATCAATATAGGCACAAAATTCGCCTCGGCTAAACTGGCTGCTGATGCCAAGGCAGCAAAGGCACAGGTTTTTCATTGGGAACACCACAACCTACCTACTTGTCAACAGAATTCTGGAGAACATACAGTGTGAGTTTAGAAGAATACAACAACTTTGAAGGTGTATAATATCAAAACCAAACAACTTACAACCTTGGTTGACCAATCAAATGGACCGTGGAAGTGTGAAGTTTGTTGACCATATCTTCATAAATGTTCAATGTGACAACTACGAGCCCACTGTTACTGGAATCCCTTATTTGGACATGCTTGCAGAGTAGTTGTTTCCTCAGGTAGAAGAGGCGGCGGGGGACTACATGTCCCAGCCGCTCGTGGTCGTCACATTGAACATTTATTACGATATGGTAAACAAACTGCAAGGTTACACAGTTCACTTGATTGGTCAAACAAGGCTGTAGGTTAATTTGTTTTGATATTGTAGACCTTTAAAGTTGAAGAATTATTTTATAATCATCCTGTACTTGAGTGCAATACTTTTATGGTATAAAAAGTAATAGACCTCTTCATTACCTGGTTCGAGCAACTTGATAAGTTTGGTCATGGACATTTCAGTGTGACACTATGCCATAATTTTTGGCGATCATGTAGAGGCAATAGTAACTTTAACATTGTTGATGTTTTGATGTTACTCTCGTAACATTGCAATAATTTTTTTTCAATATTAATTAAGTCTGCAGAAATGAACTTAAACTAATCGTCAATAATTGTTTTGTAATATGCAAGCGGAAAGGAGGTTTCAGAAAGTATTCACTTCAAACTTAAGAGTTGAACTTTCCACATGATGTGCATTTATGGCATATAGTTAAGGGCTCGCTTCTTTGAAGATTGGAATCAGTTCCTATTTTTCGTTTCCTGTACACTGAATTATCCTGCTTATGCATTATACTAATATTAACTGCATTTGATGGAAAAAAATCTTGAAATAAAGAAATGGAGACAAATGTCACTGTTTATGTTTCTCACTTCGAGTTAAAATAGCATATTTTCACAAGTATAAATCTGCGCTCTCAAAATAATTACTGCGAGTTGCGGCTGACTAGGATTTTTGATTTCTTATTCCTTATGCAGTACATCCTGCTCTGCGAAAAACGGGGACTCTCGTAGATAAACATTTCTCAGCTACGAAACAATTTTATAGACCTGATATGGGAAATGTTCGGCTGAGCATTTAAAAATAATATCATTGTGTTCGTACGCTCGGGAAATCATGCATTACACATTGAAACGTCTTGAAATTAGTTCATTCAAAACCCGGTAACGAGTATGCCTTACAAGGTATTCGTATTCGTACACGAGGTAGATTATGATTCTAAATACCACGTGATTGTTCAATTATGAAGCGAGATATTTTCTTGAGCACCATATGAACATGAAGGGTTGGTCACAATTTTTCGTTGAGAAACTGCAAGTTTATTTCTTATTGACTCTTCAGAATGCAGTGAAGGCCAGTAAGTTTTTTAATTTAATAAAGGCTGTCAATGGGACGATTGAGCATAAGTAATAATTTAAATAGTTTCAGCCACCACGTTAAGAGAAAGTCTTTACTGCCATAACTAAGAGTAACATGGACTAATGTGGATGCAAGTTAAGCACAATATTAGCGTAATGTTAAGTCAATTATAACACAAGGGATTGTGGTTTTCGATGTTTAACTTTGAGAAAATATCTGTTGCCAGATCCTGGTCATACAATAAGGCTGGATGGAGAAAACATTTTGGTCGCAACCAGCAGATACCATGTCAACTGCAATAATCTTTCCCATACAACACAGTGGAGCCATGCAGTGCACAGGTCTGCAGACGCCATATCTACCTGGCAGACACTAGGCTTTCCGAAGACGATGACGAGCTGACACGGGACTGAGTCCTAACCCTAGTTCTCTTGGGGCTGTGTTTGCGAGGCACTGCTGGTCTGTAGTACTGGTCCTTCCCGGGCACGTCGAGAAGAGCGACCGCTTTCGTCGGGCTGCCTGCTTTGCTCGCCTTACCGCCCTCCGCCATGAAGCTACGCGAGGCGGACCTCTTCTCGCGCCTGCGCCCCGTCGACTTCCTGTGCTGCTGGACCGGCGCGCTGCCCACGCCCATCTTGGGGCAGTCGGAGCTGGGGCAGTCATACAGTCCGTCAGAGTCCGTGTAGGGTAGCTGCTCCTTGTGTCTGCCGTAGAAGAGAGGAGAGAACCTGCCCGGACCAGCGATCTTGTCGCTGAGGGGAGACTCGCTCCTCGAGCTGACGGGACTGAGGTGCTTCTCGCCCAGAGGGCCCACGTCGTTCTGGATCACGATGGATGGCAGCTGCAGCGACGACTTGCACACAGAAGACAGAGGCGACAGCAGGTTCTCCACGCTCCTGCACACAGGAGAGTTCCTCATCACGCTGACCGGGGCGAGTGCTGGCACGGCTATGCTCAGCACGTCGCTGACGTTCTCCACGAGCTCCTTGCCGATGAACACCTGCAGCTCCTTCGCGCTCTTCAGCTCGCCCTCCTCGATCTTCTCGTCCAGATGGTCCGTCCCGATACCTTCGTCGTTCGACTCGACGAACGGGTCGTCGGACTGCGTCTCAGAGTCCACGCAGTCCTGGATGTCCTTCACAGTCTCCTTCATGGGGTCGTTCTCGCCCGCAGTGCTCTCGGGCGTGGGGACGACCTTCACGTCAGCGCAGAGGAACGTCGACTGCTTGGGCTGCGCCTGGAACTGCTTTCTCCGGGAGGTGTCGGGTCCTGGAGGATCCTCGACCTCGGACGGGCACAGCGGGTTGTTGGAGCCGCACCTCGACGGGCCGGGGCTCGCCATGGAACTGTACCCAGACGAGCTGAGGTTGGACTCTGAGGCGGTGCGGTCTGCCCGCGAGCACATGGAGAAGGGGCTGAGGTAGGTCATGCCGGAACTAGCCGAGGGCCCTCCCTGGTGCTCCGCGGACTTCTTGCCCGGGGAGATAACCTCGGCGTCGGACTCCACCTCGCTCATGTTGCAGGTGATGGTGATGACTGGCGGAGGGCACGGCAGGTCCAGGCTGTTGGGCTTGTCCAGGTCCTTAAGCAGCCTGCGGGGCGGTTTGGTGGCGAAGGCGAAGCTCGTCTCCATGGTGGGGCTCTTGGGGGGCGGCGACCCAGGAGGCAGCGAGCGTGTCGGCGACGGCTCCTGTACCACCAGCAAGGGTATGGGGCAGGACACGCCCCCGTACCACGCACGATCCTCCTTCTTCGGTGAGTCCTGCTGCACACACCACATGTAACCATACAGTACAGTCCTCGACAGTAACACGTCATACAGCTGAGATCATTAACAGGAAACCACTAAAAAAATATTTTTTTCTGGTAGGCAGAATTTTTATGTCATGAGTAATTTCCTCAAAATTTCATAGATCTGAAAGGAATAGTTTCTAAGAAGTATTATTTCATTATTGCATATTAAAAGGGCTTCGAGGTAATTTTTAAATTTTAATTAATTTATAACACTAGTTGTCATTACAGCACAATAAAACTCATATTGTAATATATATGTTAACGTACATCATATTTAAACAATGGAAATGGGAACATTAAAAAATAATTCAAACTTAATATAGACCTATATGAGTTAGTATAAATAGTTTATCAGTTCTAAAATGATTAAAAATTTTCTACTGATTAAAAAAGGTGCTGAACATTTACCATCAGCTATTAATCGCAACACTCTTTACACAATATTCACTTTGTTTGCTGCAGTCCTGAAGTGGGTATGGATTAATTAGACAATTATCAGAACAGCTGGCACTACAAGGGCAAAAAAAAACCTTTTAACATATTATATTTCCCCCCAAGACATATTATTAATTTAGGTTTATACTTAATAGCATGCCAAGTTAATGCTGCTACGATAAAAAAAATTACCGTTGTTTGTACGGGATGATTCTAAATTGTGTGTCCAAACTGAAACTACACCGTCTGTAGGCAAAAAGAAAGACAAAATCGCACTCCATGAAGGCCATCACACAGTACATACAGAAGAGTAATGGAAGGTGGTGCCACAATGTTGACAATACATACACAATCGCACTCCATGAAGGCCATCACACAGTACACACAGAAGAGTAATGGAAGGTGGTGCCACAATGTTGACAATACATACACAATCGCACTCCATGAAGGCCATCACACAGTACACACAGGAGAGTAATGGAAGGTGGTGCCACAATGTTGACAATACATACACAATCGCACTCCATGAAGGCCATCACACAGTACACACAGAAGAGTAATGGAAGGTGGTGCCACAATGTTGACAATACATACACAATCGCACTCCATGAAGGCCATCACACAGTACACACAGAAGAGTAATGGATGGTGGTGCCACAATGTTGACAATACGTACACAATCGAACTCCATGAAGGCCATCACACAGTACACACAGAAGAGTAATGGAAGGTGGTGCCACAATGTTGACAATACATACACAATCGCACTCCATGAAGGCCATCACACAGTACACAAAGAAGAGTAATGGAAGGTGGTGCCACAATGTTGACAATACATACACAATCGCACTCCATGAAGGCCATCACACAGTACACACAGAAGAGTAATGGAAGGTGGTGCCACAATGTTGACAATACATACACAATCGCACTCCATGAAGGCCATCACACAGTACACACAGAAGAGTAATGGAAGGTGGTGCCACAATGTTGACAATACATACACAATCGCACTCCATGAAGGCCATCACACAGTACACACAGAAGAGTAATGGATGGTAGTGCCACAATGTTGACAATACATACACAATCGCACTCCATGAAGGCCATCACACAGTACACACAGGAGAGTAATGGAAGGTGGTGCCACAATGTTGACAATACATACACAATCGCACTCCATGAAGGCCATCACACAGTACACACAGGAGAGTAATGGAAGGTGGTGCCACAATGTTGACAACACATACACAATCGCACTCCATGAAGGCCATCACACAGTACACAAAGAAGAGTAATGGAAGGTGGTGCCACAATGTTGACAATACATACACAATCGCACTCCATGAAGGCCATCACACAGTACACACAGAAGAGTAATGGAAGGTGGTGCCACAATGTTGACAATACATACACAATCGCACTCCATGAAGGCCATCACACAGTACACACAGGAGAGTAATGGAAGGTGGTGCCACAATGTTGACAATACATACACAATCGCACTCCATGAAGGCCATCACACAGTACACACAGAAGAGTAATGGAAGGTGGTGCCACAATGTTGACAATACACACACAATCGCACTCCATGAAGGCCATCACACAGTACACACAGAAGAGTAATGGAAGGTGGTGCCACAATGTTGACAATACATACACAATCGCACTCCATGAAGGCCATCACACAGTACACACAGGAGAGTAATGGAAGGTGGTGCCACAATGTTGACAATACATACACAATCGCACTCCATGAAGGCCATCACACAGTACACACAGGAGAGTAATGGAAGGTGGTGCCACAATGTTGACAATACATACACAATCGCACTCCATGAAGGCCATCACACAGTACACACAGAAGAGTAATGGAAGGTGGTGCCACAATGTTGACAATACACACACAATCGCACTCCATGAAGGCCATCACACAGTACACACAGAAGAGTAATGGAAGGTGGTGCCACAATGTTGACAATACATACACAATCGCACTCCATGAAGGCCATCACACAGTACACACAGGAGAGTAATGGAAGGCGGTGCCACAATGTTGACAATACATACACAATCGCACTCCATGAAGGCCATCACACAGTACACACAGAAGAGTAATGGAAGGTGGTGCTACAATGTTGACAATACATACACAATCGCACTCCATGAAGGCCATCACACAGTACACACAGAAGAGTAATGGAAGGTGGTGCCACAATGTTGACAATACATACACAATCGCACTCCATGAAGGCCATCACACAGTACACCCAGGAGAGTAATGGAAGGCGGTGCCACAATGTTGACAATACACACAGTTTACAGTGCGTATGTGGGCAACTTGCCAGATCCATTTTTGAGACTAGATGTGACTGGATGTTTTTTGTTATCACACATTGAGAAAGGGTTTTTGTTAAATAAAACAAGGTTTGTTTTGCACAACAAAATGAGTTATTTGTATAGGGGCAATTGAATATTTTGTTGTTGAAAGCAAATTATTTTCTGGTTCTTACCTGGTTGCCCCAAACTGTAAGATCCGGTTGATGTTACTAAAGATTTGTTTGACTTTACGGTCATTGAACCGTTTAGATTTTTTTTTTTTTAAGAAATCGGAAATCTGGCTGAATTTTGGAGCCAGCTTGTGCGCGCCCATCAGCTTAAGTGACATTTAGTGATGTAGAATTCTTTAAAATACATACAATATAAATATTAGACAACTTACGTAAATAAATATTTCAAGTTTTAACCGCTTTGATTTTTAATCCCCTGCGAACATAATTCATTTAGATTTTATACCTTTAATAAGCAATAACTAGTAACTAGTAAGCACTATAACTGTCACGATTGGACAAAACTTACAAACAAACTCTCTAGCTGTATTTTCGAGCGAAGGCAATCAAATGCGTGGCCAAGTAAATATATAAAGTTAATTCACCCATATATTTTGTTGGCAGTCCATATTTTGACCCTACACAGAGGCTTCCTTTATTCAAGCGTATATGTTGTTAGACTGGCAAAATCAGTTTAGCTGCTTTTCAAGTTTTATCAAGCCATTTAGTCAACGGAATATTTTGTTGGTATTACTAAACATATATCTTGCCCTATACAAACAAGTACTTTGTTGGCCGGGACAAACATTTATCTCAGTGCATGTTTGAGGTCTCTACTCGCGAATCACGAACGTTCAGTGTCTGAGTACGGCCCGTGAGGCACACGAGCTGATACAATCAGACCCAAGTTAGTTTACGTTGACGGAAGTACCGGATAAACCCTTACCTAAATCCTGGTACAAATGGCGGTCCTGCTGGGTTGCCTATAGAAAAGTCGATTTATGCCGTCCGACAAAACGACCAGAACGGAGGTCGTACAGAAGTTCTGGCCGACGAATAGCTGTGTGTAAGCGCGACCTTTCCTGTTATGCCACTCACCATCCTGTGTGAAATTGACTGCTGGAGGTGCAGAGGGTGCAGCCCCCCCCCCCCCCAAATTGCATTATATCATTATGAAATTAAAAAAAAAAACCTTGATAATTTCGTATTTTCACTAGTCAGGATATGTATTTCAATGACCACTGAATTAAAAGCATGTTTAGCAAAGCATAGACAATTTGTGACGAATTCATTAAAATAAAATCAAACTTTGTATTTTTAATCCCGTAAATGTGGATATTTGTTTTTGCGTTTTGCACCCCCCCCCCCCCCCCGCCCAATGACAATTACCGAACTCTGCGCACGCCTATAACATTCCGCAAGTACAAACCTTGCCAAAATGTACTTACTTGCACTGTTCTTGTAACAGAAGTGCAGAAGTCTCGCAACAAGCTTGTGACACAGGCTTCGTTGATATAGGCTGTTCACGTTAAAGTGAGCACTTTTGAGTCCCTTGTTACTTTTTCCCTTTCAGCCGTTACTTATCCTTTAACCGCCTTTATAAATAAATATTGCCGTGTGAGTAACAAACACAATGTGTGTGCTTCACCGCACTCGGAAGTTAACGTCTAAGGCTAAAATAAAATACATTTATTGACTATTATTATTGAAAACGAGACGACTTTCAAAAGTGCTCACTTTACCGTTAATAGCCTGTACCTTCAAACACCAAACTGGAAGATGAGCTGCCAACACATTCCGATTTGTCGCAAAAAACCGCTGCTCGGCCTGTCCCGTCCGAAACGGTGTCATTAATAAACAGAATAGAATCTGCATGTGTGCTGTAAACATCCGATTTCGCAGAAGTCGGAGTCGGATCGGATTCCAACTATTATCAGCTCGTGTGAAACGGGCCTAATGGTAAGGTTAGCAAATTCCAGCTTTAGTCGAGCTTGTCATGACAGGAATGTAGGCTTACAGCAAACTTGTTGCGCCAGACAGCGAACTTGAATCAAGTTAACTAGTCTCCACACGTCAAGCTTGCAACAAACTTTACGAGTTACATTTGTTGCAAGCTTACCTGGGTAAACTGCAAGTATAATCCAAAGCCATCTGAAAGCTTGACATAAGATAGTATGTTCAAGCCGTGAAGAATTAGGCTTGAATCCAGCTGGGATCACACAGGATACGACAAGCTTGCTCGGAAAGGCAAATTCAAGTCAAATGACAATTACCTTGTTGCAGGGCTACATGCTATCTTGTGCCGTGTCCGAAATGGGAAATTTGGGGAGTTAGGGTTTACGAATTTAGAATGGATGGTTTCGAACGGCTTGTAACAGCGCTACATGCGACCAAGTAGGAAACTACAGGATTGTGGAATTTCAACGTTATTTTGTTAGCCACCCTATCAATAAATAACTTCCTCCCAAGCACTTCTCAAGTAACCCCCCCCCCCCCCCGTTGTCATGTGAATAACTGATCATATTTATTTCTAGTCGATATCAATCTTCTCGTTATTCCTTCGCTTACCGCAATTTAAATCCCATTTCAAATAACAACAGATAGTTTTTTTTATACAACATACAAACTTTATATTAAAATAACTTCATGTAGATTCCTGATATAACATTTTTCACGTGCATGCATTGTGCGGCGTGTCAAGAACAGTAAATACCTACATTTCCACCACAACAAGGGAAATAAAACGTAAATAAACAACAGAGCAGAAGATTTCACGGTCCTATTTGGGGATTTAGTGTGCTACTTCACCTCAATAAATTTCAACCCTGAATTCCCAAATTTTTAGGGCCTAAACTTGGTCACGTGGTCGATTTAGTAACCTAAATAATGGTCTCGTAACCGTTTCAGACACGGCATTGGTAAACTGTAGCATGGGCATGGATCTTTTCGCGAATGGCAGGTTGACCGCCTCACTGTGAGAGCTATGGGATATGTGTTGCTTGTTCACCATGCAGACGAGCTATAGGCTGATCACGCTAAACTGAGCATTTTGAAAAGCTCTGCTTAAGATCGACTTGCATGCAAATTGTACATTCTCCCACCATATGCAAAATTAACGACATCATGGACCTAATTACATCAGTCCAGCGTCCGTCAAGTGAAATTGTGTAATTATTAGAACAGTAAATGTATTATAAGTTTCATAATTGCTACACTTGTAATCACAAAGAACAGAAAGTGAAAGAGGTCATTACAGTATTCACAAATTTTTTAACAAACCACTTTTAATTCAACATCAAGGCATAGAACAGTTTTCTCTCTGTCATTACAAATTTTACGAGTCAAATTCCAGACATTGTGTCCGTTAATACCACGCGTTTCCAAACAACTCCGAAAAACTCCAACATGTTATTTCTGACGAAAATATGACACAAATCTATCTACTACTTTTCCCTTAAGTGCTTACTAAAGGATCTATGCATCCCCAAATATCGAGTTTTTAAATAATTTATCAGGAAATACTGGTGCTGGGGCGAGTCTCAGGGAGGACGTCGCCGGCCGGTGAGCTGGAGCTCAATATTGAATGGATCCACTTAGAGCAGTGGTCGGTCGTACCAGGAGGCTGGATGCATCGTCTGCGAGATTGGAGAGAAGGTAAGTAATCAACTGTGGGGAGATTATGCTAGTGGGGACTTTGCCATTTTCGAGGATAGAAATGGACTTAGCCGATTTTTAGCAGTTGCCGGACTCTTATAAATTTTCCGTTCAAGAGTGTGTGGGACTTAATAAAAAAAATCCGTCCAGTGAAGATTGGACTTGGGATTTCTTCAGGAGTCGCGTTGTGAGACTTAGACGAATTTTGCCGTCGTGTTGGGACTTGGAGAATCTTACTGGACGAGAAAATAACGCAAGTTAGTGCGGTCGGCGCCAGTGGCGGACTTATTTTTTCTACTCCCAGGATGAGACATGTGCACTGTTTTTTTGCGTATTGCCTGGAACTGGAATATTTGATTGTGGATTAAATATCCATATTTTGAGCAGGAGCTGCGTGCGGATCCTGGAGAAACAATTGGGGCGTGGAACTGTTAGACTGGAAGGTGGGGTGCAAACCGTGATCTCGAGAGGGGATGGCCAGGTGTTTTTCAGCTTTGGGTGTCGCCTATGTTGAGAGTATAGGAACAAGTGTATACCGTCCAAGAAAGGAAGAATTGGATGGTGGCCGAGTTATGAGTGTCGATTTTGCAGAGTGGAAGTTCAATTGCGGGGTTACTGGATTGGAAGTGGGCGAAGGGTTGGAGATGTGGAGAGAGCACAGTATGGCATGGTGTGTGTGGATGAGTTTGTGAATGGGTAAACGAGAGCACTACTGCCATTACCCAAGTGTTATGATGGTCACAATATCCTTTGGCACGGCGCAATTGGATGAGCAGTGTGATATCTATTCTGAGAACTACCAGCACTCCTGGAGTGAAGAGGTGGGGGCAATATCCCTGGGCCCAGAATATCCATGAGTGGTGCGCTAGGAGATGTTGTCTGGAGGGAAGTATGTTTGGGTAAAGTGTATAACTTGGAGTTTAAGATTACTAGGGAAATATTGTGCATTGAAATTGCAAGTGCTCCTGAGACCATTTTGATGGTTAGACATTCTCTGTAAATTAAAAAGTTTAAAGTGAGTTGATTTGTACAGGCAAGAGTGTTATAAGAGTCTGGTAGAGTGTAAAGGTAAGAGTGTCATAAGTACTCAGTCTTGTGAGTATTGTAATAAAGTTAACCGTAAAAAAAAGGCACTTAAAGTGAGAGTCGATAATGTCAATAAAGTTGACGTGTTTTTAAAAGTGTTGTCAGAGATTTTAAGATAAATTTTAATGGAAATGAAAAATTTCAAAAGGAGGTGTAATCTCGAGGTAGTGAACCATGTATCGGAGAAATGCATTGAGTTTTTCTCTAGAGAACGAAAAAGGGTAATTGGAGTATTGTGAGGTTATACCTATTTTGCACAGATCAGGGTAAAATACTGATTGAGTATTTTGTAGAGGGAATTGTTGTCAGTATAATTTTTGTGGATTATTTTAATGAAATTGTATCATTTTATGAGAAGTTTTAATGTATGCTCATTAAAGGAATATTTTGTGTTGTGCCGAATTTTGTAAGTAAAAGGCATTAAAAATAGCTTGTGTTTTTGAGTGTGGAGTTTGTGCCACTTCCTCAATTTTGGACGTAGAAAAATTCCTAGTTTAAACAAACCTTTACTCTGCTGCTATTTTTGAAGTGTTTAACGATTTTGAGATTGTTTACCCACCCTTTCCTAATGCTGAGTGTGATAGGGTTAGAAGGAAGGTTGGGGTAAGTTGTGTCCGGTGATGAGACACTGGCCACAATATTGTGGTCGCTAATATCACCCCCCCCCCCCCCAATCAGGAAAGGAGGAGTGCTGGATTGTAACAAAACACAGGATGGCAACATCTACTGTCCTGATGAAGGAGGATGGTATTACAAAGTGCATTTTAACAAGTGTAAGACCTCCGTTCTACAAAACACTTTATTATCTACTCACAAGTAGTTCCAGATATTTGAAACGAAAATAATTTCAAAACTCAATTTTGGGGGCGCCTAGCTCCCTTCATAACCACTTTAGGGAAACGTGGAAAGTAAATTTTCGTCTTTTATTGTCGTCAGGCACAACCGGCCGGAGTTTCTCTGCGTTGTTTTGGAAACACGCTGTACACGTGCAGGTAGAGGAAGTGACATTTGCTCAGTTAAAGGTGTCGGACCCCAAAAAAATAAAATAATTTTATAATTGTACAAAACGTTCTTCAACTCGTACGCATTGTATGTGATTACATTTTCCTCGAATTAAAATATTTTTCACTTTATATTTTATAGATACAATTTGATGTCAAATACAAAATAATTCTGTTTTGCAGCAATCGTCGTAACAAATAAAAACTAAGTTGTACACATGAAACAATTTACAACATAAACTGTTGCCGTGGGCTACTGCTTGGCATATATGTACTAATTAAATAACAAGCCACACATTTTAAAAGCAATGTATAACATATTAAAAAAATTGTATTTAGTATATATATGTGGCTTGTTAGTAGGTTATAATATAGCTTATGTGCCACACAGTATTCCACTTCCAAGGGAATAGTTTACTTCGTAATTTTTTTTCATCTGTGAACTTAGTAACATATTTGTATCCGAGGACAATTTTGTCACATACAACGCGTATTAGTTGAACAATGTTTGGTACAATTAAAGAATAGTTAGTATTTCGGGGTCCGACACCCTTAGCCGTGGATAGCGTGTAACTTGGCAGAGGAGTTTTGATAAGGGGGGAGGGGAGGAGTGTTACCCGGGGGGCGAAGACCGTGGTCGGGTGTGGCATGCCAGGAACTCCGCGGCTGCTGTCCTCATCATCCTCGCTGGTGGTGACGGTGCTGTGAGCGCGCAGACAGCGGCCCATGACGGGCGTGAGCGCCGGAGATGGAGAAGGCGTCGCGAGCGGCGTTGGCACCTCGTGGATGGGCGACAGGCACTTGCCGACGCCCGAGCTGGGGATCTCCAGCAGGATGGTGGGCGGGTGCATGAGGTTGGAGCGCTCGACGGCGTCACGGGCGTCCAACACTGGCACCTCGATCGTGTGCCGGTGCAGCAGAGGCGGCGAGTCGAGCGCCAGGCTCGACGACGACATCGGCGTAGGCAGCGAGGACGCCGACGAGTCGTCGGAGCCGGCGATGTCGTCGTGCGGGCTGGACGCCGTCGGCGTGGTCGAGGGCGACGCGCGGTGCGACGTCGCCGCGGAGAAGTTGCGGAACATGGCGAGGATGGAGTCGGCGCTGTGGTTCTTGAGGGGGCGTGGTCCCTGGAGGAGTCGCGTGGGGCGACGCGCCAGGTTCCCGGCGTCCAGGCTCGACATAGAGTCGCTCCCCTGGTTGCTGCTCGTGCTGTGAGGAGATCGTTGGTCGGCCGCGGGCGACGGAGGTGTACTGTTGGACCTGGACAACATCTGCGACGCCTCGGAACCCCCGGAGCTCATCTCCGCGGACACCTTGCTCAGAAGGCGGGCGAACGTCACCTTCTTCTCCAGCTTTGGGTCTGAAGGAGGGTCCGTGAAGGCCGTCTCGTGCTGGCCGACCTCGCCCGGCCTGTCTTGAAGCTTGCGCTCACCCAGCTGCATCAGCTCACCCAGGCTCACTTTCCGGGCCGGCTGCTCACTCCCCGACGGCGCGATCAGCTGCTGCAGGATCTGCTTCTTCTCGGAGATGTTCTTCTTCGTTGGCGTCGAGTTGTTGCGCTTCTTCCGCGGCGACGGGGTCCCTGCAACATGGCGCCGGCGTTAGTCCCTCCACCCACACTCTCCATGGCTCCCCACTATACTACAGTCCATTCGCGGTTACTTCCTACTTTTATGAAGCCCTGCTTCAGTTATATCCACCTCGTGCACACAAAGCTCAATTAAATCCAGAAAACTACACCAGAGGGACGACGCACCCGATTCGTGTGCACTTAGTGTAGTAATATTTCACACAAGAACAATTTTTTGCTAGGCACTATCAACCCACTTATTTTCCTTTCTTTTATTCGTATTAATTACAACCGACATCTTATAAATTATAGGTAACACATAAGTAAAACACCAATCCAGCCAAAAATTAGGTACTTTTATTTTAACAGATGTACAAAACGTTTGTGATTCACGATATATTTAGAAAAGAACCGAAAATGTGATAAATGGGTGTTTTTCCTCAAATTTGCTTAAAAAGTGTGAAGGAACCACGAACAGACTATGTAAGCAATTGCCACAGCAACAATTTACGCAAACAGAGCCACTTACCATCAGGGAAAAAAATGAAATCAGCCATTTTAAAAATAATAATACTTAGTAAACATACAAATAGATTTGCACAACAACATGATAACATGACTGTGGGACTTTTGTAGACAATGAATTTTCAATATTTTATGTTATCCTAACTATTACTCTTTTGCATATCATATCTCAATAATACACTGGCAAAAAAGTAAAATTTTTGACCAATTCATGTTTTAAAAGCCTGCATATTTTATTGCGGTAATTTCAAACCCGCTTATAAAATGCAAATCACTGCACGTATGTCGGTGTTTCTAGTCCCTTAAATATATTGTTTTGGATATTTAAGTTTTGATCCTAAGAGCTTACTTTTATACCCCAGGCTGTCCTCATTGCTACATCACCTGACTCACAGAGATCAGCACTCATGATTTTGACACATAAGTTAAAGAATGAAAAGAAAACCATCCTTTCCTCAACCATTATGCACGTTTTGTCTGTAAATTATGTGGTTCAGTTTTTCAAAGGAACCTTATACAGGTTGTCCCTAAAGGATCTTTCACTTAAAGTGAAAATATTGGTATTTTTACATCGTCTTTAAAGGCGCTGCTAGTGTACCAAACCAAGTTTGCTACGAAGAAGTGGTTGGTATTATTTGTGAACATGTATGTAGGTATCACGTGAAGACATTAGATCCGAATGTTCCCATACACTTTGCACACCAACTACAACAAGTGCGCAAATGCAACAGTTTGTGAACAAATTCAAGTGCACAGAAAGGGTGTACAATGAGACATTTTGTCTCATTGTGTCTCATGACCTCACACGTGTCAGCAGGTACTGTACAGCAGGTACAAGTAACCAATGGCAGGCCCAAAACAGCAGTTTGCATTATCACTAGGGAACTTGATATTGCCGGTACCATAATGTAGAAAGTTGTGGGATTTGGTTTAAGAAATCATGGTTATTAAATCCAACTTATTCTTAAGTTTGACGAAGAAGATTTCGTCATTCCTCAGGCAGTTTTTTTTAGGTTTTCCTACTGGTTGTAAAATACAAAAATTTGATGAAACTCATTTTAGTTAGACGAGGAAGCTATGTTCTGCATGCATGGGAAAATGCATAAACTCCACAGCCGAATATGTGTATATGACCAGCCACACTCGACTAGGAAGTGAAAACATGGTACACATCAAAACATCATACCTATTCTTCTTTTCTGAGACGAGTAACAACTACCTGCACATGCTAGAATTGTTCCTGTAGCAGCAACTTCGAAATAATTTAATTCTGTGGACAGGGTTGTCTTACATCAAAGGTTGAGAATCCCAATATTTTGCGCTCATTTATTGTGACCTCTTGAGCAGAATTTTCCCAAGGAGACTGGCAGCGAAGGTGTCACCACGACTATATGCATCCCGTTCACCGAACTTTCATGATTTATATTTCATGCTTATTTTAATCGAGAACAGGGTGTACAAAAAAGATAAAGGTTACCTGATGTACGTAAGCCTATCAAAGTAGCGCCAGGACCTCATTATACGATATATTATATCATAAATTTCGCTCTACAACTAAATGATTAAGTTTGTTTATTGGCATGGATGATCATCACAAGGAAATAACTAGAATACGTGTATAACTGCACATTAACATGTCTTTTGCTTTTGCAGCCTTTATTGAAATCAGTGATGACTTTAGGGATATCCTGTATTTGCCGTGATGGTGCAGGCCAGCGGCGACATAAGCAGTAATAGCCAGTATATATTATGTAGAGTGTGATCTGCATTAAAGAGAGAACTATAAGGTTTCTCAAAAAGTTGAGGCTGCTAGCTACACCCACTAGTGTCATAACAACAGAAAGTTCATCTTACATTATAACGTCAGCTAGGAAATATTTTAAAGGCATTTAAAGTCTGAAGATTGGACATTTGAAACTAGACTGCAGTGTTTTATGCCAGGTTTTTGAAATGTGGTTATGTTTATAAACTATCAAAACAAGTGAGTAATAGCGTCGAATTATTCCAGCTACTTTCAAAAATGTATCTGTAGTATTATGCTACAATATAAAAATATCACTCTGAGTGTCACGACTGCTTACTATCGTGTTTTGTCGGACATAGAGGTGAAATTATGGTGGCCAAGTAAGAAATTAAAAAAATATTAACTCCACTGATTCCTTGATTCTTCTTAACTGTGAAAAAACAATTCGTAGTAGGTAGGCGATTCGTGAATACATTTAGTTTGAGTCCATCAATATTGTTAACTTTATCAGAAGATACGAAATGCAAATGATCACAAAGTATCGAGTCTCCTTGCTTTCTTAGTGGGTTGGTAAAATGTGCCATAATTCAATATATTCTTACACTTTTCTACAAAATTTAAAGCGGTTAATAACCAAATCATAAAATACAATTTCACACAGTTCTCTTATGTCCATCTGTTTATAGTACACAAATAAGGCAAAAAATACTGTAGGTTACTGATTGTAAGATAAAAATAACTTTTACTAAAACATTTATATATTACAAACATTTGATTATATAATGCTTCCATTCGTTCCAAAATTACTGTGTATTCATGCAATTTGAAAAGAATATGTCAAATACAATCTATTTGTGAACTATTATATCCACAATTAAATAATGAATACCGGTGTGGCATACAGTAGGAAAGAATAAGCAAAGTGATAATAATATATACAAATGAAGAGAGATAAAAAACATGACAGTAGAAGAAAGAAAAATATCAATATCATACTTATTGCATTAGAAAAGTATGCGTAGTAAGAAAAATGAGTAGTAATTAAAATATATAAAGTAAAAGCATAAGCAAAAAAAAAAAAGCCCAGCGGGTTAACCAAATACCTGGAAAGTAATGAAACACAAAAATTGTTAACAAGAATTACAGAGCAGTCTATAAATTTCCTTTCAGTATTGGAGAATGGACATCAAAGAGCTAACATTAAAAATATTTACAAAGTAGAAAAGCTAAAAATTAAAAGCTTACTTGGATTTAAAGTTGGTATGGCAAGTACAGTACAACCTCGATTAATCGTTTTCCACAGTACTAAACAAAGTATAATTTATGTGGAGGGGGAACATCACACTGCTTTAGATGCTGTAATTTATAATCTCATATATATATATATGAACAAAAAAAAAGGTTGGTAGTGTACACTCTAAAATCTAAACAGTGGAAAACTACTGATTCGAATTTAGCGTGTAGTATACGATAGAAGCGGATAAACGATGGATCGAGGTTCGGCTTGCAAGTAGGTGGCGGGCGTGGCGAACGTGAAGAGGCACGAACCAGCATGCGTATGTGCAGTAGTGATAAGTGCAGCCTACCAGCACACACTCGGGGAGGGAGGGGGGGCTACTGACGACACGCAGAAAGAGACAGTTAGAGGCACACCAGAAGTGGAGAAGTTGCAGACATTAGCCCCTGCGAGCGAGCGTCCCCGGCCATGCCACATGCTCACACCGCGCGACCGTGCCCACCTCGTCAGTCTCCTGGCAACTGTTCCTGCACTTCCCTTCATCTTTCAAACACGTAGTTCAAGTACCTGCCGACACTTTTATCTAGCGGCGGTAACGATGCCTGGAGTTAATTTAGCAATAAAACAGCGATGCTGCCCTTTATACTCGGCACCACAGTCCATACAGTGAAACTCAAGTCACATGTATTCAAGAAGTAAACTTTTCTCATTTGTGGAGTCGGGAGGCTCATGGAGGACAAACTCTAGCAGGGCATGACTTTTTAAGACTAACATGTGAATATGCTTTAACCTATACAATTATACTTGGCCTATGGACTGTAACCAAGACTCCCGAACATTTCTCCCAAGAGCTTCGATGGAAGCTACCTACAATGGTCATTATCTAGGGTGAATCATGGCAACGATAACTTCAATTGAAATGCTAGGAAGTGATACAGTGGATGCCGTGACCCGAATGTAGAAGTTAAGAATGGATACTGAAGCAAACTTGTATCTAAAATTTGCCGTTTCACTGCCTTGCGCCCCATTTGTTGGGGCTACCACGAATTCTGTCATAACATCACCTATTTACGCAAATACATGTCATGCGAAGCCACGAGTATTCTCAAAATCTAATACTCTCCAAATTATGAGACACTGCTTACGTTAGACAAAATTAACTAAGAAAGCTAGGATAGTTTTCGAGTTCATAAGTTGGGAAAGATAGCAAATAAAAATAGTTTTACTGCTCCTTAAAATCTATATAAGATAAATTACTTTTTGTAAATTTTTCACTAGTCCTAATAAGTTAAAGGTATTAACATTTTCTTACTATGCAGCATTGCTATGCCACTGAGTTCTTACGAATTACTTCATGTGTAGTTTTAAGGCAGTACAGGAAACAACTGAACCTAGATCCTGATTCCTTGCGCTTGCTTGTTACTGATAATTTTGGCACAGCAGTAAAAATATCGACACGAAAGGTACTTCAGTTCAGGGCCAGAAATTACAAATTGAAATTCTTCACTGTGGGCACGAATCCCGAGATTCAGCTAAATATTCCTGCGGTGCTAGTCGACATGACCAGGCAGGCATGAGTGACACGCGTAAACACAGTCTGGGACACAGCCATGCCTCCCATCAACGATATGATTTTAAAATACCAACCATCTCTCGTAGGGTACAACTGCAGAGGAACAGAGAGGTGACACCGTGTAAAATACAATCCATTCACGGTTACGTTCAAATTTTCTGGAGCCTTGTTTAAGTTCTATTTTCAGACTATTCATCCCCCTAATGCAAACAAAGATTAACCAAGACAAGAAAATTACACCAAAGGGACAACACACTGCATTTATGCGCACTAAGTTTATTAACATTTTGCATGAGAACTATTTATTACTTGGTACTACCAACAAAACTAATTTATCCCTTTTTTACTCGCGTTAATAGAAAATTTAATATATTATCAATAGATGAAATATAATTAAAAGTCAAATAAAAAAAAATTGTATTATGTTAACGGAAGTATAAAACTCTTGCGATATTTGGGGTAAACATGGAACACGTCATACGTGGCGCGATTGTTCAAATGTTTGATTTAGAGAGTGTTGGGGATAGCACGCGCGGGTAGACTATGCGCGAAGGTGGTGCAAGGTAGATGTATCTCGGCAGCGTGTGGCAGGGACAGGCACGCACGGCAGCAACGCGAGGGGCGAGTGTCGCAGCCTGGCCTTACTTCTCGGCGGTGGCTTAAGCAAATCGTCCAAACTAAAGGTTCTGGCAGTGACGGCGGCCGGTCCGTGTGGGCTGGTCAGGCTGAGGAGCGAAGGTTTGCGGATACCCAATCGGCCGAGCAGGGAGCGGGGACAGCCAGGCGTCGGGCTGGGCACAACGACGACCGTGGCGCCAGCACCGCTCAGCTGTTCCCGCACCGACGGCGGCCTGGAGTGGCAGCTCACACCTGCCAACACAGCCACGCTCAACTTCCCCTCCCACCCAGGGCTACCAGCAACCCCGCCCCAGGCGCCTGCCACCAACCTGGACAGTGCATCCAGCCTCCTTCGCATGTCACTATCACTGCTTCACACTTGGCCGGGGTGGTCGCCTCCAACCAAGGTCGCCTGGGTTCGATTCCCGGCAGGGTGGGAATCGTACCAGACAATGCCTCTGATCGGTGGGTTTTCTCAGGGATCTCCCATTCCCCCGCCCTTACATTCCGACGCTACTCCATATTCACCTCGTTTCATCCTCATCGGCTCGTAAGACCCCGATATTACAAGACCCCGATATTAAGAGCCACCCATATATCTCCACTTCACTTCACTTGATGAACACTTCAGCTCAACATTTACATTCTAACTAATAATGCAGTGCTCCTGATGACTCATCAGCCTATCAAGTCACATGGTAACGTTGCCTGAAACTTACAACGAATTCCAATTACTGCACTGGACTGCACTCAGTGCGCAATGGCCGAGTGCTTGTGTGTTACAGTTCGTATGCACTCGCACAGGGTGCAGTCATTGTCCATGTTCTAGTTGTTGCTTGCACTGAAAAAGCGCGCAGTCGGTGCAACTTATGCTGCACTCTCGCCAGAGCCAGCGCCTCACAGTGGTCCAGAACTCGAATCTAGCCGGATAAAACCGAAAGTGATCAATGCCTTTATAATGGAATCCTCTGTGAAGTGCTGATTAGTATAATAACTGGAGATAATGCAACCATGAAAAACTCCTACAGTGGTCTGGTGTTATCTTCAGCAGATGCAGCAAAAGTAGCTTGTATATAAACCTATATCGCCCACTCATCACATGCGTTCAGTACATCACTTGAGTAAGGTGTTATACCGCTATAGACAAAGGAATACAAACATTTCCAAATGGATCTTATAAAGCAAAGTATGTGCAATAGTTATATATGCAAGTTGTTTAACTGTAAGGGGCTGTTAATGATTTGTAACACAGTTTATGACGGAAGTGTGTAAATACTAGAACAGTATGTTATCACATAATAAATAAGCCATATCTAATGGGTCAACAAGAGTCAAGCTGTTATTTCATAGCCACGTGATTATCAGTTATTCTACATTGTACAGAGTGAAATTTAGCTGCCGCCTCATGCCACTGTGTAGGTGTCAGGGTAGGAGTTCGACAGCAGAAGCTGTTTGACGTCTGGAAGAGGGAGGCTAATTCCTCCAAGAAAAAGACAACTGTACTTAATTAATTAATGACACAACTGAATCGTATCATACAGGGAGGAGTCTGTATACAACGATCTTAAGGTAAGCTGTAGCAAATTATTTTACCAAATGAAAACAAAGTGGAATGCTTGTCAATGTACTTTGGGAAAAATTCCATCATAAACATTCACAATTGTTATCAGACATTTTAATTCTCCCCGAAAGTATAAGGAAGCGGTGAAAACACCTACAGCGTGAACTTCAAGAAGTCAGAGTAAAATACATTTTGAAGAGGCACGACACAAGACTGAGAAACGAAGAGTTGCGGATCTTCTCGCAAGCAGTACTCATGAGAAACTAGTGTTTGCATCAGAAATTAGTGTAAGATCCAAGGGTCGACGAGATGCTGTAGATATTGTAAACCAAGTGTCCAATTTCTCACCGAAAAGGGCTACCCGACTGAAAAAGGCGTATGCTTCTGCTGCTAGATCGTTAGATCGTCCTATAAAACTTATATGTGAGCAGGCATTGGATTTCTTCATTAATGCAAAGCTAACGAAATTTCAGCAGGCCAAGGCGCAGTTTGCAGACATCTTCCCTTGCAAATAACGTCAACTTCAATTGACAGCGGAAGTAAGAGACCTAATAAAATTGAGGTGTAGCGTAATCCCAGGCACTCCTCAACGAGGTACTGCCAACCAGTGAAGATAATGTTCCAAAAAGAAACGAGTGATTTAACATGACAGAAAGTAGAATAAGCGAGGACTCAAATTGATAAGCTTGTTCCTACAAAGTTGCAGATTGGTGGAGTAGAATTGGTGGTACATCATAAGCTGGTATTAACCATGATAGACGGAAAAGTATGTGGTGCTCTAACTCAGACTTCCTCCTAATTGTGCTACACATGTAAGGCAAAACCAAGTGACATGGGCAACCTCGAAAAGCATTTAGAACAGGTGAGTGATTTACCAACACTAACTTATGGACTGTATAGCTTGCATGCCTGGATCAAATTCTTCGAGTGTCTTTTGCACATATCCTACAGGCTAGAGTTTCGATCTTGGGAAGTGATGAAAGCTGACAAGGTAGCATTCGTCGCACGAAAGAAATACATTCAAGAGCAGTTTAGAGAAAAGATGGGACTGCTGATCGATGTTCCACAATCAGGTTCTGGAACAACCAATGGTGGAAATATGGCTCGAAGGTTCTTTTTAAATTCTTTTGGAGCAACCTCCATAACTGGTATCAATGTAGAACTTACTAGCGATTTGCAACTATTTTAAGAGCAATTTCCTCTGGCTTGGAAATAAAGTTCGAAGAATTCCGTGAATATGCTATCGAAACTGCGAAATTGTATGTTAAATACTATAACTGGTACTACATGCCTCCAAGCATGCATAAAGTACTAATTCATCGGGGAGATGTTATAAAGAATGCCATTGTTCCCATTGGGCTATTGAGTGAAGAAGTGTTAGAAACTCGTAACAAAATTTGTAGGCGTTTCAGAGAAAGACACACGCGGAAGTTCTGTAGATGGAATACCATGGAGAACTTGTTTCATATGCTTCTTATCATGTCTGATCCACTTATTATCATAATAGGACATCTTTTAAGCACCATACCAGCAAACTGCCTCTCGAAGTTATGAGATTGTTCCGCGATCCATTGGTGGGTAGAGGAGGTGAAGAAGACGATGTGGAAGAAGATGAAGATAAAACGAAGAAGATACCATCGATCATGGCGAAGAGGAAGACGACCAGTGAATAACATATTTTGTGATGAGGTGGAGTCTTGTGGTATTACTGGTATTAAGAACAATATTGCAACCCAACTTTCAGGAGTTATCAATTAGCCCTACTTACTAAGAAATCGACCATAATGTACATTTTAACCAGTAAATGTATACTATTGTCAACATATGTATATATATATATATATATATATATATACTGATGAACTAATGCTTTAAAGCTATTTGTGTTTCATCGTTCGGCGATACGGAATATTGTCCGACTAGACTCGCATTCTGGACCGCTGTGCGCCGCAGTTTTATTGCAAATATAACCAACAGTAACTCGATTCGGGCAATCACGTGGCTATTGCACTTTGTAGTTTTCAAGGCACTCTTGAGTCCACATCCAATACAGTCAATTGGAAGATGCCAACAGATGCTTCAGGGACCATCAAGACGTACTTAAAATTTGATAAACTCTTCTGAACATAGAAGTACTTTCCATGATTCGCTGCCAACATAAGTGGTATTACAATCAGTCAGCGCTTACATTAAGATGCACACAGTACAGAACATAGGACTTTTCTTAAGGGCTGACTTCATAAGTATCCATTTAACTCCAAACTAGTTACACCGAGCATTCCCTTGGAGTTCCTGCTCTCAAATAGGAATTGCAATTGACATGATAAGAGTCTTGTTATTATTTTAACTATTAAAAAAAAGAACCATAGGTTCTATTACTACAGGAATCAAGGGGTTGGGGGGGGGAGGAGTTTTTCTACTGTAACTTAAAAAAGCAGCAATAAATATGTTTTCAACTACATTGCTGAATACAAGGATGTCAAACTACATACAGCACTCAACATCATATACACAACCACTGCACTTCATGAATGGAATCCTTGATGACTGCGTTAGCTAAGGAATCTTGCTCACTTCACAAGGAGGCTGGATGGTGATAGTTTCACCCACACTTTATCCCCTTACTTTTCCTCCTTCCTTACGATATAATTCACAGGCCCCAAGCTGGTACCCATTGATTTAGAGTCTGTCGTAATCCACATATCACAATTGCCATCATCATTTTGAGGGACAGCCATGGGTCATAAAACCCTGCATATATGAGTCACAGACGTGATTGGTAATAATTCCATTTTAATTGTGATGACTTCCATGCCACGAATGATAGCATGCTGGACTGTGGATACAAGCTCTGAGTAAAAGCACAAGTGTAAATTGGAAATATAAATATTGTTTATAAGCTTGATAGCCATTAATGCGCACTTAGCACAAAATGTTAAATGAGCAGCAATTCAATTAAAGAGAGTAAGCTTTTGTGCATAGCCTTATTGACTCTGGTATTCAAACCTCACACTGCGGCTTATGGTATAATAAGGAACTGTGTTTGTTGAGGACTTCTGTTTAAAGTTTGTATCATCCAAACCATGATCCCAGAAGGACCAGTCTTAACACTGATGTGGAAAACTGCTACCCTCATTGGCTGGTTTAGTTCATAAAATAACACCACATCACTGTTATCAAAGTAGTGCTAGTTTTACGTGGAATGTACAAGGGTAATTATAGTATTTGTTCCGAAAATGAGCGTTGAAATTATTTGATTATACTAACAGCAGTAAGACTAACAATTTGACAACAGAATGGTTGTATATGTTACCAAGTAGGCCTGGGTTAGGGGATGCTGAATGTAATCTATGGCCATTGTTTTATCTATAGATGTAAGAAGTTATTACTTCATACCATTACGGTAATATCCCTATTTAAACAACGAAAAACCGCATTATTTTGATACACAGGTATGCGGCTATCCTATAAACTAAAACGGTTCAATATGAGTGTCAACTCGTGCGAGGTTTAGCAGCCAGACAAGTGCGAAGACCTGTCATTCTAGAAGCCCTGATTTAACGCTTTTAGACCCACCTTAATTTAGGGCTTCAGCTGTTGAAAACAAAAAAAAAAATCATTATGCATGCAGTACTTTAGTCCACACGACACATGCTTCGCTGTGACAGCCAATGGGCTGCAGGCTGTATGTTCGGTTACAGTAATATCAACCAGTTATGACCTAGACCAGTAAGACGGTCTGCATACCATTTACTGACAGGCAAGATCATTGGTCTCTGAGCTTCGTAGTGTGCAGTACAGTTAAAAAATTACGTACATGTGCATGATGCACACAATTGTACACTAAATTTTTTTTTTTTTTTGGCAAATTTACCACATCAGTGTATATATTCAATAAAAAGCGCAAATCGTAAAGATTTTTTTTCTACATCTGCGGTAGCGTTCCTACATTTGTTCAGAAAACAGTCAAATGCATAGCGAAGTTGTCAGATGTGTATGGTAGCGATGCTCAACATTCCTGTATTGGCATTATGAGACATGTTTTTCACGGTAAAATGAGCACCTATGAAAGCCTTGCTAAGACCTACTTTAATGCACATTTTGTATTCCTCCAAAAAATTAGAATTGTAAAATTAACATTGCCATGGGCCTCAGCACTTTATTCACGCGTCCGTAAGGTGAAACTGTGGAATTATCAAAGAAGTAAATATGTTACAAATCTCGTAATTTTTAAACTTCCATGAATAAAAAAAACGTCAGAAAGCGGAAGAAATAATTTAAGCTATCGCAAATTGTTACCTGACACTTTTTATTCGACGTTAAGAAATGAAACTACTTTCCATCCAAAATTACAAACTTTACTAGGCGCATGTCACTCAGTGCGCCCGTTAAAATATATGCAGATGGGAACAGTGACTTTTCCCTAAGGTTGATTTCAAAAGTACTCACTTTATCGTGAACAGCTTTAATGTGGCATTATTTCCATATTTCTCATAGATTAAAAACTTCCATAACAGTTTAGTAATTTTAAGATAATTTTTTTTTCATTGTGAATACTGGGTCTGAATGGGTTAACAAGGGATACTCGGGAGAGTCGTCCCTTAAGAACCATAGACTATAGATGAGGTAGACCGCTTATTCGTTTCTGCGCATGTAACCAACATTAACATACCCCAAACATACACAACTGTCAAAGTCACATGGTCAACACTGATGAACGTGTTTGTTTATATCTTTGTAGTAGAGTGAGCGGGGGCATCCGAACCCACTAAGCGAGGGCCTATAACCTCTCTTAGTGATCTGAATGATTGGTGTTATCGTTGCAAGATTGTCCAGGAAATCGTCCCTTGGTTAGTGGGTTCGGATGTCCCCACTCACTCTACTCTTTATTTTTAAATGAGAAACTCAGTTACATGAATAAAATACTATTACCAAATTTGAAACTAATAAAAGTGTATTACACATTGGAGAATAAGTATACAATAATCTCAACGCGCGTGTTTACTAAACAGTGTTCTAACCTAAATTCCAAACCACGCCGTTTTCGCTAGTTGTTTTGGCCCAAAAGCAGTTCAGTGTAGGAACACGGGGATTGGTTGTGCGCAGCCAGCGGGCTCGGTCTACTTCATGTTTAGTCAATGTTCAGAACCTTGTACACGAGCAAGAAGAACCGTGACGTGTGTGAGAGAGAGAGAGAGAGAGAGAGAGAGAGGACGATGGATGCAGTGTTGAAGAGCGTGGCGGCAGAACATGCGGTATGATGAGGGGCACTCACTCGGGCGATGGCGATCCGCCTCCTCGGCCAGCAACTTCTCCAGCTTCTCGGGGAAGTGGCGCTTGGCGCACCAGACGAGGCCTATGACAGCCAGCACGACGGTGACAGTGATCAGCCCCAGCCAGAAGGGCTCCTGCAACATGCGCTCCGATAGCGGCTTGAATGGGATGTGCAGCATACGTCGCTCGCAGCGCGGACCTGCACACATCGTCACACATGTACACTCTTAACAAATTAAGCTTGACTCGCAACCATCCGTCGCTTCTGTCAGTCGCCCGTCCGTCAGTCAGCCATCCGTTGCTTTTATTTCTCGTCCGTCAGTTGAAAGCGACTCACAACAGTCCGTCGTCCATCGATCCGTCGGGACAGAAAATTTTCAGTGCTACCACCCAACAGCACCAACTTTCTCGCCCACAGGCAAATATTTCTAACTCGATTTTACCCACTGCTTCGCTCGCATGAAATTTAGGACTTGAAATAAATAATGGATTATCTAGCCACTGAGCTACTGTGGCCCTACTTTCGGGTTCTCTACCCACTGAGATACTGCGGTTCTTGGGAAGGAATGTAAGACAGCCCATAGACAAAAAAGAAAGGAGAAATGACGGATTTTTTAAATAATGCTTTTTTATGCAGTAGTCCTAAGAAAAGTTTAATCCAATGCCTACGTACATCCCTGATCATCACATTTTCGGAACCGTTTGAGCTATTTTCCCGGGATAAAAAGTAGCCTGTGTCACTCTCTGACAATCCAACTAGCTCTGTGCAAAAAATGACGTCGATCCATTTCTCCGTTATGACGTGAAAGAAGGACAAACAAACGAACACACTTTCGAATTTATATATTAGTAAAGATGAATGTTATAAATTCATTCTCTTTCCCTAACCTAATTTATCAGCATTTCCTCCGAAAATCTACAAGTCATATTTAGTGCAATTCAAAGGTGAAACGTAAAAACGTAAACAACTTCACTGCCTTGTGTATTTAAAAAGAAAAAAATATTCAGACAAAAAACAAGTGAATTGTTTTCCGACAGCCATGTTCAAGGAACGATATTACAAGGTGGTGGCCCATCCGTCCGTCGAAAGTTAAAGTTTGAGATAGACATGACGGATAGAAAAAAAAAGTTGCCCTGCGATTGGTTGAAGATCACGTGACCGACGGACGGACGGGCGACTGACGGATGAAACAGATGGTTGTGAGTCCAGCTTTATTTTTAAATTTACAATACCAATGCATTCACTCAGTGAGAAAGCGGGAATTGTAAAGTTTTTCGGTATGCCTTCATTGTATCGTTCCTACATTTGCTCAGGGAACAGTCAAACGAATATGGAAGTTCCCAACTTTGTATAGCAGCGACGCCAAACACTCCTATATCTGAAGGTTGATGCGCGGTGTTATTTCCATACAATGCACAGGTTAACAACTTCTTTACAGCTCAGGAAGTTTACCAGAAAATGTTTTACAGTGTACACTACTTGCCGTCGAGAGGCGGTCCTACGTCACACTCCCAGCAACTGCAGCTTCTGCAGGAAACACCGTCAGTGCATTGCACACTCTAAATCTGAATTAGTGAGAATTTCACTGTTTCAATCAGTCAACAGTACCTGACTGATTTAACAGTCACATTTAGAGAATTTTACTTATGAATCAGCGAAAAAATGCCAGCTTTCTTTCACTTCTTGATTTAGTAACATTGTGCACTGATTCATCGGTCATATTTTTCAGTGGTTTGTTTTTTACTGGTGGATCGGTTAAAGAACAAGTAAAAGATGGCCGTCATATAACGTTTAAAAATGGCCGTCAAACAATGTGTATCGAATGAAATAACAACCCATAAACTAATAAAACCAATACAAAATATTTTCTAAAATGTGTTTAGTGTTTCAAAACATCATATTACGAGGTAATTTGAACATTCAGCCTTTATTCCGTTTTAATGTCTTTCATTTCGTTGTCATGTAATTATCACGGCGCTTCATATAATGTGGTAAAGAGTGTGCACTCATATATACAATTAGCTTTAACAATCCCAACGGTACCAATAAAAGAAAAACCAGAAAGTAAGAGCATACAATGTAAATATTCACGATTTCAATAATACCTATAAATCATATATTTCCCTCTTCCTTTCTAACTTGGCTTGGTAGCGCAGATGGTGCCCTGCCCCCATAGCTCGGGGGTAGGGATGGCCATCCTGTAGTCGAGGGGTCGTGAGTTCGCACCCCTGCCCCTCCGCGGCAGATCCTCGGCTCGCCCGTCGCACTGCGAATTTGTCAGCAAGCCAGTATAACTTGAACTCGACAACGCCACTTCTATACAGTTACAACGGCAACGACAAATTAAGAAAAAAAAAAAAAGGTAGTAAGTTAACGGCTGAAAATCCAAGTGGAAAAGGTGGGCGAGTTCAATCTCAGCTACCTGCAATTTTTTTAAACTTTTTTTATTGTAGTTAATTGCCCAATCGTACATATGTTATTGCACGTAATTATTTGGGTACATTCAATAAAAACCATTTTAATTCGCCACTGCAGTCTTCCGTCACTTATTCAATCAGTGAAATTGTTTCACGTCGTTAGTTCAGTCAGTAAATTTTTTTGCTGAAACAATCAAAGGTTTTCCACTGACTCTAAGTGGAACACATTTACACTGATTCGAGCGATTGAATTTCACTGCAAATCAGTGGATTCCCAATGATTTGAATTCAGAGAGCAACTCAGTTTCAAACTGAAATGAAGTGCATTAGAGAGATTTGGGCGGCTCTTAATATCGAGGGTGAAGCTAGGCGAGTATGGAGCAGTGCTGAAATGCAAGGGTGGAGGGAACTGGAGATCCCCGAGGAAACCCGCCGACCAGCGGCATCGTCCGGCACGATTCCTCCGTACGAAAACACGGGAGCAACCCCGCAGGGAATCGAACCAGGTTCGTCTAGGCGGGAGGCGAGTAGTCTAACCACTACAACACCGCGGCCCCACCGAAACAAAGTCTTTGCTAATGTTTTGCGCTGCCAATAGTGTTGATGCAAACTCACGCAATACGCTCATGAGAGTTGCACGAAGGCAACTGAGCAACGTTCACTTAGTAGATGTTATCTCTCAACACAGGTATCATCCCCAATCAAAGGGAAGTCCATACTTCACATCCGGCAATAATGAAGTATTGCGACAGCGATAAAAGATAACACAGACAAGCTTCCGCATTTATTCCGTTTCCTCATTATTGTAAGCGGTGACAAATAGGGTTTCAATACAACAATCTGTTCAGAAAAGATACAGCATTTTCGTTAAACCTTTTTAACACAAGAATACATATAATAAACAGAGGGTGTAATGATTTTGAAGACTTTTCAAGACTACATTTATGTTTCAGTAATCAAGTTTATAAACAGTCAACAAAATATAGACCTTCATTTCTGTTCTGAAAGAAGAATTACATTGAAATATCCCATAGTTTTTTAAAAAATTACAATATACATAATTGCTTACAGTAAGACCCATTTGACAACTAAGGAAACACAATACCCTACTTGCCATCTCTAATGACCTCTCTGCCGACGAAACGTTAAGCCCAACTATTTACATACTCTTACCCCCTCCCCATAAAAAACGACATGTAACCACTCTACTACCTGGTAGTCACCAATTACGTTTAAAACGCAGATTATTATATCCCCATGCGCCACAAACCATGTATGTGACGAACATTAATACATTATGTTTACATTGCACAACTCCCTCACGAACAGTTGTCAGCACACAATAATATCTTATCGCTGTGACAGCGGTAATGATAGTTGTCTTGGAAAATGCTGGATGATGTTCAGGTGGATACGAGCAGAGAGTTATAAGAGTTCAGGTGGAATCCAAAATGGCCACTACATATGTGGGATAAGGAAGCAGGTTGTCTGAAACCTTCACGTTCCTCCTAATCACACCGAGAAAGATAAAAAAATAGTTAGGACAGTCAAACTCCAAAATAATATGTGGAACTGTAGGTTGTGTGAGGTAATAATATCACCACAAACAAATACCTAATGATAACAACCTGGTGGTAACTTCCTGGCCCATCCCTGCTAACTCAAAGTAATACATTTTAAACTTTGCCAAAAGTCTTTACGCTTAAATAAAATAACTTTTCTGGAGAGAGAAATCGTTTTCAAGGATAATCTGATTTCATTTTCATGAACTGCAACGCCCTTTAGCTGGTGGTATAGGATGTTAGTTTTCCCCCAATTTGGTGTTACATAGTTTTTGATTATTCGATTGAATAAACTGAGTTAAGTGTGTACAAGAATTGTGAGAAAGCAAAAGCATATTTCAAAGTCAAATGTATTTCTATTTGATCAACAAGAGGTACAAAGTCTACAAAATGATGCCATCTTCGTTACACACAGCGTGGGTCCTTACAGCTCTGCGCATTGGAAACCAAATGTTATGCATTCTACAAACATGTTACATAAAAACACTGCCCAACTGCTAAGAAATTTTACCATCACTAGAGATACACCATTGTACTTAAGATAATTTGTAACAAATAAGTGCACGAAACAAGTTTAAGATTGACTGCCAATTACAATAATACCACGCATGTTAAATATAACTTAATGTCGTGAATGATACTCATGGTGTCTCAATATGCTATTCCATCAAACAGAACACCCATCATGTAAATTCCGTTAATGCACAATGATAAGGTATGTGATTACCATAGCTTAATGTCTTTCAGTGCACACCAAATTAAATATCATAGTAAAATACATTAACCTATTTTATTAAGTAAGTATTTATAGGTGTTAGCCAATTAATATAATAAGGAATGCCAAATTTATGTTGCTAAAGTCACCATAAAATCAATTTTTCACAGCTTAAGCAAACTCACAGTCATACAGTTTGACTGTTATAAAATAAACCTACAGACAATTAAGGAACATGATTTGCATTTAATTTTACCTGCGAGACTAATGCCTTAAAATGTGTGACAAAAACCAATATGATTGATCACATATCTATACAAAACGTTCCAACAAACAGGCTTTTCTGCAATTGCTCCAGATGCCTCCTCTCAGTACTTCTTGAAACAGACGCCACGTAACAGTCATAATAAAAAAGTCTCTAACCAACTAACTCATGTTAACTGTAGTGACTTGCCATGTGTAGTGTGGAATAACACATTATATCCCTGCTACCATTCATGTTAACTCCTTAATACAATTAATACAGTTGATTGAAGCAAGCGTGGTTTCCTTATGCGGCAGCTGGACAATAGAATATGGCATATAGCTGATGCCTCATATTTTCTGTGGTATAAAAATTCTTTTCTATATATTTATATGCATATACACAAATTAAAATTATATGTTTTATATTGATATGTAGGTATACATGCGTTTTATTCTGGAGCGAACGAGTATGTAGTATTTCTCAGTGTGCCCCAATATTTTTCACATCTAAAATGTATGACAGGATGCATTCTATGATCAGAGTTCCAGATCTTTATTGTAAAAGGAATGGATTTTAAATACGAAAATTGTAGTTGTTCTGAAACCATCGATTTGGAAGGGTTTTCTCGTCATTCAAAAAAGATTAATTGTGAATACGAAGGCCTACCTTTGACTTCAACGAACATGAAACCGCGACCTGCATCAACGAAACTTGATTGTACAACACAACCTAGGTCAGTGTTCTGCGAACCGAAACATTATGTTAATGGTATTTTCTTGAAGCAATCTGCATACAGGCTTCTTCTGAAATAATATGTTTATTCTAATATGTTTATCGAAAGATGTTCGCTCGTTCCTGTCAAGAGTAAAACCCAATATTATAAACCAACTTTTCGATGAGATGGAAAAATACAGTGGTGTAGAATATAATATGTGACTGGTCTGTAGCTCTACGAGACCAGAGTCCCACGATAATGAATATTGTCTAAAGCCTCCAATGCCTCGAATGTAGCTGTGTTTATAATTAAGAATCAATATAAAACATATTATACGAAAGTCATGCCAAGAGGAAGAAGACATGGATTCCAAGTATTCGGGTTGGACCCTCGCTTCAATAAATCATCTAGAGATGAGAACAAGTGTGGTCTTAACCCCATTTGGCAAATAGGTATTTACCGATTTCCTTCTACCTGACTACAAATAACTACAACATAAAAAACCAGCAAACTCCTACATGAATACGAAGCCTGGGTTGTATGAGGGGTCAGTTGCAGTGTGAGTTGTCAGTTGCGGAGTGTGAGGGGTCAGTTGCGGAGCATGAGTGGGCATTTGCGGAGCAGGATGGGTATTTTTGGAGCATCAGGGGTCATTTTCTGAACAAGAGGGGGCATTTTCGGAGCAGGAGGGGTCAATTGTGGAACCCAAGGGGTCATTTAGGGGTTGTTTGCGGAGCAGAAGGGGTCGATTGCATAGCAGGAGGGGTAATTTGCAGAGCAGATGGGGTCGTTTTCAGAGCATGGGGGATCATTTGCGGAGCAGAAGGGGTCATTTGGGGTTCTTTAAGGGGTAATTTAGAGGTCATATGCCGAGCATGGGGGTCTTAATTGAAGCATGAGTGGTCATTAGTGGAGTAGGAGAGGTCATTTGCAGAGAGGAAGTGGCCATATGCAGAGAGAAGGGGTCATTTGCAGAGCAGGGGGTAATTTAGGATAATTTGTGGAGCAGGAGATTTCATTTGCGGAGCATGAGTTCAAGCTGAGGAAAGAACTTGTCTGTGAGAAACTGTTGAAGATATCTGCATGGTAATGTGATCAAGGAAATGGATAAAATGTCTGGTTGAAAGGATGCATAAAATAGTTAAACCTCACTGATGAAAGGTGTTAGTAAGTTTATATATAGAGCAGTAGTTAGATAAAGTAGTTTCACAAGTTGCTACTGTAGAAAGAATGCCACTTTTTTTAAAATGAATATGATGCAAGCCAATGAATGTACGAAGTCTACTATAGAGATTACCTCTATGGAGATACCTTCTCCCACTGCTGGAAAATTACATGAAAAACCGTGTTGATACTCTGGGAAGATCTTCAGCTAAAGCTGCCATGCTCGGCGACATGAGAGAACCACCTGCACGAAGTACTTTTCGCGCCATGAAACAATACGATATTGGCACCATGCAGTTTATGCAAGGTGATACTTTGAAGAAACACATATAGATCTGAAGGGTTCGTCTACTGGAAACCAGCAAGTGATGTCGCCAATACATCATGCAGCATTGGTGGGTACTGAATCAGTACCCACCAATTCAGTCAGGTGATAATGATGAGACAGTTAATGATAAATATGGAATAAGTGCAGCGGAGTCGAATTGTGTGGAATGTACACTTGCAAGATTATGAAATGAAGTCGACGAACTTCAAAATAAATGGTCGTCGGCTCTAAATACTGATGATGACCATGCGATTTCTGCAAAGAAAAAAATTGATATTGAGGATGAAACGGGGTGAAGACGATCATGAAGAAGGCATTGATAATAATGATTGTGAAGACGAGTGTTGATGAAGTATCTGATCATAAGGATGATGATTCTCTCGACATTCCCACACATTTTACCAACGAGTTTCCTTCGACAAGTGGTGTGAAGAAAGCAGAAGGCGTCAAGTACACTCGTTTATTTGCTGCAACGAGCGAAATGAAGAAGGAATAAGATGCTTAGAATACTGACTACATGTTTACCTAAGACCCGAGTTAAATTGTTGATTGGCTCAGAGATTTAATAGCTTTGCAACAAGATGGAGGTTTCTTGCACATGAACGAGGTATCTTCAATAGTTAGTAAACTGAAGGAACAAGGTTATATCATACAAGACTGTTGGCTACTATCAATGATCTGCAAACAAATGAGAAATATAAATATCGAATGTATGAAATAATTCGATATATAGAATGCCTATAATAAGTAAAAAAAAAAAAAAAAACATATTGATACATAATAATGTGAGTTTAATTTCTTATTCAGACCTTTCTGCCTTTCTGAAAGACTTTTTAATGAAGTGGTGTGTATAATCGATTGCGAGAGTCTTTTTTAGATAAAATTTATGCGAGTGTGTGCAGGAGGAGGACCATGTAGGATCTGAATAATATGCCTTATTCTGGTCGATTAAAATATCGGCTGAGTTTTATGAGGCGAACAAATGAACTGTGGGATATTTTTGAGGAATGCTTCGCCACTGGTTAGTTGGCCTGGTCATTCGTATTGTTCGACTTTTTGAGATTGGCTGTCATCGGCTGTTGGTATAGTTGGTTGGCTGTTCTAGCCATTTTTGCAGGAACTGATCTTGGCAAGATCCAGTGTTGGGTAGAGTTATATATTTTCAGTAACTGGTTAGCATTTAAGGGAGAGGGTTGAAGTATCGTTTGGTTGGTTGATGGAGAGGGCGAATGGCGAGGAAACTAGCTTTTGCGAGTTATTGTGGATGGATCTGGTGTGGAGAAGGTTAGGGAGGGGATGGTGACATGTGCAAATGTTGATGGTGAGCTATGGTAAGTAAATGAGTTGAAAGTGGGACGATGAGAGCTATATTGCGTTAGCACGGGAGGTGTGAGGAGGTATATGTGCTACATAAAGTCAATAATTAGCTTTGGTGGCGGTAAGACTGATCGACTATATAGCCAATGATATATAGAGGTGGGAATTCAGATGTCTGCTGATCGTTGTACCAAGGAGAGGCTGTGCTCTGACATCTTTATGAGAATCGAACTTTAAGGTTCACACACATCCAACTTGGTTTTTCCTATTAGGTATGCAATTTTTTACTTGATGGTTTCTTACGTTCTTGTAATTTTTCGCGATTTTTTCCTTTATTTTCCGATTTCAAGGTCATTTGTGTTAAGTTTATGCTCGCCAACATCCAGCATGGTGCTCGGAGTCAGTAACTTAATATGTTCGTCGATTGTTATTAATTTTTTCTAAATGTTTGTTTTCAAGGTCATTTAGGTTAAGACCAATGTTTCGGTATCCAGCATGACTGTCGAAGTCAATGATGTAATATGTTCCCACACTTTGAATAGTTTTTTTTCAATTTTTGCAATTTTTCTCGATTTGTTTATGATTGGGAGGATATGTGATAGGAGAAGGGGGGGGGTGAGGGCAATGGGATGAGTGTGAGTTTAATGTTATACGTTTCTTGATTTTTTAGATTTTCCCTATTTTTTATAATTATTTCCGGGAAGTTGGTTGGAAAAGGGGGTGGGGTATGGTAGAGGGGTGAAGGTAATGGGGTGTGGTCGTGGTAGGTCCAGGATGCCGGTCGCGGGAGGGGGTGGGTCCACTGATCCTCCCCCGTCCATTATACCTGCCTCAGAGTCTCGAATCCTCCTCTACTGCTCTGAGGATTAAGTGACTCATTCCGCTAAGCGCCTCTAATCCTCTTGCTCGACTAAGGAGTTTTCGGCTCTTGTTTAGAGGAGCATTCAATCCACGTTTTTTTATTTTTCCATTTTATTAGAAAATTTTTGGCGAAAAAAGGGATTTTTTGGGCAGAATAATTAATTTTGGAGTGAAACGATAACACGGCCGTCGCAGGCCGCCGGCCGCGACCTCCGCATGTGACGTCACGGTGGCAAACTCCCACCTCCTGATGCCAGATGCCATATACCAGAACCACCATACGTATACTACTGATATAAAAATTGAAATACCCACTAAAAATTTACTTACAAATATTTACTTGTAATAAAATTTCAGTAAATAATTAAAGGCAGTAATTATATACAGATAACAATGGCTGAAATAAAGATAACTTTAGGGGAAGGAGGGGGGGTAATAAAGATAAACACCTACAAAACTTTTAAAAAGCACTTGGGAGGGAGAACTGAAAATGACAAGGTTAAGTAACAATGAATATCTGACGCAATTAGAGTTGGGTTGATACAATTAAATGAATGGCTGAAGTTGAAAATGCTTGGGTAAACCAGAATTAATTACTGAAGTCAAAAATGGTTGGGTAAAATAAAATTAATAACTGAAGCTAAATACAGTTGAGTGAGTAGAAACTAATGAATTACTTTAGCAAAGGAAGTCGGTGTGTAAAATAAAATGTATGACCTAGGAAATGATGGCTAAGAGGGAAAAATTTAATGACTGACATAAAGACAGTTGAGGCAATAAAACAGAATGAATAACTAAATTAAAGGCATTTTGGTGGGTAAAGAAATGAATGGTAGTAGTAAAGTTAGCTAGGTGAGTAAAACATAATGAATGTAGTAAAATCAGTTGGGTTAGTAAAACCGAATGATTAATAGCAGTAAAGACAGTTAAGTGGGTAAAGCATAATGAATGTAGTAATAACAGTTGGGTGGGTAAAACAGAATGAATTGCTGAAGTAGAGACAGTTGGGTGGGTAAAACAGAATGAATTGCTGAAGTAGAGACAGTTGGGTGGGTAAAACAGAATGAATTGCTGAAGTAGAGACAGTTGGGTGGGTAAAACAGAATGAATTGCTGAAGTAGAGACAGTTGGGTGGGTAAAACAGAATGAATTGCTGAAGTAGAGACAGTTGGGTGGGTAAAACAGAATGAATTGCCGAAGTAGAGACAGTTGGGTGGGTAAAACAGAATGAATTGCTGAAGTAGAGACAGTTGGGTGGGTAAAACAGAATGAATTGCTGAAGTAGAGACAGTTGGGTGGGTAAAACAGAATGAATTGCTGAAGTAGAGACAGTTGGGTGGGTAAAACAGAATGAATTGCTGAAGTAGAGACAGTTGGGTGGGTAAAACAGAATGAATTGCCGAAGTAGAGACAGTTGGGTGGGTAAAACAGAATGAATTGCCGAAGTAGAGACAGTTGGGTGGGTAAAACAGAATGAATTGCTGAAGTAGAGACAGTTGGGTGGGTAAAACAGAATGAATTGCTGAAGTAGAGACAGTTGGGTGGGTAAAACAGAATGAATTGCTGAAGTAGAGACAGTTGGGTGGGTAAAACAGAATGAATTGCTGAAGTAGAGACAGTTGGGAAGGTGAAACACATTGAATTGTTGAAGTAAAGACAGGTAGTGGTGGCGACAGATAACAGAGCAGCGTGAGCGAGAAGAGCGAAGAGCGAGTGGCTTACCTTCCCACCAGGCATGGCAGCGGCAGTAGAAGGAGTCGTCGTCCTTGTATACACACTCTCCTCGTCCCTCACATGGGTTGTCGGCGCAAGGCTGTTGTTTCTCCTCGCACGTCTTGCCAGAGTAGCCCGTCTGGCAGCTGCAGCTGAAGCTAGTCGCTGTCAGCTGACAGCGACCGAACAGGCACGGCTCCAGCTCGCACATCGTCAGGGCGCAGAACATGCCTGCACTCAACAGTCCACACTCATGTCTCCACGTCTAACAGCCTCCCTGACACACGTCAGCCAGGTGCAATCTGTTCTGTTTTATATATTTATGGCGGAGATGGTGGGTGATAGATCAGCGTGGAAGAATAATTAAACCATTGTTTTAGTTTTGCCATATTATTTGTATAATTCCTGCATCTGTTTTGTGAAGGGATGGCCATGTCTGTAGATGTGCATTATAAAATGATAATGCATGGCCGCCACATTGTGACGCCCACAACATTGGAACCCTAACCTGTCACAATAATTAATTGGATGCTACTGTATCATAGCATGTTGATATTCAGCCTGTAATTTTAGCTTCGTGATTGATATTTGTTTTAAACCTTCCACATTTTACATGCATTAAACGTACAAACATGCCTCAACATCTTCAATGTTTTGGGTGTCACAGTGTGGCGATGGATGAAAATGCGGCTTCACTGACATCATAGCATGACATCTCGTGTTTTTCCAATCTCAATGGTTTATATACAGTGATACTATCATAAATTACTTTGCTTTCTCGAGAAGAGTTCTCTCTAAGAGTGTTACACCAAGGCAACAATTTCTGTTCCTTTAATGTACACTTGCTTATTACGTCCCAACAGCCGATACCCATTGGTAACGCACTATACCAACTCTGCACCCCCCACTTTTCCTAATGACAAGTCATGTTATCACCAGCCAAATGTCCACAGGTGGTAGTTATCAACGCTCGAAAATGTTTTGTTTCATCTCACATAGGTTGCGACATTTAGCAAATAACTAATTGTTCCCCAATTTCAATCGCGCACATCGCCCTTCATAATCATGGTAGGTAATAGGTCGTATTATATTTAATATTTCATTTCCCATAAGGAATCAACTTACATTGTTTGTATAGGCTGTTCACGGTAAAATGAACACTTTTAAAAGCCCTGCTTAACATCTACTTGTACGCATGTTGTGTATTCCTCCGCCTTGTGTAAAATTAACTTTGACATAGGCATCATCGCTTTATTCATGCGTCGGTCAAGTGAAACTGTGGAATTATTAGAAAAGTAAATATTGTACAAATTTCCTCATTTTTACACTACGATGCATTAAAAAACCAGAAAGCGAAAGAATTAATTTAAGTTATCACAAATAGTTACCTAACACTATTTATTTGACATTAAGATATGGAACTATTTCCCATCCAGCATCACCAACTTTACTGGGCGCATGTCCCTGAGTGCGCCCGTTAAAACATATGCAGGCAGGGGCAGTGACATTTTTCTAAGGTTGAATTCCAAAGTTCTCACTTTATCGTGAACAGCCTTTACCTGGAGTTACCTGTCTAAGCTAGTTCACATTTGCAATATTCCTAGTTTTGTGGAATTTTGTGTTTGCTTGTATTCTTGGTGTTTCGAATAACTTAACCCAAGGTCACCATTACACTTACACTTAAACCAGCTGTGTGTTAAGAAGACAGGAAAAAGCACACAAACGTGTAAGTTAGACACTGACCAGTAAAATGACTAATGCACTGGCAAGAGTTCCTCTGTCCTCGACTGACGCACTTTCCACCATTCTGGCATGGGTTGGGGTGACAAGACTCTACACTTCCATCTTCAGATCCCCTCAGCAGCTTCAGCTTGTAACTGCTGTCTGGACAGACAGACAAGGGTCATGTGTCACAGATGGCTCAGCAACAAGCAACCATTCAATATGGCGTGGAATGGAGGAAGCTAGGGGAGTGGAACAGAGGTAGCTAGGGGAGTAGAATGGAGGAAACTAGGAAGTGAAATTGTAGGAGCTAGGGGAGTGGAATTGAGGCAGCTAGGGGAGTGAAACGTAGGAAGCAGCTAGGGGAGTGGAACGGCACTGGAGCGTGCTGGGGCACTCACCTGGCTGCACCTTGAGTGTGCCGTTGAGGCGGAGGCCAGCGCCCCAGCTGTGCTGCCTCACGTGCAGAGTGTTGAGGTAGGAGGCGATGGCGAGAGGAGCAGACCTCCCTCTAGCCTCGCATAACAACCACGAAGTGCCGTTGACGTCAGCATAGTTGTCGACGACCTCGAGGACTCCACCACCGCCCGGGCAGCCAGTGTCGTCTCCTGGAGCCACGCCGTACAGCTCGAGCAGTATGACGCTGCCCAGGGGCACCTGCAGATGTTGCACGAAGTCTGTGTGGACGGGAGCCACGCCAGGGAAGTTGAGCTGCCGCACGGCGCCGCTTGACACGTTCGTCAGATTCACCACACGCTCCAGCTGGCTCCTCGACACTGCCGCAACACACATGCCCCTCACACACAGCAGCAATGACCTTGCGCGTATTAAGGGGCCGCATTGGTGTAGTGGTTAGACCACTCGCCTCCCATCATGGCCAACCGGGCTCGATTCCCGGCGGGGTCGCTCCCAGATATTCGCATGTGGTAGTCGTGCCAGACGATACCATTGGTAGGCGGGTTTCCTCAGGGATCTTCCGTTTCCCCGCCCCTCCATTTAAGCGCTACTCCATACTCGCCTCTCTTCACCCTCATCGGCTCGAAGATCCTGATGTTAAGAGACGCCAAAATTTCTACACTGCACTTTCCACCCCGCCGGGAATCAAACCCGGCTTGCCTTGATGAGACGCTGGAGTTCTAGTAGCGACGGCAACCGCGGGCCCATGTGGACAGACTTCGGCCGCTGCCAAAGTAATTCGCGGATTGAAGGACGTGTTTTGACTGGTATAGGCTGTTCACGGTAAAATGAACACTTTTTACAGCCTTGCTTAGTATCTACTTGTAAACACGTCATGTGTTCTTCCCCCTTATGTAAAATTAGTATTGCCATGGGCCTCCTCACTTCATTCATGCGTCGGTCAAGTGAAATTGTGAACTTATTTTAAACATACATTCTGCTCATTTTTTACACTTTGATGAATTACAAAAACAGAAAGCGGAAGAAATAATGCTAGGTTATCATAAATTGTTACCTAACACTTTTTATTCGACGTTAATAAATGGAACTACTTCCCATCCATCGTTACCATCTTTACTGGGCGAATGTCACTCAGTGCGCCCGTTAAAATATATGCATGCAGGGGCAGTGACTTTTTTTTCTAAGTTTGATTGCTAAAGTGCTCAGTTTATCGTGAACAGGCTTCACACACCTGTCCTGTAGGTGGCCTTGAAGCCCTTGCCGTGAGGCTTGTCGCCCGTTCGCAGCTGTATCTGCAGCCGCTCGCCATGCGAGATGTAGGCGCCGTCCGTGAGGTGGCCTGGTATCTGGTAGGGCTGGAACGTGCGCTCTTCGCTGCCCAGGTCCAGCTCCAGCAGGGCTTCTCCAGCCTCCAGGTCGTAGTAGGCGAACTCCAGCCACACTCGCTTGCCCACTGAGCACCACACGCATACACTTGCCACTGTAGTCTATTCACGGTCTCCTCACACTTTCTGACTCAAACATTTGAAATATAACTCCATGCATGACCTGCTTGCTTGTTTCCTAAATGTGTCATGTATCACAATCGTTTTATACTTGTGTGGACATAAACTTACCGTGTTTTTGGTTAAATCGAAATTTTACAAATACGTTACCTCTAATTTATAATATTTCATTGATAATCAAGCCGACCTCCCGTGGGGCGATCGGTTGGTGCGCCACTTATCTGGGGTGTGCGAGGCTATGAGTTCGAATCCCGGGTAAGGCACGGGTGTCAATTTAAGTTAGGTTATAAGTTATTCTGTAAGCCGTCCCCAGCTAAGCCTTCAAGCATCAAATCGGGGGATATTATAGAGCCCTTTACAATACAATACTATTAATAATCTATATATATAACAATGATAAAATAGGTGTGCTGGCAATGTCTGGTAAGACATAGTCGTTATGCGAAACATTATTACACTGAGTGCGCCCGAATGCGGTGCGTTGTCCATTGGCGTAATTTTACATAAGCGGTGAAGCTTAACGTGCATGAAGCGGAGGAATATCCTGGAAGTAAAATCTTGACAGGACTCCAGCAGAAAAGTTGGAGTAACATTGACTGGAATATATTAAATTTATAATATCATAAATAGTGGAAACACTTCACCCATAGTGTAGTGTCGTTTTTTACTCGGGAGATACGCGTTGGCAGCCCCTGGTATTTTTACAGTTGTCGGTGGGCCTACGGAGGCGTCCATAAATTACGTGAGGTGATTTTGGCGATTTTTTGACCTCCTCCCCCCCTTGTGAGATGTCATGAGATTTGGCTCGACCCCCTCCCCCCTAATCGCACGTGAGATTGTTCAAAATGCGTATTTTCAGTGTAAATACGTGAATCTATGCTTAATTGCGTTGGATTTATTTAAAAAAAACATAATTTGTTCAATTATTTTAATTTAGGACTAGTTAAGACTACTAAGACCGCAGTCTAGAATCACAGTGAAAAAACCGAACAATAAAATACTTAAATGAGAACTACTAAAATTGGTAAAAGAATATTCATTCTAATTCAGTCCACGGAGACTCGTGTACGGTCTCAAGAGTGACTACTGGAACCAACATGTCCATGTGATTTTCAGTAAAATCATCTGCTCCTTCAACCTCGTTCCGATTCAGCCACTCTAAACCGTTGTCGCTTGCACACAGAAGGTCAGTAGCTCGACGTGTGACAATCCGTGAGGGTTGACGTGTCTTTTCGCGTATGCTTCATAATAATTACGATATAAACTCATTTGAAATAAACGACAGCGTTGACTGAGCCGTCGAGTAACTAAACATGTACGGGCGTAAACAGAACAGGTCGAGACCTGTCCATGCTTCGCTGTCACGCGGCTCGTACGTCGCAGAGTTCGTCGAATCCCGCGTTCGGCCAGCCGGTGGCTAAACAATCGAAGGGCTACTGTGTTACTTTGTGGCGTTCGCATAACCGCGATAAATATTATTGTGTAGAATTTAGTCATATTTCAGTAGAGAAACATGTTTTACTCAATTTAACCCAGTTTTCTCGCAATTTTACACTGTTTCTTGCGAAAAAAAAATTACGCGATACTTGCTAGGAACCCCCTCTCCCCCACGTGAGGTTTGGTGAGATTCGGCTGGACCCCTTCCCCCCTAAACGCCTCACGTAATTTATGGACGCCCCCTAACCCAGTTTTGTACCACGAAAGGCGATGGCAAACCATTGTAGAATCCTCCTGCTAAATGGCAGTGGGCGCCTCATCGTCTCAATCACAGCGACGTAGCCCGAGTGTTGGTTTCATCAAACTTTCAATATAATATATTCACGTTCACACTTTCTCAATGGAACCTTTTAAGAGTAACATCATACAAGAAATGCTCGGTCGTTTCCTGCAGTCACAAGCGTTTTGTTCTCCCGTTAATATCGACATTCTTTTGGAACACATGAATCTTTCACTTATATCTTTTACGAGTTATAATTTATACTTTGTAACCAATAACCATTACAAATAGAGAGAAAGAAAGAGTATAAGTCATGGCTGGTGAAATAATTTCTTATTTAAAATTTAATGAAGTCGATTGCTTAGAGTTATCTGTAAAGTACAGCTAACGTATTTGGAATTTCAAATCGAAATGTTGGAAAAACACCTCATTGTTATGGATAAGAAATATTTTTACCATCCATCTGACGCAAAAAAACAATGCGTTAGTTTCTCCTCAGCGTATTTTCCTCTTACTCTACGCTTTGTAAATATGAGGAGGAAGAACACTTTATGGGTAGTCTGAAAGTAGAAGTAACGTGGGTAGACTACAACAATTATACACTGTAAAACATTTCCGGTAAATTTCCTAAACTGCAATGGAAGTTTTTAACATATACAGTGTATGGAAATAGTACTAGGTATCAGGCTGAAAATATGGGAATGTTTAGCATTACTACTATACAAAGTTGGGGACCTACCTACGAATTTGACTCTCCCCTGAGCAACTGTAGGAACGTTACCATGCATACATGGGGAAATATTTTACCATACGCGCTTTGTCACTGTACGGATACACTGATATGGTAAATTTACAAATAATTTCTTATAGTGTATGTACAGAGTGAGTGAGGACCTCTGCGACAAGGGACGATGAGCGATAAACCTCGCAGTGAGGATACTGTCTTGTTAACATACTCACGGTCCCACATGTATCGTTTAGAAGTTGTGCACCCCTGTTTGTTTATATGTATAATGTGAACCAAATGATAACGCTCCTGTATAATATTTCTGTTACAAATCAGTCTATTACATGAGTAATTAAGTGCAATCACCCATGGAGAGTGGATGTCTTTGACTTGCCCGAGCTCACTGACGTAAGAGGAAAAGGGAGAGAGGTTCTCCATGTTACCAACAGCAGTTTGCTGCCAGACATAAAACACGTTATACAATGATCGCTTGACTTCATCAACGACTTCGAGAAAATGGATCTATTTGTCTCTGGCACGTTGATGGAGGATGGTGGTACAGACCAAGTATCTTGGCCAGAGTAAGATAATTATTGCAACGTTGGTATTATAATTGAAACAAGAGTCAGGCAGGGTAAACACTTTGAACACATTCTGTAACCTGTTGGCAAAGGTACTTAAAGGAATAAATGAATAAAACATCTCGTACTTGTAAATACAACTAAACATAGCTCTAAACGACGTGCACAACAAGGATTTTAATCCAAATAAAAAAGAACCGCACTGTGAAGTAAATGGCTCCTCATGGTACAAAATTATTTGGATAGTGAAAAGAATGCGTTCCTACATTAGATTTCGTTTCTCAGAGTTTCTGCATAGATCCTGACTCACTCTGCACAGAGAACCTGACTTACCCTGCACTTAACGACACACAGTGATCTGAATAATGAAAACAATACCCTCCTCCACTATCCCTCTGAACAAGGGTGAAAACTGCGCAAGGATTCATGGTAGTAGAGTGCAGAGAGTGTGTCTGTGTGTTGGCGCACCTGGTGCGAGGACGGTGGTGGCGCAGTCTAGGTGAGGTATGAGGAAGTGTGGATAGTTGGGGCTGGCGAGGGAGCCCTCTGCAGCTGTGAGGGTCTGTGAAGGACATCCGCTCACGTCCACAGCCTGCCATGACGCCGCGAAGCCAGCGCCAGACACCGAGTAGTCCGAGTGAAAGTGCACGTCCATCTCGCTGCCGCTCGACACCAGCTGGAACCTGCGAGCAAACCACCCTCGTCCAGGCACATCATCAACCATACCACTCTGAACGTGGTACATGACACGAGAACCTAGGAGTCAGTCGCCCATATTCATGACTGTCAGTTCTCTTGGTCTCTGTTTTCCCGTATTTAACCATCCTAACAACACTCTCTGGCAATATAACTCCGATATGAAAGTATCCCATACATATCTTCTTTCCTTTGTAGAATTACACACAACTCATCGTGTTCATTTTGGTACTGCACTTTGAGCATTGCTGACTTAATGTTACATTACCTTATGAAAACTGCTGCTGCATGTGTTTTCAAAGAACGCAGATATTACACCAAACTCCATACAATCCAGTTAAATTGCGAAATAACATAAGAAATCGACCAAAAGACATACAAATGTAAACTATAGAATACGGTGGAAGCCATGACGAAATGAGGGAGAGTGCAGCATCGAACATAAAATCTATGTATATTTAATTCATGACTAGGCTGAGAGAGTGTTGATTAGCAAACGAAGACTGATATGTGTTGAATGTTAGGGAGAATTGCAGAATCCAGAAAAGGATGTTAAAAATAACGCTGGGATCAATGAATAGATGACAGCAGGCCCGTGATAGAAAACTTCAGATTTTTATTTGCCAAATAATCGAAGACTCTCTGTCCTGCATTTCCACGATGCATTTTAAAATGTCCTTAAGTTTTCTATTCCCGAGTATGTGCAGACTTGTGGATAGCCTGAATAAAAGTCCCTAACGCAATGTGCCCATGTGTGAGGTGACATCCAACGTTCACTGACATGAATACATTGTAGAATAATCTCCAAAGTGAAAGGGAAATGAGAGGTCGCCCGGAAGGTGGACCATAAGAGGACGCCCGGAAGGTGAACCATAAGAGGAAGCCCAGTGTTTGTCCTGTTACCCAACCACAATGGCAGAAGAGAAAGGCCAGAACATAAAGAAAAGAACACTGACCAACAATATACTTTATCAAAAACAACATATCCTATGCATTACTGCCAGCTTTAGGAGAATCTTCTCTTTTGCCAAAAAAATTCTCTGAATCTCAATCATCACCAAATAACTCAGACAATAGATAGCGATGGATAAGTAGGATCGCCACTGATTACAGTTACCTCCGACTCGTCAAATCGCTCCTCCGTAATTGTGGACTTTAGGCCAAACGCGCTAATACAGCTTGTTCGCTTCAACCACTGTCAAGTCTGTGTGCTACGATACCATGGCCCGCACAATCGCAGGCAAATGCTTCTACGAGAGTTGCTACTCGAACCTGCATGCAAGCAAACATGGAAGTTTTCATAGAATAACCTGTCACACTATACTTACCGCCACATAAGTAAAGGAGAGAGCACGTGTGGTTCGGGAATGGACTTCACTCACGACTTATGCAGTATCCGTTTATGCACAGAGCTTAACAGTTTGGTTATGACAACTGAATATTTTGTGTTTAGCAGAATTTTTACACAGTGCTTGTAAAGAATTACTAAAATTTTTGGTGGACTTTTTAAAATATTTATACTTATTTAATAATTTTTTCCTTGGGTCTCGTCGCTGTTCCACACCACAAAATAAACCAATTTAAACTTTCGTCAATACCACACACCACCACATTCTCTCAAAATCACTAGAATTTCATGCAACCCTGAAAGAAACCTTCCATCGAAATTTACGCGCGACTAATTACGAAAACCCTCGTGAGAACAGCCAGCAGTCAGCCAAATATTTCGAAGAATCATCCACACAAGTGGCCATGTAAGCTTGCATGGAATATTCCAAAGAAACTTCCATCGTACAAAATCTAGTGTCGCTGTGGAGGAGTAGGCTCATTAGACAAAAATAAGGGAACTTCCTTCGTGGTACATTGGATTATAATGGTTCTAAACCCAACTATCTGTGGAGGAGGCTCATTAGACACAAACCAAGAAAATTTCCATCATAGACATGGGCTTTACTCAATTCAAAATACTCTGTCTCTGTGAAGAAGGAATATCAGACACAAACAGGGAAACTTCCAACATGGCACTTAAGGGTTACACCATTCAAAAACTAATTTTTGTGTGAGGGGGTTATTAGACACAAACAAAGAAAATTCCACTATGGCAGATAGGGTTTACACAATTCAGAAATCAGTTATTCTGTGGAGGGAGTCATTATACACAAACAAGAAAACTTCCACCATGTCACATTGGGGTTTCACAGTTCTCCGCAGAGGAAGGTTATTGAACACAAACAGGGAAACTTCCAATATGGACAATGGGCTTTACAAAATTACAAAAACCAGTGTCTCTTTGGAGTGTGCACATTAAACATAAACAAGAAAAAACTTCCAATATGGAAACCGGTATCTCTTTGGAGCAGGCACATTGAACACAAACAAGGAAACATCCAATATGGATCATGGGCTTTACAAAACTCAAAACCGGTGTCTCTTTGGAAGAGACACATTAAATGCAAACAAGGAAAATTCCGATATGGATCATGGGCTTTACAAAATTCAAAAACCAGCTGCTCTTTCGAGCAGACACATTGAACACAAACAAATAAACTTCCAATATGGATCAATGGCTTTACAAAACTCAAAAACTGGTGTCTCTTTGGAGGAGACACATTAAATGCAAAGAAAGAAACCTCCAATATGAATAATGGGCTTTACAAAATTTAAAAACCAGCTGCTCTTTGGAGCAGGCCCATTGAACACAAAACAAGTAAACTTACAATATTGATCATAGGCTTTACAAAATTCAAAAACCAGTGTCTTAGTGGAGGGGGGTAATTAGATGCAAACCCAACAGGCTCCTTCCATCTAACTAGCACACGGAGGAGGAGGAGGAGGAGGAGGAGGATGAGGGAGCAGCGACTCGCCTGTCGACATCGTCACGGTGGGAGCCGCACCAGCGGATGGGCTCGCCCTCCCCGGGGCTCGACAGCTCCACATAGTCGTACAGGCACTCGGGCTGTTCCTCCACGTCGAGGCTGCTGAAGCGGATCACGACCCGCGTCCTGTCACCGCCGCGGATCCTCACCCAATAGTCCAGGTTGTGCGAGTATTGCTCAGGGAAGTTGGGCGACGTGATGAACCCCTCGCTGCCGTTCATAGTGCGGTTCGTCCGCAGGCTGGCCCCTGCAACTGCACAGGCCTAACTGGAAGATAACGCTGAGTACTAATCACACCCACTAGCATTAGTGCCACTATAAACTCGGCTCAGTATAGTTCGCATTAGGACCGTGGTAGCGCAGTGGCTAGAGCGCTAGTCTCCCACCAACGTGAACCAATTCCGATCCCTGACTATAAAATTTAAACACGAAATACGAGTATCAAAATTTTCCATTAAAACAATTGTATCAATATTCTTGAATGTATTTTAAAATATGCCACACTGACTTTCTTTATACAAATAATCTATTGTTAATTTTTAAAAGTCATTTTCAAAGCGCATTACTGCTGTTGTGTTTCCGAGCAGTCCATTACAGGAAGAAATGTAATTAATGTTGCGATTTATTTTCACGGGTATATTAAATTTCAATCTTACTTCAATCAAATGAAATTCCTCCGAGTTCTTTATATTATTGTGAAATAATAACTTCAAATAGCAATTAATGCTCAGAGAGTTTTAATATAAATTAATTATCTTCACCTCCTCATTTCGTTTCCATAAATTGTTCGCAATTTTAAAGTCTTATGATGATGGAAATTGCGAAATTTGTCATCCACGATTTTGATTGACTGAGCCCGTCAAACATCCAACTGTTGAAATGTTTGATAGCATCTAGAGCTATCCAACTTTTTCAGACAAACATGGTGGCGATAATGATGTTTCAGTGAAACAACATTCCAACTTTATTTGTCCGAACTTACTGCAAGCAGTTTGATGGAAAAATTCGACAGGGTCATAGGTGCTTAAGTGTCCCACCTGCCTGCATAGTTTTCCTATTTTTCTGTCCGTGAAGCACGGGAGCGATAAGGGTCAAACTGGCTCGCGCTACAAGAGTGTCATCGCCGCTACGCGCTGGGCTCTGAGTTGGCGTGCAGTGTTCTTGTAGTGCTGTGTTTTTACATGTGGGACTTTGTGCGGTGAAAATGTTATTTTATTAATGAAATGTTTGTAGCACAGTTCAATGCTGGCTCCTATAGTAGTTTGACTCGTGTCTGTCTAGTATGTTTTGAGGTACGGCAGTTTGACAAATGCCTTTTTTAATTATATTGGAAGACTCAAAAATAATATTTACAGCATGCGTGGTAACTTTAAAGTACCATTCCTTCCTCGTCTGGCATGTGATGTCTTTTCGTAGTTGAACATACTTCCTCCAGGGGGAGGGGGGCGTTTAATAGTTTCGTCGTGAAACCAGGATTTCAAACACTATGCAATGAAGTTGAAGCAGCAGTCAAGTGTAGTATCCATTGCAATTTCGAATTTTTCTTACAAAAAATCGGAACAAGCCATGACATAGAGTACTATTTTACGATTTTATGTTTAATATGTAAAGTTTCAATTACTCCTGTATTTTCTAATATGGGATTGACATTCAATAATTAAGTAATATTTGCTTACAGTTGCGGATTCGAAACTATACTCCATTCGTGATTGGAACAGGCTTATGAAAATCAATCTTTGAAAAAACACCCTAGTCATTAACTGTATGCTTAACTAATTTTAAAAAAGGCGGGAGCGGGAACTGTTCCTGCTCTGCCACTTTTTTTTCTAGCTATGCATGCAGCTAATGGCTAGGTTGTTTCTTTTAAGATTGATTTTCATATGTCTGTTCTAGTCGTGAATGGACTATGATCATGTAAGTAAATTGAATTAGTAGTAAGGTATAGATATTTCTGGCGCAGGAGCACAGGAGCAGGCTCGGTAGCACTGGCATCCACCTCGGATGCCATCCGCCATTTTTCAATTTTTTTTCTTAAAATCGCTCTTTTTACCCAAAAATCTCTTGTTTTTACCCAAAATTCACTTCACAGATGAATTATTTTATCCAAAAATCTATCAATTTCCATAAAATATTTCTTTTTTCCCAGCTGCAAAAAACTAACCCCTTTAAGATTGCCTTTCAGGGAAATTTGGCCATCATGTTGGTATTACCATTTTTTCCCCTTTTCCCTCAAAATTGACTAAATTTCCCTAAATATTTTCTTTTTCCCCTAAAAATTTACCCTATTCCTATCAATTTCCCTAAAAACTTTTTTTTAATTACACTAAAAAAATTCTAAAATATTTTTAAAACATTTATTTAAAAAAACTCAAATTTCCGGATGTTACCCCTAGCACCAATTTTTCACATTGGTTCTTTAGTCGGCAGGCCTCATTCTATCGCATGCAGGCATTGACACATCACATGCATGTACAGGCTGACCTCGACAAAGTAGAAACATCATTGTTTGCATGGCAACAGCAGTGTCAGCAGGTCCGCGCCTGCATGATATCAGGTAACTGCTCACGTGCAAGCATGAAACGAACAGAAGTGATAAATCTCTGTACCCGATCAGGATATTTCCACCGATAACAGAGCTTAGCTGCTTTCTTGTCAATTGCTTTGCTCAGCGCATGTGCTTTGCATATGGCAAAGTCTCCCACTTCTAATGGGTTATTCCTGCGATCCTAATTGTATCTCGTGTCTGGTGGTATATATCTATCTTTAACAGTAACTCAAAGAACCAAATTTCACTAACATGTATTTCCCTATATAGGTTGTTCACGATAAAGTGAGAACTCTTCTGAAATCAACCTTAGGAAAAAATTACAACTTAAACTTAAAATATTAATTTCATTTTCTGTTCTTTTTTAATGCATCGAAGCGTAAAAATTAGCAGATTTGTCATTTTTCCCCTAACAATTTCACAGTTTCACTTAACCGACGCATGAATAAAGGCATGAGGCCTGTAGCAATGTAAATTTCACATAAGGTGGCAGTATACATAATGTGCAAACAAGTAGATCTTAAGCAGGGCTTTCGAAAGTGCTCATTTTACCGTGAACAGCCTATACCAAATTGTGAACGAGGCAACAACAGCCGCCGGCATGTGTCCTTTACACTTGGGACACGGGGGAGGTTCTCCTGGGAGTTTATCACTATGTTCGTTGATAAACTGAGAACGATAACGAAGTCCTTCGGGCCTTCGTTACCGAGTTTTTTTAAAAAAAAATTTGGCGGGTGTGTGTAACATATTGTGTTTTAGGACTGCGAAACTAGAAAATCATGAGGTGATTTGCCTTCATGTATTACAGGAACATAAAAGCATACTTCAGAAAAAAATATTTTAAAAGCACCACTCAAACTTCCTGTTATAATTTATGAATTTATGTAAGCAGCAGTGTAGGCTGGCTATTGTGAGAGAATTTTTATCATTTTACTACAGTGGTTTATAATGAAATAAGAGAACATGTACACTGATTTATTTTAAAAAATTATCTTTGATCAATACAGTTCGTAAATCAAACGATAGATAACTATAAACAGTAAGTAATTATTTGTGGTTTACCACAAAATTACTTTCTCTTAAAAATAATTTAGTGAATATTCATATATTGATATTAATACAATCGACTAGAAATACCAAAGCGTCTTGTTTGTTGTCCATAGCTTATTTGATAATCTTGATATTATAAATAACAGAGAGGAAACAGCTTGTTCGTAAATATCTTGCAGCCAAACAGCAAAATGCTCGTTGAGAAAAATCTCCATGCATGTAACGACCAAAGTTACGTCAGCTCTCTCTCTTATCGGCATTCATGCGAGTCGTGTTTCAACTCAGTGCATACGAAGTTAAAGTACAATTATGTCTAATACATCACACGTTCTGCCGAGTTAGACAGTGGTACGGTGTCGTCACAAATTTGACACACTTTACGAACGAAATATGCCTTTTTCATACAAACCATTATTTATTTAATACTAATATATAAAACACGCCAAAAGCAAACAAAATATTTTAAGTGATTTGCTGCTTTGGTTTATTAATGTGTTTAAGTTTAATTATTCATAATTTATAAACAATGTCTCGTAAAACCGTTAAAGTAAACGAAATACGACTTTGAATACGAAATAGCCTTTCTCGAAGATTTTATACGTTTCGAGATCTTTCGAAACTTAAACGAGAAGTTAACGAACAACTTAGAATAAGCCACCTGGTGTAGTTACCTTGGCTGGTCTTCTTGCAGACGTAGCCACCAAGGACGACACACCTCCTAGGCTGCCAGTAGAGACCGCTCGAGTGCGCAGTGGACTGGGCAGACATCCACTGCACCGCCAGGCACGTGTCTAGGGCCACGTGGTTATACTGTTCCTCGTCGCCGATCCATGCTGCCGACAGTGCCACCAACCACTCTAGCGTTGCCAACTACTTCATATAACATTCGCGTGTACAGAGACTACACTTACCCTCACATACCGCAACTTTCCCATATACTTAATATGGCACTAGAAATATTTTTATAAATCTTCATTAAAATCTATTTCACTTAAAGAGAGGGGTGGACCCGCGCATTTTGTGTGGAATAGTTGTTTGCGCGAATACGCGTATCTCGGTAAATATATGTTCTGGAAATACGACTTTTTCTCATTAAAAAAAAATTATCTATGCCAATTTTTTTTTAAATTTTGTCATACTAAGTGTATTCTTGGAGAAAAAAACCTTAAAAATGGTAAAATATCGAATTTTTAAAGCAGTTTCCTTAAGCCGTAAGAGGAACGTAGGAATATACGGACGTAGTTTAATCTGTGGTCTTTCGTCGCGTGTAATAAAACCCCCATTGTTACATATCCCATTTGCACAGTACAGCGCCACCGCGGAAACATTGCTGCACGCCTTGCGCACTAGGCGTGCGTGTTAAGGTGCGTATACGCGCACGAACTGAACCGTTGCTGCAACGCTCGCGTACTCGTTGGGACGGGGTTACCCGCGCCCAGTTCGCGAGCCGCTCGCCCCGATCCGCCTGGAGTAGGTTTTTCCGACGAACACAAAGAGATGATCAGTTGAAGTTGGGACGGGTTGTTGGCAGGGCCGAGCGTGTGTACATCGCTCGCGAACCTCTGTCGAACCAAAACATGGCGCAGTGGGCGGAAGAAGATATCCGTCAGCTAATTCAGGTTTACAAAAACAAACCGCTTTTACGGAACCCTAGACACGAAAACCACTACAAAAAAATTTGAAAGAGGATACTTGGCGCGAAATTGGGAGTGCAATGGGTCGACCCGTTGAAGAATGCAGGAATAAAATTGTTTGTTTTCTTTCTTCATACAACACGGAGAAAAGTAAAGAAAGTAAGACAAAAGGAACGGGAAAAGGCAAAGTGTCTATATTATTTTAAAAATTGTGAAAATGTTAGTTATTTAAATTTATTTATCTGATACATACATAGTTTTCGTGTATTGAAAGATGTCGTAACAATAAGGCATGTGTTTATGTATTAAACTAACACTGTTACGAAAATAGATATAGTTATACCTAATCAAATGGATAACGAATTGTCTTTCCTTTTTTTCAGAGGCCTCAGATGTCTATAAAAGCAAATGATTCGCATTTGAAGAATTGCGATTTCTGGAGGACAGGGATGCCCCGAAGAAGAGACTGAACACAGAATGTAAGTTAGTATACATTCAGGCGTATGCGTTTTGTTACGATATAGCCCCTTCTTTCATAGAGTAATCTGCTACTTCGTCCCTTATTTTGAGATACACAGCAGGTGTTCTTCTGGGAATATTTCCTAGAGGTATCATGGAGTCTGTATTTACCTCGCCTTTCCATGACCCTTCAATCAGAACATTGATTCCCTCGTGATATAGGGAGCCGTGCGGCATGTACAAAGTAGGTGAATGATTCCGCAAATAATTATGCAGAAGAATTATGGTCATGACAATTAATTCCGCTTTAGGGGGCTCCGATACCGAAAGTGTTCTCTACAACTCGACGGACTCTACTCAATCTATAGTTGAAAATTCTCTTGAATGATCCTGAGGCATGATCGCCAGGGTATGACGTCATAATACTTTCGCACAGAGGAAACGCACTGTCAGAAACAAAAAAAAAAAGAAAAGAAAAGGGATTTTCATCTTACGCCGAGGAAGTTCTTCTGGTAAAGGCAAACCCAACATATCTTCGGAAAGCCGCCATCTGATAACCGTCCTTGGCATCCCACGTTCGCGAATATAAAATTGCAATTACCGTCGACTAGTGCTGGTAGCACGATACTAAAGTCGGACTTGTAGTTGTAGAAATCACTTCCAGAATGTACCAGTGCCTGCAGCTAACCATGCTTCTCGTCGAGGGCGCTAACACAGTGAGGCACATTCCAGTCAGTTTCAAATATCTTGGATATTTCCTTCCAAGCAAGGGGAGTCTTGGGAAGCTGAAAAATGTACAATGCTACATAAAATAAACCGTCATTTGATAAATACGCAAATAATTAAACTTAAGAGTAACTCGCGAACGCATAATATTTATGTGCATAGTTGTGACTGCCAAGAGCACATATTTTACACTCGTATGTTCTGAATATTTCCATTAAATGGATAGCATATCAGCTCTCTGTGAACGTTTTCACTTTTAACAGATCTTTTTGCGATATCAAGTTGTTACGAACAAAATATTTCATTTAAAGTTATATTTCTTACTGTCAAGCATTAAGCTACCCGATCAACTATCAGTATTGTTTCCGATAGCTATTCAGTAGCTGTCAAACATCTGTGATTATAAGCAGTATACCCTTCAGTATGCCCTTCAGTATACTCTTCAGTATACCCTTCAGTATACCCTTCAGTATGCCCTTCAGTATACCCTTCAGTATACCCGTCAGTATACCCTTCAGTATGCCCTTCAGTATACTCTTCAGTATCACTTCAGTATACCCTTCAGTATGCCCTTCAGTATACCCTTTAGTATCCACTTCAGTATGCCCTTCAGTATACCCTGCAGTATACTCTTCAGTATACCCTTCACTATGCCCTTCAGTATACCCTTTAGTATAAACTTCAGTATGCCCTTCAGTATACCCTTCAGTATGCCCTTCAGTATACCCGTCAGTATACCCTTCAGTATGCCCTTCAGTATACCCTTTGGTATCCACTTCAGTATGCCCTTCAGTATACCCTTCAGTATGCCCTTCAGTATACCCGTCAGTATACCCTTCAGTATGCCCTTCAGTATACCCTTTAGTATACACTTCAGTATGCCCTTCAGTATACCCTTCAGTATATCCTTCAGTATACCCCTTGGCTAAACCTTGTGGTGCGAGTCCTACTGAATTGAATACGTCTCAAACAGAAAACGACGAGATAACATCCTTCTTTACGTTCGCAACAGCGAAAGTTAAAGGTTATTCTCCCGACACTAGGAAAGCGGTTGAATACGTTGTGTTTTACATCCTAATGAAAGCTGATACCTGTTACTACGAACGGCCTGCTGGGAATTTTCGTTTCGGCTAACAACATCCATATTCTGCAGACATAAACAACATTGTGACACATCATTCACCTACAGTATTTGATTTAACAAAGTTTTCCACAATCCCATTTTAATCAATTGCATCATGATCAACAGCCGCTGTCGGCGCTGGCGTGTTCTAGCTCATCTAGTCAAGCCCCGCCGTGTCCTTCAACTCTACAATCTGAAAACACGTTTGCTGCAAGATCCCTACCATCTCCCTCACAAAATTCGCAGGATTCAGCGTCTCTTGAAGATTTGAGCGATTGCAATTGAAATGCCATACCTGTGGTGATGACATCGATTATTAATGTGCGATATTATAGTGCAATATTTTGGCACACATGTATGTTATAATCCTGATAGTATGAACTGCAAAGTAAATATATTATAAATATAAAAGTAGGTAGTAAAAACATGGACTCTATAATTTCGTGTATATTGTTTATTCACAACAGTGTGCACTGCATTTGAAAATCCTCATGTATTACTTACATAATGTTTTGCGGTACCCTTTTAAAAAAATGTGAAGTTAATACACATATTCACTTTATAGAGAAATAAATTTTGAAGCAATATTTTAGTTGATAGTACCTTCACATATCCTTTCAATTCTTGTTCAAGCGCAGTGCAGAAATGTGGTATTATTCGTCCGATAGACTGCTTAGACATCCTGAACAAATATTACAGGGTTGTGTACGAATCTCCCGTGGCGAGGTACCGAAGTGTTACAGCTAACCTGCAATCACGCACGACTATTATTATTCGAGGAAAATTATTTTTTAAATCTTCTGAGCAATCACGTAATTAAAAGTATGTCTACTTATTAAAAACAACAATTAGAAATCCACGAAAACTGACCTGCCTTGTGTAGAGATTGGAAAACCGACAGTATGTTTCCTGTTTTGCAATTTTTGGCCCTATTCTGCTCAGTATATTCTCGAAATCTGTAGGCGACGTTCTCGTGAAATTTTTGTACTGGCCACTAATGGCTGGCGATCTCATGTCCTCAGTTCCGAGCCAGCACGTTTTTTTTTAAACAGCTCTGTGCACCGCCAACGTCGAGTTCTCCTCTTCTTACCTTTGTGTTTCAACATGCGAGTCATTAATAAAGCCCCACCACTTACTACGATCATAGGTAAATGTTCTTCGTGTCGCGACTAGGCATTGTGGCCAAAAACTGAGCTTGGAATGAGCTGAGCAATCTGTACGCCGTTCGCTCACGAACCTAGCTTATCTATATGGTTGGCGAGAAGTTCGCAGCGAGACTGAGAACCGACGGACTCGCGAGCAGTTGCAGCAACTGTTCGGTTCGTGAGTGCATACGCACCTTAGTGTCGCCCTTATCGCCCCCTCACTACTTGACCTTGGACGCGGAGTTCCCACCGGGGTCCATCCCACTCGTAATAAAGAGTTATAAATATTGTTTTACAAATGTGTAATATTTTCATTCATTTTGCTTGTTCATGACATATATTGAATGTGTGAATAATTTACACTCAACTTCACAACACGCACAGTGCAAAAACATTTATAAAACCGTTACATCCATATTTGGAACCGCCCAATCAAAATAACACACATGGAACATTTTCCCTACTTTTAGCGCGCGAACCGTACAGCCGTAAATCCCCCTAGCAAGACGAACCGGGTTCAATCCCCCAGCAAGGCGAACCGGTTTCAATCCCCAGTCGGTTCACGCTGGATTTTTGCAAGTGGTAACCGCGCTGGACGATGCCGCTGGTCGGCGGGTTTTCTCAAAGATCTCCCGTTTCCCCTGTCCTCTCGTTCTGGCGCTGCTCTATACTCACCTCATTTCACGCACTTTAGCTCTCGAGACATCGCTGTTAAGAACCACCCAAATATCTTCTCTCTCTATTCACCCGTACGGTTGTCAACGCTGGCTTTCACCATGTTGAACCATGTCCGCGATCTCAAGACAGGTCTTCTCATCGACGTGAGAAGCTGCCACACTATCTGACCTATATATTTCATGTAATATACGCAGAGCGCTGTTATTAAAGCAGTGCTAGTTTTACATGTCAACTACACACGGGGATTACTACATTTATTCTTAAAATGGCTATTATAGAATTATTCGAGAATATCTGTAAACTGTGTGTGGGTGTATGACACGTTATATTAATGCAATCATTTTGGAAGCTTCAGAAAAGAAGTAAGAGGATATTTTTGACGAGAGAATGTGTGTAAATTTTACCAGTTAGGCCTAGGTTAGGAGATGCAAGAAATGTGTGTATTTTGTGGCCACCTACCTCCGTGGTATTATCCTTACAAAAACAAATCAAAACCATACTGGTAGCAGATCTAACTCGGCCAATGTGAGAGTCAACCTGCGGACGTCAGTAGATAGACTAGTGTCAAGACATGGGACATGTCCGAATTCAACAGCCAAAGGCTGTTCCCGTTAAAGCGAGCACTTCTGACATCAACCTCTGTAATATGTCACTATAGGCTGTTCACGGTTAAGTGAGCACTTTTTATCCCCCCTCTCCCCAACAGACTTTAATCACTAATACATAATTGCAAAATCAGGCATTAAATTTTGAGGGTGATGAAATGTTTACACTGTGTTTATTCGTCACAAAGCAAGGTTTATGTTAAAAAGCAGAAGGAAGATGGAAATAGGATGAAAGGAAAAATTTAGAAGGACCTTAAAATGTCCTCACTTTACCGTGAACAGCCTATACCTCTACTTGCATTTAGTTTAACAAGCACGCTGAATGGCCTGCACCCAGTAAGGGCGTGTTTGTACGGCGATAGTAATGCGCTATAGTTTCTATCACGAGAGCTACTCTCGTATTACTATTGCCGTGTAAACTGCACGATAGTTACTGTCTCACCGTCGCGATAGCACTATCACGATATGAGTTTGAGCTAGATAGTCGATAGTAACTGTCGCGGCAGAGCATGCATCGTAGTGTAAATCGTATAGCATCACTATCGTGACAGTGCAAGTCACAAATTTGTACATGTGTTCACGTTGAGAGTAACATTGCAGAATTATTTTGATTCTGTTAATACATGTCACTGTTCTTACACTATGTGGCGGTATGACAAGACGTATATTATCATATAGGTAAGATACAACAGTATAGACAGCATATTTGTTGTCATATAATAAACCACGGGAGCAATATATGTTTATATGTCATTTATATCCTCTCACGATATTTAACTACCCAACAAATCTCAAACTCTTGACAAAAAGATATAAAAATAGCCTATCAACGTATTTACACAAGTGTTGTCGGACATGTCCCTTATGAGGTTAACTATCCTAACAGGTCTCTATCGTGTGTGTAAACAGGACCTAACGCGGCAGTGACTGTCACACTTTCATGATAGCTACAACCGTGATAGCTACTATCACCTTGTAAACACGCCCTAACGTTCGCAATGATGGGGGATAAGTAGTTCCACGCCTAAACGTTTAATTAAAAGTACTATGTTAACAGTTGTAAAAACCGAAAGTATTTCTTTTGCGTTACGATTTCTTAAGTGCATTTAAGCGTATAAATGAACAAATCTCTAAAATATTTAATTTCCTAATAATTTCGAAGTTTCTCTTGACCCGCGCCCTAATAAAGTGGTCTGGTCCATTGCAATGTTAACTCTACATATAGTGGAAGAATACACTGTACGCGTGCAAATAGATCCTAAGCAGGGCTTTTAAAAGTCCCAGTTTACCGTGAACAGTATTTACTTGTATTCGAGCCCTAGAAAATTGCATGAGGCTGTTGCTGTCCGAATTCGCGGTAAGGGCATATATAGGCTAATCACGGTAAACTGAGCACTCTTTAAGGCCCTGCTAAATTTTTCCTTTCAATTTATTTATACCTTTCCCCCACTTTTTAAAATTAAAAAATTCAAAAAGACTACTAAACACAGTGTATACATTTCACCACTCTCAAAACTTATCGCTTGAGACTGCAATAAAATATACTTATTAGGGGTTAATGCCTTTTGGGAGGGCCTTAAAAAGTACTCACTTTACCGTGAACAGTCTATAGACTGCAACTTTGAATGGGCCTGAGCTACGCCCTCTTCACATGTCTCACACTGTAAGTTTCGTTCTTCAGTTGTTTACAACAGGTCTGGAGTTTCTTCCTATCATTTGCTGGACACTGTTAAACCGAGGCAACAAATAAAAGTACGTTTAATTGGTTGTTTTTTTTTCTCGTCTATGCATTGAAAATAGCGGCAATAAGACAGGCATAGGCTGTTCACGGTAGAATGACCACTTTTGATAGCCCTGCTTAATATCTACTTGTATGCGCGTTGCGTATTCTTCCGCCTTATGTAAAATTAACACTGGCAAGGGCCTCATCACTTTATCCATGCGTCGGTCCAGTGAAACTGAAAATTATAAGAACAGTATATATTTTACAAACATGCTCATTTTTACACTTCGATAAAACAAAAATAGAAACCGAACGAAATATTTTAAGTTATCACAAATGGTTGCCTTAACACTTTTTATTCGACGTTAAGATGTGGAACTACTTTCCTTTCATCGTTACCAACTTTACTGTGCACATGTTACTCAGTGCGCCCGTTATAATATTATGCAAGCAGGAGCAGTGACTTTTTCTAAGGTTGATTTCAAAAGTGCTCACTTTATCGTGAACAGTTTTTATTTCACGAAGGGAATGTGGGAAACATGGCCACTGAAGGGATGAAGAGTTCGTGAACAAGCGTATGTTGCAGTAAACTCGAACACAACCGTGTTGCAACACTCATGCCCGGTTGCGCCAACATATTCCCCGATCCGAGATCGAATGATCCTAGTTCGGAACCAGGATCCAGTTTGATCTTGGTTACAATGTAAAAGTGTCGCAACAACGAAATTTCATGATTTTAGATCTCCGATTTGTCGATCTTGGTTCCAAAGTGAGAGATCCAGATTAAGTATGAGACAAATGTTGCTATTGGTTCGTAATATATGAAGTCATGGAAGTAGGCGTATTTTTCACTATAGATAGAACTAAATGTGCGATATTTTATCTGTTTTAAGTGTATTATTGTTGTACGAATTTTACTGAATAATATTCAAGTGCGTATAATGTTTTAATTTCTCATAATAACAATCGACCGTAGTTCTAGCTGTTGACGTTTTTTCAAACTACATTTTTCGACGATGACTGCAGATCTCGGATCGAGTTTTGGAACCGCCAATTTCAGCGGTTCGAAATGAACTTCATCTCGACCTCCAGTCCAGTTCTGAACTCGAATGTTGCAACAGTTTTCAGTGTCGATCTAAGATTCGATCTCGGATCGACCTGCAGCCGGGCATTAGCTCGTGCGTTGTCTGGTTGTTGCGACTCACCGGTGAAGGTGAGATCGGAGCCGTCGGCCCACTGCCAAGCATGCGCAGACTCGCTCGTGCGCCCACCCAGCCAGTACAACGAGCTGGTCGTGTAGTCGGCCATGTTGCGGATATTGGCCGTCACAAAGTTCTGCTCATCGCCGCTGTGGATGCTGGCCAGCTCTGCCTGCGCAGACAACATTCTGTATAGCCCGCCGAGTCATCTTTCATGATTGCGCCACGCCGAATTAATAGAGCCCCGAGTATTTCGCGGATTGAGTTGGTAGCAAGCTAGGCTGGACAGCCCTCTATACACGCGAGACAATATCGTTTGCTTATTGGTTGCTGTAATCAAGTGAGATCTCCGTACAGGGATGTTAAACACTCACTCACACACTCTACAGCTCCCAGCTTATTACTGGCTCACTGTTAAACGAGGTGTGTCTAAAGAACTGTCGTCCAACCATAGCAGCAGGAGTAGAGAACAAGTGTCTAGAGTCTACCTCGCCTCCGAATTAATTCGCGAAATACTCGCGTCTCTAGATTCGTAAAGTTTTTACGTCACCTCGGGAAACAATTGATCGATTACTAAATAAATTGGCAAACAAATAGTACTGCAACAAGTGTTTCGAGGCGGTTAGGCACTTATTTTCAAATTGGCGACCATATTGCCATTTTAGCTCAGTATGCTATATCGTCGAAACCATGTAATTAATTCCAACATAACTTTGTATGCTGGCAGTGTATACTACAACCATCAACTGTGTTAACACAAAGTCTCCTTTTGCCGCCATTTTGTGAGTTATCATCGCATGGCCAATTAAAATATTTGCCATATCTCCGAAAAACAAACGTATTTTAACCAAATTTGGCAAACTAGTAGTACGACAGTCCACATAGCAAATAGACATCCAAAGATATCTACCGAGCGTCACTTTCTGGCATTCAGGATATCCAGGGACATCCAGGATATCCAGGGACATTCAGGATATCCAGGGACATCCAGGGACATTCAGGATATCCAGGGACATTCAGGATATCCAGGGACATTCAGGATATCCAGGGACATCCAGGATATCCAGGGACATTCAGGATATCCAGGGACATCCAGGGACATCCAGGATATCCAGGGACATTCAAGATATCCAGGGACATTCAGGATATCCAGGGACATCCAGGAATAGCAAAGTGACACTAAAGGACCGCCAAAAGATATCCAAATAGCGCCACAATCTCGAAAATGTCATATAGAAATCTAATATTTCCTATAGACATTTTTAGATTTAGTCACCATAAGAAATGGCCATTTGTGATTTTGCAATATCTAATGGATATTTAGTAGGTAGCACAAACTGATATATACTATTGGATATCAAAAACATATCCATAAGAGATTCACTTTAGAACTTAGATAACTTTTACATATTTTAGATATAATTAGGTTATCTGGTGGGTATATGTGGGAGTAGTTCATGTAATGTCATATGATTTGAGTGGTTCAGATACTTATTTTCAAACTCGTGGTTACATAAACATTTTGACTTGGTATGTTATCTCTACGAGTCTACGAAACATATTTCAAATTAACTTTGAATGCTGATAGTACCTAATGCAACTATCAAATTTGTCTATGCAGTGCCTTATTTCACCGCCATTTTATAAGGTAGTCCCACATGAACATTTTAATTTGGACCTATGCCACTGAAGGGCGCTTGTTGCATGTTACAGACAACTTAGAATTTGACATAAAAACGCGTGAATGGCAAAAAAAAAAAAAAAAAAAAAAAAAGATCCAAAATTAGCTGCTTTTAACAGACATGTAAATGAAACACAAGAATTTTCGCACAAAAAAAAATCGAGTCAACGTTTTGAAAATACACGATACAGAAAAGAAAAGAAAGAGTTATGAAGAGAACATGGAAGTTGGGTAGTGATGAAGACAGAGGCAAAAAACACTCATATATTATGTTAAAAACACTCATATATTATGTTAAAACACTGATATATTATGTTAAAACCAGAGGACATAACGAAGAAAACAAACGCGATGTTTCAGGAACTGGAATCTATTCCGGTGTTCAAGCAGACTGAATCTCTTTCAGGCTATGCGTACTTACTGGCAACTCATAATCTTGGTTTGTTTACTGCATTTTCGTATCACACCATTGCGTTTTCTGCAACGTTAAAAGTCTTGAAATGACTTACATCCAGGACTGCGGTAAGTCTTGAAATGACTTACATCCAGGACTGCGGTGGGTCTTGAAATGACTTACATCCAGGACTGCGGTAGGTCTTGAAATGACTTACATCCAGGACTGCGGTAAGTCTTGAAATGACTTACATCCAGGACTGCGGTAAGTCTTGAAATGACTTACATCCAGGACTGCGGTAAGTCTTGAAATGACTTACATCCAGGACTGCGGTAAGTCTTGAAATGACTTACATCCAGGACTGCGGTAAGTCTTGAAATGACTTACATCCAGGACTGCGGTAAGTCTTGAAATGACTTACATCCAGGACTGCGGTAAGTCTTGAAATGACTTACATCCAGGACTGCGGTAAGTCTTGAAATGACTTACATCCAGGACTGCGGTAAGTCTTGAAATGACTTACATCCAGGACTGCGGTAAGTCTTGAAATGACTTACATCCAGGACTGCGGTAAGTCTTGAAATGACTTACATCCAGGACTGCGGTAAGTCTTGAAATGACTTACATCCAGGACTGCGGCAAGTCTTGAAATGACTTACATCCAGGACTGCGGTAAGTCTTGAAATGACTTACATCCAGGACTGCGGCAAGTCTTGAAATGACTTACATCCAGGACTGCGGTAAGTCTTGAAATGACTTACATCCAGGACTGCGGCAAGTCTTGAAATGACTTACATCCAGGACTGCGGTAAGTCTTGAAATGACTTACATCCAGGACTGCGGTAAGTCTTGAAATGACTTACATCCAGGACTGCGGTAAGCTTCACGAGGGTAGAGGTGATGTTGCATCGAAAGTTTTGACGGGGTTTAGTGTTTTCTATTTATAAGAACAATGGAACTGTTCAGTGATAAGGCCAGTATGCAAATCTGAATATTGGAGACCACCAAATAATTTTTTTCTGAATGTTTCTCTGGAACATTTTAAAAATTTTTTTTAATCGATAGGGTAAAATTTTCATCTCCTCTCCACTCACCACGACGAGATGTTCTCGATTCCCGGAGGCATTGGGTAAACATGGATTATCGCATATGGGAAGCGTAGCGGACGTTGCCGGTCGCCGGTGTGTTTTCTCGGGGTGGTCTCGTGTTCCCCACCCTCGCACTCTACCACTGATACATTTACACTTCAGCTAACCCTCCATTGGTGATGAAGATCCCAGCTGTTAGGAACCGCCGAAATATCTCATGCCATATCGCACCACAAGCTGTACACCGAGAAAAATGTTTTGTTGAACAAAACGATATTTGTTTGGCACAACCAAATTAATTTTTCTATATACTAGCAGTGAGATATTTTGTTGTTGAAACCAAATTATGATTTGGCTGGTTCAACTAAAGATTTGTTTGGCTCTACGTACATGAAACATTTTCGGTTAATATTAACAAACAAAGGTAGCGCGATCCAGGACTACCTCCGCTGCACCTGAGGAACCTCAGCTAAAGTGACAACTGATGAAATAGGAATGTTTCTAGGTTTACCAATTTACTTTCTGGTTTCCCGTTGAAATGGTTTTATTAGAGCGTTTATGCCAAGTTCGCTAACAAACACTGATACAATCCTTCTAGCTGTATTTTCGAACGAAGGCAGTCAAACGTATGTATACTGTTGATTAAACTGTTGATAATACTTTGTTGACAGTATCATTTCTTTTGTAAAGGGCTTTTTAACGTCCTCCGGTTTTATAATTGAAAATTTAGCTTACAGACTAACTTATAACATGACTTAAATTAACACCCATGCCTTGCCCGGGATTCGAACCCAGAGCCCCCACATCCTAGATCGGATGGCGCACCAACTGACTGCGCCACGGCATTTTGGTTTTGTTTATTCAAGCGTGTAGTGTTTCAAAATAACAAATTCAATGTTGTTGATTTTCAAATTTTGTTTACTCAACAAAATATTTTGTTGGTGCAATATTTTTGTCCCTATGCACGGAACTATTTTGTTGTCTGTTCTCTCATTGTATGGCCAGGGTACATAAGTATGCGTCTTATCGACCAGATACTTGTTATAGGCTGTTCATGGTAAAATGAGCACTTTGGAAAGCCCTGCTTAAGATCTACTTGTATATACAGGTCGTGTATTCCTCCGCCTTATGTAAAATTAACATTGAAATGTGCCTCATCACTTTATTCATCCGTCGGTCAAGTGAAATTGTGAACTTATTAGAAAAGTAAATTCTTTAAAAGTTTGCTCATTTGTACACTTAGATGAATTTTAAAAATAAAGTGAAAGAAATAATTTTAAGTTATCCGAAATGGTTACCCAAGACTTTTTATTCAACGTTAAGTTATGGAACTACCTTCCATCCATCATGACCAACTTTACTGGGCGAACGTCACCCAGTGAACCCGTTGAAATATATGCATGCAGGGGCAGTGACTTTTTTCGAAGGTTCATTTCTTAAGTGCTCACTTTATCGTGAACAGCTTTTACCTTCATGCCGCCGCATATCTGATGCGCCGTGTGCCACGTGACCTCGGGATAGCTGACGAACAGGTAGCAGTGGTTGTTGAACACTTGTTGTCTGCCATCCGCACACTCCATCGCCACTGGAGGAAAAATAATTCTCTTACAACTTGGCCTTGCATAGCTCCTTCAGTCTCGTAGTCACATGCGGTCTGGGTGGAGTGAGACCTTGACCTCAACGCTAACCAACAGTTCAGTACGGAAAATATTAATTCAGTTTTCAGTTTTTCCTATACAGCCTATTGCTGTCGAAGAAGTTCGTGTTTTTATTAAAAGCCTTACCGTAGAATGGGGCGATCAAAAAAATGTGGGGCGAAAAGAAAACTTCAAAATGAAAGTGTAAAAAGCCCTACCTGGAAGACAAGTCAATAAAATCTGAGAGTATTATTGTTTTCTTTACTTAAAGTGGCACTCTCGAATTTCATTTCTTTGTCTTTTACTGAGATGACATTAAAAGTTAATTTTAAAGTTTTGTTTCTATTCATCCCAGCGTTTATAACAATCCCTTTTTACGTTAATTCAACTGTAAAACAAGTCAACTGTGTATGAGGCCTTTAACCCTTCAACCTTAACTAGGGGTGGCCAAACAGTCGATCACGACAGACCTATCGTCTGTAAGCACGCATGCCGTCAGTCGTTTTCTTTTTACGGAATATAATGTTTTTATAAATAATAATACACTAAACAGCAGAACACTTGCGATATGGGTGAATTTATACTTGTAGAGGAATTTGTCATCGGTATACGCTACAGTAGGCTGAAGGTCAGAATAATTGGTGTCTCGATGTCTGGCCACCCCTGACCTTGACGTAACGCAAGATGTGCGTGAGTATGCGTGCCTGAACTATACGTGCGTGGAACGTCACAGAAGATGACGTCATCCCGCACAGTCGTCAGACTGTTCCATTTGCTTGGTGGCTGTTGAGAAGTCAGCGAAAAAGCACAGACAGGTTCCGTGAAACTGATCTACTAAGAAGATGATTGGAATTTTTTAATTGGGTCTTACTAATAACTTAGTTTTATATAGTTGCCTAGCAGGAGTGAACGTTATAAACTAATTGAAACTTAGATGCGAAGATATCGCGTACAGTAATCGATTATTCGTTACTGGAACCTGGTACACTACAGTTTCAAGGCAAGCAGTAGTAATACATCTGATATACTCACTTTACGTAAAGCAAAAATTAGTAAAACTAACAAAACTTTGATTTTAAAAGCAATTTCAATGACATCCTGTGTGCCATGCACTTTCTCATACTAAATAATAAGTAATTTGTATGTAAATACATATCTATCAGGCGTCTGAAGCTTTTTGCTTGTTTCTTAATGTCAATCTGAAATAATTGTTTACTCCATTTTGTTTTACTCCGCTCAGCTTAATTGTCTTTTTAACTATGTGATGTTATTTATGCCAATTTATGTAAAGAATGTACGGCAACTTGTACAGAATAGCCACTACACAACTGACAAACTCATTTTTACTTTTACTGCTACTGAACTGCTATGTCATCACGCTTATGTATTATGTATGTTTTGATTCAAGATCTCCACCTATATAACACCGTTTACTGCTACTGAACTGCTATGTCATCACGCTTATGTATTATGTATGTTTTGTTTCAGGATCTCCACCTGTATAACACCTTTTACTGCTACTGAACTGCTATGTCATCACGCTTATGTATTATGTATGTTTTGTTTCAGGATCTCCACCTGTATAACACCTTTTACTGCTACTGAACTGCTATGTCATCACGCTTATGTATTATGTATGTTTTGTTTCAAGATCTCCACCTGTATAACACCTTTTACTGCTACTGAACTGCTATGTCATCACGCTTATGTATTACGTATGTTTTGTTTCAAGATCTCCACCTGTATAACACCTTTTACTGCTACTGAACTGCTATGTCATCACGCTTATGTATTATGTATGTTTTGTTTCAAGATCTCCACCTGTATAACACCTTTTACTGCTACTGAACTGCTATGTCATCACGCTTATGTATTATGTATGTTTTGTTTCAGGATCTCCACCTGTATAACACCTTTTACTGCTACTGAACTGCTATGTCATCACGCTTATGTATTATGTATGTTCTGTTTCAAGATCTCCACATATATAAAACCTTTTAATGCTACTGAACTGCTATGTCATCACGCTTATGTATTACGTATGTTTTGTTTCAAGATCTCCACCTGTATAACACCTTTTACTGCTACTGAACTGCTATGTCATCACGCTTATGTATTATGTATGTTTTGTTTCAAGATCTCCACCTGTATAACACCTTTTACTGCTACTGAACTGCTATGTCATCACGCTTATGTATTATGTATGTTTTGTTTCAAGATCTCCACCTATATAATACCTTTTTAAAGGGTATCAGCTCTAGTGTACATAATAATACACAATTTAAAATAATTCGCCAAATAAATAAATAATTTAATACAAAAGTATTTTCTTATCATAGTTCTTTGTCGAACAATATATTTTTAAAATCTACTTCCGATAGATAGCACTGAGCTGGGCAGGATTTGAGATCTTTCAGCGTGACAACTTATACAACTAGATGCAACATGTGTACTTCGGCTGATGTTTGACGTTGTGCTAAGTCTGCACCTACATGAATACCTTCTTCAACCACCTGCTGGCATATCATAAGATTCATTACGCAAACTGATTGCTGTCGACTACATATTTCTTAAAGTTTATAAAACGTGTTTTCTGTATTTACAAAATCACATTTGTTTCATATTTTAGCATTTTATAATTGAATTTAATAGGCAGAATATTTTCTTAAATTTTTTCACAGAAAATTACTTCAAAACATGGCGGTATCACAATAGCGATTGAAATAAATGCCGTTAATTATACTGGCAAGTTAAGTGCATTTTCCCAGTCATATTATTTCTGCCACTGCCTTCATTTTTGTCACTTATACGTCTTTAATTTGCGACCATGGTGGGAGATAATCCAGAAAATCCGATAGTAGCAAAATCGGAGTTTGGTATTGCAGCTCCGAATCTATGGTCTACATTCAAAATTCAATTACACTACTCGATTGCCAAAGGATCAAAGAATATGCGAAGCATCGTACCGCCATTTTGAGTTCGTTTCGCCGCGTCTCATATCTTCCGCGTAGTATAACTTTCGACAACGTTCTTATAGTTTCAATCGACAGCTCTCGTCAAGATCAATCGATTGCGTGTATCAAAACATTTGTGTGGCTTGGTTATGGTGAAATTGTACGAGTTTAACGTAAAAAATTAGGAAAAATTAGCAAAATGTCGGCATATACTCGTGAAAAAACCAAGTTGAAATACAGAAATAGTATATGATCGGAAAGAGCATCTTAAAAGCAATCCATTGATGTCCATAAAACCCCATATGAGCGAGTGAAGCGGTGCCGGGAACGTAAAATAGACATCAAGGCGTCCGAGAGCGTCAACGTAGACGTATTCGCGCAAGACAAACGGCCGTGTCTACAACACAGCCTCACCCCAGTTTATTGAGCTTCTTATCATTATAAATGGGACGTGACAAGTCGAAGCACAATGCTGGTATTTAATCAAACTCACTGGCAATATATAGGTTCAACGTCGGAAACGTTTCCTGATGTTACAGAGAACGAATTTCTCATCCAGTAAAGACACATTTATTTCTGCCTCAAAATAAAATGTAAAGATACGTCCGCATAATAAGAAGTGCCAGTAACTTACACTTGTACGCATATTAGTATGTATCACGAATTTTACTGAAAAATTATTAATTATAACTATTTATACTGACTATTTTTTACAGGATAATAAACAAAGGGCAGCGAGACCGTTAGATTCATATTTTTCGTTATATATATTCGTTCTATACAAATAAAAAAGCCAGGGAGAATCTTGATTACTTCAACAAAATTTTTTTTTAAATAATAAAATACGAGGTCACTGATTTGAATCCTGAGAGAAAAAAAAACATGCTTCTTGGACTTTTGCACGGAACAGTCATAAAGATAAATATGCATAAGAGCCAAGTGCGAATGTAGATCTTATCACTTCTACTTCTTTACAGTAATAAACCTCCGCATGGACTAATTCTATGAAGAAAAAAAACGCAACGTAATTTATTTTAGTGGTATAGTTAGTTATCACGAAAAATCAGTTGAAGCAGTAAGATTTATGTTAAGGAGTCCTCATATTATTAAAACTGAAAAGAGTGGCATAATTGTGCAATTAATTTTGTGTACTTGTTTTAGCACAGCCATAAAATATATTTACTACTCTGGAAATAAATTTTAATTTTTTCATGTAGATTTTACTACTTATTAATTTTCATGTAGAGTTACTAGTTCTATATTTCCAGGATTAACAGCTTATAAAAATTTGGACATAATGACAATTATTTAAAATGAAGGAATAGTTTAGAATTAGCACACTAAGTACACAACTATAACATTTATACACAGAAGTTGGTTGCAATTTAGTCAAGAACCTCACTGATATAAATAATGGTAGTTAACTTAGATGGATAATAGAACTAGAGAGTATATGGTGCATACTTCGTATATTTTTAATTCAAACATTTAAGTCAAAGTTGTATGTAAACTACTATCTGAAAGTACAACTGAATCAAAGCTACACTTTTCAAGGAATTTAATTTCCCATGTTCGCAGATTGAAAGTTTTTTTTGTCGAAGTGAGAGTATGTAGTTACTTCCAAACTCGTTACTTAGGTACTCGGGAAAATTAGTTCGTCACGAATTGCGTAAAACTTTATATAGCAAGCAGAAAAGACTCGAATGTTTGGAATTGTGCGTACGAGTTTCATTTATCGATTGGGTACAGTGAAATGTTTGTGCACACAAAGTCACGCATACGTAGACACGGCCGATTTAACTCCTGGAAGAACTTTTTCTCAAGGAAAAACTCAATTAACCTGTTTCAGCATCCAAAAGAGCAGATATAAATCTCTCAAAATATTCTATTTTAACATAAAACTACAAACATGCCGACCTGAATGCATATACATAAACATGCTGCCTTAATTAATTTACATTTTAGTCCACTAATTACAAAGACAGTTTATTACGGATACACATTGTTTTTTTTCCATTAGTAGTACTATGTCCTCAACTCGACAATACTGGACTGCAATTTTTACGAGTATTCATGTTGCTTTCTCCCCAATAACTTTTTGTTCACTTAACTAGGACTATATTAGGCTCAAGTATTTTATTTACTATCGCATGGAATTTCATAGTTTGTATAGAATAACATTTTTTACTAGATATTTCACACTATATACTTAAGAAAATGTAAGCAGCCTTAAGGCGGCAAGTACACAAGCAGCAACACGGGTAAATGTAAGCAGCCTTAAGGCGGCAAGTAGGGTAAATGTAATGCGGGAACTTTACTCTACCGCCAATAATAAGCAAAACAGAATTATGACTGTATGATACATTCCTCTGAGGTTGCAATAAATTATTACGGCGAGAACCTTAACTTTAAGCCTGTGCACCCAAACCCCTACACACTCATTAAATGCATGCATAATTCATGCAATATAGATTTTGACGTAATCAGGGCGTAGTAAACATTTCTCTAAAAAAAAAAAAAATCATTTTAAAATTTTCAGATCAGAGTAAAACTACACTCACTGCCATAAAAATTGCCGCATCCTGTAGACGACATCTAAATGAAAATAAAAACACGACAGAAGCACAGGGAACGAAGACACAAATAAATCAATACAATAGAGTTCTTTATTGGGGAAAAATTGCACAATTTAAAGGTAACTTTAGTACATTGTTGTCCCTCTCCCCTAGCACGGTTACGGGCGGTGATTAGGTCCGGCACGGAGTCATAAAGAAGTTTAATTCCATCATGTAGAAGATCATCTTACAGTTTTTGCATCTGTCACTCCAGATGATGCATATCAATTAATGGCTGAAGCGGGCGTTCTATACACGTTCTACATGCAAGGATTCTGGAGACCTGGCTGGCCAAAGGAGATTGTTGGCAGTATAAAGGCAGTCATGGGGAAACCCAGTATGTGGGCGAACACGATCGTTTTGGACAACAACCTGTTGGAGTTGTCTCATGAAAGGAAACACGTGGGACCTCAGAATCTCCTGAACGAGTCGTTGTGACGTCAGTGTTCCTGTAGGGAGACGGAAAATCATTGGAGAGTTCTCCCCGCCCGCCCTTGGGGCGCGCTCATCAGTTCTGGCATTGTGTCGCTCAGTAATGATGTCGGCATTCGTGCCTCTCCATACACGAGCACTTTTGCTGTCTATGCCCTGAAGAAAAAAACATGGGTTCGTGACTTACAATGATACATTGCCAGTCCTCAGACGTACATGCCATCTGATTGGAACAAAACTGCACCTAAGTTGCCTTTGATCAGGGTGTAACTGGAAGACGACCTAAGGGACGTCCTACCTTTATTTTTTGGCCCAAAAATACATTACTTCTAAAGAATACGCTTTAACTTATTTTTTAGTTCAAACTATTGCCTCAATATTACTTCAAATATCAGTTATAATAATAATAATTAATAATAAAAAAATAAACCTTTACAATGAAAGAATAAGAGAAATATTATTGATAAGATCTTTAATAATAAAAGAGGAATCTCACCATTTCATTTTTGAATACCAAAAATAATAGAAGGATTAAATTGAAATAAATGATTAAAATGATAAAGGATTAAAATGAAATAAATTGAAATAACATGACAAAAAATTACACCATTAATAATAATATCAATAGTAATTAAAATCAATATAATTAATATCACTGCAATAGTATTATCTATTATTATTGGGGCTGTAGGAGGTTTAAATCAAACATCCCTTCGTAAATTAATAGCTTATTCATCCATTAGAAATAATGGGTGAATATTGGCAGCAATAATAATAAGAAAAAACTTGTGATTATTATACTTCATTATATACACATTAATAACAATAATAATAACACTTTCAATAAATGCCCATAAAATCTTTCACATGAACCAATTAATATCAATAAATGAATCTATATATATAACATTTATTCTATTAATCAACATATTATCTATCAGAGGACTTCCCCCTATATTAGGGTTTTTACCTAAATGAATAGTAATCCAATCATCAATAAATATAAATTAATTAATAATTATAAGTATAATAGTTATATTAACTTTAATCACAATTTATTACTACTTACGGATAATATATACAGCACTTATATTAACAAATTCAGAACCAAAGTGAAATAAAATAATTTTTATTAAAAATTATAAATTAATAATACCCATCACGATTATAACAATAATAGGATTATTTACCATTACTATGGTAATAAGAATTTATTAAAGATTTAAGTTAAATTAAACTATTAACCTTCAAAGTTATAAATAAAGTAATATCTTTAAGCCTTAGTATACAATATACCTTTAAATTTGCAATTTAAAATCATTAAATGAATATAAAACCAATAGTAAAGAGTGTTTTAACCTGTAAATAAATTTACAATTTATTGCCTATAAAATCTCAGCCACCTTACTAATGAAACGATGATTCTTTTCAACTAACCATAAATATATTGGCACCTTATACTTCATTTTAGGAATTTGATCAGGAATAATTGGATTATCAATAAGAATATTAATTCGAATAGAATTAGGAATACCGGGGTCTATTATTGGCAATGACCAAATTTATAATACCACTGTAACAGCCCACGCTTTAGTAAAAAATTTTTTTATAGTTATACCAATTATAATTGGAGGGTTTGGTAATTGATTACTCCCGATTATAATTGGAGCTCCTGATATAGCATTTCCACGTATAAATAACATAAGATTCTGATTACTACCTCCATCATTAACACTACTAATTATAAGAAGAATAGTTGATACGGGAACAGGTACAGGATGAACACTATATCCTCCACTAGCAGGTTTAACAGGACATAGAAGAATATCAGTGGATTTAACTATTTTTTCACTTCATATAGCAGGGATTTCATCAATCTTAGGTGCTGTAAATTTCATTTCAACAACAATTAAAATAAAATCACCAGGAATAACATTAGAACAAATACCTCTATTTGTTTGATCAGTTGTAATTACAGCAATTTTACTTCTTCTTTCATTACCTGTGCTAGCAGGTGAAATTACAATATTATTAACTGATCGTAATATAAATTCATCATTCTTCGACCCTTCTGGAGGGGGAGATCCTATTTTATACCAACATTTATTCTGATTCTTTAGGCACCCAGAAGTGTATATTCTAATTTTACCTGGGTTTGGAATAATTTCACATATTATTTCACATGAAAGAGGAAAAAAAGAAGTATTCTGAAACTTAGGAATAATCTTTGCTATAGGAGCAATTGGTTTATAAGGCTTTGTAGTGTGAGCACACCATATATTTACAGTAGGAATAGATGTAGATACACGAGCATACTTTACATCAGCTACGATAATTATTGCTGTACCTACAGGAATTAAAGTATTTAGTTGATTAGCAACCATATATGGATCCAAATTAACCTTTAGACGATCATGTTTACGGGCAATAGGGTTCGTATTTCTATTTACCTTGGGTGGTTTAACGGGAATTGTATTATCAAACTCATCAATTGATATTACACTCCACGATACTTATTATGTAGTAGCTCACTTCCATTATGTATTATCAATAGGAGCTGTTTTTGCTATAATGGCAGGATTTATTCAATGATACCCATTATTTACCGGAATAACAATAAACCCATTATGATTAAAAATTCAATTTATTACAATATTTATTGGTGTAAATTTAACTTTATTCCCACAACACTTTCTAGGATTAGCTGGAATACCACAACGATACTCAGACTACCCAGATATATTTACTTCATGGAATATTATTTCATCAATAGGAGCATTAATTTCAACAATAAGAATAATAATATTTATTATAATCCTATGAGAAAGAATAACATCAATACGACAAACCATTTTCAGATCACATATAACAAGATCTCTTGAATGAATATACAACCTCCCACCAACAGAACATACATACAGTGAATTACCAATTTTAATTAAATTCTAATATGGCAGATTAGTGCAATAGATTTAAGAACTATATATAAAGATTAAACTTTTATTAGAAATAACTACTTGACCTAATTTATATTTACAAGATAGAGCCTCTCCTTTAATAGAACAACTAATCTTCTTTCATGATCACATCATAATAATTTTAATAATAATTGTTACCACAGTAAGATATATTATAATCATAATAGTTTTTAATAATTATACAGATCGGAATCTTCTTGAAGGGCAAATAATTGAATTAATTTGAACAGTAACACCAGCAATGACTTTATTTTTCATTGCAACGCCATCTTTACGATTATTTTATTTAATAGATGAAATTAATAACCCAATAATAACTACGAAGGCTGTAGGACATCAATGATATTGAACATATGAATATTCAGATTTTATTGATAGAGAATTTGATTCATATATAACAAATATAGAAAACAACAATAATTTACGACTATTAAACGTACATAATCGAATAGTATTACCTTCAAATACACTTATCCGAATAATTGTAACATCAACAGATGTTATTCATTCATGAACCCTTCCTTCAACAGGGTAAAAATTGATGGAACTCCAGGGCGTTTAAACCAAGCAAGCATAATATTGAATCGAAATGGTTTATTATTTGGTCAATGCTCAGAAATTTGTGGTACAAACCATAGATTTATACCAATGTTGTTGAAAGCGTACCTATTAATATATTCATCAAATGAATAATAAAATCATCAAATGACTGAAAGCAAGTATTGGTCTCTTAAACCACTTAATAGTAAGTTAGCAGTTACTTTTGATGAGAAATTTAGTTAAATAATAACAATTAATATGTCATATTATAATTATTGACTATCATTATTTTCTATTTCCACAAATATCGCCAATAAGATGAATATTAATTTATATTTACATTATTATAACATTCATATTAATTCATTATAAAAATTTATTTTTTTAATAAACTCAACATTAATAATAAAATAAATATTTTAAAATAAAAAAATGAAAGTAATTGAAAATGATAACTTAATTTATTCTCTATTTTTGAACCATCAACAAGATTAATAAAATATTCAACTTAATTGAATTGCAGCTCTAATTGGATTAATAATTAATACCAACATACTTCTGATTAATAAACAACCGACATCAATAATGTGAAAAAAAAACATTTAATAATTTTAAATAATGAATTTAATATTCTATTAAGAAAAAATAATAAGGGAACCACATTAACATTAATTGCACTATTTATGTGCACCTTGGTGCACATGGTGCATTGGTGCACAATATGTGCATACAGAATCTTCAATATTAAACTCTAATATAAGTTATATAAATTAAATATATATTAAAATAATAAATCAACAAGAAACAAAAACAAAAAATAAATTAAATATTATATTTTTAATCTTCTGATTCAAAGTAGAATAATAATTTATATTAAATATAAACCCTGACCACCCAATATTTCAAATCAACCCTGATCTCTTGATTTATTAAAAGATAGACCAAATATTAAAGGATAAGAAGGCATTTTTGATTGTTAAATAAGGTATAAATCACATATTACCAAAAAAAATACAAAAACCACTATAATTTAATTTAATTAATATCAAATAAACTAAACAATAAAATATCCAACCCAAAACCAAGTAAACAAACAAGAATACTATATATATATATATTATATATTATATATATATAATATAATATATACAAATACCATACAACAACATACTACCAACTAATATATAATATTATACATACAGTACAATACATACAACCAACATATACCAACAACTATCAACAATACTACCAAACACGGTACAATGCATAATATTTGTGCACGCATAAAATAATGAAAAAAAAAAAAAAAGACACAAGGGACGTCGATAATGCAAGTAATTTTCTGCAAGCCGCCTCGGATTGTACGGTGGAAACAGGGCCAGTCTATCGATGGCGATGCATACGCCAGGATGGTGGGATGATACTATGTTGGCCGAGTTCGCTCCTGTCAGACGGTGAAATGTTTCTCTCTCCTGGTTATCATTCTGGGATCACCCAGAACCTACCAGGCGCATATTGTTTCCTTCATGTCTACACTTTTCCTAACACCGCCGCACAGTTCGGTCGCAATGGCTTAAGTGCAGGACAATTCGAAGTAACGACCAGCCTGCCTTACTTACGCCAACGAGACGCATTCTCTCAAACTCTCTGGGCTGTTTATACCTGTGTGAACTACTGCTCTAAGACGCCATAGCTATCCACTGACCTTCACTCACACGCACACTGACCGTTAACGTTACCAGGGTTTTAAGCGATGTTAACGCACCCTCGTGACAGTTCTACGGAACCAATCGCAAGAAAACTCAAATTAGTATCAGTTTTAACCCATAGTGTTGCTGTAAACCAACTTTCGCTTCTTGTAGATAATTCGATATGGGTGCGGATATTTTTTATGGCAATGAGTGTATTTTCAGAGTGCCCTGCCGGAAAAAGGGATGAATGAAAACATTTACAAACTGTGTTAACAAATGCAATTAACATATTAACAAGTTACTTAAATTTACTGTTGCCCGCAAACGCAGGCCAATGTAAGATTTTATGCAACTGTGTAGTACGATGTATTAACGGCAGCTGGTAGCACACGAGAGTCTCAGCAATGAGACGTGTTTTCATTCAAATTTATCTTTGTAAACACTTGAAACTGTGCAGACACAACATATTTTTATCTCCCCACAACACAGTGTTGCCGCCGACCTCGCCCCTACAAGTAATATAGCTCATAAGCAAGCACGAGAATAAAAAAAATGGCTAACCACTTCGCCGGAAATAATCTGCACTGTGGGATTAGTTTTTAAACTGTTGTCGATATAACCTCCTTTTGTTCATGACAGTTGCTAAATTGGGTATGGTTTACACCCTGCATATAATAAAAACGTACACCTAAATTACACATAAAGTCCACGCCTAATGGATGACTCGGAAGCAGAACTTGCTGCACTATAAACTGGCATCCCACAGAACTACGACAATTTTCGGATGATTCCTTTATTAAATGGTTTTATTCGACAGTGTGACTTATGACACACTCACCAACAATTTCCTGTAAAACAGGCTGATACTCGACCGATCGGACTATCATAAATTTACACCACGCTCTAAATTCGAATCAGTGGGAAACCAATGATCCGCAGTGAAATTCAACTAAAACTTACTCTAATCAGTGAAAATGGCTCCACTTAGAATAAGTGGAAAACCATTGATTGTTTCAGTGAAAAAAAATGCCACTGATTGAATTAGTGGTGTGAAACAATTTGACTGATTGTATAAGTAACGGGCCGACTGCAGTGGCGAATTAAATATGGCTATTATTGAATGTAGGAAAATAATTACGTGAAATAAATATTATTTACGATAGTTTACCATCTATATTCTGCGCTTTACCGTAATTTAAAAAAAGTAAAAAGATCTCTGCAGGTGGCCGGGGTTGAATAAGCGCACACACCAATTCCAGTCCATTGCCTTACAACCTGAGCTACCACGCTAAGTTATAGTTTCAACAGGAAAATATATTTGTTAAAGTTCCGCTGCGAAATCGTTTAGTTTGAAGTTGTCTGCTCATACTTCTCGTGTTTGGTTTGATTGGTGCCGTTATGATCGTTAAAACGAATAGTATATATAAGTGCACTCTCTTCGCCTCATTAAATGCAGTTTAAATATTCAAGCAAAGCGCTGTAACGATTACATAGAATCGAAATGAAAGACGTAAAAACGGAATGAAAGACTGTGTGTTCATATTACCTCGTAAAATGGAGTTTTGAAAGACAAAACACATTTTAGAAAGTATTTTGTATTAGTTATATTCGTTTATTCGTTGTTACTTCACTTGATACACGTTGTTTAACGGCCATTTTTTAAACGATGTTCGACGGCGATTTTCACACGTAGTTTCGCTGATGCATCATTCAAAAATAATTAGGGACGGAGCAAGAAGCTCAGATGTTTCATTGGTCAAAAAATAAACCACTGAGAAAACAGTGGAAAAAAAAAAAGACTGACAAATCAGTGGGAAATGTCTTTGAATCAATCAGTGAAAGATATATGGCATATTTTCACTGGTTCATCAGTTAATTCACTGACGTGACTTTTGTATCAGTCAGGTACATTTGACTGATTGAAACAGTGAAATTCTCACTGATTCTGATTTAGAGTGAAGTGCTTTACCCGAGACTGAAACCCAGAGCTCCTCGTACCGTAATCCGGTATGACACTAAGAAGGTTGGCACCACTGGATGTCCTCCATGTCCAAGGTCACTACCATGCACTTGACGCACATGATTCCTGGTACTAAACCCGGCTAAGAAATTGACATTTGTGCTATTATTAAATAATTGTTTATATTAATTCCATATTATTCTATTTGTTCGGTATTCTGGTTAGTCTTCGGGCATAAAAGCAAGGATGGTAAAATGCCCGTACAAATAAAACTATGCCAGGAAGTTGGGTTTTAGGTTGTCAGGTTGTCAATGGCAGTGAACTAGAGGAAATTGAGGATTTATTGTGCAAAACTTTATCCTTCGAGTTGCCGAATATTAAAATCGTTTTTAAAAGCCTTCGTAAATCTAGCAGAGCTATACACAAGTATATGCCAGAGCCTGGGAACCAGCGAGCGCCAAAAGCAGTCAAACTACGCATGCCAACGTAGGAAATATACTGATCTGTGTTTTCCAAACGAAAGGAAGCAGCGGTGTACGGGACAAAGTGAACTCACCTTCAGAAAGCGCACGTGCTGCTCGTGAAAGACACAAAACAGAAAATAGCACAGACAACAGAAGAATACAGAGAGAGACAAGAACACAACACAGAGCTCACACTGCCGTTGTCATTGGCAATCTCAGCTCACAGGTATAAGAAGAGCCAATGATGGCTTGGTCCGGGGATTACTGCTGGTTCGTTATTAATTCAGCACTTGTAAGACGACAGTCTGTGGTATTATTTCAGCCAACGTAACATGACCAACTGAACCCATCTAGGATAGCTACTATGAACACACTTCTTTTAGATTGAATTAACCTTAAATATACGAGTAGTATAGAAATGCCGATTCGAGCGCAACCGCAAAAAAGTGGCTCAAAAAGTTACGTTTTGGGAGCAATTGCAAAATAAAGTGGCTCAAAAAGTTGCGTTTGAATGCATCTGCAAAAATACGCGTAAAAAGTTGCGTTTGGGTGCAGTTACAAAAAAAAAGTGGCTCCAAAAATTTGAATATGTAAAAAATAAAATATTGTATATAATAAATGGATGCAAATAAAAATCAACTGATTTCTAATATGATGACCACCATGGCAATGAAAAAGGCTAACAACTAGTATGTTTGGAAAGAATATAAATATTACGAAGATGTTTTTGCGGAAAGAAAGAAGAAGAAATCTCAAGATAAGTATATCAAGTGTGATACTTGTAATCACTTTTACAAACTATCTCTCACAAGAATACATCTTAAAAGTAGATTGCACAAAAGTCTTGCACCAATACATAATAAATCACATGAACCACCAAATGCACGAGAAATTTTTAAAATATCACAACATTTAATATCAAAACAGAAGTTCCCACGAGAGAAACAAGTGAAATGTGAAACTTGTAATCATTATTACAAACCGTCTCTCATAAGAAGTCACTTGAGAAGTACAATTCATAAGTACACACCCAGATTCAGTGTAGACGAAATCGAAACAGCATTTCAAAGTAAGATGAAGACTTATGCTGTAAAGAATGTGAATGCATACATAGACACAAATCATTTCCTAAACGATGTAAAAGAAACTGTCATGGGACTAATCAATAAACATTTAAAATCACTCAAAGTGAACATGAAACTCTTCACTGAGAACAAAAGGTGAATTGGTGAGAATATTGAATATGTAGAAAGCTCCTTTAAAACAAAGAACAAAATTATACTGAAATCGACTAATCTGGAAAAATATTATGACAGCAGCATATCGAAAATCATAGCTGAGATGGGGTCTTTCAATAACAAAGAGGGATCTCAGTGCGAACTCAACAGAATATTTAAACTAGAAGTGCGAATAAATAAATATGTTCCATTCAAGGGCAGTTCATGTGTTAATCTCCCAGAAAAAATCAAAGCTAAGCAGGTGGTAATTAATGTTAAGAATAATTATCAAAAATGTTTTTTGTGGTCTATTCTATCTGCATTGCATCAAGTACAAAGATACCCCCAAAGAGTGAATAAATACATAGCTTATGAACATGAGTTTGATGATGAACTTAAGGGTTTGGAATTTAGCATACCAACCTTTGAGAAAGGAAGTGGAATTTATATTAGTGTATACACATACAAAGAAAAAGATGGTGGTAAGGAATATATAATCTCCCCATTAAAAACAACAAAAAATAAGATAGATAACCACATTAACCTACACTACATCAAAGACAAAAAGAACGACCACTACTGCTGGATAAAAAGTCTCTCGAGACTTATCGCATTACAAGTACCAAATAATGGTCACAAAATATATATATGCGATAGATATTTGCAACATTTCTACTATGTAAGTGAGCTAAACGATCACGAACGAGACTGCCGAGATCACGATGGTGTTAGTGTTGAACTACCATCTAAAGGATAAAATGACATTAAGATTTAAAAATGAAAATCATTCTTTGAGAGTTCCATTTGTGATATATGATGATTTTGAATGTTTGTTGACTAAAATTGAAACTCGCCAACCAAACCCCGATGAATTCTACACGAAACCATACCAAAAACACGAGCCTATTAGCTTCTGTTACTATGTAAAATACGAACATGGATACTATAAACCCCCAGTAACTTATGAAGGATCTGATGCATATACTGTATCCTTTAAAATGCTAATGGTAGAAGTAAAGTCCATTGTGATATATACACAAATGAAAAGCCAATGCTTTCACTAACTCAGAAAGAGCAAATTGTTTATGATACAGTTACCCATTGTCATAAATGTGAAAAGCCTTTGAATGGTGATTCTGTGAGAGATCATGCTCATCTTACAGGGAAATTTAGGGGCACTGCACACAGAGATTGTAACTTATCATATATAAATCCATGTTTTGTCCCAGTGTTTACACACAATCTATCTGGTTATGACACACATTTAATCATAAGAGATCTTGGCATCGATGAAAATAAAATTGATCTGATACCCAACAATGAAGAAAAATATATTTCTTTTACGAAACATGTATGTAAAAGTGTAAATCATATATTTATTGACTCATTTAAATTTATGGCTAGTAGTATCTATAAACTCTTTATTAACCTTTCCAGAAGCCAATTCCGAGAAACGTGTAAGCATTTTTCCAATGAACTTCTTGACTTTGTTATAAGAAAAGGTTTTTATCCATATGACTACATGGATAGTGCTGAAAAATTTTGTGAGACATCACTTTCATCCAAAGAAGCATTTTACAACAAACTCAGTAAATGTGACATTACAGACAAAGATTATGAATTTGCGAGAAAGATGTGGGAAAAATTCAACATAAAATCTCTAAGAGAGTACACAGAACTCTATAACAAATCTGATGTATTGATATTGTCCGATATAATGGAAAATTTTAGAGATGTATCTCTCAAAACATATAAGCTAGATCCAGCATGATATTACACAGCCCCAGGGTTAGTGTGGGGTGCTATGCTCAAACATACTAAAATAGAACTAGAATTATTAACAGATTACGACATGATTTTGATTATAGAAAAAGGTATTCGTGGTGGAATTTCACAATGTTGTAAGTGATAAGCTAAAGCAAATTATAAATATACGAATGCTTATGATAGTACAACGGAAATCTTTTGTCTTACATATCTGGATGCCAATAACCTATATGGATGGGCTATGAGCCAGCATTTACCCTATGGTGGGTTTAAGTGGGGAGATACAAATATAGATGTAACAAAAATAGAAGATGATTCTAGCAAAGGTTATATATTGGAAGTTGATTTGGAATATCCACATGAACTGCTCGATCTCCACAAAGATCTGCCATTGGCACCAGAGAATAAAATTCCAGAAGGTTAAAAAAATCCCAAACTCTTAACTAATCTGGATGATAAAGAAAACTATGTATTACACTACGTAAATCTTAAAAAATATCTATCTCTCAGAATGAAGTTGAAAAAGATCCATAGAGTTCTGGAGTCTGATCAATCAGATTGGCTCAAGTCCTATATTGATCTAGACACATATATGCGAACAAAGTCTACAAATGACTTTGAAAAAGATTTCTACAATTTAATAAAACAATTCTGGTTTTGGAAAAACATTGGAAAATATTAGAAACAGAGTGGATATACGGTTGTGCACAAGTTATAAGCAAATGGATATACTAGTGGCTAAACCAAACTTTAAAGATATAACTATATTTACTAATTTTTTTGGTTGTGGTTAATATGATTAAAACCCATTTATGTTGGAATGAGCATACTTGATCTATCGAAAGTCTTAATGTATGATTTTCACTATAATATAATGAAATCAAAGTATGGGGAAAATATTGAACTGTGCTACCAAGATACTGATTCATACATATATTATATAAAACATCAGACTTCTACAGTGACATGAAAGAAATGGTCGACCATTTTGATACTTCTGACTATAAAAAAGATAATCCATATGGTATACTGTTAGTTAACAAAAAGTTGATTGGTAAAATGAAATATCAATATAATGGAAAAATAATGGAAGAATTTATTGCATTGAAATCGAAAATATATGTAATAAATGTGGAAGGTTGTGCAAAGAAAAGAGCAAAGGGTGCGAAAAACACTGTAGTCAGAAAAGAGATTAGTTTTGGTGACTACAAAAAGTGTTTGTTTGGTAAAAAAAAAAAAGGTGTTGTACATAAGTATGAATCTTATTATAAGTAAGAAACATGAACTCTATACGATTGAGTTGAGAAAAAAAGCATCAAGTTTCGATGATAAAAGATATATTCTTAAAGATGGTATCAATACACTACCATGGGGGCAGTACAAAATTGAAAAATAGTGATACTATGAAAAATTATATAACAGTAAATGTTTTTAATGGATAACCATCCATTAAAAACTAATAACCATACATGTTTGCACACTATTGGACTCGGTGATTCTTTCACTTTTAACAGCATAAATTAGGTTTCTTTGGCTTACCAGTATCACATTACAAACAGTTGTAGCCGATATTGGTTTATTAAAATTAACTGTAAGTTTCAGATTAGTTCGCTCTTTTACAATAGCGGTTTTTCTGTAAGAACAATCAGTAATATACAATGGTCTTCTTCCAATAAATGAGCCAGAGTTGAAGCACAATTCATTATTACGATAAGGGGTATCTAGTTTGGTGTTTGAATTTCTAAAATCAGTGTAAGCAATATACATCTTATCGAAAATTTTATCATCACTGTTTAAATTCCAATTCTCTTTGGGAAACACTTCATTCCATCCATTCTTAATAAAAATATTTTTGGTAAAACAAGAGTCAAACATTGAACAGTGTGTGAATTGTCCAGGATCTTCTTTTCTGTTTTGCTGAAAACCAACAGTGACAATGTCTGGCATATCGAATTTGATTGAATTGAACTGATCTTTTATATCAAACTAAAATGAGTTTGCATTAGTAGGTACTGGTTTTTCAAAACATTGCCAATAATTAAAACCTATTGGAATTTTGGGGTGTTTGTATCTTTTTGCTTTAATTTCGTCTTCATAAATAGGATTGTATTCAACAATTGGCCACAGAATTTCCATTTTCTCAATACCAATTTTAGCATCATCTGGTCTATTATCTTCATCATAGGAGCCATCTGCTTTCTTTGGGGGTCTTCTGTAAAAGAAACATCATCATTAGAATTTCGAATGAATATGATCTTGTACCCACCTGTCCAGAATATTTCATTACAATTTCTTATAAACCCAAACAAATATCTTAATGGATACGTAATTTCGTAATGCTTATCTTTCCTAACCTATTTACCTAGTTCTATCCTGACATTTGGAAGTATGCTGATTATGATTCCGAACCTAGCCATGTATGCACCATTGCTGAAGTGATGCCAGGGTTGCCAATACTTTCTATTATACAACCATGTTTAGAGAAACTCAATTCTTGAGAAATGGAATGGAAAGAAACTCTCACAAAGATCAATAGTTGAAGTTTTTTCATAATCTGCATTTGTATCTCTTTAAGTTAGCCTATACTATCGGTATACATAAGCTTCATTCGGATGTGAAAATGCATCTACAATAGGAATACCAAACTCAATACGCTTGTTGTATTTATTCAAATTATTATTTGTTTAGTCATTTGGTGGAAAAGACTGACGCTCATAACTTTCAATTTTTTTTTGATCCGTTTATTATATAGAAAAAAATTTCTTAAACAACAGCACTCTTCTTATCTACCCAAGAATTATGTCTACTATCAAAACCTAGCCATTTAATTAGCAGCGTATTTCCTTTTCTTTGCAAAACTTTTTCCACTGAGTAGTCTTTATCATATTTAATCTTAAGCAGCTCTGGTTCATTAAAATACCTTTAAAAATTTATTTTTAAGTCTTTTATTCTGTATGTCATGCGGTTTGTGGCAATATTTCACACACCTCATTATAGATTTCTTGCACAGTAAATATCTTCCACATTTTCTCCTTCAATGTTCTATTAAATCTTTTTACAATGCTAGATTTCTTTTCATTGTATGTTGAATAGTGTGTTATGTTGTTATTGACCATTAATTACTTAAATTATTTATTGTAAATTTTTTTATCTTAGTCTGTTTGTAAATGCATGGGTTTGCGATCATTCAAAATAGGTTTAAATGCTAATGTAACATTTTCACCAGTTTTACCTTTGTTTGGTATTGCCCATGCATATTAGGAAAAAAACATCTATCACAGTTTGGTAAAACAGGCACCGATGAACGCTATGACGATGGCATTAAACACATTGGCGATGACGATGAATGCTATGATGATGGCATTAAATGCATTGATGATGACAATGAACACTATGATGATGAACACTATGATGGTGTATGCTATGATGAAGCACTGGAGCATTTGAAAACTGATATCTAACAGTTAACTAATTACAAAACAAAATTTATTGATAAGAAAGTGGCCGATTTCTTAATTGACTGCAAAGACGATGTTTTTGGACTAAAGGCTGATAAAGATATATTGTATATTGGTGATAGCGAAGTAACATTCATCAATGAAAAATTTACTGTAAAAGGCCAAACATACACTGGAACTGATGGTTTGATGAAATTACTAACTAGTAAGAAAGTAACAGAAAGTGACTAAACTGCAATCGACTATGAACACCATATTTGTATCCTAGCAGATACAAAACACAGTTTTTCAAAACAATGATCCAAACCTGGGAATGCCAAAATCGAGTAAAGGGAATAAATGGAAAATTATTGTTAAACATATTTACAATTCGATTAAAAAGAAACGTACCTCACCTAAAAAGGGAAGGTATAAAGAAATATACAGACTATCCCAAAGAATACATATGGATGGAAAATGTCATGAAACTTATTGATCGACTTCTCGTTATTTATGGCGAAGAGAATGTTGGAAACGATAACTATTCAACGAAAAAATTGGAATAATGAATATGCTCAACAGCAAGTTTAGTGACTTTGATGTGAATAATTCAAAAGGTATACCATATCTGATACGAATGTTAAACACAATACCACATACTTTTTGGGAGTCGGAGCATCATGGAAAAGGGTTACTCAATGACATAATAAATTCACTACCTTTTGAGTGTCATGTGCCCGGTTATCAGTACTTAGGTCCGGATACAAGACTAAAAGAGAGAATTGAGTGTTGTGATAAACCCATTAATCCACTAGATGCGGCTACAATGGAACATGATATAGCTTATCATCATCACAAAGAGCTAGCTGAAAGACATGTAGCTGACAAAGACCTAGAAAAGAAAGCGTTCAAAAGGTTGTTAAGTTCAGATGCTGATCTCAATGAGAGATTGTGGGCTGGTGTTACTGCATCTGCGACACATATTAAATGTAAGCTTGGTTGGGGAATTAAAATGAAATAAAAATATATTTGTTAAAATAAATGAAAGTAAAAAACTATGTATTTCAAGTTCCTAACGAGGAGTTGAAGGGTTTGAATATCGATTCTTTCCTAACGAAAGACCAACTGGAATGCAAAAACAAGAAATTAAAGAAGGGCAAAGGGATGACTATCACAATTTCAGTTCCACAACTTAAGAAAATGTCCAAGAAAATGAAAACTGGAAATGGTCTGACAGTTCACAAGGTTGGATTTTTACCCTTAATTTCCACAGCATTGGGAGCTCTAGGAACGTTAGCTGGTGGTGCATCATCTATCACTACATCAGTAATTAATGCTAAGAAGAAAAACCAAGAATTTGAAGAACAACGCAGACATAATTTAGCTATGGAGGAATACGGCAAGGGATTGAAGAATATTAAGTGGGGTAAGAATATTTAAAAAAAAGTAACTCCACTCAGTAAATATGATATTGATAAAATGGTTAAAAAATTAAACATTAAAAATTTTGGGGGTGTATTTATGATCGATGAGCTACTTAACACGCCACTCGATAATGAATGTGGGATTGTTAATCTAGATGTTTCGACAAACTCTGGTACACACTGGGCATGCTATTGGAAAAAAACAAACCACAAATATTATTTTGATTCATTTGGTGGAAATCCACCCTGGCAATTAATATCATATCTCGGAAGTAATATTTTTTGTAATGATAATAGAATTCAAAATTTCAGTGAAGTTACTTGTGGTCATTTGTGTGTAATTGTTCTAAATCACTTTTCACATAATTTTAAATTCCCAAAAATTATTTCACTATTAATAAACAATGGATATATGTGGAAATGCATTAATGATCTCTTGGATTGAAGATCATATTAAAGAACACACAGACAATGATACAGCTACTGAGAAGATCAATCCTAATGATTTTATTCCTACACACAGTTCAACGACTTTATAGCCACACTGACAAGAAATAAAAGATCATTACTTACTTACTTACTTGAAAGCAGATAATAATATGGATTTCGAACAAAAAAGGCTAATACATGTGGGAGATCCCATTGCGCTGATGGATGCAATCAATTTAGAGTACTATCAGAAAAACAGAATTAATATTATTCATTTAGTTGGAAAATACAGTTCAAAAGAAAAAGTGTTTTACTTTGGTAATGAAATAGAATATTTATTTATGAAAGATGGAACTATAGTTCAAACAATAATAAAACCAGAAAAATATAAAAGTTTTATCAACTTATACCATGAACGGAAAACAATTAACATGTATAAAACTTTTGAAGTATACCCCGATGATATATTTTAAAATACCAAAACCCCACAATGCACCCAAAGGTACGATTGTGTTCATTGAAAAAGCTATTGTATATGAATACATTTAAAAAGATCAGATTATGTTGGTTTTTGATGGAAACACTTCCATGAAAAACAAAACTTACTTATAATCTAAGAATTTAAAAAGCCTTTAATTTTATTATGGTACTTGCCATTATTTAACTTATGAGTCATATCTATTGTAACAAAACCATATTAATTATTCCAACATTTTGAACAAGTCTCCCTAAATTTCTCAAATGACATATCACCACCAACAAAATCACTATGAATATGTTTAAGATTTGTATCGTCTTGTCTGAATATGCAAAGAAAATTGGTATTGTCTCTTATAAGCTGCTTAGGTACTATGAGTATGTCTGGGCTAAATAGAAACAATCAATATCTTTGTGTCTACCGCGAGTAAAGTAATCCCTTACCATATTTTGATTTTCAAGTATGATATCATCGAAAACAACTACAGACTCTTTATGATATTAATTTATATCAACCATTTCTTCATTTGATGGAAATAAGTATGCTATCGGTTCATTAAATAATTTTGATGCTACATCTATATCTTTCTTTAAATTGATATATTTTGGTTGGTCCAGACTTTTTGAACACACATAGAGAGTACCAAAGTCCAACCATCCCTGAGCATATATAAAATTATCTATCATAAGTGTAGTTTTTCCACAGTTACTAAGACCCACTATCAAACATCTAATATTATTAGGCAATAATTCTCCATGATGTTTTGTCGATAAGGTCTTGTCTGGTATTCTTATTTTAATATCCCAGTCTACATGTTTCATGTTTTTCTTCCTCATTTATTAATATATTTTTAGAAATAATATAATAAATAAGTAAAGTATTCAATCTAACAGATAACAAATTAGTATTGAAGAAAAGACTACATTACCCTTTAGAGATAAAGGGGCACTCATTGGCTTTAGTTCAGTTCTATACTACTTATCTAACACTTAAAATTATCTCTGGGAAAAATAAACTATATTTTGTGGGCCAGAATAATATGGAATCAAAATTGATATTCCAGTTGGTCAATATAGCTTAAAAGATCTTGAAAAAACTATAAAAGTAATTTTTTCATTTAGTGTAGATTCAATGGATGGGAAAGAAAATGATATATCTTTCGAACTGGATAAAATAACAAACAGAGTGAAAGTAAAATGTATGCTTAAATTACAGTTTGGAAAACGGGGTTCAATAGGAAAACTTTTGGGTTATGTAGAAAATAAAACTCTGAAAGAAAATGTGAACCATTATGGCCATACAATTCCAAAATTTGCTCTATTTGAAACAATAAATATGCACTGTAGTATAGTATATGGTGTGATATTAAAACTTGATTAATATAATCGTAGAGAAACTAACATAATTACCACTTTTAAACCAAGAAAAACATTTGGATTTGGCGACACGATCTATTTCGAACCAGCTTATCCATTATTTTTTCCAGTGCAAACAAATCAAGTTAATGAAATAATAGTTGAAATCAAGGATGAAAAAGGTAAGTTAATTAACTTTAATTTGTCCGAAAGAACAGTGGTATTAGAGATGAGACCATATATATTTTTTGTGTTGGAAGTAGTAATATTCTATATATAATAACTTTAATAGTTTAAAAACTATTAAAGTTTCGTGTGATAAAGATGAATAACATTTCTATAGAAAGTGCAATGAAAGATTTAGAAAAAAATATTCAATGTTTCGGCTACTTTAATATGTCGAATTTGGAGATGTGTATCTAAATTTTTAATTAGACTATGTTGTAGCACATTGCCAAAGTCAGAGTGATAATTGTGTTTTAATGATTGGGTATAAAAATCAACTGATATCTAATTATACGACGACGATCATTTACTCTTTTAAAAACAGAATAGAATGCATTTGTTTAACACCACAATCCACCATTCCATCATAAGCAAAACTTATACCTCCACGATTAATATCATTTAAAATTTTTTCGCTGAAAATCTGAACATATCTGTCTGGTAAGGTTACTTAAAAATTTCCAGAAGTAATTAGCACTTTTTATCCATACCACATATAATTTATTTCAGCATGGTTTATGGGATAGGACTGTCCAATTGTAAGTTCGGAAAGTTTCTTAAATTGTTTGGATCCGTTTATTACATTTAGCAACTGATCCATCTTTATTGTATACAATATTTTATTTTTTACGTATTCACATTTTTTGAGCCATTTTTTTTGCAACTGCGCCCAAACACAACTTTTTATGCGTATTTTTGTAGATGCACTCAAACACAAAGTTTAAAGCAACTTTTTTTCTAAAGACTACGATCTAACCAAATGCAACTTTTTGATACCACTTTTTTTGCGGTTGCGCTCAAACGCAACTTTTTGAGTCTTTTTTTTGCAACTGCACCCAAATGCAACTTTTTGAGCTACTTTTTGCGGTTGCGCTCGAATCGGCATTTCTATACTACTTATACAGAATATTTCTAAAAGTAGTGCCCAAACTCCACATAGTCTCATTGGACCAATAGTAATACAAAAGTTCTATACACTTATATTAAAAAACGTATTTTTATATCAAGTGATTGTATTCAAAGTTGCGGGGTACACTGCCTGGAGAATAAGGTGGTGTGATTAAGCATGTTAGGTAAGTTGCATAGGAAGTAAGGGCGTGACACTAATCTATTACATACGCAGTGTTAAGCGCCTTCTTCATATGCAACTTTGTCGTACATGAATGTTAGCACCTGCAACGTTGAAGACAAATATTTGATATAAAAATGCGTTTCCGAATATAAATGTACAAGGCTACTGTGTTACCATTGATCCAAAGAAACTATGTCCGGAGATTGGGTGCTGAGTTTACGAACATTCTGTATAATACTAGCTGAATGAACTAGACACAATTACAACAAGCACATCACTAACACAACACGGTATTGTATACTGGAGTTAAACTGCATGTAATCCAATATGACTAGGGCCACTGATTTTTCGCGAATGAATCGGAGAGTGCAGTAACACAACACACACACACCTCGTCTGTTGTTATACCTTCATTGGCTGCTGGTGTCGTGTTCGCATCTGACCAGGCCACTCAGGATTCCGTAACTCCAACACTCTACCTTCGTGATTCGTGCGCAAACAGTTAACACGAACCAGGACATGCTTCAACCAATCACAAAAACAGGACGACCCCACAGCGCTTTGAACTGTATCTTGTCTGGAAATATTTTCGCGAAACATCACTGACCCTAAATATAATAAAGCACACTCGCGCGCAGCTATAAGTTCATACCTAAGCATCCCATTATAGTAATAAATAGAGTTCAACTCAATCAAATTTTCCTTAATGCTATTGCTGTGCGTCGTTGTTAAGCTAATCAGAAGTATGGAATACTGGTTGTCAAGTGGAAAACTACTTTCTGAAATGAGAAAGAGCATGTGCTGACATTAGTTTGTATTCTGATCACTCTGCAGTGTGTTGATAATTGCAATCCGTGGGAGACTTACATTTAAATCTTGGCTTGTATATTTTCGGCAGAAACGGATGAGATAGAGAGTTCTGATTGAACTAATGTTAGTTGCGACGGTCTAGGTACTATTTTTATTAAATCATGCTACCAACTAAAGCAAGGAAAATTTGTCATGTAACAATGTTGAGAAAAATAATCAAACGAGCGTTGCAAATGTAGTGCAGATTGCTGTAATGTGTTTGTTCTTATCGTTATACCTGTGCTTTTGAAATGCTTACGTCAACTGTGTCTAGGCCTTAAGGTTTTCTGTAGTTAAAACTAATCTAGGATATTGATGAATAAGTTGGTATTTCCACACCAAGGAGATCATATTCACCATACGTGTTTACTATTTACAACTTGCTTCTTTCACACACGCACGTAGTAGCTTTGATAATATCTCTGTTTACAGACCCTCCTCTTTGGTCTTCCTCTCCGTGGATGCTGTGTATCCTTCCATTACGAATAATACCACGAGTAGGTTACAAATATGAACATGTTCCCATAATGCCATTTCTTACTGCAATTATCGTAAAACCAAAATAATACACTTTCAGTTCACTGTCGACCGTTCAATTATTACTAGGATGTTGCAACTAACAACTTTCTTTGATAATTTTGTGACAGCATCACTGTAGATGAACCACTCGGTCTTTAAGTGAAATTAAAGGCTGTTATGGACAAAGTTCAATTTGGAACGTTGGTGTTTAACAAGTTCAATTAATAACGAACCAGCTATGGGAAGCATTAACCTATGTGGTAAGGAAATGACAGAAGTGAATGAACAAAACAAGAGTAGACCACACACTGGAAGAACACTGAGCATGCATGCTGGCATGCAACCTCGCATCACTGGAATGTCTTACTTTTTTTTATAATTAAGCACATGCTTAGGACTAGGGGTATTGATATCGGAAAAAAATCTATATATTATATATACATATATATATATATATGTTGTTTTAAAATGTATCGTCTTTCGAAACGATATACTGCAAGAAAAATATTGATACTCGGTACATCGGAATTCAATATTATATGTATTTAAGGACTTGACAAAAGTAATACTGCTTAAATGTTATATTTTACAATTCAGTTTTTGTTTTCAAAGTAGAGCTTATTAAAATAACATTTTTTTAAATATCTATTTCTGATACCTCGAAAAAAAGATATTAGTTTCGATAAAATACCTTTGAAATATATCTACGATTTATATCGATATAACTTTCATATATCGTCATTGCGATAAATCGATATATTTTAAACAGCCGTACATAGAAGGGAAAAATAACCCCTTCCAGACAGTAGTTTTCATGGATGTACTGGAAGCAACTAGCATGTGATTCCTAATCAACGATTAGTCCTCGTAATAAGACCATGGTGTCCAGTAGGTGACCTCCAAGTAGCGATTGTTGACAACAGGAGTCTCCGTGCAACAATCCTGCACTAGTACACACTTGTCAAACTGGACACCTTTATATTACTGTTTTCAAGAAAGTACTATTTTATTTGACAGTGCCGTATCTTGTACGTAAGAGTATATTGACTTGTTAGTTTCGTACTTTTGTCAATAACAATTTTTATCAGTTCTATTTTATGTAATAAATTTCGCAAGATTTCTTGGATGTTGGCCTCAGTATTTATTGTATATTCACACTTTTTGAATAAAGACATTGGCAAATCTCCCCATTTATTTCTCATTTGCTTGTTTCCTAAATATGCCACGTATCACAAGTGTTTTATACTTCTGTTAACATAAAAGTATCTTATTTTCAGTTAAACTGAACTTGCAATTGATTTATAAATTATAACATTTAATTTATTATAAATAAGAGTAAAACAGGGGAAGTAAGTGTGCTGGTAATACCAAATGTTACCAACTTTCCAAATAAATATTGCCACGTAAGAAATAATCATAGTGTGTATATTCCACTGCACTCGGAACTGAACGTCTAAGGATGAAATAAAACATATTTATTGACTATTACTCCAAAATATACGTCTTTTAAAATTGCTCACTATACCGTGAATATTCTAGTAAGAAATAGTTCTTATACAGAATATTGTTTAACTGGGTGCCCACGAATACGGCGCGTTGTCTCTTTGGCGTACTTTCCCAGACTCTCTTAGCTCAGTCTGCATTAGCAGTAGGAATATCCTGAAAGCAGAACTTCAGGAGGGCTTCAGAAAAGTTCGAAGTCACCGTGGATGAGTTATAATGAAAGTGAGATCTATCCCAAGTCCGGCCAGCCCCCCCCCACCCCGGGCCATCGTGCGAGCAATGCCAAGTTGTACCAACATCTTCGCCGATCCGAGCTCGAATGATCCTAGTTCCGAACCAGAATCCAGTTTTATCTTGGTTCCAATTTAAAAGTGTTGCACCATTTCATTATTCCGGATCTCCGATTCGTCGATCTTAGTTCCAAAGTGAGAGATCGAGATTAAGTATGAGACAAATTATTACTATTGGCTCGTAATATATGACGTCATGGTTGTAGGCGCATTTCCCACTATAGATAGAACTCGAGGTGCGATATTTTATCTGTTTTAAGCGAATTATTGTTGTACGAATTTTCCTGAATAATATTCAAGTGTGTATAATGTTGTTTTAATTTGCCAAGAAAACAATCGAAAGTAGTTCTATCTGTTGGCGTATTTTCAAACTACGTTTGTCGACGATGGCTGCTGATCTCGGATCGAGTTCCAAACCACAATGGTGCTACCGGGCATAAGTGAAGTGATTAACAGCAACACTGGTGGCGAGGCAAGTGCCAGGGTTCAGAAGTATGTCGGTGAAAAGAGTGGGAGTTCGTGTTCTAGACACCTCGACATACACCGAGCAGAACACGTGAACCCAGGTACCCACAGTTAGTTGACTCGAATGCCCTCTCACTTGCAGGCTATAGGCTGTTCACGGTCAAGTGAGCACTATTTAAGGCCCTGCTAAATTTTTCCTCTTAGTCAATTCCTGTCTTTCCGCCACTTTTTAATATAAACATTGCCATGTGACTAATAAACGGAGTGTATTCATTTCACCTCTCTCAAAAATTAACGCCCTAGGATGCAATAGATTACATTTATTAAGGGTTAATGCCTGTTGGGAGGGCCTTAAAAAGTGCTCACGTTATCATGAACAGTCTAAACACAAGTTTCCCTCGTGTTCGAGGAAGAACTGAGCGTGACGGAAAGTCAGGGGACCGCGGTGGTGTAGCGGTTAGACTACCCACCTCCCACCTAGGTGCACCGTGCTCGTCTCCCGGCGGAGTCGCTCGCCGGAATCATGCTGGACGATGACGTAGCTCGGCGGGTTTTCTCGGGGATCTCCCGTTTCTCCCGCCCTTGCGTTCCGACGCTGCTGCATGCTCACCTCGCTTCCCCCTCTTCGGCCCTCAAGACCTCGATGTTGAAAACCTCTTAAATCTCTCCATTCCACTTCTCTCCACGAGGAGTCAGAACAACTGGCTGACAGAGCTCTCATAGTATACGTCGTAGGGACGATAAACTATCATCGCCAACTCTACATGGCTCATATTAGTGAGCGATAGTCACAAATTATTATATTTTTAAAAAATTTTGTGTTTGAACTTTGCCGTCAATTACAGCAGGAGCAGTGAGCACGAAAATACTGATATGATAGTTGAACGTGTAGTTTCTACTTTTGATACCAAGACTGAGTTGTTGGAAGGGATTATGCATGCCTAGCTGCCTTACGAGGACTCGAACCACTGACCTGAACAATATCACTTACTCGGGAATGAAAGAAAGAGCCAGAAAACAAGGCTCAAGCCATACAAGACAGTTTTTTTTTTTAAATTTCTGCTGGACATGTTCTGGGATATTTTTCTGCCGTTCCAACAAGTTCCGACAAAAACCAAGAAAAGCCCACCATTTCAGGAAAAATTATTTAATATGTGAGACATCCCAGTATACATACATACACTGCACGACTTATTTCATGCTGTATGAAATGCAGGCTGGGATATTTCAGGAATATTTTGGATATGCACAGCTGTAATTGTTTCAGGTGGGGGGGGGGGGGAGAGAAATCAATGTTTATAGTGCTAAAAAGCCAATTTTTGTCCTGTTGTTTTAAAAAAATAGTGTTTACCTATGTAAACCTATTTAAGGCCCTGGTGTAACAAATAATTTATGAGACCATAGTAATTTGTGCTTTTAAAAGGACGATATGCACCTATTCAATATGTACAGCACATTGAAGTTTAAGGAATCGTGAATTCGAATTGATTCGTACGATATGGAGTAATACTGAAGGCCTTCTAGAAAATAACATGAAAGTTTCTAGGCTAGAAAAAATAATTTGACGGCCTTATCTATTTGTTAACACTTGCCCAGGGTTATTTATTGTTTAAACACTTTTCAGTTATTTAAAAATTAACTACACAAAAACGTCTGTATACCTCGCCTGGTAGTCGACCACTAGGATTTATGAGTATGTGACTCACTTTTAGATTCAGAATATTGTTACAAGTATCATTAAAAAAAACTGAAAGCAATTTTTAACACATAAAACACAAGTTTCGCGATAAGCAGTGCATTGAATGATGTTGTCATAAATAGTGAAAGGAAAAACTCATATCAGACTAGGTCATTGAAGAAATTCTTCTACTGTGCGAGCAAGTGGTTAGATGTTTAGCTCACCAGGAGTGTGTGCATTTCATTTGACAAAAATTCTTTAATATTTCATTTCGCGATGATTTATACAATCTGAAAAAGTTTCGAACATTTTTGTGATATGGGAAACCAGATTTTCCATCTAAAGATCTAAGTTTCCATATAAATTCAATCAAATACACTAGACAACAGCACATTCTGTAGCTATTATGAGAAACATATACCATTGGACACATACATGAACTCCTTTACTGAATACGGCTGTTCGATATCATAAAAATTTAATATCGATATTTCTCCAAACAGTTACTGGGTGTTTTCGGTATACAGAAATGATCGATAATACCGAAATTATAGATAATACCGAAATAACCGATGATACCGAAATAATCGATAATACCGAACATTTCGACAATACCAAAAACTTCGATAGTATGGAAACATCGATATATCGATATTATTTAAAGTTTTATATATAGTTTGATACGTTATTTTTCGTATCGATAACTATCGATAATTTCGAACAGCCCTACTACTGAAGACGCTGCAAATAAACAGTAGCTACCTGTTCACAGCTGACTAACACATAACTAATACACTACATAAATAGGAGAGTAACTTTCCGCTATTAAAATTAAAACATTATACTCACATGAGCAATGAAATCAAGATAGAAAGTAACATTATTTGCACACACCGATTTTTCAAAACGACCACACACGTGTAATATATATACAGTTTCACACGCGGCTGATTAATTTACGAGCTTTCTCTACTCTGCAAACTGTATCATAACATCCAGACTGAATCACTCATAGTGTAATAATGAACTATTTATAATTACGTATATTTGTACTATCAAACAAAAATAAATTTCGAAACAGTTTTGTAGATAGAGACACTTCGGCTGCATAGGCACCAATAAAAAAGCAAACGATTTTCTGTCGAATTAGGTCGGATACATTTGAGTTGTGAACTAAATATTATTTTATAACGATTGCAAGGAACACGAAGAAACAGGAAAATTTCCTACGAATATTGCATAAATCTGTGCAGTTATTACGAACTAAAAAGTTCGTTAATCACATAAATAAAGTCATGTAGTAATATTAAGCAATAATCTCACACACCGAATGACATTACTTCTATCTAGATAAGTCTATTCGAAATTAATCTCGTAGGCAATCATGCAAACAACTGTACATAATTAATGTTATAAGATAACTTGAACGTTTAGGAAGAAACTTTGCCTTTTTAGTGACTTACAGTTTAGCAGTTTATTTTGAGAATGCTGCCTGATTAATTTGCCAAGTGGCGTGTACTGCTTCGGTAAATAGGATTTATTTGAAAAAAATATTAAGTAATATTGGCAATATCTACAAACCAATGGCAAATAAGAATCTTATTACGTCCGTGTTACTTTAATTTCATCCTTTCGTTTTGAATGTGTATTTTTTTCGGAAGTAAAAGTGTGTAAATCGGACAATTTTACAATAACATTTAGGTATGGCTATTTCAGTGAGGAATCTTTAAAGTGTCATAAGCTAAACACATTACTAGAGACGTACAAAATTCGCGTTATTATTAGAAGACAGAATAGACTTCAAACATGTGTGCATTGGTGTTGGACTGGTCGTCGGACTGCAGTTTGTCCGGACACGACCTGGACAACTTTGCACCAATACCACAGGGAAAATGGGATCTCACTAACGAATAAGGCAATAAACAAACAACAACTGGACCATGTATCGGACGGTGAATTCTAGCGCGCTGCCAGAAAATAACGCGAAATTTACAGGTTCCTACACATTACACTTTTATCGTCATCATTAGGACAACAATTTATAACGTCGCTCCCGGAAATCGCATAGAAGTGCGCTGTCAAATAAATCAGACCAGTTCACAGCAAGGCACCTAAAGAGTCAACATATCGTATAATGTGCACGCTTTTATCCCCCTTAACGCTCCTGCACTTATTTTGACCTTAAAAATAAAAAATGCCTTGAGAGACAAAGTTATTACGCAAAATGTACATCTAAAATTTTTTTCTCCCCACAATTTGGTTATACAAAGATAGCGCTGGCACACACAAATTTTAAGTTTTGCAGTTAATTCCATTCACGGCACGAAACTTCACTAGGACCATCCATTACAACACTAAGGCAGTTTACTCGCCTCTCCCCTTCAAGTATTTAACACGCCCCTTCCCCCCGCTGTGAGCAAAATTAATCCCAGGGTACACAATCTGGTTTATTTTTACCACCTTACCCTAGTGTGTCCAGAATGATGCATATGGGTCCGCTTATTAATTGTAGCTGTGGTACAACTGGAAGGAGGGGAGGGTTGTGCGGTTGGCAGAACTCCGGCGCCAAGTTGGCCAACTTGAGGCCGCACGACCGCTGCTACCAACGCGCCGGGCAAACTCGCTAAATTAATGGATGAGCGGAGTTGTGTAGTGGCAGCCATGCGTCAGAGAAAACACTCGCCTCTGGCTTCACCTCGTGTGGGTTGTCTATTGCCAAGATCTACACACCTTTCCCAATCACACGTTTGAAACATCACCCCATGTACAGCGTGTATGGTTCACAAGCGTTTTATAATTCTGTTATACATAACACTATCTTTGTATCTATAGATTGTAATATTTCACTTATCACTACATAGTGTCTGACTGTCTGTATGACTGCACTAATCTTGAGAACCACTGGACGGATTTGGATACAGTTTCTACAGTTAAGATCTTCAATTATCGAGGAAGGTTTGTGTGTATGAAACATTTCCGTAGCCCTTATAGGAGCTGAGCATTAACGGTATTAGTGCTGCGTTGTAAGCATGCTCTACCAAAAACGCAGGGCCGATTTTTATAATTTTTTCATTGTTAGCAAGCTACATTCTTCCATTTAGCTATAAACACATATCAAGTGGGGCCAGAGAGGCTCCGTGGGTAGAGCAATTTCAAGTGGAGCCTCAGTGACCCAGTGGCTAGAGCCATCCCAAGTGAGTGGCTAGAACGATTCCAATCTTCAAAATAAATCAGTGATCAACAAAGCGGGCGAGGGTATAGCTAGTAATTAATACGAATTAAAGTATAGATAAACTAGGTGTATTGATAATGCCTATTATTGTACATTCACAGTTATATCCAACTTGTCTGAAGAAAGGGGGAGGTTCTACTTCCAGGGGTATTCATCCACCTCATGCAAACAAAGCAAAGTGGAATCTAGAAAATTACACCAAAGAGACAACGTACTACTTTCATGCTCATTCTGTGTAGTAATATTTTGCATAAGATCTATTTATTACCAGGTATTACCAACACACATATTTTCTACCTGTTTTCATTCACTACTTATAAATTAAAGTATTATAATTTATAGGTAAAATATAAGTAAAATTAAAACACGATCAAAAATAACGTACGTTTATGTCACCACAAGTATAAAACGCTTGTGATACATGGCATATTTAGGAAACAACAGAACACGTCATACGTGGGGTGATTTTTCAAAGGTGCAATTCAAAAAGTGTGGAGACACAGCGAATAGGCTGTAAGAAATAGTTATCATGCAAAATATTATTAAAAACGAGTGCGCACAAAATGGTGAGTTGTCTCTGTGATCTGAATTTCTAGACTTAGTTAAGCTACGCTTGAATTAGACGGAGGAATATTCTGAAACACGATAGCCGTGTATCGAATGGGCAACCATTTATTCATATCTCTCGAGTTTTAAAATCTTATGTACGCGCCTCTTTAAATGAGTTCTTTACTTTGATATACGAAGGTCATTAAATAAAATTTCTGTTCTTTAAAATATATCGTTCGGCCAAATAAAGCAGCTGAACTACACGCCTCAGCCAAGTTTTGCACTACCAGGATTTCTGAGCTACTAAGTTGAACCCGGCCCAAGAGAGTGTACATACACTGAGAGAATATCGAACAAAGTATTTCTTTGTAAAGGGCCAAATATATATATATATATATATATATATATATATATATATATATATATATATTTAGATGCACTGTCAAAATATATCGTTGAGCAAACAAAATTTGAGAAGCAACAAAATTACTTTTGTTCACCTAACAAAACATATATTTGAATAAACAAAATCTCGGTGTTGGGCCAAAAACAAATTATACTGTCAACTAGATATTTAGTTGAATCAACTGTATATATTTGTTTGGCCACTCATTTGACTGCCTTCGGTCGCAAATCCAGCTCGAGAGTTTGTTTGTATTTTTGTGACAATTAGGATAGTAACCGATCGTATAAACACATTAATAAATGAATGCAACAAGAAACTGACAAGTAAAGCTTTAAGACTTGAAATATTTGTGTGCACACGTTGCCCAATATTTGCAGTATATATATTCAAAAGCTTTCCTGCGTCATCAGTTGTCACATTAGCTGAGATTACTAAGGCGTAACGCTCGGACGCAGGTGATCTAGGTTCGAAACTCGATCGAACCTGTAATCTTATATATCTGCCTAAACTGTTTATTGTACGTGTAGCCAAAAAAAATTTTTAATTGCACCAACTAAATCTTAAAATTTGGGACAACCAAATGAGAACAACCAAACCATTTGGTTTCTGCAACAAAATATTTCATTGCCCCTTAACAAACAAACAATTTGGTTGCACCAAACAAATCATGTTTGATTCAACAAAATCTTTTTCTCAGTGTATGGGATGGAAATACATGCTGTCTGTACAACATCCGTTGTGTGCAATCAATTAGCGGCGGTGGAAACATTTTTTATAGGCCGTTCACGGTAAAGTGAGCACTTTTGACGCCCTGGTTTTTTTCCCCCTTTCAGCTATTTTCAATCCTTTAACCACATCTCTAAATACATATTGCCATGCAAGTAATAAGCGCAGTGTGTATATTCTACCGCACTCGGAAGTTAACGTCTAAAACTGAAATCAAATATATTTATTGACTACTATTCCAAACGAGGGGGCTTTCAAAAGTGCTAACTTTATCGTGAACCACCTATAGATGTGTGGAATGTTACGGAACACAATAAACTTACGGCTCCCGCTTGAAATGCGCTGCCGAGTGTTTGAAATACACGTTTTTTCTACTAAACCGTTAAACGTGCGTCCAACGTGCTGATATGCGAAAATAACACACACATCGGGCGAGGACTGTTAAGTGTTTTCAAACCGTCACGCACGTTAGAAACACCATTTCAGGACACTCCAAAATTTCTAAAAACGGCTTTTTGTAAGTACTCGTCTCAAAATATACGCGTCAGATACGGATGAAACTACCCAAGAACCCTGCATTGAAGATTCCCATAGATTTACCATTAATAAAAATATGAGATGTGGCTGTGTTGTAGACACGGCCGTTTGTTTTGCGTGAATACGTCTACGTTGAGGCGCTCGGACGCCTTGATGATTTTGTTTTACGTTCCCGGCACCGCTTCACTCGATCATATGGGGTTTTATGGGTATCACTGGATTGCTTCTGAGATGCTGTTTCCAAACGTATACGATTTCTGTATTTCGACTCGGCTTCTTGACGAGTATAGGCCGACATTGTGTTAAGGGTTTTTTTAATGGTTTACATTAAACTCACATAATTACACCATAACCACGTCACACGAATGTTTGATTGAAACTTAAACGAGCGTCGTAGCTTCTCCTAGTCAAAAGTTATACAACACGGAAGTTAGAAACGCGGCGAAAAGAACTCAAAATTGCGCCACCTCACCCTCCCCCTCCCCCCTCGTCTATATTCACAGTCCTCACTAAACGTAACGTATTCCTTTATCCTTTAGCAATCGAGTGGTGTAATTGAATTTTGAAGGTAGGCGATATATTCGGAGCTGCAATGCCGAACTGTATCCCCCGATTTTTGGTATCATCGGATTTTCTGGATTGCCTCCCACTATGGTTGCAAATTGACAGACTTAGTCGTGTCAAAATATTGGGGTCAGCGCTGGAAGTCCCATAGGTACACGCGGGGCGATGAGAACACTACACGTCAGTTGAGAGCCATGCGGTTAGTGGCGATGGAGTACTTGATACGTGTGGCAGTGTCGTCCTTATCACTTCCGCGCGTCTCGACCTCGCTAGGCGCTAGCTAGGCGGGGACCTTAAGGCCACCAACCACAAGCGTGGCTAATGCCATATGTGCAAGGGAATGATACAACGCCTTCCAACACAGCCGGCGATCAACATACGTTCGTTGCTACAGCTGGCGAGTACTGATTGGGCGAAAGAAATGTACACGTGACGTAAGCTAAGTGAAACAGCCAATTAAGTGTTCATCAACGTTCATACATGATTCTCATCAAGCCTGTTGGAAAATTACAATTTCAGTACACAATCTGGCCAACTGAAGTTTGTGTGTGGATCTCGCATCAGAAATGGCAGGTAGACATTTTGGTGTTATACATTTATTTTTACGCCCTTTACTTTATGATATACCTATTTCAGCGCAAAATTTCACTTCGTGAACTTTTTCTCCCGTAGTTTAATCTGGGGAAAAACGCCTATACGTCTCAATCCATCATATGTTGGGATGAAACTTTATGTGTGTGCGAAAAAAAATTACTGGAAGAGAGATGTGTCAATTTTTTCTCCTATATCTACCTCCCAAAAAAATAAAATATTTGAAGGAGTTACAAACACACACACGCACACACACACACACTCTCCCTCTCTTTATTCATATTAGTTATGAATGAAATATTATAATATATAGATAAAATATAATTAAAAGTAAAATTTAACCAAAAACAAGGTATTTCTATGTTAGTTCAAGTATAAAACGCTTATGATATATAACATATTTAGTAAACAACTTAATACTAGATACATGGTGTGATTTTTCAAAGGTTTGATTTAAAAATTGCGATGGCCATGAATCGTGTAGTAAAACAAACCTACTTTCATTGAAATACCTACACGTTCATAAAACACACGTTTTCCGTCGTGAACGCAGCTTCAAGAAGGATTCAAATGGTCGCAGAGCCCGCTAACCAGGCAGAATTATCAGCACCAACAACCAATCAGAGAGCTTCTCCCTTGTTGTCCACACATCTCCAACATTGATTCGCCCTTCGCCAATGCGACTGTCACTGTCACGTGGTCATTAGTGATAAGTGTGTTTGTTTAAATTTTCATTTTCACCATACTCGTCTTTCTATATAAATGAATATTCTCCTTTCGCATACCTAAAATCTAAGTCAGAGGAAGTGTACAAAAATCTGACAACACTTGCCTACATAAACTGAGAACTAACCTCAAAATTGTATATAGTATTTTTGTTAGCGCTCTTGGAAAAAAAAAAAAAAAAAAAAAAACCTGCTCATCGCTGAAATATGAATAGTGGCTATTGCGCAACTTGGACGAGCACTCTACCCTGATTTTCCCTCTACGATCGTCACTAGAAAAGTTGGGCCGACCCTGACTTTCTCGTGTAGTCAACGTTGATATAGCTCACAGCTCAGAGCGGGGCGAAAAAACCACCAAAATGGCTACCATCGACGATGACATAGAGGTTAAGGATTATGAGCTATGTGAGAGAAAGACAATATTTGTGTAATGCATAGGAAAAATTTCACAAATGAAAATTATCTTCAATAGATATCAGTATCATTTCTTTGCAAATGAACTATACAAGACTGAAATTTAAGTAGATGGATTTTGCCGATTCTGGGAGAGGGTCAAGGGTTCGACTCCGGTTCTGACCCATCGCCATATTCTTCCCGAACGCCATCTTATTTACGTCCGCATATTGTATACTGTCGCCATTATGGCTTCCGGTGGCTGTCTTGTATCAGGTGACCATCTTGTTAACAAATTAACGACCTTCGCTTGACCCCACCATTTTGGATGTGGTCACAGCCCCGATGTATTTTACAGGTATTGCAGTCATTATTTATAATTCCTTATCGTCTCTGCTCCAATCCGCCATCTTGACCTCACGCTCTGTCATTCCATGTCAGCCGCCTTGACATCATGCTGTGCCATTTCTTTTCACCTTAGTCGCCATCGCCACCCCACCGTCTTGAATCTCGTCCACTGCGGGCAGCCATCTTTGTTGAACTTGAAATTTTCCCACTCGTGTCTGGCCTTGTATAGGGCTTTTATGATACTATTGGTCCAAAGAAACTATGCATTTGGTTTGGGCGCTGAGTTTCCGAACACACTGTAAATGGAAGAATGGTGCAAAATGAGAAGAAAAGAAGATCCTAAACAGGTCTTTCAAAAGGGCTCAAACAACCACGTACAGCTTATAACTGCCACGTCGTTCTGTTACTACTGTGCTCTTCAAGGATAACGGAACAGTCTGCAGTAAACAGTACATACTTTTCCCTTCAGTAAGCTGATGATTTCGGAAATATTCACAGTAATATTTATTTCCACTGAAGAAAATGTACTAAACCAGGAAGGTTAGAATAAAATTTGATTACTCTGCTGATTTAAAACATTGTTTATATGTGAAGTACCGTATTAGTACTCGCGGGATTAAAGAAAACAAGTTTTCATAACAACGTTTTGTTTTTGTCTTGGGCTACTTTTCATGTAATATTTCCGTAGAAACTAGTCAATACTACTTCTTATTTTCTGTAAACATCTTTGTAGAGCACGTGACTTGAAGCGTCAGCCACTATCTCGTTTTACCGTACCGGCACTGCTATGCCTCTGCGAGCTCCAGTAATATTCAGCGTTCTTAGTAGTCGTAGTAGCCTCGCACGAGGAGTCATCTGAAAACCGCAGTATCAGTGAACACCAGTTCTCGCAAGCAATAACTGAGCAATAGCCGATGTTGCTGAAATTAGTGGCCAGTGAAACCAGGGAGTATCACGGGTCTTTCATGTCCCAAGCCGAACAGTGGCGTAACTAGGTAGTGACTTTGGCAGGCGCTACGCTACCGGGGCGGGAGCGGGTAGCCTTGGAACAACCCCCTGGCAGGGGAAGGGGGGTTCGGGGGTTCATTCCCTTCTCGGAAAATGTTTAATGGTTTTTGCCGACGGTAGTTACCAGTGAGTGCCGCTGAATATGTCCACTGATTCTGATCTCTGGGGATGATTGGTACCTCTGATCATTCCCCATAGTTACCACTGCAACCAAAGAAAAGTCTAGCTAACTTACCCCCCCCCCCCTTACCACTGCCCTATCTGGGTAATATGGGGGTATAGGGGATTCTCTTTGTTTTTCTTTGCTCTCCTCGTGATTTCATGTAACCTTCGGCTGGCTCTCGAGTGCACACAACTTTATTTTGCCTGCTTAACAGACAATGTCTTATATTTTATTTTACATTGCATTTCTATCACTTCCTTGGAAGACCGTCGTACATTTGCATCTTTATTTAATTGTTAATTTTATTTTTTGCTCTCTTATCTACCTGGGGCCACGATGGGTGAGCGGTTAGCACGCTCGCCTCCCGCCAAGACGAACCGGGCTCAATCCCCGGCCGGGTCACAAGATTTTCGCAAGTGTGAATCGTGCCGGACGATGCCGTTTGTCGGCCGGTTTTCTCGGGGATCTCCCGTTTCCCCCGTCCCTTCATCACGGTGCCGCTCCATTTTCACTTCAATCACCCTCGTCGGCTCTCAAGACCTCGCTGTTAAGAGCCGCCCATATCTCTTCACTCTCTCTTATCTTACTGCATGTAATTATAGTAGTGGGTAGTGCGGTTGATCATAACTCTCAGTTATACAAAATTCCCATATCTACTGTTCGATAAAATGAAAACTTATTTCTGACATACACCATTGCAGAGCTAATGTCGCTGAAAAAAACACAGATGATATCATAAATTATACACGAGGGTAAGCAAAGCACAGCTGGAGTTAACAAACATTTAAATCACAAAAATAATTCCACGAATAATTTAATTTATAATTCTACTAAACTAAACGAAACACGACAGGATGAGTAACAAAATGCACAAATTCTAGCACAAGGCCATACACATCCAACACAGGCGCGAACACTGAGGCGAAGACAAATAGTCAGCTCGAACAAGACGACACTACGACACTACGACACTACGAAGGCGATACACACAGATTACTTGGCGAACCAGTAGCGCAGTGTCGGGAACTGCTACCTGTTCCCGTCTTCAGGCAAACGGAATAAAGACTGGAAAATTCATCCATGTGATCCAAAGCAATATTTAATAACTTACTCATATTGGAAGTATCTCTCAAAGAATATACATGCTATTCTAATTCTCTAGCTTGCCCTGAACGAGATGGCAGTGATGAGGAACGTGATTTTGGCGAGTGGCGTTCACATTGGTTGTCTGGCATATCGCATGAACTCGCATATACGTGATGTAGCTAATACTAGATATTACGATTACAGAACTGTACATGATCTCTGGCCAGTATTGTGCGAATCCCCCACATGCTGCGATCAGAGCCCCTAAACGTCGTGGCATGGAATCAAAGAGGATCTGGATATGTTCTTGGGGAATCTCCCCCCACGCGGTCTGTATGCGAGTCCACAAAGCATCAACAGTGGTTGCTGGAGGTCCGTGACTAAACAAGTCGCCGACCAACTATATCACAGACATGTTCGATGAGCAACATGTCAGGCGAACGTGCAGGAAAGTTAAGCAGTGGTACACTTCGTTTATTAAGGAAGGCTTGTACATTCCTCACCACATGTGGCCGGGCATTGTCCTGCTGACATATGGCATGTGGAGTCGCCTGAAGGGGAGGTAATACCTTGGGCTCTGAAACCTCCCTGATGTAGCGGTTACTCTTCAGATTTCCCTCAGTATGTAGGCGTCGAGATCGCATGTTGTATCCAATGGCACTCCAAACCACCACAATTGGCGTTTATTCGCTATACTGCTCAACGATGCTGGCTGCTACATTGTTATTTATTTTAAAGCTTTTCCCAAATAATGTTTGTAGTTAAATAGTTATTGTAAATTCATAATTATTCAATAATCCCCCCATCTTATATGGTTGTTCTCTACATAATTGAGTTATTATAGTATATTTGCGGTTTCTTCGCACTCTATGAATCAAACCTTTGAAAAACCATACCATGCATGACATATTTGGTTATTTCATAAATACGTCACTTATCACGAGCGTTTTTCACTTGTCTTATAAAAAAACCTAATTTCTCTACTAACTTAAATATTGAATTATATTTTATCTCTAAATTATAGTACTACGTATATTATTAATATAGCTAAAACAGAGAGAAAATAGATGTGCTGGAAATTCCTAGTAAGAAATAGTTTTAATGCAAAATATTATCACATTGAATGCGCACGAATACTGTACGTTGTCCCTTTGGAGTAGTATTATATTGGAGTAGTATTATATTGGAGTAGTATTATATAGTCAGATAAGCTTTGCTTCTACGATGCGGAGGAATACATTGAAAGAAGAATTTTTGCAGGACTTCAGAAAAGTTGAAATTAACTGTGAAAGGACAATATATACTAGGCCCCTATGGCCCCTTTTAAGTATGAAAGAATCATAAATAAGTTCATAACAAATGGTACCTCAATAGGGCGTGTCACTCATTATACAGAAATTATTCGTTTTAGAGTAATAACAGAAGAGTCAAGGTAGTTACTGAAAAGGTTTCGTTACAGAAGGATCATATTTAGTAGCTATGGCAAATTTTTATACATGGATTCTAATAGGTATTCTCTGGTCGCCGTTAAAAGATGAATATGCAATAATATATAAAATTCTGTGATAAATAAATTGTTGCATAAATATGCGTTAGTACTTCTTATATTATTTCCGTAAATATGGGCAAGGCAATTAGTTAAGCTCCCATTGTCGCATTTTTTCAATAAATTCTCCTAAATTTTAATCAAGAAGGAATAAATAAAATACTTAATATAGTCAGTGACGCGGGCTGTTAACCCAACCAACCCCTAACTAGTATATTTCACGATGCACGCCCCGGGGCCGCGGAGGCTGAGCGGTTAGCCTACTCGCCTCCCACCAAGGCGAACCGGCTTCAATCCTCGGCCGGGTCACTCCCGTATTTTCGCATGTGGGAATCGTGTCAGACGATGCCACTGGTCGGCGGGTTTCCTCGGGGATCTCCCGTTTCCACCGCCCTTTCATTCCAGCGTCGCCCCATACTCATCTCAATCACCCTCATCGGCTCTCAACACCTCGCTGTTATGAGCCACCCAGATCTCTTCACTTAGCCACGATGCACTGTAACCCTAGACAAGTGTAAAGTATAGGCTGTTCACGATAAAATGAGCACTTTTGAAAGTCCTGCTTACCATTTACTTGTATGTACGTTGTGTATTCTTCCGCCGTATGTAAAATTAACATTGGCATGGGCTTTATTACTTTATTCGTACGTCGGTCAAGTTAACCTGTGACATTATTAGGAAAGTAAATTTTTTTCTAACCTGCTCATTTCTACACTTAGATGAATTAAATAAAACAGAAAGCGAGAGAAATAACTTAACGGGCCTGCCTGCCAACTCAGCAGTCGCGTACTTCAAATGTGGAATCAATGTTAAACGAAATTCCTTCTCATTGCGCCAATTTTAAAGATAACTATTTCAAACAAAACGTATTCTACGTGAAATTTCTTGTGGAATGGAGCCACGTTAAAATATTTTGTCAACTTTTCTTGTTTAATATGTTTTTATAAAATATAAATATTGAAATTTACATATAACAAAGAAAATATGGTTAAACAATTTTTTTTCAAAAAGAATTATATGTAGCAATATTGTCAGAGAAATCAAGTCAGCGTTTTTTTTTTGTCTTTAAAATTGACACAATGAGAAGGAATTTTGTTTATCATTGATTCCCCATTTGAAGTTTGAAACTGAGAGCTTGGTAGACGCCCGTTAAGTTATCACAAATGGTGACGTAACACTTTTTATTCGACGTTAAAATATGGAACTACTTTCCATTCATCGTTACCAACTTTACTGGGTGAATGTCACTCGGTGTGCCCGTTAAAATATATGCAGGTAGGGGCAGTGGATTATTTGTAAGGTTGATTTCAAAAGTGCTAATTTTATTGTGAACAGCCCTTATGATTAGAGACCTGAAGAATTCGCGGATTCATATTGAGACAAGCTAAGATTCAAAACACTTTAGCCATTGGACCACATGACGTCTGATGCCTCCTGGAGAACGTTGGCCCAATCGTTGCCTTCCACTGTGACAGCAGCCAACCAATATACAGTTGGCAACGCCATACTTGTACATACGACTGTACAGTCTAGCCTGCAGGCCATTGTACTCGCGAATGTTTCAGGTCTCTGCTAATGAGGAAGTGGCAGACAAGTGCAGTATAGTGCGGGATATTGTTCGAGGCGACTCACCAGTCTGCATGGAGACGCGCGCCTTGAAGCCGCTGTAGTGGTGGGAGTAGTCGGACACGAAGTGGAGTCTGAGGCGGCGCCCGCCGCTCACATAGCGCAGCAACTTCAACTTGGAGCTCCAGTCGCCGCAGTATCGCGCCGCCTCCGCGCCGCCCCCGCTCGTGTTGCCGCCCCCGGCCTCCACCAGCTCCAGGTAGTCGTAGCTGCACCTGCCCCGCCCCCAACACACACACACACACACATCTACACCGTGCAGCAAACTGCATGAGCTAGTGTTGTGCCGGAATCACATAGCCCCGACGAGCACAGCTCGACACGACAAAAACCGCAACCACGACCATTTTCAATGTGCCTGCTCGAATTTACAGCTCGACAGTTTACTGACGCGACACATAAGAGTAGCATTTTTCGGATCCATTTAGAAGGCGCTGATTAACTACGCTAGTATCAAAGGCGGTGGGCAGACGGGAAATTTGGAATACGTGATGGTGACAAATTTGTATAGCTAATGCGTACAAAAGTAACATTATTATTTATAAGAGTTAAATACAATAATTTTCATAATTCGTGTTCTTTAAGCTACGTATTTCCACTGTAGGGAAAGCTTATCATACAATTTATTTTTGCAAGGTTGTACACTCTGTGCGGCGTGCCCGCACGACACGGCGAAGAATAGACATAATTTCTAATCCAAAACTGCTGGTCATACGACAGAATTGTCGGGCTCACGTCAGATCTATCTTGTATTTAATTGGTTGTTTAGTGGCAAGGATCGTGCCGTGCTTGCAGTTTCTTGCTGGTCGGGGTTATGTGGTTCCAGCATTACGGGTGTTGGACTCAAAAAAATTAATAATTTTTATTTGTACCAAACTTTGATGAACTTGTATGCATTGTATGAGATGACATCTTCCTCGAATACAAAAAAAAATGTATACTTTACATTTTTTAAACAATTTGATGTCAATACAGAATTGTTCTCTTTTACTGCAGCCTTACAGGCTTTTCAAGGTAAAGTGAGCACTTTTTAAGGCCCTTCTGAATTTTTCCTTTCAACCAATTTCCACCTTCCTGCTGTTTTTTTTTTTACTATAAACATTGAAACGCGACCAATAAACACAGTGAATACATTTTACCACTGCCAAAATGTAATGCTTGAGGCTGTAATAAGATATATCTATTAGTGGTTAATGCCTATTGGGAGGGCCTTAAAAACTGCTAACTTTACCGTGAACAGCCTATAACCACAAATACTAACCAGCTTGTACAAATCAAACTTACATTGAAAAATAATATTGTGAGTTACTGCTCTACATATATGTAATCACCAAATAACCATTCATAAAAAAAAAAAATGTAAAATGAATTATGTTCAACAATTTTTTCCATATACTGTATATCGCTTGATCTTTAGTGATTACATATGTGTCACGCTGTAGGACATTACATTACTTTACTTTGTAAAATTTTTCATCTGTACAGGTTAGTTATTATTTGTTATTACGGCAGCGGCAAAAGAGAAAAGTTTTTTATTTGACATCAAATTATATAAACAATGTAAATACAATTCATACATGTTGAATCATGTTTGGTACAAATATGAAAATTATAATTTTTTTTGTTCAATCCGAGACACTCAAGAGCGAAGGCAATGAAAAAAATAACTGGTAAAGGCTGTCCGCGACAAGTAAGCACTTTTGAGATGAACCTTAGAAAAATGTCCCTACTCATACGTGCAAATATTTTAACAGGCACAATGAATGGCCCAGTAAAATTATTAACGATGGAGGGAAAGTAGTTCCATATCTGAACGCCAATAAAAAGTGTAAGGTAACAATTTACGATGACTTAAATTATTTAATTGGCTTCCTGTTTTTTTTATGCATCGAAGTGTAAAAATTAGTAGATTTTTAAAATATAAACTTTTCGAATAATTTTAAAGTTCCACTTGACTGACGTACGAATTAAGTGACGAGGCCCATGGCAAAGTAGATTTTTGCGTAAGGCGGAATGATACACAACGTGCATACAATCATATCTTAAGCAGGGCTTTCAAAAGTGCTCAGTTTACCGTGAACAGACTATATTTAGAATTTTATTGACATACTGATCATCTTTCAGATAATTTTATCTGTACCTACATACTCTCTTCTCACTGCGCAGAGTTTTCGAATAGTTACATGTCTAAACCACAATTTTACTGCATTAGTAATGCACTAATAATGAAAACTAACTTACATACAGAAATGAGATCATTCACTCTGAGAGAAGGCACCAAGAGTCACTTCAAGGCATACATAATATTGTACGAAGAAATAATTTAGCAATTAAAAAAAATAGCTGAAAATACGAAATTATTCCAATATTTTTTATTTGTGATTGCCCCTAATTTTTTTTGGAAAATGACACTTTCTTCACATTAAGGCAAAAACTTTGAGCTGCCTTTGTTAAATTTTCTGCAAATATTTTCATTTAACTTATTTGTATATTACAGAAACAATAGAATATTGACTTTGATACGAAATTTTAGAAAAATAATGCAATCTAAAAAAAATTATCCGAGGGAAATGTTGCGCTGGACAGGCCCTTAATATCGGGGACTTGACAGCCAATGAGGTCGAAGCCAAGTAGGTAAGTGGCAGTGTCGGAATGGCAAGGCGGGAGGGGAACGGGAGATCCCGAGAAAAATGGGGCGTGGCTTTGTTGGGGGATCACGAAATTTTTTGCGTGAAATCACTGACGCAATCGAAAACTAAGTTTATTTACCAGTTGAATGTTTGTCACAACCTTAATATTCTGGATTTCGACTGCCTTTTTCGAGTAAGGCAAATTGGTTTAAGTTCTTAATTTGCTACAGTAAGAACTCAAAACAATGTCGCCATATACAGCACACGAATGATTTTTCTAATACGCTAGTTGATCTTGATGAGAGCTTTACATTGATTTAAGAGCTCCTTTCGAGTCAAAAGTTTACTATCGCTGGTTTCAGCGCGGCGAATAGACTCAAATTGGCTGTCGTGTTCTTAATTCTTTCAATTAAACATACATTCTTACCAAGCCAAATGATGGTATATTTAGTTGATCTTGATCGATGAGTTTGATTTAAATTCAAACTGATCCCTCGAGTTTTCATCAAATTATACTACGGGAATTCAAGCCGGCGCGAACCAAAGCGCGCGCGCGATTGTACACGCGTCCTTCAAGTAACATTGGCTTTGAGACCTGCAAGATGGATAATGAGTCCGAAGTACGAAGGGTTGGAAGGCATTCTTGTTACCCTGTCTTTGTTCATAACTACCGTTTGACACCTGTAGATTTAGCAAATTTACAGGGAAATACCAAGCAACTTTTGAAAGGCACATTTGCTGTTAAGATCTATCTTGTATACACATTGTGTGTTCTTCCGCCTTAAGAAAAATTAACCTTGCCATTTGCCTCGCCACTTTATTCACGCGTTGGTAATGTGAAAGCGTGAAATTATCTGAAAAGTAAATATTGTACAGATCTACTCGTTTTTACACTTCGATACATTAAAAAAAAAGCGAGTGAAATAATTTAAATTGTGTCAAATGGTTACCTAACACTTTTTTTTTAAAAACTAATTTTCCATCTTTAGTGGGCGCATGTCTCTCAATGCTCCCGTTAAAATATATGGAGGTAAAGGCTGTTCACGATAAAGTGAGCACTTTTGAAAACAACCTTAGAAAAAAGTCACTGCTCCTACCTGCGTATATTTTAACAGGCGCACTGAGAAACATGTGTCCCGTTAAGTTGGTAAGGATGGATGGAATGTGGTTCCATATCTTGACGTCGACTTCAAAGTGTTGAGGTAACCGTTTGTGATAACTTAAATCATTTTTTTGTTTTCTGATTTTAAATGTGTCGAATCGTAAGGATCAGCTTAATTGTAATATATTTAATTTTCTAATAATTACACAGTTTCACGTGACCCACGCATGAATAAAGTTATGAGGCCCATGGCATTGTTAATTTTACATAAGGTGGCAAGAGAAAAACAATGTGCACACAAGTAGATCGTAAGCAGGGCCTTCAAAAGTGCTCATTTCACAGTGAACAAACTATAGGAGCAATGACTTTTTATAAGATTGATTTCAAAAGTGCTCACTTTATCGTGAACAACCTTTAAGTAGTAAAGGCTGCGAGAGTGTTTGTATTTTATTTACCGCATAGTTCGCCAAATTCACCCGCCCCTGTGGTATGCAACTTGTCTAGCATGCACGCACGTATGGTTGCGGAAACACTGAGTTTTTTTTTTTTTTTTTTTTTTTTTTTTCAAAACTCCAACTTGAATTTTAAAAAAATACTAGATGAACTTTCCAGAAAATTTGTAACAAGAATTTTTTTGTTTATATTAGTCCACAGATGCTGTGGTTTTATTTCGATGTGTTATTCAATAACACATGGTATAACCTAACCTTCCTTCCCAACTTCCAGTGACCTTGTAACCTGATCTCCTGTATAAACTATTACGTCTGTAGAGTTGTAAAAGAAACACTATACTTATATTTTTAATGCGAACTTCTTCTTTCACGTTAACTTTCATTCAGATCGATGTGCATCCCCTTCCTTGTTCTCAGTCCAGCAGGTGTTAGAACACAACAGTGTGGAGTTTTACAGTATTAAGACGATGTTTCATCTCTGTATTCTTACGTACTCTGTGTCTGTATTACTTTTATTTTTACACTCTCAAACAATTTAGTCACTGCGACACATGTTTTGTTGCCGCAAAAAAAAAAGTGTTGTGAAGTATGAAACACTGAAAATTAGTTTTACCATAAACAAAATTTTTGCTTGGTCGATATATCAGTGACAATGGTAGCCTTGTATTGTTGTTACAACAGTTCATAATTATTCTTTGTGATACATTTGGTTACTTTACTTAGAAGGTTAAACCATTATGTCTATGATGTATGAAATTTGTTATTTGGTAAGGAAACATTCAGAAAATTTCGTTAGGTACTAAAAACTATAATGAACCAAACAGGAGTTTTAATATCTGTTAACACTTTTCTTTGGTGTACAGCAACATTTATTTACTGTAAATAAAACAAGCTCAAGCACATATTTATCTTTTGCTATAAAGCAAATTAATATTGACATTAAACAAACATATGTTAAGAAAAAAAATCTAATAACAGCAAACCTAAGTTCCTTTAAATTCCATTTCCCTTAAAGGCATATTTGGAGAGTGTAAACAAAACTGTCTTAAAGAGATGCTTTTCTTTACTATACAGAAAATTTGAACGTGTTTTTTTTACAGCGTAGAAGGAAGCAAGGTGGAAGGCAGCGAGGTGTGCTCATCTCAGCCGCTCCCCCGGGGGAAGAGGGGTTGTAGATGGGGGGGGGGTAGAGTGGAAGGTACTCACGACTCCTCGTCCTCTAGAACGAGCTCCTCAAAGTCGATGAGAAGCTGGTAGCCGGGCGGCGCGACGATGTCTGTGTCGCAGTCTGCGTTGTCGGGGTAGGTGTGCGGGAAGTGAGGGCTGACGACTGTTGCGCGGGGTTGCTCCCGGCTCAGCAACACTGTGCGGTTGCACTCCACCTGCCAGCCCTCCTCCTCCGACACTGTCGCAACAACACGCAACACTTCAATACCTCGCTCTCACTCACTCTGCAGTACACTCACGGTTACTGAATCCCTACTCCAGCACATTCCTCCGCCTCATACAAATATTATCGTGCAATGAGTATCTGCATAAAATACAAGCACATTTATTGCAGTCACCAAGTATGCACTTATATAATTACAAATTTAATAAATTATATATTTAATTAATTTATAGCACACTCCATGATTACACCTAATTACGCAACCACAAGTTCATTAAGCACTTGTGTAACCACATCCACTCGCCACGACAGCCAGAACTCAACTGACCCAAGATTGCATATATCAAATGGCGATATTCCCGTCAATGTTTGCCCATTGGCTGATTAGTCGGCAAGTCTCCATCATCTGCTTTCGACCAAATATATTTATCTTTTAAAGTGTTTATTATTAATATTATTATTTAGTACAGATTTAATCACTCAGTGTCCATGAATCTATCTCCCCTTATACATAAATTATTGCTTTTAGTTTTAAAACAGGGGAGACAAAATCACTATAAGTAGAGACCTGAAGAAATCGTTGATTCATTTTGGGCCAAGCTGAGATTCAAACCACGTGCGTTTATATAACTTAAGCCATTGGTCGACACGGTGTTTGACACCTCCTGGAGAATAGTATCCAATTGTTGCCTTCCAGTGTGGCAGAAGACAGCCAATGTGCAGTAGGTATCGGCATATTTTTACGTAAGACTATATAGTCTAGCGTGGAGGTCATTGAACTCGCGAATTTTTCCATGTCTCCAACTATAAGCTGTTCACGGTAAAGTGAGCACTTTTGAGGCCCTAGTAACATTTTCCTTATCAGCCATTTTTTTTATCCTTCCGCCACTTTATAATAAATAACGCCATGCAAGTAATAAGCATAGTGCGTATATTTCACCGGACTCCAAAAGGCTAAAATATTGACTACCATTCCAAATGAGAGGGCTTCAAAAAGTGCTCACTTTACCGTGAATAGCTTATGATGACGTCAGGACAGAAGTTCCTTAGTAAGAAATAGTTCTCGTGCAAAGTATTTGAACCTACACTGTGCGCTAACGAATATAGTGCGCTGTCCCTTTGGTGTAATGTTCTACACTCTGTTAAGCTTTGTTTGCATGGGGTGTATTCTGGAAATAAAACTTCAGCAGGTATCCAGATCTGTAAGCAACTGTTAATGTAGGTATTATATCTAGTTTGTTATCACAGACAATCGGCTGTAGTTTTGGTATTCGTTAGTAGTGATGAAAACCAGTCATATACTAACGAGTAGTATGGATTTAAAATGAGTTATGATACACGGAAATCACCGGGTACTGAGTTTTGTAGTGTACAATACAGGTAAAATATAACGTCCCTGTTCAACATGCATTCCATTGCGTACATTGCGTACATTGGGTCTGAATGCTTTAAATGATTGCGCGTAAAGGTTGTGAAATATGTTTGAACGGATTACACTATCGTATTTCTTTACGATCATTGGATTTTAGGATGTTCTGTTATAAAAGTGAACATGGTTAGCGGACGTTTATGTATCGTACGTTCTACTTCATTAAGATGTGTCTCGTTGGCTGATGTCTAAATGTTGAATTGAATATATTAGGTAAACATTTGTGAATACTCAAATGATTTAATTGGATTTCTACATATTTTTAAACGGAAGTAAATGTAATAACAAGCAAATTTGTACAATATTTTCTTTTGTAACACTACCACAGTTTCATTTGACAGGCGTGGCGTACGAATAAGGCGATACGTCAGCGTCAATGTTAGTTGAGGCAGGACACAATGTACATTAAAGTAGATCTTACGCAGAATTTTCACAAGTGCTCAGTATACCGTGAACAGCCTATAGGCCTTGCCTATCATGAGTGTGTGTTTTTTTTTTACAGGAATTTATACTGCCGGATATTACACAATATAGAATCAGGACGCAGGGACAATTTTAAGTGGATGTTTACGATTTACAGGGATTTATAAAGCATTTATATATATATATATAGAGAGAGAGAGAAAGAGAGAGAGAGAGAGAGAGAGAGAGAGAGAAAGAGAGAGAGAGAGAGAGAGAGAGACACACGCAGCTTTGAGAATATACGGCTGGGGATAAGCAATCAATCGTGGACGTGTCCCCAGGCAAGGAATTATGGGAGGTCGGAAGGCTGGAAACATTTTGAGCCCTGAGGCAGGATTTATGGGTTGAGAGTTTTCCAAAATGCAAATACCAGGAAACAGACAGAGCGAGTCATTTATTCACAATGTTTTGTCGATGGCCGTCAAAAAAAGGACACCCAGAAGAACCATTTATTACATTAAAATACCATCTGACAGGAAATCAATGTAAACATGTCGTCCAGAGATAACTTTTAACGTGCGCGAAATACTTTGCACAGTTTTTGAAATTCACGTATTTTGACTGGAACTTCTGTGCGTACTCGTATTCTGTATTATTATGGTTCAGTTCATAGACTAGAGATGAAGAAGACGGATCTCGCTGGCTGCGCACAACCAATATCCGTGTCCCAACATTGAACTGCTTTTCCGCCAACACGTCTAGCGAAAATGACGTGGTTTGGATTGTAGGTTAGAAAGCTTTGAGATGAATGTATACTTCCTCTAACCAATTTTTAATGCAGTTCGATTAAATGAAAACTGGTAAAAGTGTTTTATTGATGTACTAATGCTTGTCTTTTAAAAATTAAGATATAAAAAAAAAGTTCACCGCTGTGGATCATGTGACTTTGACAGTTGTGTACGATTGGGGTAGGTGAATGTTGGGTACATGCGCAGAAGACGAATAAGCGGTCTACCTCATCCTTAGTCTATGGTTCAGTAAAGGTGGACAAGCTTATAAAACTGCAACGATGCGTGGGTATAGAGGCCAGGCAACGAATACATAAAACATTGCAACGAAAATAGTTTATAAAACAAAGTCACAGATCGCGTGCGGAGCTCCCCTCCCTGCGGCTCGGTATTGGGACTATTGCGCCGCCATCTATACTTTGTACAAAACAAAGTCACGGAGCGCGTGCGGAGCTCACCCCCCCTGCGGCTCGGTATTGGGACTATTGCGCCGCCATCTATACTTAGTAGAAAACAAAGTCACGGAGCGCGTGCGGAGCTCCCCTCCCTGCGGCTCGGTATTGGGATTATTGCGCCGCCATCTATACTCAGTACAAAACAAAGTCACGGAGCGCGTGCGGAGCTCCCCTCCCTGCGGCTCGGTATTGGGACTATTGCGCCGCCATCTATACTTAGTACAAAACAAAGTCACCCACCCGCGTGTGTCTGAGTATTCGGATAATGCTTCTAAACCACTTGGTTGATTTAGATGCAGTTTGCACCATCATGCAGAACATTTCTAGAGGAAGTTTTACGTATACAAAAAATCAATATATAATGTAAGGAGATTAGATAAGTGTAGACGTTTTCTTATCAATTTGGAAAAAACCACTTCTCGGGCGTTTACAAAGGTTTACAAAAGTGTACAAAAATGTCCGCGTCAGAATATGTTTATCTTTTAATGATTACCCACTGTTACAATTTCATTAAAAATAGGGTTTCACCTGAGAAGGTTTTTTGAACAACACAGTATTAACCCTACGTTAGCTACCTTAAGCATTTAGTGTATATATATTTGCTGTAAACCTGAAAAACGCTACCGTATTTGTAAATCGCACCCGAGCAAGGCCGGGGCGGGTCGCTTGTATAGGCTGTTCACGGTAAAATGAGCACTTTTGAAAGCTCTATTTAAAATCTACTTGTTTGCCCGTTGTGTATTTTCCCGCCTTAGATAAAATTAACATTGTCATGGACCTCATAACTTTATTCATGCGTCGGTCAGATAAAACAGTGAAACTATTGGAAAATAAAATATTTGTCAAATATGGCCATTTTTATACTTCGATACATCATAAAAAACAGAAAGCGAAATAAATAATTTAAGTTATAACAAATGGGTTACCTAACACTGTTTATTCGACGTTAAAAATATGGAACTACTTACCATCATTTGTTATAATTTTTCTGGGCGCATGGCACCCAGTGCATCCGTTAACATTTATTACGTTAGTAGCAGTGACTTTTTCTTAGGTTGATTTAACAAGTGCTCACGTTATCGTGAACTGCCTTTAAACTACTTGGCAAAACGTTGTACGGGGTCTGTCATTCTGTGGACCCACTCCGAGATGAAGCCACCAAGATGCAGCCTGGCCTGCCTCTCGTTGCCTTCAGACATAACACTCAGCCTCCGGCGACTGTGGCATTCATATACTGTTATTGATTAGGACCTCCTTCGCCAGTAACTTATAATTATCTACTTAAAATAATTGTATTAAATACCTTGTCTAGCTTCCTAACTAACCTCAGTTCTTCCCTCATAATAGTGAAAACCTCGCATATTCACAAGCGTAAAATATTTAAAAAATAACAGTATGGATACCTGTCTTTCGCGGAAAGGTTCCACGACAAGTTGTACTCCAAAATATTTATGTTCAGATGTACTTTTTCTAGTTTAGATGTTTGTAATTGTCACGTATCAGATGTTCCTGACCGCGTATTTAAGATATTCATTGGTGGTTAGGGAAAGGATGGATAATGACGCTCAGAGGATCATGGTGTTCATAGCCGTATCTTAAGCCATGTCTCAATTGGCCCAGAGAGCGGTCTCTCGTGCTCTTGCTCTCGCAGATGACGTCACAGAGAGCGCTCTCTGGTCGTCTCAATTCGTCGGAGAGAGCGCGAAAGAGCGAGAGCACAGAGGGAGAGCAAGGGGTATACTCACTGGCGCTCTCTCACAGGCGTTATATTTGTTTACTTTGTTTCCTTGTTTGAAGAAGGTTCTAGTAGCTTTCTGTACAAAACCACGTTGTATTTTAACTGTTAGTGAATTATTTCAATTGTTTTAAACAACGAAAAGATATACGCAACATGTATTTATAAAAATATAAATACGTACTTCTGACTTGTTTCGTTTTTTCTCTCACTTCACTGCTACATGATGGCAAAAATATAAAAAAAACAATAGTATTTATACGCTAATGATTATTCTGGTAGTGCTATAATTATTTGTGAACTATTTTGAACACACACAAATTACTTACAATAGCTATGACCACGTTGTTAGCTTAACATGATTTCCTGCCTTTTGGCATCAGCTGTCTGCCTGACGTCCAAGAGAAACGAGAGAGTGGTTGTCTCAATTCACAGAGCGAGAGCACGAGAGAGCGCGAAGTAGTGCTCTCGCCAGGTTGCGTGAAAGAGTGCTCTCTCTCTCCCTCTCTCTCTCTCTCTCTCTCTCTCTCTCGAGAGAGAGAGAGAGAGAGAGAGAGAGAGTGTGTGTATTCTTTAAATTGAGACACGGCCTTATAACTGGAACACGTGACATATTTGTGGTCAGAGCTGGTATCCACTGGAGTGCGTGGGAAGCACGTAGTTGACTGATGATTGCTGTGGTGTGTTCTGTTCACTGCGGACAAAAATATATAATTATATAGTGCGTATGATGTAATAATACTAGTCTATATCCTCAAACATCTAATACTGTGCCCGTATACCACTATACGGGCAACGATATTAATGTTAGTTTTTTTATGAAACTTCAAAAACGTATATATTTAACGTTACTCCTTAGACTAACAAAAGTGAGCATGCGATGCAAATTACGTCACCCGAATATATCGTGGGGCCAAGAGAAACAGCCCCATCACGAATTACGTGCCAGAGCATAATGAATCGATGTACACTATCAACTAGAATCGCTAATGTTATTAGCGCACTGGAAGAAGGTCGGACCCTCTAACACAGTTTACATACGTTTGTTGGCACAACTAGAGAGTTCTGTATACAAGAGTTAAATAAAGGCATAGAGGAAACAAATCGCAACACCGCATAAAATATTCGTCTTTCTAAATGCGCATATAGCTTACGTTTCCCTTATAGTCAGTTAGTGGCAATCTTTCGCTACAGAACTTCGCCAAGAGTTTAATTTGTTAAGTCTTGCGTGCATGCCTCCCAATCCCGAACAGTAACATAGTCATTCAAATATCTAAAACTCTTCGCACAAAGAAAGAAAGAAAGCAGGTGTGTAGATAGTATAATGAAATCTAGCTTTCCCCAAAAAGTCAGGTATTCCTACCCATTTACTAGACGCATTGGAAAATCGCGAAAATTGTTGAGCCAACATATATCCGATAACTCTCTAGCTAGTTCATTCTTTTATGAGTGGATTATCAACATTTTGACACGACTAAGATCTTTGCAGACCAGTAACAAAAGTTTTGATTTAGAGTAACTGTAGTTACCTGAAAATTTCGCAGGTTCAGTTTAGGACAAACTAGAGTTCAAATACTGGTATATTTTAAAAATAAAATTGCTAAGGACACCCTATTATCACGAGAAGATTTCCACACAGGCTATAGTTCAATGCCCTACAAGCATTTCAGCAGTTTTTCTTGGCTTATTGGCGGCTTATCTTCAGTAAGACATTTCACACTTGACTAACCAATCAGAACGAGGTTACTCCGATTGTGAACGTCTATGATTAGTGAACAGACACGCAAGATATCCAGGAAGAATCTTCCAATAACAAAAGTGGATCTAAACTATAAGGTTTTGAAATTCAACTAGTAATACGATATATTCGCGAATATCAGGTTACCTACTAATACAGAACTCTGAGCCAGTAACAAACATGCAACAAAATGCAGGCCCAATAATTTCCTTTCCACAAAGACAGGTATAAATCAGCCAATGAGCAGTTGATAGCTGCATGATTGTAGTACATAACACTGGGAGGTGTATCCTACAGTTCACTGAACTCGTTCATTTTTCGCGTCTCTTAAGTATCAGGATCTCCAATGGCCCAATGAACTAGGATAGTTGCATCATACATGCACTACGGCCAATTAAAGGCTGTTCACGATAAAGTGAGCACTTTAGAAATGAACCTCAGAAGAAAGTTACTGCCCTTGCATGCATATATCTTAACGGGTGCACTGAGTGGCATTCGCCCAGTAAAGTTGGCAACGATGAATGGAAAGTAGTTCCATATCTTAACGTAGAATAAAAAATTGTTACGTAATCATTTCTGACAACGTAACATTAAGTCTTTCCATTTCGGTTTTTTTAATGCATCGAAGTGTAAAAATTAGCCGATCTGTAAAGTATTTACTTCCTTAATAATTTCACAGATTCATTTGACCGACGCATGAATAAAACTGATGCCCATAACAATGTTAATTTTACATAAGGCGGAGGAATGCACAATATGTATACAAATAGATCTTAAGCAGGGCTTTCAAAAGTGCTTATTTTATCGTGAACAGAATATAGGAAAGAAAACTGTCGGCCAAGCGTATAGTAGGTTGAATCCTAGCAAACACGCAACATTTAACGCGATAAACCATCCACCCGGAATTTTGCTAGTTCGAGGTGTAGGCTTGAAACGCCTGTACTTTCTTGTTACTTCTGTGATTGGGCTACTTGTTTCCAAGCCCGCCCTGCAGGACTGCGGTACCAGTGATAAACACGTAGAAAGAACTGCTATGAACAGCGATCAGGCCTTAGCTGGACGGCCTGCCTATCACACCTTCACACATGAATCCAAGACACGAGCAGTGATTGCCGAAATACTTCGTGAAAAGCAAAAGCAAAAAACCTCTCTACCGGTTAGTAAACGGGGCTAAAACTTACACGACGCGCCCAATATAGGACAGCGTAACTTTATGAAAGGCGTCTTTTGTCATCGGCGCATCGGACCAAGAGGATGCTGGAGATGGGCGTGTCCGGCCTTCGCTAACCGCCGTCTGAATCAGCCTACGCCAACATGAACAAGGTGGAGACTCTACAGTTATTTTTAATAGGACGTAGTGTCTTAACATCTTTAAATATTAGTTAAATAACATCCTATTTCTTTTCTAGCTCCCATCAATTAGATCGAGTAATGCTTGTAGTTGAATAGTTATTAAGTAAACATTTATATTCAATAAACTCCACCTTACACTGTTGGGACTCGACCTAACTCTGAGTTATAATTTGCCACGCTCCTATAGTGCCCTTTAGGCATTGCTAACTAAAAATCACAATAGCGTAGTGGAGTGATGAGATTAAGGCGTCTCCTAACATCGAGGTCTTGAGAGCCGATGAGGGTGAAGCGAGGCGAGTATGGAGCAGCGTCGGAATGCAAGGGCGGGGGAAACGGGAGGTTCCCGAGAAAACCCGTCGAACAGCGGCATCGTCCGCCACGATTCCCACATGCGGAAATTCCGGAGCGACCCCGCCGGGAATCGAACCCAGTTAGCCTATGTGAGGGGAGGGGAGTAGTCTGACCACTACACCACCGCGGCCCATTTTCCAAGGCATTACCAACTTAATTGAGTACATGTTAGTCAGCGTGCCCATTAAACTGCTCACAGTTACGGACTGTGGCATTTTTTAAAGGTTGGTTTTAAAAGCGCCCTGCTTAAGGCGCCCGTCTACCTGGCATTTTAAGTGCGTTACAAAGTCTCCGAAATGCACGTTTTTCCACGAAACTGTTAAACGTGTGTCCAGTGTACTGAACTACGACAATAACACGCATTTAAGACAGGGGCTGTTGAGTGTTTTCAAGACCTCGCGTTAATTAGAAACACAGTTTTAAAGCACGCCAAAATGTCTAAAAATGTATTTTTCAAAGCGCTGTATCTCAAAATGTACGCGTCAGATCCATACAAAACTAGTCAAGGGGTATGCATTGGACCTTCCTACACAATTCCCATCAATAAAATAATAGGGTCGCCGCTGAAAGTCCCATAGATACACGCAGCACGACGAGAACACTGCACGCCAGTTGCGAGCCTTGCGCTTAGAGGCGATGGGGGACTTGATGCGCTTGGTAGTGTCGCCTTTAAGGCTCCCTCGCCTCTCGGATTCAAACACGGGAAAAAGCTCTAGGTATACGGGCGTCTTAACTGTGTACATGCGATAGGTACAGCAAAAGGCAACGTGCTCTCAAGTTGCCATCTTCGTGTTCGGACGATGGTCGTAGTTGGAAACGAAAGTTGATTGAAAAATGTTTTCAGTCCTCAGGGGGTGCGGGAGGAAGGGTTGGGAGATTGGAACTCTCTCCAGCTTTCACCCCTGCGCCGTCCCCCCAGGGGAGGGTGTGGCATAACGAGGCAACTGTTGGTCGATGACAGGCGTCGCAGCTTCAATTTTCCGTCCACTTCAGTCCTCGTAGTGTCACACCGGGCGTGCAGGACACCGTGACAGTGGTGTGTCGTGTCGTGTATTGCAAAGGGCCACGGGGGAGGGGTTTTTAATTAGTCCCGACCGACTGGCGAGGGAGGGGTGAGGGGTGGCTGCCGCGACAGGAGCTACCTGTGGGGATTAATTTCCGCAGCTCGAGCACCGCGCCATGTTGACGTCGACGTCGTTGTCGTTGTTGTTTATTGTTGTCTTTGTTGTTATACGCGGGGGCGAGAAAGCAGCCGTCAGCTCGGTTCAGTCGCGTGCGGCGACCCGGAAAGTGTGGGGTGGGCACTCGATGATTGCTGCCACGTTTCAACTCTTCCTCCTGTGGGGCCGCGGTGGACCAGCGGCTAGATCGGTCGCGTCCCACCAACGCAAACAGGGTTCGATTCTCAGAGAGGTTTCTCCCGGTTTTTTTTACTTGATAATCGTACCGGGCTATGCTTCTGCTGAGCGGGTTTTTCTCGGGGGTTTCTTGTTTCTCCCGCCCTTGCATTACTGCGTTGCTCCATATAAATCACGCTTCACCCTCGTCCATTCTCAAGACCTCGATGTGAAGAGCCACCACTACATCTCCACTCCAATCTTCCTTCTCTCCTTCCTTCCTTGGCGAAGGCGTACTCCACTATCACTACCGAAAATACACACAAGATCGGAATCTACAAAGAAATGATTTTACGAAGCTGATCTAGGATGTATGCAAGGAAGTATTAAGAATATCTGAACCTGACATTCCACTTAATCTATGGCGGAACAATGAAATGGAATGCATGAGAAATCAGTTTCGAAGAGTTCGGAGGAATCTAGAACTGCACAGAAAACCTCGATGAAGATTGGAAGACTAAGAAGCCCTACGAAAGAACTACACTAGAATACCGAGAGAATAAAAACAGACATACCGGAGAAGGTACATTAAGAAAAGAGTAAATGAAGACCAATGGGAACCTGTATACTAGATTCTTGCAAACAAGATCAAAAGTAAAAGTCATGAAAACCAGGATATGATCATTATCGATCAGCAGGAAAACATGGCAGAACATTATCGATCAGCAGGAAAACATGGCAGAACATTATCGATCAGCAGGAAAACATGGCAGAACATTATCGATCAGAAGGAAAACATGGCAGAACATTATCGATCAGCAGGAAAACATGGCAGAACATGTACGTGCACCCCGGTAAAAAGTAGTGTCGAAGATAAAAACTAAAAATATCAGTTGAAAAATGAGACAACGTCTGAGTTACCAAACACTCCTCCCGCCAATGAATTCACTGTAACAGATCTGGATAAAGTAATTAAGGAATTGCGAAACAAGAAATCACCAGGACATGATGAAATCCCGTGTGAAATAATGTGGAGAGTTTATCCTCGAATTAAACTCGATCTGTTGGAGTCTATGGAAAGTGATCATCTTCCCAACATCAGGAAACAGGAACTACTGAGAATCCTCCGTAAGAGGGCCAATAAAGACACGTCCTCAGCTAAGTCGAATCGTTCATTAATTCTGTGGTCAATCATGAGGAAAAGTTAGAAAAACTCATCAATACGAGACTAATAGGCTTCTTTTAAGGGACCCGAGGATTGCACACGAAACATTATGGGTTTAGAAATGAACGAGGTACGGTGAAGGAGTCATGAATATGGTTGCAAAAGTGAACTCAAGCAGAGGGATCTATATATGAGGAATGTTCCGGAATGTCAGTGGTGTTTTCGACAATGTATGGTGGCCAGTGATGCTCTCGCAACTCAAGATGCTAGCAATGTAGAAGGAACACCTACACTATTATTGTTAATTACTTTATATAAAGGTGCAGTCATTATGATGTCAGCCACGTGATAGCGAGGAAGAGTTTAGTTGAGTTGTTTGGGCGGCCCTTAACAGCGAGGTCTTGAGAGCCGACGCGGGTGTAATGCGGTGAGAATGGAGCAGTGTCGGAATGAAAGGGTGGGTTAAACGGGAGATCTCCGAGAAAACCCGCAGACCAGCGGCATCATCAGGCACAATTCCCACTCGCGTAAATACAGGAGTGGCTGTGCTGTTGTTTGAATCCGGTTCGCCTTTATTGGAGGCGAACAGTCTGATCGCAAGAAGATTGCGAGAGTTTTGCACTCTAAATCTGAACCAGTGAGAATTTCACTGTTACAATCAGTTAACCACACCTAACTGATTCAGCAGTCTCTTCATTGAATTTAACTGATTAATTAGTGACAAAATACCTGTTTCCGCCACTTATTTATTCAGTAATATTTCCCACTGATTCATCAACCATTTTCTTCACTGTTTTTCAGTTATTTGTTTTTGACTGATGGATCAGTTAAACCACATTTACAAAATCAGCTTCAAATAACGTGTATAAAATTAAATAATAACATATAAAATAACAAACACAATAAAGACATTTTTTTCTAAAATGTTGGTTTCGTCTCTCATAACACCATTTTACGAGGTAAAATGAACACGCAGTCTTTCATTTTGCTTTTAGATCTTTTATTTCGTTTTCACGAAATCATGACAACGCTCGGTTTGAAGGTTTGAACTTCATTTAATGTAGTGAAGTGAGTGCATTCGTACGTACTATATGTTTTAACAATTCTTACGTTGCCAACTATATTAAAAACGAAAAGAAAGCGCATACAATTTACTTTCGATGACTCGTTATGAGATACGTATTTTCCGCTTCATCGTAGACGTAGAGGCTGTAGCTCTGACGGTAACTATAGTCTAACGGACTAATAAAACGGAAGGGAAATAGCGTGGATCCAGTCCCGAGTAACCACACCACACCACACCGCATTTTTACTTGTTTTGATTACGGTAAAATGCGCAATATACATAGTAACCATCGGAAATATGTTTGTTTTTCGTCATTTTCTTTGGCTAAATTCAATATCAAAAACTATATCACGGACTTTCAGTATCAGAGTACTTTAATACGATTGACCCAGTCAAATAAGAACATGTCTTCTCACGTAGACACCTGGCCAATAACCAAAGGAAGTTGTGCTTGTGGACATAGGATATTGAAGTCTAGCGTGACCATAAATATTTTCGCGAAATATACCTGTCCCTAGCAATGTGCGTTGACTACCGACGTAAGGGTAGATTTGTGTTTTACTCTGCTCTTGTGTTGGTAGTTCCCTAGCTACTATTTTGGCGGGAAAAAATGAACGATATAAGAGTTTCCCTTTATACTACTGAGTTTTGCCGCTTTCCTTGCATGCTTCTGTAATACGCGGAGACGCAAGTTTCTCATGATAAGTCCTCCACTCCAGATTCCCTTGCCTGTATCTCCAGATTCCTGTAACCATTTCAGGAACGATGGTGGATGCATTAGCAATTTCATTACGATCCGCGTACATCATACTGGTAAAAAAATATTAAAATTAACTCCGTTTTCAAATCTCACACACCTATTTACTCAACTACGTTTCTTAGTTCAGCAAGCGAGGGGCACAGAGTAAAATATCTTCCCTTCACAGTATATTTTTCGGGCGAATAAAATATCGCTAACTATAATTCACGTTGCCAAAAATGAAGAACGATTAAGTTTTACAGTAATGTAAACCACCTTGTGTACAACAAAAAAAATCGTGGTAAATGTTTTTTGGAAACTATTTATCAAGATTAATTCTGTAACGTTACAACTCTATTACAGAAAATTTTACCAAACTTTTAATGCGAAGGTATGAAGCTACTGTGTATTTGAACAAGTACTACATATTACATATTTATCAAATACATGGAGTTTTCCAGTAAATTTAGCATGTTTTATACATTTATCTATAGTTAACACACAACATTTCCCTTAAAGTGAAACATAAGAAATTGACAAGTTGTTTACAAAGAAATTATCTATAAAGTTTAGTCCCGGTAGCTTCGTACTTTCTGAATCAAACCTTTGAAAAGTCACTTGGCGTGTGACGTATACGGTTGTTTCCTGAGTATGTTGTGTAGATCTCACGTATTCTATACACCTGTTAACAGCGTAAAAATCTCTCAATTTTGTTAACTTAGTCAGGCCCAGTTTACACATTTGTATACAGCACACACGTGCAGTTAATTTTTAGTCTGTACTGAACACTGCGAAACTCAATGACCAAGGATTTTACCTGAGGGTGAATGATTCGCAAACCGTCTTACTATAGTCTAAGCGATGATTGGTTCATATAATTGTAGTATACCATATACCCTATAGCCCATTGGCTGTGACAACGAAGCAAATGTTGCGTTGACTTGAGCAGTGTGTCCATCAGAATTTCGCAACACCTGAAACTGTAAATTAAAGTGAGTCTGGAAGTGCTAAGTTAACTCTTAACTGTTAAAGATTGTTCGCGGTGAAATGAGCACTTTTAAAAGCCCTGCTTGAGATCTGCTTATATGCACGATTCTTATTCTTCCGCCCTACGTCAAATTAACACTGCTGTGGCTTTCATCTCTCTATTCATACGTCGGTCAAGTGAAACTCCGAGATTATTAGAAAAGTACGTACTTCACAAATCTACTCTTTTTTTACACTTCGATAAATTAAAAAAATTGCAAAGAGAAAGAAATAATTTAAGTTGTTACAAATGTTTACCTAACACTTTCAATTCGATGTTAAGATATGGAACTATTTCCCATCCATCGTTACCAACTTTACTGGCCGCATATCGCTCAGTGCGCACGTTATAACACATGCAGGCAGGGGCAGGGACTTTTTCTAATGTTGATTTCAAAAGTGCTCACTTTATAGTGAACAGCTTTAAGTTATATTTTACCAATTACTTATTATATTACATTTATAACTTAAGTGGTTAAAAACAGGGAGAAAATAAGTGTGCTGGTAATGCCTAGTAATAAATAGTTCTCAGGCAAAATATTATTAAACTGGGCGCGCATTAATATGATCCGTTGTCCCTCTCGTGTAATTTTTTAGACTTAGCTATGCTAGTAGAGGGCGGAGGGAGAGCTTGGAAGTAGAACTTGAGCAGGGTTTCATAAAAAGTAGGAATAAACTATGAACAGGCTATACAATGTGCAAAAAAATTATTTACTGTGTGGGTGGGTTCGACCAGAGACTTAAGATGCGGTAGACCGCTTATTCATCTTCAGCGCATGTACCCAACATTGACCAACCTTAAAGGAACACATCTGTCAAAGTCACGTGGTCAAAAATGATGAAAGTGTTTATATATATATATATATATATATATATATATATATATATATATATATATATATATATATATATATTAATTTTAATATGACAATCACTATTATATGAAGAAAATAATTTTACCAATTTAAATTTAATCAAACTGCATTACAGATCGGTTAGAGGGAGTAGGCTATACATTCATCTCAAAGCATTTGTTTACAAGATCAGTTTTCTAACCTAAAATCCAAACCACACCGTTCTCGCTAGACGTGTTGTCGGAAAACCAGTTCAGTGTTGACGCACGGGGGGCGGGAGGGAGGGAGGGAGGGAGGTTGGTTGTGCGCAGCCAGCGAGATGGGTCTACCTCATCTTTAGTGTATGGTTGGACTCACCGCCTGGCGTGAGACGGTCGCAAAGGAAGTAGTTAGCAGTGGCGCAATCCCTGTCGTTCCAAGGGAAACCACGAGCAAGGCGCGCTCCAGCGGCCTGTGTGTGAAACACCTGGCGGACCTCGACACAGTCTTGATCGCCGTAAGGGTCATCATTCGGCTGGCGATTGTACCAGCTCTCGTGCGCCCAGCCAGGGAACCAGTCTGCAACCACACACGACATACACATACGTCTCAACCACAGAGTCGCTGCCTTAGCATTTCTCTATAGTTAGCGATAGGTAAGGACACCCGAATTTCTTGACCAGTTGTATTTCATAACACTTTAGATCATATCCGCTTTTGTGATTGGGTGGTCCAGATGCTACGCGATTAAATGTCTTCCCACTAACCAGAGACATACAGTATCCGAGTAACTTACTTCTGATTGGCCAGTCAGGTAAGAAAATGTTTTCTCACAGGCACACGCCGTCAACAAGCAGAAGGAAACTGTTGGCACGCTCATAGGGTGTTGAAATCTAGCACGCGCGGAATTATTTTCGCGAAATTCGGGTGTCCCTAGGGATAGGAATAATTCGCGAATTAATTTCAGGACAAGATAGATTTCAAACGTGTTTACATTGACGTCACCTTTGCAATCGGATCAGAGTTTATTATACACGCCCTGGACGACTCCGCGCCAATAGCCAACTTACAAAAGAACACGAACCGAATCTTGCACTGCCAAATGTGGGGTAACACTAGGGCAACAGCCAATGAACAAACATCTTATGAATATTGTGAAGTCTAGCATACATATCATTGTACTCGTGAAATTTTCCTATCCTTATCTATAGTAAACACACAATATTTTCCGTATAGTTAGAGGCATGCAAAATTCGGATTATTTTTGGCATCAAGCTAAAATTTACAGTACTGTATATACTTGAGTCGCATTCGTTTCTCCATTGGCTGCTGCTTGAATGTGAAGTCACTCCCTTTCTGAGTGAACTGCACGTGATTGGAGCAAACAATTGTGAAGTGTTCATTTATTGGCGCAGAGTTACCCAGGGCGTGTCAAGTAAGGAATGGTTCTATGGCAAACGTACTTCAGAGGAAGAGTGCTTTAAGTTTAACACGTCCTCAAATAATAACACGAATTTTGCAGGTCTCTACTTATAGTGTTACAAAAGATGCTGACAACTAGTTAACAAATAAATCTTCTGTAAAGTTATTTCCCGGTAAAGGCTGTTCACGATAAAGTGAGCACTTTTGAAATAAACTTTGGAAAAAAGTCGCTGCCCTATATGCATATATTTTAACGGACTCACTCAGTGACATCCTCCCAGTAAAGTTGGTAACGATGGAGGGGAAAGTAGTTCCACATATTAACGTCTAACTAAAAGGATTAGGTGACCATTTGTTATAACTTAAATTATTTCTCTCGCTTTCTGTATTTTTTGATGAATCGAAGTGTAAAAATGCGCAGATTTGTACAGTATTTACTTTTCTAATAATTTCACATTTTCACTCGACCGACGGATGAATAAAATGATGATGCCCATGACAATGTTAATTTTACATAAGGCGAAAGAACACACAACGTGCATACAAGTAGATCTTAAGCAGAGCTTTCAAAAGTGCTCATTTTATCGTGAACGGCCTACATATTCGTACTTTCTGGATCAAACCTTAGAAAAGTCACCTAATGGATGACGTATTTCGTTGTTTTCTACATATATGTCGTGTATATCTCACGCATTATATGCTCATGTTGATAACGTCAAAATCTCTTATTTTTGTTAACCTATTCAGGCAAAGTGTACACCTTTGTTTTACAGTACACACGTGTAGGTGATTCTTAGTCTGTATTGAACACTGCGAAACTCAATGACCAATGATTTTACCTACGGGTGAATGATTCGCAAACCATCTTACTAGTTTAAGAATATCGTTGCTCCCCCGGGGCAAGTCTGCTGCCTTCGACCGGTCCGGCGCAAGCTTAGGAGGGTGCGAAGGCCATGCATAGGGATACATATAGTTGCTCCCCCGGGGCAAGTCTGCTGCCTTCGACCGGTCCAGCGCAAGCTTAGGAGGGTGCGAAGGCCATGCAGAGGGATACATATAGTTGCTCCCCCGGGGCAAGTCTGCTGCCTTCGACCGGTCCAGCGCAAGCTTAGGAGGGTGCGAAGGCCATGCAGAGGGATACGTATTTTTTGCGAAAAGATCTCAAGAACAGTTATAGTCCAAAACAACTTAGTTCATATTCACTTCCGTCGTTGGATGTTTTCAAATGTCACGTGCCTCAAGTGTCTGCGCGCGAGTCATGGACGGGCAGTATTGGAGTTCTTTATTCTGATTGGTCCAGTCATATAAGAATATGTCTTCTCTAGTAGACGGGCGGCCAATGACCAAAGGAAGCTGTAGTTGTGGACCTAGGTTATTGAAGTATGGCATGCGCATAAATATTTTCGCGAAAAATTCTTGGCCCTAACCATGTCGTATTTCGAGGACCAGAGGCATGCCGCCGTGATAAGTCTACGTATCTCGCGCGCTCCTTACGGTGATATTTCGTTTTTTTTTAAATTTGGTTATCTGAGAGAGGTTTCGAAAAGGACCCCTTTAATACAGTTGTTAGTTGTAAAATAATTATCGTTTCAAAAATACAAAACTCAAATTCCGACACACGATTTGTTATAGGCAGGTTCAAGGTGTTGAATTAGTGTCTAAGCTTGGCATACTACATTTGTGTTACAAGCTACGAAGAAAAACAAAACCAACTTTTCACCTACAGTCTATGGTTTAAACTTTCTACTAAATGAATGTTAACAATTTTACTTGAATAAATCAAGATATATTTACGACAAGTTTGACCATTATTTTGAACAAAATTCAGAGTGCCAATACTCACTCACTTGTTTATAAATCACACTCATACTGAATAAGTATGTTATGCACACCATACAGATTGCATGAAATGCAATTTGACTGGGAAAAAAATAGCCTATCTAGGAGCAAAGCCTAGTATGCTGCAGAATTCGGGAAATTAAGAATTTGAGTGTTATATTTTGAAAACTATAATGATTTGACAACTAATAACTGCATTAAGGGGAACATTTTTCAAAAGCTCTTTCAGGTAACCAAATAAAAACATTTGAAATATCACCTTAATTTCGGTAGATTGAATTTCTGCGTTTATCTGGAATAACATTCTGGCTCATTGACATTTGCCTCTCTCGGCGTGACTCGTGGTGTGGGGGAAAGTTCCAGAACCCGCGACGACCTCCGAGCCGGCATGTTTATAGAGAGTCGTGAGTTTGGAGGATTGTGCGACCTTAAACGGTAAGAGAACGAAGCGACGAGCCAGCATAGTATCAATTGGTGGTGAGAGTGACCAGAAGGAAGTAAAGTCTGCGACTGCGAGCATTGGAACAGTGAAGAGTGAGACTGGCAGGCGGGACTACAGAACAGGATGCGCGAGTGTAAGACATTTCAAATGATTGCAACATTCGGACTGAACATATGTGAATAATGAGTGTGAATAAAGTGACTATAGCCAATAGAGATACATTTTGAAGGACTTTGATTAAAGTTGAGATAGACATGAAATATTGCGCTCATTGATAATCAAACGATAATAGATGATATAGATAATTTAATGTTATAAATAACAGCTGTGTAAATAAACTAAAAATCAAAGCATTTTTTTTTAAGATGGCCATTCCGTACGAACTCGGATATGCTCCTCTTTAACAATATTTAAGAATAGAGAGGTGATACAGTCCCTTATACTGAACTCCAGCAGCATTCACTGGCCACCAAGATGGCGCACACTCGCCAGCAACACGACGAAAAACCCTCCACCAATAAGCGCCTGGTAACCCACTCGACAGCCAGTAGCTCAGCCAATAGGGAATATTCCGCAATACTTGGTAGCCAATCAGAAGTGTACTATTCCTAGACCCTCACACAGACAATCAGGGAATGGGGAGAGAAACATCAAAGAAACCATTACAGCATATCGTCTCTGGGTATTTTATCTTTTATGTCTGAGAATACATTTCCTTACTTGACTGGCCAATCATAAATAGTAGGGATAGGAAAATTTGGCGAGTTCGATGAACTGTAGGCTAGACTCCTTAGTCCTCTACATACTAGATCCTTAGCTGTGTGTTCAATGGCTGTTGCCCCACGCCTGGCGGAACAAAGTTTTAAAATTTCTCACCAACTTGGCGCTTACACTTCTATCTAAAATCCGAAATGTTATTTGCTTAGTTTTCGCCATAATGGCATACCAAGTTAAATTTCTGTTTCAAAATCTCACTTATCTAAAGGTTGTTACTGCTGTTTTCGAAGGTGGTGAATCGACCCTGATCTACAGGTGAGGACCTACTCTATACAGCAAAGCAAGCAATACCCCTTACTGGGGTAGTATCACTGTTTAACCAATCATTGATTACATGACCAACTAAGGAAACGGGGAGGAATGTTTATTATAGGGGTATCTTGAATTCATTGATGAACCAGAAAACTTTTGTCCATACAGAGCAGCACACATGAAATTTCGTAGGCGATGCTGAAATCACGCTGGACATGACGCACCAGTGGCGCGTGCACACAGGACATGCGGAGATTGCTATCACTGGCTGATCGGCAGGATGACATCACTGGTGTCGTGCGCAGGGTAGCCGCAACGCCCGCCACCGTCGCCACCCTGCTGCGCGCAGAAAACAGAACATGCCGGCTGCTCATTACGTGAGAAAATGCACGCGGGGTGGTGTCGCTATCAGTCGTGACTCGCGCCCAAGGACATCGCAGCTAGCCGCCAGCTGCCGCACACTCGCCATTACGTGGGCCGCCACGCAGCCCGCTGTCCTCATTACCAAACTGCAGGTACGTGTAACAGCAGTCATTTTCCCAATTCGGGTAGTCAGGCGTATTTTTAAAGTTGAAATCCAGGAAAATCGTGACAATTGTCACAAAGTGTTCCGCGTCAAAGTTTGACAACACTTCGGACGTGGTAATGTGTTTACATCCCACACTATGTCAAGATACCACCACCAAAACAACAAGGGCATCACGTCATGCAGTAAATTACTAAAGAGGTTCCCATTGTCGACTCCTTACTTGATTACGGAGCCTATATCTGCCGTGGAGGGATTGGCCTACATGAAGTTGTATGCATACCAGTTCAGCCGCTCCGTGAATTCGTGTGATGATCCTCTGACGGTACATGAGTCTCACACGCCATACTTTCATAGTACCTCAAAGAAAATAGTCGAGAAGTGTCAGATCTGGCGAACGTGGTGACCATGGAACAGCCCCCACAGCGCCCAAACCATGCTTTTCCGGACACGGGTCACCCATCTTGAAAAATGGTAACTTTGCCATCCCTCACTACATACCCAGCGTGTTAGGTGTTGTTAAAACCAGCCGGTATAATAAAACATGTCGGGAAGATATAAGAGATGATCTGTTTCGTGCGACCACCGAAATGATGCCATTAACCGTAAAGCAAAACCTACTTTAATTTAATTTTATTTATTATTCATATCCCATTTGATCACATGAGAGCCATATATTACAAAATATATGACAAATACATATGTACACAAAAATACACATTACAAACAAAACACAATATACACAATATACTGTAGAATATAATAATCATATTTAATTAACAAATTATACAAAAAACTTTTACTAATACCAATAAATACACGTATAGAAATAAATTTAGTGTAAATACAATATTACTTTGAAAACTGTACAAAGCCACACCCTAAGCGGTGTCGGCCAGAAAAACATATTACAAAACATGTAATGTCGACTCTGGAGAAAATTCCTTTAACTCTTTCAGTACCATATTATCTTATGGCTGGAAATGTCGCAATCAAATAATATGTTGCTTCGTGCTGTACTTTTCACTAGTTTCAATCGCACAGCCAGTGCAATACGAGCCCAGGGCTTAGGAGACATTGTGAAAACCACTCACTAACTAGAGCTGTATAAATACCACAAACTACATAGTCCACAGGTAAAAAACTGACCGTATTGGCATATAATATTAGCCGTGCGATAGGTTTTCTTTCTCTGCAACATGTCCACTGTAGTGAACACAAGGAGTGAAAGGGTCAATTTAAGACAGCAGGGATCGTCATCATTAGGGACAGGACAATTTCGCGTTTTAAACGGACTGTAGGGTAGACTCCACAGTCCTGTGTGTGTTTCAATCCTCATCTTCATCTTCGCTGGCTGCTGCTCCAGTGTGTAGCCAGCTCTAGCTCAGACCAGGTGGCGCTGGATTGGGTGTGTATTTTCATGTCGATCTCTTATTGACCTCAGAGTTCACCTGGGCGTGTGTAATAACATGTCATCTAACCCCAAACATAATATAAATGTAGATGCGTTTGAAGTCTAGATCGTCCAAAAATAAATTCGCGAAATTTCCCAACCCCTAGTCATCATTCGATGAGTTTCTCCTGTTCGATAGCAGAGCTCGTTTTAATAATTACGCTTCGCGTATTTTTAATTTTTAATGCCAATGTCAGCTGGTGTGACGTCAAGGAACTGTTTATAAATAGCACATGCTGTAATAGGCCATTCACGGTTGTCTGGGCCCTTTTGAAACCAACCTTTGAAAAATGTCACTCCGCATCATTGCGTATATTTTAACGGGTACACTGACTGGCTTGCGCCCAGTAAAGTTGGCGACAGCGGAAAGAGAGTCAAGGCTGTTCACGATAAAGTGATCACTTTAGAAATGAACCTTGGAAAAAAGACACTGCTCCTGCATGCATATAATTTAATGGGTGCACCGAGTGACATTCGCCCACTAAAGTTGGTAACGATGGATGGAAAGTAGTTCAATATCTTAACGTCGAATAGTAAGAGTTAGGTAACGATTTGATGTTAGTATAAAATTAATTCGTTCAATTTCTGAATTTTTTAGTACATCGAAGTGCAGAAATTAGCAGATTTGTAAAGTATTTACTTACTTAATAATTTCACATATTCATTTGGCCAACGCAAGAATAAAGTGATGAGGCCTATAGCAATGTTAATTTTACCTAAGGCGAAATAATACACAACGTGGATACAAGTAGATCGTAAGCAGGGTTTTAAAAAGTGCTTATTTTACAGTGAACAGCCTATAGTTCCATGTATTAACGCTGAACAATACGTGTTAGGTTAAAATTAGTAAATACTTTATTTCTTTCTTTTACTTTCTGTCTTCGTAGTGCTTAAAAGTATAAAAAATATTAAGTTTGTAATATATTTACTTTTCAAGTAATTTCTGTTTCATTTTACTGACGCATGAATTAAGTGATCAAAAGGGACAGCGAAATTTCGTGAAAAGATTTCCAAGACAAGTTATATATTTCAAATCACTATATGGTAGTTTACTTATCTTGATTGGGCGAATTACATTTTGGCAAGTGTTAACTGTCTATACACGAATCACGTGGGAGCCGTGCCGATGTTATCGAATTCTGAGTGGCCCGGTCAAATATGAAAACGCCTTCTCAAGGAGACAGCAGCCAATGGAAATATGTAGATTACTTTTCGGTGCTTATACTATTGAATACTAACGTATATTCACAATTATTTTGCGAACAGTCACTGGATCTAGTGATTAAGCCCATGGGAATATTTATGTCACATATGGTGGAAGAGAACACAATGCACATACTAGGAAATATTAAACAGGGCTATCAAAAGTGCTCATTTTACTGTGAACACGGAGTGTAACCGACCAAATGTTTCGCTGCACAACACACGAAATAAATTATTGGGGAAAACACGTTTGCGGTTGAAGAAACTAGTGGCAGAGGGCGTCAGAACCGTGTAGCACGATGGGCGAGGGATGTTTAATTAAAAACAGGAAAAAAAAAAAGTTAAAAAAAACGTCGTGTCGTATCGGGAGCGGAAATTATGTCCAGCGCACGTCGAAATGGACTGCCGTCGTAACTGGATCCGCCGGTGCGACAAGAGTATTTCAAGGTCAGGCACTTCCAGCAACACGCGACTATTAGCTGTGGGAATTGTCGCGTGTTGCTGTTCTTTACCATGTTTGAACTAGGCGAGCAGGACATACGATGGCGAGCAGGACATACGATGGCGAGCAGGACATACGATGGCGAGCAGGACATACGATGGCGAGCAGGACATACGATGGCGAGCAGGACATACGATGGCGATGGGGCAACTGAAGGTGACAACGTTCAGTTATATAGGCGTGTCCTCACTTACAACGTTGGCCGCGGAAAATTTGTTATAGTCCAGTAATATTCCGTCTCATGCAAACAAAGCTTAACCGAGTCTAGGAAATCACACCAAAAGGACAGCATTAGTGCGCACTCAGTTTAATAATATCATGTATAAGAACTATTTCTTACTAGGAATTACTAGAGACAGCTGTTTTTCGCCGCGAAAAGATTTCAGCACCAGTTGTACTCCAAAACACTTTAGTTCATATGTTCTTTCGTGATTGGATGATTTTAAATGTCACGTGCCTCAAGTGTCTGTCTGCAAATAGCGGTCTTTCAGTATCAGAGTAGTTTATTACGATTGGCCCAGTCAAATAAGATTATGTCTTCTCACTTAGACACCTGGCCAATAACGAAAGGAAGTTGTTCGTGTGGACGCAGGATATTGAATTCTAGTATGACCATAAATGTTTTCGCGAAAAACACCTGCCCCTAGGCATTACCAACTATCCTAACTATCCACTATTTTTATAAATATGAATTAAAGTTAAATATAATAATTTAGGTGTAAAATACAAATAAATGTTTAATTTAATAAAAAATAAGACTTTTTATGTTATCACAAGTAAAAAACCGCGAAACAATAAATACACACAATTACTATAAAAAGATTCAGAACTCACAATACAGTACTTTCACAAACTTGAATTATAACCTCTTAAAATCACCAGAAATATGGCACAAAGATCATCATAAATTTGTTTACAACATTTGACTTAAAATTCGTAAAATCACCATAAAAATGTAAAACCCAGCATAGATTTGTGTTATGACAATTACTTTAACCTAAACGACAGGTAGGGTTTTCTCAAGAACCTCCCGTTCCTCCCTTTCTTTCATTCTTGCGCTACTCCATGCTCCCCTCGCTTCACCCTCATCGGCTCTCAATACCTCGATGTTTGTGATCATTGTGAAAATGAGGTTGGCTTTTGCTTACATTAAATTGTTATGAAGTTTACTTTAAAATGTTTTTTAATTACTATAATTTGATTAATATACATACGAATGAAAATCAAATACTCCAGTTGTATCATACATGAAACATTGAGCCAGCCAAATCTCTTCGCTTACTCCTTCACCGTACCACTCGATGACAGAACAAATACAGGCATATTTTCAACGCTGGAAGTGCCCTCGTGATATCACTCACTCCCTCAGTCCTCAATACAACTCTAACACAGACTACAATTGCAGCTCCATAATCCCCATTTCTGTTCTACTTTCCCGTACACATCTCCTCTCAACTCGGGCCCTCGAGTTTCTCCCTTTCACAGAAGCGTGTGAATATATCTTCAAAAATACCACATAGTCCTGTATTCCCATGAAGGTAACTTCCCCAAATATCACGGCTGACTCAAATTCCGGGAAAACTTTCTCGATGCGATACTAAGTCCCAAAACCACCCCCAAGAGAAGTAGGGGTCTCAACAGATACTTTAACTTCTCTAGTCTCACGAATGGCATCATCACTGCTGTGAAGCATAGCATCCTCCTCTGGTCGTCAAAGCAGCCCTCCACGAGGCGACATCTCGGCGCAGTTTCCTATCGACGTCTCGCGGGTGCATGGCAGGCGCTGTCTGTCCCCAATAGACATGGCCGATGAATCGCAGCCTGCTACTTCGTCACATATATTTCTTGTCACAGATATTTCTGTGACAAAGTCCGTAGATTAAAGATGAGGTAGGCCGATCTCGCTGGCTGCGCACACCCAATCACCGTGTCGCAACATTGAACTACTTTTCTGCCGATACGTCTAACAAAAATGGCGTGGAATGGAACTTAGATTACAACAGTGTTTAGTAAATAAGTGCTTAAAGATGTTTTTGGACTTCTTCTAACCAATCTGTAATCCAGTATGATTAAGTTAAAACTGGTAACAGTATTTTACTAATGTTGACCATGTAACTTTGACAGTCGTGTTTCTCTGGGGTAGGTCAATGTTGCCTATATCAAGAAAGACGAATAAGCTGTCTACCTCATCTTTAGTCTACGGTGAAGTCATTTAAATACAGTATACGTGACTGAGATATTGCATAATGACATGTTCACAGCTTGTGAAACGAACTATGACAAGCTCCTTCAGCTTCTTTTGCTACAGTTCTTCAGTTGGCTTCGGCGTGAGTCGGAGTGTCACAGTCAGCCTTTCATAATTACGAAGAATTGGCGACTGACTGCTTGTAAACTAATTATTCAATGAGTACCCACAGTTTCTGTCTAAAACGGTAACAAATCACTTCCCATAAATTCCTTTAGTTTCATTGTTATTATTTTTGCCTCGACCTACTGTATTTTTATAGTTAGTATACAAAACATTGGATGCTAATTAATACAATACACAATTTTCATATTGTACAATGCTGTTTCTTAGTTTTGGCTACCGCTAGGTTCATGGACTGGTCCTTTCTGTCCTAATAATGGCTTTAAATATTGCCGTAATAGCTATTATATGCTGTTAACAGTAAAGTGAGCACTTTTGAGGCCCTAGTTACTTTTTCCTTTCAGCCATTTTCTATACTTTGAACTCATTTTAAAATAAATATTGCCATGTAAGTAATGAACGCATTGTGTATATTCCACTGCACTCGGAAGTTAATGTCTAAGGCAAAAATAAAATATCGATATTGAATATTATTCCAAATGAGAGGGCTTTTAAAAGTACTCACTTTACCGTGAATAGCGTATAACGGTTCATAACGTTAAGATTTTAGTGACGGAAATATTACCACGTTCAATTACAAAATCTCGCAAAATGAACCTTTACTATACATTTTACTTAAATACAAATATTTTTTAATGAACACTTGTAATGTAATCGTATTTGTGTCTTAAAAAAATATATATGTATGAATGTTACAGTGTTATAGATATATAAGTGTTATAGTAACAGTGGTTACAGATACTTGAAAATATTGGTTAAGCTCATCTCTATGGCCCTCCCACAAGCGCTTAAACACGTTTAGGCGCTCTTCCCCGAGACCCCCGAGTCTATCTAAGCGCAGCGTTGTCAAGGAGCCTTGAGAATACTCTACACACAACATCACATTGCATCATCCGTCGCGAATCACAATCAAGTACAAGGAACAGAAGACGACAATCAAATATCCAAGGACGTCGCCAACAACAACGCCTGAACTTCATCAGGCGGCAACCCACACAGCGGCTGTGTTTGGCAAGTGGCAGCCAAACACCAAATCGTCCCATAACTTGATTAAATAACGCGGGAACAAGGCTTTAAGGTGATAGTTGTTATTGTTTTGGAATTTGGTTATCTAAAAGAGGCTTCTAAAAGTGCCCCCTTTAATGCAGTTGTATATGTTTAATCGTTATATTTTTCACAATATAACACTCAAATTACGACACAAGAATACTATAGGCAGGTTCAAAGTGTTGAACTAGAGTCTAAGCACGCCATACTGAATTTGTGTTACAAACTACGAAAGGAACAAAAACAATTTTTCCTCCACAGTTCATGACCCCTATTTTCAACAAAATTCAGAGTTCCAATACTCACCCACCTGTTTATAAATCGCAATCGAACTGAATCGGTATGTTCTGCACACCATACCGATTGCATTAAATGCAATTTGACTGGAAAAAAATATCTAGGAGGAAAGCCTAGTATGCTGCAGAATTCAGGAAATTAAGACTTCTGAGTGCTATGTTTCGAAAACTATGATTTGACAATTAATAAGTGCATTTAGGGGGCACTTTTCGAAAGCTCTTCAAAAAAAAATGCCCGTCTGCCTGGGGATTTTTTCAGCTTTTGAGGCCAAGAATCGCGGGAGCTATAAGGGCTACAATTGCACGCGCTACAAGTGAGCCATCGCCTCTACGTGCAAGGCTCTGAACTGGCGTGCTGTGTTCTCGTGGTGCTACGTGTACCTATGGCTCTTTCTGCGGCGAACCTATCGTTTTATTAGTGGAAAGTTTATAGCAAGGTTCAGAGCATGCCCTTGTAAGTACTTCTGTAATTACATATGTTGGAGTTCTGTAAGAAAGGTTTTTCTACTGTGCGTGACGTCTTGAAACTAACCGAAAGGCATAGTCTGAAGTGTGAGTTCTTGTTTTGTAGACTTGCACGTTGTAGGTACCTTAAATAGTTTCGTAAAAAAAAAGACCTCATTTCAAACATTCTGCGGCGCAATTTAGGCACCAGGCAGGAGCGTGCCTCGCTTACCCAGTTGCAGACTGTGAACGTAGGAAACACCTTTACAAACACAGTACGTCACATAAATAATATCACACAAACAACAGGTAAAACTGAAGTACTGGAGGCACAAAGAAAACAAACAAATATGACGAGAGCATTCCGTCACAAGCTGATAGAAAAAAAAATGCTCATATTGATCATCGAAAAAATTATTTCACTCTGTATTATTTGTATTAACTAATTAAAACGGTAGCAAATTATTTTATAGGGTGTTGCGAAATATATACATTCTTACTTAATGTACACCTCAAATAACATTTTTTGTACTTTTTCTAATTTTGTAGTAATTTTTAATGAGCAATTAATGTATTATATTTGCGTATTATTTACGAAAATTGGGACAAATTGCAATATAACTTATATCTTACCATACAAGAGGTTTGGAAATGCTTTTAGTTTTCAAAATCAAAACATATATGAGATGCAACATCAATTCCATCGTTGTCAAACGGCATTGATAAATGCGCTATAATAATTACACCTATTTACAATACGCTGAGCGTCTAAATCCTGTCTTGAGCTGTTGGTTCGTGAGTTGATATTGTTACTGCCAGGAACTGATAATAGATGATTCGGTTGTTGTAAAAGACAAATAATTAAGCATAATTCCAGAAGCACCGACCAAAACCTCCCTCAAAAACTCACAAACATTTTATAATGCAAGGTATCTACTGTGTAGTTGTAGTACAACGGGGAACAGAAGCCGAGAGACCGCATAACGCTGTCACTTGGTAACACGAGTCACGCTCCGAGCAAGTGCGGACAACATTTCGGTTTCGTGTCCAAGCGATTGCGTGATAGCTGCCATGCTTCTGGATATACAGTCTGTCACGCACGCGGTCACTTCACAATCACACGCAAACACCTTGCGCTGCGGGGCGTGTCTGTCTACCCGTAGACATTTCCGATACTGTACCAGTAGAAGTAGATAGGTAGTAGACGCGATTTTGACCTGTACTGGACACTTGTCACCGCCAGAGGGACGTAGCTGAGTTCGTGGGTCAAGGACGTCTTAACAAAATTAAATAATTTATTTCATAAATAATTTTAAAGGCAGCTATTATTTACAATAGTAAACTACCTATCTCTAGATACTATTAGCTCTTATTATAATCAGTGAGTATGCAATTTTAAACTCTATTGCCTCTATATTGGGTACTATCAATTAATTCACATTTATTATTTACACATATTCGATCTGTATATGGTCATAGTTCCAAATGTATTATGCTCACACATACAGTTAAATAGTCCGGTCCATCAGTCACACCCTTCACTCTACCGATGCTCGCAATCGCAGACTTCACTCCCGCTGGTCTCTCGTACCTTCGCTGTCTTCGCACATAGCTCTTAAAACCGAACAATTCTCCAAACTCTAGACTGTCGGCACGGAGGCCCGTCGTAGCTTAAATAGACCAGCTGGCCTGAATTCAGGTGGCTCCCAGCAAATCTGAGTCTCACTGGGAGAGGCTAGGGCGATGACCAGGACACTCTTGGAACGATAACCCCACACGTTATATCCCCTCGAGTACAGAAGGTGGCGAGAATTCCGTCAGGCTTACCACGGCATCGGCACGCCTTTGTTAAATCTCCGCAAACTCCTCGGGTTATTAGTGTTGCTCTTGATACACTACTTCACTCGCTCGAGCGGGAAGGCAACATGTAACAATACTGTAGGCCTGGTTAAGAATACTTTTCTTTTTTGCCGTTCCTGTGAAATATAGATGTATGCAATCACGGACTTTTCTGAGCAGAAAAAACGTTTTTCTTTGCTACCGAAGTCCTTTGTAACATTACTGTATAGCCTGTATCCTGGAGAGACCAGAAAAACTAATAATTAAATACAAATTTATTGCAAAACAAATTGTTATATTTTCATCGGTACATAGCTTGAGAGTATCATTTCTTACAGTTAGGTTTATGTTTCAAGTGTATATCTTCAGGATTGGCATTAAAAAGCTGACTTTCATTAATATGTATTTCCCTATACCAGATTCTCAAGCAGGCAACAGGCTTAAGGATACAGAAGTGGCAGCCGATTACGGCGCTAGCTCCAGCTGCACGCGCCAGTAAAGATGGCGCTACTAGCAGCAAACATATCGGTGCCGGAACTCTGCTCTGTAATCATAGCCTCGTGACTAGTGTCTGGTAGCGGTTTATTCACACTTTTTGAATCAAACATATGACAAATCACACCATGTATGACGTATTTAGTTATTTCCTAAATATGCCATGTATCAGAAACATTTTATACCTCTGTTAAAGTAAACGTATCAAATTTTTGGTTAAATTGAACTTTCACTTGTAATTGACCTATAAATTACAATATTTCTTTTGTAATAAATGTGAATAAAAACAGTGAGAAAACACGTGTGTTAGTAGCGAATAGCAAGAAATAGTTCTCATGCAAAATATTATTACAACGGAGCGAGCACGTATTCAGTGTCTTTGCCCTTTGGTTGGTATTTTATAGACTTAGTTAAGCTTTGCCTGCTTGAGGCGGATGCATATCCTGGAAGTAGAACTTGAGCAGGGTTTCAGAAAAGTGTGAATCAATCGTGAATGGATTATAACTACGGGCACCTGTTTATCGAGAAAATATTTCAGGACGAGTTGCGTTCCCAAACACTTTCGTTCGAACCACTTTCGTGATTTAGCCATTTGAATTGTTATGCATCTGATCTGTCCGCCCGTGAATCATGGACTGTCAGTATCGAAGAAACTTAATTTTGATTGGTTAACTCACGTAGCAGTCAGTTTTCATACAAAGACAAGCTGCCAATTTATTTATTTATTTCGACTTTATTTATACTTGCGAAGTTAAGGCTTCAATATCTTATCTTACACTTAACCAGGTATAACACAGTGAACACATTCATAAACATAAAGAACAAGAAAAACTTACACAAACAAGATGCGGAACAGATATATATATATATATATATATATATATATATATATATATATATATATATTAGCTCAAATAGTAGTAAATGAGAAAATGATCACTGGTTTCATATTATGTACATATCTTAAGCAGGACTAGAGACAAGGCAATTTTTACAGAAAACAAAACTAAAACAGCACAATAATATTGATCTACAATAACACAAAATTTGTTTCATAATCCGCATTACCAATCATAAAGTGTGCACATAAGATATTGACGTTTATCTTTCGCGTGAATATTTTAGCGAAGATCAGTTGGCCCTAGTTATAACTCATCAGCCGGCAACCCAGACAGTAGCGGACCTATCGTAGCACGCAATGTGCGGTAGATTACTGATCAGCAGGGAGCGAACGAGTGAGTGGAGACATTTGGGCTGCTCTTAACATTGACGCCCCGATAGCCGATGAGGGTGAAGCGAGGTGAGCGTGGAGCAGCTGCGGAATACGAAAAGACAGTGGAAACGGGAGATCCCTGAGAAAACCCACCGACCAGCGGCATCGTCCTGCACGATTTCCACATACTGAAATCCAGGAACCATCCTGTCAGGATTCGAATCCGGTTATTTTAGCTGTGAAACGATTATTCTAACCAGCACACAAGCGTGGCCCAGTACCACGTGAAACAGCCCGAAAATTCCAGAGAAGGATATTTTTAAAACCACAACCGGGTATCCAACCCCTCCTTGTTCATGAAGGGGAATTATATAAGCATACGCCTTTTTATGGTTTGCAATTCATCTTTCAATAATGCATAAGGACACTCAATTTTCACGAAAATATTTCAGGACAAGTAATTAAAAACACTTTATCATTTTTCTATTATTTCGATCGTATAATGCACTTGTGACGCGTCTCATGTGTTCGTCCCGGAATTAGATATATTCGTAATAGGAATAATCAAAACGTGAATGGCTGGCTAATGCAAAGGTAAACTGCTAGGATAACTGCAGGATATTGAATTATAGCATGCGTTAAACTCTTTTTCGCGTTTATTGGCTGTCCGTAATAATGAATTATGCAGAAACACATATATTTATTTTCCATTCTAGCCGTGTCCCTAGCAATAAATGTCTACTTCAGATACACTTTCAAGCGTGGTTTCACCCTTCCGGAACAGTCGTATGGACTATAATGCTATCGGCAGTTATCTGGGCGCGTCTCGGCGCTGGGAAGCGGGTGAACCGGGATCGACAGAGAAAGGCGGAACAGTCGTATGGGCTATCATGCTACTGGCAGTTATCTGGGCGCGTCTCGGCGCTGGGAAGTGGGTGAACCGGGATCGACAGAGAAAGGCGGAACAGTCGTATGGACTATACTGCTACCGGCAGTTATCTGGACGCGTCTCAGCGCTGGGAAGTGGGTGAAGCGGGATCGACGGAAAAAGGCGGAACGGGGTCCGAAAGGGGAAAGGAGAAACCCCTCTCGATTAGCGCCGTGTTCCGAAAGTGCTGATTCCACGGGTTCAGTAATCTCAGTAACATCAGCTATCGTTCCGATACTGCTGAAGACCACTGATGGCGACTGACAGCTGTTTTTGCGAGTCTCTGGGTGGCGCCCTGCACGAGACTAGAACGAGTACTGAGAACACTGAGAATTGTTGGAGCTGGATGATGTTGTGTAGTGTTTGTAAAATATTTGTTGGTGGGACTTTCAAATAGGATCCAAGATCTAAACGTTGTTGCAGAGGATGGTACGACTTACAGTATTGTGCCCATTGAAGATGTATTGGAGGGTAAGTAAGACACTACTATTACAATAGTTTCCCCCCTAAATTGTAGAGGTTATAACTTCGCATATTCGGAATGTACGCTTTCATATAAGTAAATTATCGACAGGTTTGTTTATAAAATATTGTGTGACGAGGTTACTTGCATTATCTTGGTATTGTTGATTTATATTTGGTTCGACTGGTTCTACTGTCAAGCGTTCCGAAACTATCAAATCACTGACACATGCGCAATATTTGCTGATTACTGATACTGTTCCATTACTGCTGACGGACACTGAAGAAACACCAGTGATCTCAGTGATCTTCAGCAGTAACGGGAACGCAGCGTAGGGGAGCTCACGCGCCCAGATACCTGCCGGCAACAATAGGTAGGACCACCTGTTGTTCGCGAAAATATATACGCGAAGGCTAGACGTCAATATCCTATGTGCACTCTTGAAGTCCTCGTTGAACTATTGGCCGGTAGCCTTTGTGTGAAAACAGTCTGTTACACGAGTGGGCCAATCAGAATTAAGTTTCTGCGACACTGATCGTCCGTGATTCGCGGGCAAATAGGTCAGACGCGTAGTCTCTGAAGTTGTTCTGAAGTAAAAAGAGTTGGAATACATCTTTTCCTGAAATATTATCGCGAGAAACAAGTTCCCCTACTGATAAGTAAATAAGTACTTCTAGAATGTTCTTATACTTCCTCTGACTTATTTGTAATGCAATCTGAATTGCATAAAAAATTGGTGAAAGTGTTGTATTCATATAGTATTGTTTGTCTTTTAAAACTGAAATACAAACAAACGCGTTCATCACTGGTTACCATGTGACTTTGACAGTTGGGTTCTTTTGGGGTAGGTAAATATTGGGTACATGCGCAGAAGATCAATAAGCGGTCTACCTCATCTTTAGTCTATGAAACACACTCTACCCACAACTTCCTCAAACTTACCTGCGAACACCGTGTCACAGAAACATCACTCCGCCACAGAAAAATAAATAACACCGAGAAACTACAAAGATTAAACAAGCATGTGATTTCTCGAGATTCAGGAGCCGTTAACGAGCAGTGACCGCTAGCGGCACTGACTTAGTCTTACACTGAAGAAGTCCATGGCGCGTATGTTCTCAGTGATCAGATCCACGATCGACAGAGCTCATATTGCAAAGCATAGCCTTGTGTCGCTTTATTATAGTACATTCACTGTTACTTCAATATTTTCTGAAGCCCTGCTGAAGGTTCATTCGCATGCTATTCCACCGACTCATGCAAACAGAGTCTACAAAACCACACCGAGAGGACGACGCACCGAATTTATGAACACTCGGATTAATAATATTTTTGCATGAGAACTATTTCTTACTAGGATTTACAAACAAACATATTTGTACGTTGAAAGGAAAAAACCACAATTTTCGTTTTACAAAACTGAGGCTTTGATATCGTTTTATTGTATTTATTAAGCTCTTTCCTGAGGTGAAAAACACTATTGCCTATACACGGAATAGTACGCTATTTAGCCAGTTGGAAAGAACACCCAGTGACATCATGGTGTAGTGGCAAAGAGCACTCATGTGAAGTTCGATATCCGTGACATATTAGCTCCTGTACGCAGATATATTTTCCCTGTTTACAGATGTATATATATATATATATAGCTGAAATATTATAATATATAGGCGAAATAATTTACGGAAAAGTTTAATTAAAACAATACAAATGTGGTGGGTTGTGTGGTGTACACGGCCGTAGATATTTGTACGTGACAATGTCTATGGGTGGTGAGAGGGAAAATTAATGCAACGTCATTAATGTATTCGCTGGAGACGTGTCTAATGAATTCTTCCTTCATGTTGCATTTAACTCTCTGGGCTGTTGCAATCTGTCTTGGTGCTTTCTGCGTTTCCACTGGTTGCTTCGTTGTTTATTCTTAGGCTCGTCACGTGATACGGCAGGTGGCGATGACGCAATCCTCACGTCCGCATTTCGCTGCTAGTAGAATTGCCACCTTCTTCATGTAACTCCGGAATGGATTGAGGTAGCCGAGTCATCCTTTCAGTATGAGATTTGTCGTGTCGAGCATTATTCATGTTGTTAAAGTCATTTGTTTATTTTTCGCCTAACTCGTAATGTTGCACTGTTTTTGTTCGGAATATGCAATGGAAATGATTATTGGTTAGAAAGTCACTATGTGTGTTTATTATTAATGAGTGTTGGCTATGTTTTTAGTTCATCTTTTCTTACGTATACTCTGACACCAGAATTTCTCTGATCGGTGATCAGTTCGGTCGACTGCAGCTGCCTTAGGCTTACTAAACCGCTCCTGAAACCAGAGGTTCGCAGTGCTGCTCCCGCCGCGGCCTGATGACGTCAGTAATATAAGTTTGTGCGTGAAGAATGACGCCTAAGGACCGGCATATACCATTGTACATTTATATCTAACGTACTGCTCGCTCTCGACGGGTAATTGCACGGACCCGAGAGAAAAATCTCGCGACGCTCACTTTCTGAACATGAGGGACTGTGTTGTAAGACATCGTCACGTCAGAAATGAGATACTTCTACGTTAAAGGGCTTCGACAGTTGACATACAAGTCTCATTGTGAGCAGTTTTATGTATTCTAATTTAAAAAAAATAACTATCGCATATTTAATGTAAGTATTTTTTCCCAGGACAGAAATAAAATTGTATATGTATGTATATATATCTGCTAATTTATAAGTCTGGTTAGTGAATCGTAAATGTGTCCACTGAGAATATTCAAAGTTGTCAAACATCGTTGTAAGTAGCCAGCCTCTGTTTACAATATTCATTTTTCTGTAAAAACACGATTTTTTTAATTTTTTTTTTAAACTTAAGCGACAATGCTGTATCTTTCCCGAACAGATTGCTGTATTATTTGTGCGGTAACAGAACGCACGTGATACTTGTTTATAGTTAGGGGCAGGAAAATTTCGCGTTTTGAACGACCTGTAGGCTAGACTCCACTGTCCTATGTACCTATTTTCCTACCTCAACATTCTGTCCATTGGTTACTGCCTCAGTGTGTGGCCGGTTCCACCTCAGACCTAGTGGCATGGGATTCGGTGTTTGTTCCAGTCTGGATCGGTCATTGGTAGGGGCGCCTGTTTTTCAGCGAAAATATATCAGGACAACGTGTGTTCCAACACACTTTAGTTCAGAGCCACGTCCGTGATTGGATCACTTAAATTGTTACGCGTATTATCTGTTTGCCCACGGATCACGGACGGTCAGTATCAGAGAAACTCAATTATTATGGGCTCACGCATGTAACAGACTCTCTTCATAAAGACAAGCGGCCAATAGCAAAGTGAAGACTGCATGTGTGCACATATGATATTGAAGCCTCGGCTCCACGTAAATCTTTTCGCGAAAAACAGGTGGCCGTAGTCATTGGTTCAGAGTTCACCTGGCTGTTCCTAATAAACTGTGATCCATTTGCAAACGCAACGTAAGGGCACATGTGGTCGAAGTTTAACTTATGCTTAAAATTAACTCGCGAAATTTTCCGGCCCCTGTTTATAGGGAGGTGTATTTTTCGCGAAGATATCTATGCTCACGTTATACTTCAGTATCACACGTCCACAGACTCAGCTTGCTTTGGTTATTGGTCGCGCGTTTACGTGAGAAGACATGTTCTTATTTGACTGGGCCAATTAGAATAAAGTACTCTGTTACTGAGCGGGCAGACACTTGAGGCACGTCACATTTGAAGTCAACCAATCACGAAAGTGCATATGAACTAAGGTGTTCTGGAGTACAACTGGGCTTGAAATCTTTTCACGAAAAATTCTTGCCCCTGCCTATTTACATGCTATTTTCCACCGCTGCGCCGTGGCAATGCTTCCTTAACGGCAGACGTGAATTCGAAAAGTTTATAATTTCTTACTAAGGCGCTCCACTAACAGAAGTATAAAACGTTTGTGACACGTGAAATATTTAGGAAACAACCGAATACCTCACACATGGGCTGAGATTCAAAGGTTTTATTTCAGGAAGTGCAAGAATACTGCGACTGAACTATACGCGAAATTATGGAGAGACTATTGTATATTCCCTGTTCCTTAACACTTTTCGAATCGAACCTTTAAAAATCACCTATGTATGACGTGTTTGAAAGTTTCCTAAATATGCCATGTATCACAAGCATTTTATATCGATGTTGGCATAAATTATCTCACATTTTGTAAAATGAATATTTTGGCTACATTTCAATTAAAAATTATGATGTTTCATTTTTTACTAATATGCTTAACATGATAAATGTTTTTAAAAGAGTTTAAAAAACGTGTGTTGGTAATGTCTAGTAAGAAATAGTTCCCTGGTAAAATATTATTAAACTGATTGCGCACGAATACGGGGCTTTGACACTTTGGTGTGATATTTCTTATGAGTTAAGTTTCGTTTGCATGAGGCGTAGGAATAGTGTTAGTGAGTGAAGGTATTTGGCCGACTCTTAACATCGAGGTCTCGAGATCCGATAAGGGTGAAGCAAAGTGAGTATGGAGCAGCGCCGGAATGCATCGGTTGGGGGGGGGGGATGAACCCCCGGGAATACCCGTCGACCAGCGCGATCGTCCGGCACGATTCCCCCATTCGACAATCCGGAGGCGAGCCCGCCTCGAGTATTGTTCGCCTTTGTGAGAGGCGAGTAGTCTAACCACTACACAACCGCAGCTCCATAGGAATAGTCTGGATGTAGGACCTTCTGCAGGGTTTCAGAAAAGTTCTAAGTAAAGGCCATTCACGGTAAAGTGGTAAGGTGAGCACTTTTGAAAGCCCTCTCATTTGGAATAATAGTCAATAAGTATGCTTCACTTTAGCCGTAGCCGTTAACTTCCAAGTGCGGTGGATTATAAACACTATGTTTATTACTTACATGACAATATTTATGAAAATTATGTTTAAAGGGTAAAAAAAAATGGCTGAAAGGAAAAAGTAACCAGGCCGTCAAAAGTGCTCACTTTATCGTGAACAGCCTAAAACAGTGCATGGACTATAAGTAGGGAATTATTGAGTGAGTGTTTGTGTTTGTTTAGTGTTTTATCGTTTAAATGGAAGAAAAGTTATATAAATAATGCTCTCTTTTAGATATGGACACACTAACGACAATCTACACGGCAATAAGAAGAAAATGCAGAAGAGAAAGAAGAAAAGGGGAAATCAAGAAACAGAAATTGAAACGGTAATTCGAAATTTAGCTTTCGAAGATGAAGGAGGGGGAGGGAGGAAGAGAAGAAGAAACAACATTCCAGTAAATATTGAAGTTTTGCGGAATAACAGTGGGAAGAAAAAAAATATAAAAACTCCAACACGAAGAAATTATAAAGAAGAACAAACACAAACAGATATAACAATATGAAAAAAACCAAAAAAAAAAAAGAGAATTAAGTAAAGAGAAGAAGAAATACAAGATCTGAAATAATACAAGAAGAATTGAAGGAAATATGGAGAAGAATAGAATAACAAGATGGAAGAAGAGAAGAGGAAAAGAAGAAAATCAAGAATTTAGAAATGAAGAAAATAATAAAAAGAAGAAGAAACCAGCCAAAGAAAGAAGAAAAGCCAAAAAGAAGATAGAATAAAAATACACGTCCGCAGGCATAGAGGAAGAGTGGGAAAGGATTGAAGTCGGCTGCAATAAAAGTCAGGATGAAAAATTTCAGGAGAAAGTGGAAATTCTAAAAGATACAGGTGAGGCAAAATTGGACGCAAAAATAAAAAAAAAATATCAGGACGAACTTATACGTAAGGAATTTGAGAAAAAAATTAAATTCAGTAAGCTCGAAGAAACAGAAATTTTGACTACAGCAATACAAAACGTGGTAAGAAACATCGAGGTAGGCTGCAGGGTTTCAGAAAAGTTCTAAGTAACAGTGCATGAACTATAAGTAGGGATAGGAAAATTTCGCGAGTTCAATGACTCGTAGGCTAGACTCCACAGTCCTGTGTATACTCGAGACTGAGCTGTTTGTTCACTAGCTGCTGCCCCAGAGACTAGCCAGTATTACTACACACCTGCCAGTATGAAATTCTACGTGTTTCCTTGCGAGTCTGCTATTGGCTCAGAGGTGTTCAGGGCGTCCTTAATTAACTCTGATCCAATTGCAAATGCGACGTCACTGTATATGTGTTTTACGTCTGGCTTGTCCCGAAATGAATTCGTGAAATTTTCCTATCCCTGGCCTTAGGAAGAGATGATGGTTTATAGCGGGAAAAGTTCAACGTACTGCATATATGTCAGACAGTTTTCTTTCCTTATTGGCTGTCATGCATGTGTGAAGGTACTACCCCTTTTTACTGGACCGTTGAGGACTATAAGGCAGAACGTTCGTTATTGGTCTGCCAACAGCTTAGCCGAGTCAAAACCTTGTTCACGCAATTATAAAAGAATAAACTAGTTAAAGTGTTATAGAAGATATGTTGGCTCAAACAATTTTTGTGATCTACCATTATCTCTATAAATAGGAAACATTCGCGAGTTCACTTCAGGACACGATATACGTCCAATAGGTGTACACTGAAGTTACTATTGCAATTGGGTCACTGTCCATCAGACACGCCCTGGACGACTCTGAGCCAATAGCAGACTTGCAAGGAAACAAGTAGCGAGTGCCATACTGGTAGGTGTGGAGTAACATTGGCTACTCCCTGGAGCGGCAACCAATGAACAAACATCTGAGGCTCGAGTGTACACAGGACTGTGGAGTCTAGCCAACAGGCCATTGAACTCGCTAAACCTTCCTATCCCTAACTATCTCTAACTGCAGGCATTTACACTAGATATATGTGGAATATGGAAGAAATATAAGCAAGAGCTTTAGCAGGTCTCCAGGGAAGTTGCAAGTAGCAATGAATGAACTACATGTCATGTCAGCTGGAGATTCGCTTGGAGTAAGGCGGCGTGAGAGTGAGAATCTGCTGAGAGGTCGACAACGTGGTGCAGGCTAATGGCGGGTGTTGGCCTTGCCTGCTCCAAGAAGGCGCTCACTCGCCGGCGCGGCGCAACAATGAACAATGCCCCCCCCGGCTCCAGCAAGCCTAATGGATCCATTAGCGTAAGGAGGCCCGCGGCCTGCGCCTCCACAAAGCATGTGGATGTGTTTGCGTCGAGGCCAAATTACCGTCCGCTGTGACGAGGCGTGAGACACACCCATCCTGCTGCGCTGCGCTGCGAGCACACACACGCACACACACGTCTCCCTCATAGTCACGCCAGGGTGACTATGAGGGAGACGTAGCCTGCTGTGTGCGCAGTTAGGGAAGTTGAAATCATATCGATATATCGATATGACAATAACGATGCATCGAAATATATCGTCGAAATATTTAATCGACATTTTATCGAAATCAATATATTTTATCCCGAAATAACTGAAATGAATATTTTGTAACAAATTTTTTTAAATATGAACTAATTTGAATATAGAAATTGAATTAAAATAATACATTGTTTACTTTGGTAACATGCACGAAAAACAGGCACCACATCTCTCTGCAATGCCTCGTGTCCTCAGTATGTAATATTTCACGAAATCTTGCATTTTTCAAGTCCTATAAAAAGTAACATATAATTGCTACATCGTTTCACAAAACGATTCTGTAATAAATAACCAATATAGATAAATTTTTTTCCTTCCGATATCAACATTCACGGTAAACTGGGAACTTTTTAAAAGCCCTGCATAATATATACAAGAATGCACATTGCATTTTCTCCCAAAACACTCTATGGAAAATTAACACTAACGTGAACCTAATCACTTTGTACATGCGCCGGCTTTGCGAAAGTATATTTTTGATCCACTAAAATTGTTTACTTATTACTTGCAATTTAAAGTTGAAACCTGGAATTACGTTCCCTCTGTAGGTAGAGGCTGTTTACTATAAGTTGGGCATTTTTGAAAGAAACCTTTGAACGTTACTGTCCCTACATGCATGTATTTTAACGTCACTGTCCCTACATGCATGTATTTTAACGAGCACGATGTCCAGCATGCAGCCAGTAAAGTTGGTGACAACGCCATGGCCGAAAAGTAGTTCCATGTCTGAGAGCTGAATACCAAGTGTTAGGTAAACATTTCTTACTACTGACACTATTTCATTCTATTTCTGTCTTGAGTGTAACAACTTGCATGTTTGTAAATAATTTATAATAACAATAATAATAACTACGCTGTTTTACATGAGCGACGCATGAATAAACTGCTCAGACACATGGCAATGTTAGATTTACACACGGTAGAACGATGCTAGATAATCCGAGAAGTATAGCGTAAGAAGCGCTCAGTTTATGATGAACAGTCTGGACTGGGCGCATGTCAGGCAGTGCGCCGTTAAATATACTCGTATCTGGTTCTGTGGTGCTTAAAGGAAGCAATGGGGCACCGGAATGGTGTTCCTCCACTCCATACTTATTTTGGTGGAATACTTGGCGAACTACGACGAGATGTGAACAAAGTTTATAACAATGAGAAGGTTATATTTTGAGACAAATCGCGCAATAGTTCCTTCACTGGCGAAGGCCATATTCGAGTTGAGTTGAGTTGAGAGATTTGGGCGGCTCTTGACGGCGATGTCTTGAGAGCCGATGAGGGTGAGGTGAGGTGAGTATGGAGCAGCGCCGAAATGAAAGGGCGAGGGAACGGCATTATTTCCGCTCGCGAAAATCCGGGAGTGACCCGGCAGGGGATTGAACCCGTTTCGCCTTGGTGGGAGGCGAGCAGACTGACCGCTATGCCACAGCGGTCTGTGAAGGCCATATTGGAAGACTAACTAAAATAGTAAACAAAATTGACGAAGAGGAAAAATATGGATAGCCTCAAAGAGCAAGTGATCTTTGACCGTAAAACTAGGGCCGCTGCCACGATGCTTCGGGGTGTATTATTGAATGAAACTCTCTATATATTGTACAACCCTTCAATATATACTATATATTTCATAGGATCACACACATATGTAATAACATAACAAATACATATCAAGGATTATAAACTAATTCTACATAACCCAATATTCTCATATTACCACGAGTACCAGTTAACTTTCTATACATATAAATTTAATCCCCAACATTAAATTTAATTTTCTTTCTTGAATACATAACAATGGTTTCCAAATTAACTTATTATAGCAATACTGCTACTATCATCTTCATTAACTGGGAATTGGAACAGCCTCTGTCTTCAAGAAACGATCTTTATAACGTCACATTTGAAGAGAATAGTTAGTTGCAAAGCTGACCATAGAAGAGAACAAGAGAAAAAATGGAGGACAATTACATTACAAACTCAACTAATACAATCTGGAAGTGATGCTTGGTGTACACTTATCATTGATGGACTAAATGCTGGCTTCGCACAAAAGTGTGTGTACACTATGGATGACATTTTAAAACTTGATCGTAATATAGTTGTTCGTGGAGGGGGGTGAACGTCCAACCGTCAGCTGGTGCGCCACCTCCAGTAACACGAATTACATGTCGAAGATCGTAAATATCTCAACAACATACAACCCTCCAGACCGTAATATAGTTGTTTGAGGGGGAGGGGGGTGAACGTCCAACCGTCAGCTGGTGCGCCGCCTCCAGTAACACGAATTACATGTCGAAGATCGTAAATATCTCAACAACATACAACCCTCCAGACCGTAATATAGTTGTTCGTGGAGGGGGGTGAACGTGCAACCGTCAGCTGGTGCGTCGCCTCCAGTAACACGAATTACATGTCGAAGATCGTAAATATCTCAACAACATACAACCCTCCAGACCGTAATATAGTTGTTTGAGGAGGGGGTGAACGTCCAACCGTCAGCTGGTGCGCCGCCTCTAGTAACACGAATTACATGTCGAAGATCGTAAATATCTCAACAACATACAACCCTCCAGACCGTAATATAGTTGTTCGTGGAGGGGGGTGAACGTCCAACCGTCAGCTGGTGCGCCGCCTCCAGTAACACGAATTACATGTCGAAGATCGTAAATATCTCAACAACATACAACCCTCCAGACCGTAATATAGTTGTTCGTGGAGGGGGGTGAACGTGCAACCGTCAGCTGGTGCGCCGCCTCCAGTAACACGAATTACATGTCGAAGATCGTAAATATCTCAACAACATACAACCCTCCAGACCGTAATATAGTTGTTCGTGGAGGGGGGTGAACGTCCAACCGTCAGCTGGTGCGCCGCCTCCAGTAACACGAATTACATGTCGAAGATCGTAAATATCTCAACAACATACAACCCTCCAGACCGTAATATAGTTGTTTGAGGGGGAGGGTGGTGAACGTCCAATCGTCAGCTGGTGCGCCACCTCCAGTAACACGAATTACATGTCGAAGATCGTAAATATCTCAACAACATACAACCCTCCAGACCGTAATATAGTTGTTTGAGGGGGAGGGTGGTGAACGTCCAATCATCAGCTGGTGCGCCACCTCCAGTAACACGAATTACATGTCGAAGATCGTAAATATCTCAACAACATACAACCCTCCAGACCGTAATATAGTTGTTTGAGGAGGGGGGTGAACGTCCAACCGTCAGCTGGTGCGCCGCCTCCAGTAACACGAATTACATGTCGAAGATCGTAAATATCTCAACAACATACAACCCTCCAGACCGTAATATAGTTGTTTGAGGGGGAGGGTGGTGAACGTCCAATCATCAGCTGGTGCGCCACCTCCAGTAACACGAATTACATGTCGAAGATCGTAAATATCTCAACAACATACAACCCTCCAGACCGAAGATGACAAACGCAGAGAGTGAATCTAGTTGCTCTTGTTGGTTTTTGCGACAAGGTTGAAATATCAAAGCCTAGCCAATTTACAATATTTACTCGTAAGTTATGTAGGTAACAATCAGCCATTTAAAACAATTATTATTAATGCTCAGGTTTAACGATCAAGAAGAGAGAAACACATACAAAAATATGAAATAATAAGTCTGAACTCTGGTGACCTTAAGTAAGTGCTTTTTTTTTTTTTTGGCTGATAATATTATAGATCTTTACAAAACATCAGTATTTTAAGATAATATCCGACGGAGTTTTTATTTTATTTTAAACATTACTAAGCAAATACACGATATTGCATGATTAGATTTTCTTTGTAAAAGCAAAGGAGCCGTTCACCTCCTTATTAAATAATACCATATTGAAATATTTCGATGGATATGACATTTTTAAAACCTCAAAACAATAATAATTTGACATTAGTAAGCGAGACTTCCATTTCTAGTATCTTCGCATATTGCAAACAAAACAAGTTTTTCCGTTATGTGGCTGTTACGATGGCTCGGTAGACAAACCCGAACATTAACCACTTTGAAGATTATTCAAGAGGACTATGTAAATGCGCGTCCAAGGTCAAGAAGCGAGGGAGCGATACGGGCGACACTAACACGCACGCCTAGCGCCTCATCGCTCCTACGAGCAAGGTGTGCAGTGTTTCCGTCGTGACGCTGTACTGTGCAAACTAGATCTGTAACCGTGGGGGTTTTACTGCACGCGATGAAAGAAACTTCATAGTCAAGCTTTAAAAATGCGTTATATGACCACTTTCGCGAATTTTTTCCTCCATCTATACACTTAATACGACATACAGTAGTTTTCATCCTTTCTGGCAAAACGTCGTATTTCCTGAACATTTATTTACCGAGACACGCGTTTAGGAGCAAAAAACGATTTGACAGAAAACGTTTCAGTACATAGGAGGCCCTTCTACACGCAGGGTTTACTGATAAATGAGGTGCCGCCACGAGTTATCTCCACTGCCAACACCCGGACTCAGCTGACTGATGAACAAGACTGGAAAGTCCAGCGACTCGTTCACTGACTCGTTCATCCCACTACGTCACATGCTATACCTCAACCATAGTTTCCAGCCTAAAGAAAATACGTTAAAACATCGCTGGGAAAACTTACAACTAAATTTTGACAGACGTTTTATGACAACATCAAAAAGGTGTTTTCAGCAGCAAGTCTAAATTTTTAAGCCACGTCATATAGATCGTCTTGAGAAAAGGAAAAATAATCGTGTGAGCACCACGCAGCAACACACCAAATATCGATCCACAGAGTAACCGCTACTCGTGGTCACAGTTACAATTCATTTGCCAGTGATATAAATTATTATTATGTGAAATTTTGGTTTGTAACGTTTCAGGTTACAAATATAACACTGGATAATAATTGTGTTAATAATGAAAAAAAGATAACATAATATATAACAAGTGCTGCTATCTTAACCCTTACAGACCCACTTTAGTTTAAGATTTCAGGTGTTGCAGACCAGAAATGTTATGATCCGTGCCGTACTTAAGTCGACACAATACCAGTTTCGTTGTCACAGCCAATGAGCTGTAAGCTATCTGTTCAGGTACAGTTATATGAACCAATTATAACCCAGACCAGTAAGAAGGTTTGCGAATCATTTACGCACAGGTAAGGTCATTGGTCATTGAGCATCGCAGTGTGCAGTAGAGACCAAGAATTACCTATTCGTGCGTAATGTACACAAGTGTGTATACTGGGTCTCAATGTGTTAAGTGCTTGAGTTGAACTCAAAACATACCAAATTAACACACACATATTTTAAATACATCTGGAGGGATTTGTACTAAACAAAACGTAAAGAGTGAACCAAATAAATAAGAATTATTTAACAGTACTTTTAAACATTACAGTACAAGTTATTAAGATAAACGAAAAAAATTAGTAACATTTGATTTACATAGATAACAACTTAAGTTTGAGAACAAAAAAGAAATAGATTGCCAGCAGATAATTAACAGCAAAAAAAAAATCAAGGACAAGACTTTGCCAACGAAATCAACATTTACCCCAAAAAAAAAAATGCAAGACAAGAGACAAAAGACAAAGCATGAGCAAAACGTTTAAGGTGCCACAAAAATGGCAACAAAATCCAAGAAGACTGGAGCAGCTTCTTGAAGACCAATATAAAGAGACGGTGATTTATCCCGGGAAAAGTTAACTTTTCCTTAGGATTCCACATACTGTATACATATCCGACAGTTTTCTTTCCTTATTGGCTCTCATACATGTATGAAGATACTACACATTTCTTCTGGACCAATAAGGATAATGGTACTATAAGACAGAACGTTCGTGACTGGTCTGCGTACAACTTCTCCGAGTCAAAACCTTGTTCATCCAATCATGAAAGAATAAATCAGTTAGAGTGCGTGGGTTCATGTTTTAGCTCTTTGCAGATTTTGTTCCTTTACTAGAACTGTGGTGGCCCTGCAGTAGTGGATATGCTTGTCTCTTTTCTTTGAATTACGCAACAGTGTCACGACCTTAAGTGATAAATTCCATTCGCAAGCAGGCGACGCTCAGAAATCCAGAAATACGAGGCAGGTTTACATAAAAAAAATTTTTTTCACCACTGGGACTCTGTGCTACATTGACGGCCTATAAAGGAGGCAACCTTAATACCAATAAATGTGTACGAGCCTGTAAAGTGTTAGAGGCAATCCACCCGAGGAATGAAAAAAGGTGAATGGAAGGATGAATAAGGGTCAGTGTATGGGGGTGGGGAAGGGGTGGATGGAACACACATTTTTCCAGGAACAAGTGCGTGAGGGAGTGGTTTACCCTGGAGAGTGATGTAGGAAATGGAACGACGATGGCGCGTGAGAGAAAGAGCAGCAAAGAGAGTTGAGAAGGACGGAGAGAGGTTCAGGAAAACACACGACTTTCTCGTCATCTTAAGTTCTTCAGATGGAAGCAGCTCTCAAGGAGCACCAGCGACTCGGCTGCGATAATATTTTCGCTCCTCGGGTGTTCTCGCCCCTCATTTCTGGCGCTTGTGCCCTCGCTATATGCTTTCCTCGGTAAAATGAGCACTTTTGAAAGCCCTGCTTAAGATATACTTTTATACACGTTACGTGTTCTTCCGCCTTATGTAAAATTAACATTGCCATGGGCCTCATCACTTTATTCATGCGTTGGTCAAGTGAAACTGTGAAACAATTAGAAAAGTAAATATTATAATTTTTACACTTAGATGCATTTGAAAAACAGAAAGCGAAATAAACCATTTAAGTTACCAGAAATAGTTACCTAATATATTTTATTCGTCGTTAAAATATGGAACTACTTTCCATCCATCGTTACCAACTTTACTGGGCGCATGTCAATCAGTGCGCCCGTTAAAGTATATACAAGTAGGGGCAGTAACTTTTTTCTAAGGTTGTTTTCAAAAGTGCTCACTTAATCGTGAACAGCCTTTAGCAGACAGTGAACAGAAATCTGGGGCTCGGAAATACATAGGACAGTCTAACCTACAGGTCGTTTAAAACGTGAAATTTTTCGTGTCCTCAGCAACAGGTTTGCTTGATACACATATAGGTAAAAATTGGTTCAAATGTAATGTATTTATAAGAAAACGTCATTTTGTCATTGAACAGACGCTTTCATACAAGTCGCTAGTACAAAAACAATGTCAAGTTATGGAAGAGATAAGTATGCAGTAGTGAAATGCCTTAGTGTTTCCTTCACTGATTGGCTTCGCGGGATTCTATAACGGGCCCTGGGGCAGTGGTTGTGTAGTGGTTAGACTGCTCGCCTCCCACCAAGACGAACCGGGTTTGAATCCCGGTGCGGCCGGGAAAATCTCGGATTTTCGCAAGTGGGAATCGTGCTGGACGATGCCGCTGGTCGGAGGGTTTTCTCGGGGATCTCCCGTTTCCCCCGCCTTTCACTGATTCGCAGTGAATTTCAACTACTCGAATCCGTGAAAATGGCTCCCCTTAGAATAATTGGAAAACCAAGGTTTGATTTAGTGGAAAAATTTCGCTGATTGAATTAATGACGTGGTACAATTTCACTGATTGAATAGCCTAAGTGACGACTGTCTACAGTGGCAAATTAAATGTTTGTTTTTAAAATTGAATTTAGCTAAATTATTACGAGAGGTAAACATGTTTATGATAGTTTACTATTTATATTGCCCAATTGACCGTAATTTGAAAAAATAAAAAAGTTCCCCGAAGTGGCCGGGGCTGACCTCACACCCCCCCCCCCCCTCCACTTTGCTTTTATGTATCGCCTTACCATCTGCGTCACCAAGTCAAACTGACAAACACAAGGGGATTATAAGTCTTATATTCTTATTGAAATCGCGAAGATTTAAATTGGATGCATGTACTTTTCGTTTTTGATTTAATTGTTACGGTTAATATTGTTAAAACGAACGGTACATATGAGTGTACTCCCTTCACCGCATTATATGCAGTTTAAAAATTATAACAGAGCACTGTGACGATTACATGAAAACGAAATGAAATACGTAAAAACGGAATGAAAGGCTGTGTGTTCATATTACCTCGTAAAATGGCGTTTTGAAAAACGAAACACATTTTAGAAAGTAATTTGTATTCGTTTTATTAGCATATTCGTTGGTATTTCACTTGACACAGATTGTTTAGCGGCCATTTTTACACGCTGTTTAACTGATCCATCAGTCAAAAAACAAACCACTGAAAAACCATGAAAAAAATGACTGATGAATCAGTGGAAAAGTCACTGAATCAATAAGAGAAGGAAATCTGGTAATTTTTTCACTGATTCATCTGTTCAAGTCAAAGAAGTGACTGCTGAATCAGCCAGGTGCTGTTGAGTGATTGAAACGGTGAAATTCTCACTGATTTAGATATTTAGAGTACAGCTCTTAAGACCTCGACGTTAAGAGACGGCCAGTTCTCATCTGTCACTCAGTTCTTCAAAGAATGCGGATGTCATAACGTTAGGACCGACTTCAAACAGCTCAGTTAAATTCAGGCGACGTAAGTCGGTAGACAAAGTGTTAAGGCGGCAGTACTCCTGTCCATTTTGGAATCTTTTGCGTTTCACTGTAACTCACTTTTAAGATGAAATATTTGGGAGCAAAAGCTGCGAGGACGCGTGGCACATCTTAACAGATAGTTACAAGTCCGCAGTGTTTAGCCAAAGTTATTTCCGTTCCATCTTTGACTGTAATAACGGTTAACTCATTATTTATAATTTCTCAGTCATACATGAGAAAATACAGACTCATAATCAGTCCGTAATGGTTTCAGGAATTCTGAAAAGTATTTGTGTACTTAAGGTTCTAATTTTAATACTTTATCTTAACAGCATGTTGTAAAGAGGCTATAAATAAACATCAGATCTACAGTATACCTACCCAAAAATTTCAATCTCCCCGGCTACACCCCTGCATAAAACCTTCAATGAGAGAAAGGCCAGCCAAATATTTGTTTGTACAGGGACAAAGAAATATTTAGTTGCCTCAACAAAATATTTTGTTGAGCAAACAAAGCCTAAAACTCAAAACAATTAATTTTTTTCATCTGACAAAATACATGCTTGGATAAACAAAACCTTCGTCTTGGGCCATAATAAATTAGACCGTCAACGAAATATTTTGTTGAATCGAGTGTACATATTTGTTTGGCTACTCGCTCGATTGCCTTCGTTCGAAAATATAGCTCGAGATTTTGTTTGCATTTTCTTGGAGACAATTAGGATGGTAACTGTGTTTGTTAGCGTATTTATTGATGGTTGATAATGATATAAACATCGTAATAAAACAATTCCAACACGAGATTAAAAAGTAAAGCTGTAATACGTGAAATATTTAGCCAAGCACATTGCTCAATATTTGAATTGTATCTGTTTAAAAACATTTCACTCTCACCGGTCGCCACTTCAGCTGAGATTGCTAGGATGTAGTGCTCGGCGGAAGATATTCTAGGTTATAATCTCGGCCGAGCTATTGATTATTTTTTACTAACCTAAACTGTTTAGTGCACGTAGATCCAGGCAATTCTTTGGTTACACTAACCAAAGAAAAACACAATTATTTCGTTACAACAACACACACCACCGACCACCGAACAGACATACACTGTAAAATATCTTCTGGTAATCTTCCTAAACTGTAATGGAAGTTTTTAACCTATACACTCTATTGTAATTATTCCACACATCAAGCTGCAGATATAGGAATGTTTAATGTAGCTACTATTCAAAGTAGGGAATTTCCCTATGCATTTGACTGTTTCCTAAGCAAACATAGGAAGGCTACAGTAAATTTATAGGGGACAAAATTCCATTATGGTATGGTAAATTAATGAATAATTTGTTAGAGTGTATGTCGCAGTAATGGCGTATATCATGAGACCGGGAGCATGGACTCCCATAACAGCGGAGAGCCGTTTATCTCTATTTTCCTCGGAGGGACCAATGAGACGCCAGCACTGCGAGGGGTTCTCGACAGACAACGCCCCCAAGACAGTTAAGTGTAAATATAATCCCAATAGGGCGCCTGAGGTTATACAGGATCAGGGTCCTCGGCATAAATACTTAAGACTCAAGTCACGAGCACCCTACAGCTGGTTGTGTTGTAATTGAATTAAACGTCTTAACCGTTTTTGGTGATTGCCGCTATAAAGTAGAGAGTTAAGTATTGTACTAGCCAAGGGCTGTTTGTATTGCTAAGTGTAAATCTAGCTGTGATTAATAAAACCTAGTTAAAGTATAAGAGAGCGTTATCATCTAACTACTGACATCCCACTTCCTTGCGTGGTCTGGTTCATCCACAGGACAGGTCACAGCACTGTACAGTGACATTAGAAAGAAGCATTAATTTTAGTATACTAGGAGGAGTCCTTTGGATAGGAGTCCTTTGGATAGGAGTCCTTCCAGACTTCAGGGCAGCGCTGCTTGTAGTCTCTCTCTTCTTTCAAAGCATCCTCGTAACACCAGCCGATCAAACGACTCGGTTAATCTATCCAGACCCAGCCAATATCTTCTCACGTTTCGATTCAGACTTTTTAAAAATCTCCCCATGTATGACCTTTATGGCTGTCTCTTAATTATATCATTTATCACAAGCGTTTTATACTTCTGATAACATAAAGGTAGCTAATTTTGGTAGAATTGAACTTTAACACGTATTTTATCTATAAATTAAAACATTTCATTTGTAATTAACGTGAATAAAAACTCAGAGAAAACAGGTGTGTTGGTTATGCTTGGTTAAAATAGTTGTCATGTGAAATATTATTAAACTGAGCACGCACGATTAAGAAGCGTTCTCCCTTAGATGTAATTTAGTAGAATTATTTAAGCTTTTTTTTGCACGAGGCGGGGAGTAACCCAAAAGCATAACTTTAACAGGGCCTCAGAAAAGTTGGATGTAAGCACGAGTGGACTCTAGGCTGTTCACCATAAAATGAGCACTTTTGAAAGCCCTGCTTAAGATCTACTTGTATGCACGTTATGTAATATTCTGTCTTATGTAAAATTAACATTGCCATCAGCCTCGTCACTTCATGCATGCGTTGGTAAAGTGAAACTGTGAAATTGTTGAAAAAATAATTATTTTACTAATCTGCTCAGTTTTACACTTTGATGCATTAAAAAAATAGATAGCGAAATATATAATTTAAGTTATTTAAAATGGTTATCTAACACTTTTTATTCGACGTTAAGATATGAAACTACTTTCCATCCATCATTACCAACTTTACTGGGCGCATGTCACTCAGTGCGCCCTTTAAAATATGTGCAGGTAAAGTCAGTAACTTTTTTCTAAGATTGGTTTCAAAGGTGCTCACTTTATCGTGAACAGCCTTTATACACAACTGTGTACAGGACTGGCCAGCCAGCAAGCGGTCTGGGTGCGCATGCGGAGTTCAGACATTTCCCTTCCACTAACCGGCCAGGGACAGTCACATGCGACATGCTGTACTACGAGTGAGTCTTGAGAGTAGATGAGGGCGATGGAGCAGCTCCGGAATGAAAGGGCGGTAGGAAACGGGAGATCCCCGAGAAAACAACCAGACCAGTGGCATAGTCCGACGCTATTCCCACGTGCGGAAACCCGGGAGCTGTTTCTGTGATACTTAGGCTGCGATTATAATATCGATGATTTGTAAGTTCCTGTTCTCGACAAAAAAACGTAAAATATTGTTATTTTGTCGCTCCTTTTAGGAAAACAGCCATATAAAACATAATTTCACGAAGTCATGATTTTCGTTATAAAATGTATCAAATATAATTTCCATCAGTAGAATGATAATGAGTAAAGAATAACAGACTCTTGCCACATAGTAGATAACTACACAGAGACGACATATGCAAGCGGCTTCTTTGATGCGAGCGTACCCATTCTGTGATTGGCTGCGGGAGGCTCTGGGAACGGGCCTTGTGTCTGATTGGCTAGTACGTTTTGCAACTTGTACTTCAGAGGCACAACTATGGGAAACACTTCCTTTCCTAATCAACTTCGCGCGCAGTCACTCTATAAGGATCACTTTAAATTTAATTAAATTTTGTTTAAAAATATATATCACTCCACTGTGCAATGGCTAACCGCTCCTGAATGGGTCCATTTATTTATTTATTTATTTGCCCCCCCCCCCCCCCGCCCCTTAAAATGGTAATGTAAATTCAGATAGTAACATTAACAGCACACTGAGAGAAAATCGAACAAAATATTTGTTTTTATAGGGTCAAATATATATTTGGTTACCCTAACAAAATATATCGTTGAACAAACACAATTTGTAAACCAACAAAATAAAATTTGTTCGTCTAACAAAATATATGTTTCAATACACAAAATCTCCGTGTTGAGCCAAAAAAATTAGACTTTCAAGTAAATATTTTGTTGAATCAACTATGTATATTTGTTTGGCCACTCATTTGACTGCCTTCGTTCGAAAATACAGTTCGAGATTTTTTGAATTTTTTTTTTTGGGCCAATTAGGATATTAACCGTGTAAACTGAAAAGTAAAGCTGTAAAATTTGAAATATTTATTCGCGCACATTGCCCAATATTTGCACTATATCTAATTAAAAGCGTTCTGTCGTCGTCAGTTGTCATGTTACCTGAGATTACTAAGGCGTAGCTCTCGCACACAGGTGATCTAGGTTCGAAACTCGGTTCAGCTTGTAAGACTTTTTTTATATCGGTCCATGCTATTTAATGTACGCGTAGCCAAATAAATCTTCTTTATTTGCACCAACCAAATCTTACAATTTGGGACAACCAAATGGGAACAACAAAATAATTCGGACTCAGCAACAAGATAGTCCATTGCCCCATTACAAACAAGTAATTTGGTTGCACCAAATAAATCTTGTTTGATTCAACAAAACCTTTTTCTCAGTGCATATGCACTCGTCCAACTGAGAAAAAAATATGGTTGAAGGAGCCAACTTTCTGTACCAATAACTCATCTAGACTGTCAATGTAGAGACGTCAATCAGACTGACTGTAGGAAACATCTAAATATTTTTAACGTAGATAGTGACTGCGACAGAAGTGTATGACGTTTGTCTTGTCTGTGACTGCCCATATATCGCTACCAACTTGACAGGGCGCATGTCACTCAGGGCGCCCGTTAGAATATATGCACGCAGGAGCAGTGACTTTTTTCTAACGTTGATTTCAAAAGTGCTCACCCTTTACCCTCCTTAACCCCCCCCCCCCCGTGGCAGTAGCCGCAGGAAGTAAGCGCAGACCACGTGATGTGGAGACTATTTTCACCGTCGGTTTCCCGCCGTGACGTCATTAGCTGGGTGTTGTGTCCTGCGGCTATTACAAGAGTTCAGAAGTGGAGCGAGGTCAAGTGTAGGCAAACATGCGCATTTGTCGCGACCCACATATAAGGGCAGCGCTGCCTATCGACTGGTAGCTGCGAAATTTTAATATGAAATCCCACGTTACGGGAATTTAGGCCGTGTCTCAACTCGAAACTATGCTCACTCTCGTTCGCCACGCTCACTCGCCTCTCTCACTTGGGCTCACTCTAGGGAATTGAGACTTGTGCCCTCTGTAAGCCTTCGGCATTATTTCTCAGACAGAAAAGATAATAAATAGTGAAAAATAAAATACTTATGGCCTTTCACTTCCCTTGGATAAATATATAGTGTTTAATAAAGTAGAAACTTATTTTAATTTTTTTACATTTTTGCATGATTAAAACATTAATGTTATGTTCAAATAATAATATTTATTAATATGCACGCAATTAATCATAATACACTAAACCATCATAATTTGTTATGTTCCATATCAAACGGAATATTGTTGTTATTACACATTTCACGGTCGTAATGATTAAGGTCGATAAAATATTTCTAACACTGCATTAGAAACAGCAAAATATATGTCTGTATATTTTAGGTTAGACTTGAGAACAACATGACTGCCAGAGACGGTGCGAGAGTGAGCACCGAGTATACATTGTCGTTCACTCTCCCCCTCGCGCTCTCTCCTCGGAGTTGGGACAGCAGAGAGGACTCTCTGTGACGTCAAGAGTGGGCGAGAGAGTACTCTCTCGGCGAATTGGGACACGGCCTTAGCCTCAGTGCGTTCATTTTAAATAAAGGCGTATCAAAGAAATATGTTCTTCGCGAATTTTTTTAGGAGAAGATCCCTAACAGTTTACATTCTCGATTCAGAGAGGCGGTATGTACTTTTTACATTCTCAATTCAGAGAGGCGGTATGTACTGTTTTTGTAAAACGTAAATTTAAAAAATTCTCGCAAAGAGGCTGCACTTGTTATGGAAGCATCTCCGCTTTAAGGAACTTCTCCTAAATAATTCGTGAAGAATATATATATATATATATTAATGCCGATAATTAAAATTAACGCGCTGAGGCGAAATTCCATTAACATGGGATTTCCTATTTCAATTTCGCAGCTGGTAGCCTTAAACCCCAGGAGAAGTCAGAAGCTGTGTAGAACGGAACGACTGGCTGGCTTACACGCGATAATCACTGCCCGTGCGGAAGAATCTCAGTTAAGGGGGCGTTGTACATAAATAAACACTAAACGCATTGATACGACTCTATAGGGCATTTGGAGTGAGTAGGCTATAGGAAAACTAAGAAACGACAAGCCCAAATTCTATTTTTCGGTAAATTTGCGAGGAAATATTTTGTCAACATGATGCATTACTGTCGAGTTATTTCTGGCGCCATAAATGCGCAGGTTTTAGTGCCGCTTAAGATATCGCGCCAAAAGAAATGTATCTCTACGTCAAAATATTCGCTCACAAAGTAGGGAGAAACTATTACTAAGGATTGCCTTTTTTTGACTTTTCTATACCGGCTTCCAAAAACCTGCAAAACTTCGATCAAAAAGTCCTCTTTAAGGCTGTTCAATGGTAAAGTGAGCACTTTGAAATGAAACTTTGAAAATTCTCGCTGGTCTTACCTGCGTGTGTTTTAACGAGCCCACTTATGCGGGAGTCACATAGCCCCGACAAACACAGCACGACACGACAAGAATCGCAACCACGACACAACATTTATATTTCTAAGTGACTGCTCGAATTTACAGCCCGACAGTTTACTAACGCGATTCGAAGAGCATAATTTTTTTGGGATTAATTAGAAGGCCCTGATTAACTAAGCTAGTTTCAAAGGCGGTGAACAGACGGGAAATTTGGAACATACATGATGGTGGCAAAGTTTTATCCCTATTGCATACAAAGGAAGAATTATTATTTTTAAGAGTTAAATAGAGTCATTTTGTGATGCCTTTCTTTTAAGCTGCGTATTTGCCATTGTAGATAAAGCTGGTCATACAATTTCATTTAGCAAAGTTGTACATTCTGTGTGTCGTGCTGCACAACACACAGAAAATAGAAATCGTTTCTAATCCAAAATTGCTGGTTGGACACGAGAGAATTTGTCGGGCTTACACCAGATCTATCTTGCATTTAATTGGATGTAAGCGTCGTGTCGGGGCTCTCATGTCGTACTAGTCGGAGATACGTGACTCCGGCATTACTTGTATGCTCACAGTTAAGTTGCCAACAATGGAAGGAAATTAGCTCCATGTGTTAACGTTGAATTAGATTTATGAATAATGAAATTATTACGTTTACTGTCTGTTTTATTAAGTTAGTGCACAAAGTGCAAGAAATAGCAAACTTGTAAAATGTTTAACTGTTTAATAATAGCATAGTTTCCCTTGGCCGACGAATGAATGAAGTACTCAGGCCCACGGTAATGTTAATTTTAAATATGGAGGAAGAATACGCAATTTCCATACAAATAGATCTTACTTAAACAGGGCTTTAGATCGTGCTTGGTTTACCGTGAACAGCCTGTAGCATGTTTCACCCGCCTTCCGCTACACAAATAACCGACAATTCCCCAGTGCCAATCTCAGTGTTCTTCAGCGGTATCGTTAAACAAACACTAGCAAGCCAAACCATTTTCTACCATACGTTGGTAGCCGTGCCGTGTATTATAAAAGTTTTCAATATATTATTTTTTACTCCATAAGTGTAAAAAATATTTTATTAAAAGTCAGTGCAAAAGTAAATTTTTTGTTACAAAGTAGGCCATCCCCCTCAATCCCCTCACGGTCCACGAAGCAGTGTCAGTAACAATAGTTGATTCACGATAGCCTTTCCCAAAGCCCCGCAAGTTTCTACTTGTGGTTACTGATTACGTATCCTTCCGCTACACGTTAACATAAACACTGCCATGTGACAGCTATTTTTTATAACTGTCAAATGCGTTGGTCGCTGTTTACAGCTGCTCAAAGAATGCTGTCATATTTCCTACGAATGTTCACATTTTAGGGCTATAAAAATATTCAGGTCGTCTTTGTAACTATTTGTTACACACGATATAGCATGTTACACATAATACACATTAATATATTTCCATAGCAGTGATTGTTACAACTGTGGCGGAAACAACAGTAGTATTTAACCTGTTGTTATCGATATGTGTTTGGAATAAAAATTAAAACGAAGGGACAACCAGTCCAACGAAACGACACAGTAAATTCAAGCACGCAACTCGTGTCGCTTATTTATTGAACGTAGCATCTACAAATGTAAAAGGTAGTGGTGAACATGCAAACACATAGGCATGCCGTAACATTTATTCCGCTAATATTTACATGCTGGTTTGTAGGTTTATTTTATTACTTATTTAAAATTATCTGGTTAGGCCTAGTATTTTTTCTTGGGATTGTGGCCGGCATTCAAATCACAGAAACTCAGGCTCGCTACACAACTGTGCTTCAAACACCTAGAGCGAAGGTACGGCGTTGTGATAAACATACGTGTATATAAATAATTAACTTCGAAATAACATCAGTTCGTGGTTAAAACGTATAAACTTTGCACATATTTGAAATCCACAAACATCTGGCCTGCGCAACTATTACAACACGGCCACCATAGACGGAAATGTCGGCTACGCCCTTGCACACGCGGCAATCACAACACTCGTTACAGTATATTAATTATCCCTGGCGTTGAAACACTTATTTATCACAACATCGTAACTTTCCTAGGATGTTTCAAAACCACGAGCACGAACTTGACGTTTCGTTCAGAAACACGCCGTGTCATTGACATGTCGCCACACCACTGCAAATCGTAAGACACTATAAAACGGGTAAAATCGCCCGCCCGCCTTCCGCCTTATTGGAACAAGCGCGTGGCTAGAGCAGGGACTAGGGGAAAGTTAATCAAATTCCAGATTCTCCTTTCCACACCACGTCTGCCAACCTGCTGGATTTGTAAGTGTCGCGCAACGAGCTGTGTCGCGCCATCGCATCTAAAATATGTCGTTGCATCTGAATAACACACAATACGTATTTAAACAATAAAATCTCGTTTCAGTTGTAAATTACAATCTCAAATATCATTATTGTTGCTGTAATTAGTATGAAATGTGTTGAAGTTAGAAATAACAAAATGTATACTTTTCCTGATACACAGGTGGTACGATCTTCCCGAGAGAGAGAGAGAGAGAGAGAGAGAAAGAGAGAGAGAGAGGCAGAGAGAACGAGAGAGAGCGACACGCTCTGCCTCGCGCATTGAACATTTATTACGGACAGAAAAAAAAAAAAAAACACCAGCGTACGCCCGGGAATTTGCGCTGATATTTGTAACTGAAGCAATGAAATGTGTTTCCCTCAGTGCTACCTAAAAATACAAATATATCAATTGGCAACGTCTACCTTACAAATAGTATACATAAAAACGAGGTTAAAAAATATTGTAACTGTGAACTATTTCTTACCGGCCATTGTCAACACGTCGCTGCTCTCACTGTTGTTAATTCATATTTAATACGAAATAAATATTACAAGTTATAGAAGATATTAAGGTAAAGTTTCATTTATTCAATAATATAGTACTCTAAAGTTGATCACAGTGTTAAATATCTGTGGAATACAAGTTATTGGAAAAACAAGTTGACATATTACTCATAGGGTGATTTTTCAAAGGTTCGATTCCAAAAGGGCGAAAAAAAACGTTAATGGACTATAGGAAATATTTTTTTCTGCCAGAAAGCTGATGGTTTCGAAACTCTTCCCAGTGATGTTCACTGGCGTAAAAAAATACAAGTCTGAATTGAATTAATCTATTAACCTCTTTAAAAGGGGAGTGATATAAATTATTATATTGTTACAGTTTTCCAGTTTCTGAGCAATAAAAATTATTTATCATTGGAGAGTGGAGTGGAAATATTTAGGCAGCTCTTAACAGCGAGGTCGTGAGAGCCGATGAGGGTGAAGTGAGGTGAGTATGGGGAAGCGCCGGAATGGGGGGGGGGGGGAAGATATATGGGAAAACCCACCGACCAGCGGCTCGAACGTAATGGTTCCCACATGCGAATATCCAGGAATCGAACTCGGTGCTCCTAGGTAGGAGGCTAGTAGTCTTACCACTACACCACCGCAGCCCCTTTCAACATTCATTACTGAAATGTCTTCTTTGACAAGGCTAGGAATTACTGCCCATGATTGAACGAACAACTTCGATATCAATGGAGCACATTTGTTTGTTTACCACGTAGTGTAAACGAGGAGTTATTATTGATTATTTTCTGACAACGACTATAAAAGTTGTAGTACAAGAACGATAATGTTCTCCAAATATTATTCAATTATGTCCTTATACCCTAACAAAGTTACATTTTCAAAAATTAATCTCAGGAGTAATTAACGTCGAAATTTATAAATACAAGTTAGCGTCCAGGTCTCCCGTTTTAGATAACAGCCTTTCCTTGCAATTAACCACCGCAGCATCATTACAGGAAGTTCATATAATTATTATGAAATACAGATTACATTAATAATTGACATTACAACGTCAGCTACTCCATATGCAAGCTAAAACTTTCATATAAGAAGAGTTATCAATCTAAATTAGCTCACTACTTGAACACCAGATACTGTAATGAAAGTTAATATCAGATGTGGTAAGTAAACGAAACGGAACTATTAAGTTTCAATATTTATTTAAAATAATGTTTTATACACTTTTAAAAATGCGGTGGTTCCAGCAGGATAGCACAATATACAGTATCTACCAGAAAGTAATTGGCCACCTGCACACAATGTTTGCTCGGTGGTTGTCGCCCCGTTATAATCTCGTAGGGCCACCTCTTGCGGCTATAACAGCAGCCACCTTGCCTGGCATGCTCTCTACGAGTGTTTGCAGGACATCCACGGGGATTCGTCGCCATTCCTCTTGCAACCATTCCATGAGTTGAGCAATGGATTTTGGCCGCGCCTGACGAGCCTTCACCCGGCGATCCAATTCGTCCCAAAGATGTACTATATGGTTGAGGTCGGGGCTCTGGGTGGTCCAGTCCAATCGGCGAACATTGTTGTCGGCGTACCACTGCATAGTAGCCCTTGAAACATGGCACCTGGCATTGTCATCCTGGAAGTTGGGGACATTTCACTACCCAGAATGTTACAGTAAGCCTCTGTGTTCATGCTGCCATGGACAAACACCAGCGGTTCTACGCCGAAGGCCGTGAAACACAAGTCGACTGACGTACAAAATAATATATATTCACGGGTGCCCAATTACTTTTTGGTAGATAGTGTATATTATTAGCCTTATTTTACTTTTTACCTCCAGAGGCTCATAATACAATCATCGTATTTCATGTCGCTGTACTTAAAAATAAGATCAATTACTCTCATGGTAAAACATTTTTTAAACGATTTTTATGATTCGTAAAATTCTTCCAGGTCTATTTTTAAAGTATTGAACCTAATAGTAAATAAATAAACAATCTATTTCCTCAGTGCCCAAACAGGATGGGAGAGGAAAAGTTATACTAGCCCGTCATTTCTACGATTGGTATATCTGTATTTCCCTCCAATTCCTCTACGATTCCATTCAGCTAGCCAGTTATCTTGCCGCTTCACAAAACTTGGTTCTTTGTAAGTTAGGGCGCTGCAAATAGGAAATACACAACTACAATATTGAAGCATTTCCATTTATCAGAATGCACCGTCGGAAACGATTTCCCTTCATTTCCCCCGGCACCTTACGGCGGAATGGGAACTGACAGATTCAAGAAACTTGTATAGGACTGGCTGAAATGGATGGGAAGAGAGAACAACAAAACTATGGATATCACCCTTCCCGCTCACGCTTCCAGAGAAAATGACATGGAATGCATTTGAAACACTTTTATTTAGTGTTTCGTTCTCACGTGTCTATAGCCCATAGGCCATATCCGAAATTTTTTTTGGGTAAAAGTCTGACATGCGTGCGTTAAAACGTAGGCTATTCACTGTTGAGTGAGCCCGTTTGAAAACCCACTCATTTGGAATAACAGTCAATATATATATTTTAAAATAAGAGACGTTAACTTCCTAATGCAGTGGAATATACACAATGCGTTTATTCCGTACATTATAACATATATTTGAAAGGTTGTTAATGGATAAAAATGGCTGAAAATAAAAAGTAACTTAGGGACTCAAAAGCGATTATTTTACCCTGAGTATCCTATAATGATAGCAGTATTCTTCACTGAGAGGATGGCTTATTCCAAAGAACGAAACACCTGTTTATATAGGATAAAAAACATAGCTATATGTAAAGTATCCCAAAAAAATATTTTGTTAGTAAACAAAACTTGTAAAACAACAACATTGATTTAGTTCATCTGAAAAATAAACAATTGAATAAAAAAAACCTCTATGTTAGACCAAAAAAAATAGAATGAAAAGAAAATATTTAGTATATATTTGCTTGCCCATTTATTTAAACGCCTTTGTTCGAAATACAGCTCGAAAGTTTGTTTGAAATTTGTGTGACTGTTAGGATAGTGAGCGTGTTAGTTTGTGCAAGTTATTTATGTTTAAAAATAGTAATAAAACAAGTTCGACAGGAATAGTAAAGTAAAACTGTAAATATTTCCTCTGAACGTATTAAGAAACATTACAGGTTCTTTTAATATTGCCTAATATGCTGGCATCGCAGATAAGCCGGGTTTTCAACTCCACTCTGCTTCCAACTTTTTTTATAATAACAGCTAAACGAACTAATAGTTGCACCAACTAAACCTCGCAGTTTCTAATAATTTCACAATTTTACATGCCCGACGCATAAATAAAGTGATTAGGTCGATGGCAGCGTTAATTCGGCATAAGAAAATACTATGTCCGTACAAGTATATCTCAAGCAGAAGTTCTCAGTTTACCGTGAACAGTCTATACACTCGTGGCCTATACTCTAAATTCTAATAAGTGGGAAACTACTGATTCGCAGTGAAATTCAACTGCTGTAATCAGTGAAAATGGCTCCACTTACAATCAGTGGAAAACCACTGATTGTTTCAGTGAAAAAAAATTTCACTGATTGTGTTAGCGACGTGAAGCAATATCACTGATTGAATAAATGACGGCCGATTGCAGTGGCGAATTAAATATTGCTTTTATTGAATGTAGGCAAATAATTACGCGAAATAAACACATCTACGATAGTTTACTATTTATATTGTTCAATTTAGCTTAATTTGAAAAGTTAAATAAATCCCCGCAATTGGCCGTGGTTGAATTAGCGCACCTTTCAACACTCGCCACCGCTGCTTTGCCATTTTTTTCGTTTTCCTTCATTTGACATTGTCGTGACATTTGATATTGACGAGGCTCTAGTGAGGCCGACCTGCTGACAGATTCACAGTGCGACAAGCAAACTGAAAATCTGCCGCGTTGGGGAGCACCCGTGCGCGAACCCGCGACCCTCCGGCTACCAGTCGGCCATCCTCCTCCTTTTTTTTTTTTAACACCAAACAATGTTTATTATTGAAACACGTATCTACAAATGCTTGAGTTAACAGTTTAACTACAAACTCTTTCCTAAAAGTAAAATATCTACAAATACTGTAAAGTATTTGAAGCTCAACAAAATCAGAGCGTCCATCTTTCTTTTGACGTTCTTCTTCAAGATCTTGGTTAACACGGCTCCCTTTGATTACTTCTGTTAGCGGGCGGTAGTAATATCCTTCATAATCTCCCCATTCACCCATTTTATGCAAAACTTTTTTTTTGTAGTAACCTTATCTGCCTCTTCTCCTCTTCCTCATGTATATGATGAAGATATTTTTCATACTCTTGCTGGAGAATAGCAAAGCAGTAACGTGATAGAAACCGTGTGACAGGGCTATGGAGGTAGGGCTACCACGCCAAGTTGGAAATATGGAAGGAAAATATGTCTTAAATTTTTGCTGTGAAGTCGTTTAGTTTGAAGTTTGATAGGCACGGTTAGAATTGTTAAAACGAATAGTATATAGGAGTGCCATCTTTTCAACGCATTAAATGCAGCTCAAACCTTCAAACAGAGCGCTGTGATAACTACATGGAATCGAAATGAAAGACGTACAAACGCAATGAAAGGCTGCGTGTTCGTACTACCTCGTAAAATGGCGTTTTGAAAGTATTATGTAATAGTTTCATCCGTATATTCGTTCTTACTACACGTTGCTTAACGGCCATTTTTAAAGGAGTTTCGACGGCTAATTTTACACGCTGTTTCACTGTTACGTCAGTCAAAAATAATTAGAGACGGAGCAAGTTGCCTAGATGATTCACTGGTCAATCAGTTAAAAATAATCCATTGAGTAAACAGTGAAAAAAATGGCTGATGAATCAGTGGGTAATGTCATTGAATCAATCAGTGAAGGAAATGTGGCTTTTTTTTTCACTGGTTCATCAGTTAAATTCACTGAAGTTACTGATACGTATGACTGATTGAAACAGTGAAATTCTCACTGATTCAGATTTAGAGTGTAGATGCTCTCCAAACATATACTGCCTGTGCCGCTAGTCAACGCGCCGACCCATCAAGGCAGGGACACGCCCTCAAGGTCATCGCCAGCTAAATGGAGTTTCAACCACTGCTAGCACAAGTTCCACATGAATGTATCTGGCCATCGGAATAAACCTGCTGTGTGGCTTGACGATCATCGCATGCCCCATCTTAAGTTTACGTTTCATTTGTCTTTTTTACACTGGAGTGTCCATTACCACAGCCAAAAGAATTTCTTGACATTGAAGGGATCGTGGAGGCGTGGTGATTACACTACTCGCCTCTTACCTCGGCGAATCGGGTTAGATACCCGGCGGAGTCACTCCGGGATTTTCATATGTGGGAATCGTGCCGGACGATGCCGTTGGTAGGAGCATTTTCCCAGTGATCTCCCGTTTCCCTCGCATTTGCATTCCGGTGCTGCTCCGTACTCACTTCGCTTCACCCTCTTCGGCTCTCAAGACCTCAACGTTAAGAGTCGCACAATTATCTTCACTCACTCTTCTCTTCTTCTTGGCACTGAAATTCTGGCTCTAGGCCCCGGATGGCCTGAGTACCCAGTAGTCTAATGCCCCGTCTAATGGTCGAGCCTAGATGCTTCTAGCGGCTCAAGCCATCAAAACCGATACAAGAGGGAGTTAAATGAAAACCTTAAATTTTAGATTTAAAAAATCGAATCACTTTCCTAACGCTTTGCAAGATGGCACGAGAGAGGACATAGTGTGATCAAGGCTGCTGTATATGCAGTATAAATCTGGAGAGTCCCTGCTGCTATAGACTGTTCACGGTAAAATGAGCACTTTTGAAAGCCCTGCTTAAGATCTACTTGTGTACACGTTGTGTATTCTTGCGGCTTATGGAAAATTATCATTGACATGAGCCTCGTCACTTTATTCACGCATCGGTCAATTGGAAATGTGCAATTATTAGAAAAGAAAATACTGTAGAAATCTGTATATTTTTACACTACGATGCATAAAAAAACAGAATATGACGGAATTAATTTAAGTTATCAAAAATGGTTACCTAACACTTTTCATTCGTTAATATATGGAACTATTTTCCCCTCCACCGTTACCAACTTTACTGGGCACATGTCACTCAATTACGCCCTTTAAAGTAAATGCAGGTAGGGACAGTGACATTTTTCTAAGGTTGATTTCAAAAGTGCTCCCTTTATTGATAACAGCCTTTATGCTATTTGTACTGCCGGCTGAAGTCAGGAAGTGGCGCTTATTTCCTGACGTGCCCTTGTACTGGAAAAAAAAAGCCTGCAAAATGAAGATGTCGCTCGATGTGTGCGATAAACCTCTAAACTTATTAAGTCGTTTCTCCAAAACTGCAAATTCAAACAGTTGCACATTTTAGGAATTGGTGCACAGTTTCTTCCTTGCCATAATGGGCTGGTTACTTCTTAGAAATAATCTAAAACAGACGAAACAAAAAAAAATTACTTAGATTATGTCCAAAATTCCGGAAAAGTTGCAGCGTCAAAAGTAAGTTGCTTGAAAACTTTTTGTTTGAAGAAATGTATGGGCGATGAAAGAGCACGAAACATAGAGAAAGAAACTAAATTGTACGTGAATGTTGCAGAATTGTTGTGAGTGGATTGGTTTTCACATAATAGGTTGATAAGTTTAGAGGATTTCATGATCAACGTTAATTTTCAGGCATCAAGTTGAAACAGTACGTCATACTCGTTTCATAGTTTCAAATATAGGCCTATATGAAAGTAGATTAACTATCGATCCCATTTTCTGTTTCTAAATTACCAGCTTAACAAGGCAATACACTGTCACAATCATTTGGCATTGGTTCGAATCTCTGTATTAAAATCACATTGTTTTCTTGCTACAAAAATGTGTTTACTTCTGTTTTAATAAAACTTTGAGATGTGGTTATGAACAGCGAAGTAACTTATAACGGAATATTACTTTACTATAATAGGTGTGATTTATAGGTTTCTTTTGTTCTATCGATTATTGCAGCCATACCGTTGTTGCACACACTGCACTAAGTCACCAATCTCGCGGAGACCTTGGCGGATACTCACTTCCTATTGGCTAATGCGCTCTCCTCTGTTCCTCTTCCGACCGTGTTCTCCACGGAACTGGCTTAACCCCAACCAGACTCGGGCCTCTCCTGATGTTTTCTGTATACAACCTTCTTGAGTGTGGAAGCCACAGTGTCTGAGGGTTTAAGCCTGCTCGCCTCCCACCAAGGCGATCCGGGCTCAGTCCCCGGCCGGCTCGCTCCGGATTTTCGCATGTGGGAATCATGCCCGGAGATGCCGTTGGTGGGCGTGTTTTCTCGGGGATCTCCCGTTTCCCCAGCCCCACCAATCCGGCGCCGCTCCATACTCATCTCAATCACATTCATCGACTCTCAAGATCTCTATGTTAAGAGGCGTCCAAATCTCTTCACTTCACTTCACTTCGTGAGCGTGACGCATAACCGACTGGTGGGTGGTGGGGGTTGGGGGGATGAAATTGGCACGTTACAATAGGCGCAGCAGTAGAGTCGAAATGGCTACTTCGCTATCAACATGCGCCAAAGAGGAACAGAAGATAACCGTTATTCTTTGGTTTTTTTTAGCAATGAAGGTATCAAAAACTTCGAACATAATTACAGAATAAAAATGTAGTATGGTGGTGCATGTTTCAAGTTCGACGAAGCTCTACAGCTAGAGGTACATGGGTGAGTACACACAACGGCAAAACAACTTTGTTCTCGAGGTATTCATTTACCAAGTCGCAACTAACTAAAACACTTGTGCTGCACGGCAAGGTCTGTGTGTGGAATAGTAACACCACTTGACAAGGTCTGTGTGTGGAATAGTAACACCACTTGACATGGTCTGTGTGTGGAATAGTAACACCACTTGACAAGGTCTGTGTGTGGAATAGTAACACCACTTGACATGGTCTGTGTGTGGAATAGTAACACCACTTGACATGGTCTGTGTGTGGAATAGTAACACCACTTGACAAGGTCTGTGTGTGGAATAGTAACACCACTTGACAAGGTCTGTGTGTGGAATAGTAACACCACTTGTCATGGTCTGTGTGTGGAATAGTAACACCACTTGACAAGGTCTGTGTGTGGAATAGTAACACCACTTGACATGGTCTGTGTGTGGAATAGTAACACCACTTGTCATGGTCTGTGTGTGGAATAGTAACACCACTTGACAAGGTCTGTGTGTGGAATAGTAACACCACTTGACAAGGTCTGTGTGTGGAATAGTAACATAACTTGACATGGTCTGTGTGTGGAATAGTAACACCACTTGACAAGGTCTGTGTGTGGAATAGTAACACCACTTGACAAGGTCTGTGTGTGGAATAGTATCACCACTTGACATGGTCTGTGTGTGGAATAGTAACATAACTTGACATGGTCTGTGTGTGGAATAGTAACACCACTTGACAAGGTCTGTGTGTGGAAGAGTAACACCACTTAACAAGGTCTGTGTGTGGAATAGTATCACCACTTGGCATTGACTGTGTGTGGAATAGTAACACCACTTGACATGGTCTGTGTGTGGAATAGTAACACCACTTGACAAGGTCTGTGTGTGGAATAGTAACACCACTTGACAAGGTCTGTGTGTGGAATAGTAACACCACTTGACATGGTCTGTGTGTGGAATAGTAACACCACTTGACATGGTCTGTGTGTGGAATAGTAACACCACTTGACAAGGTCTGTGTGTGGAATAGTAACACCACTTGACAAGGTCTGTGTGTGGAATAGTAACACCACTTGTCATGGTCTGTGTGTGGAATAGTAACACCACTTGACAAGGTCTGTGTGTGGAATAGTAACACCACTTGACATGGTCTGTGTGTGGAATAGTAACACCACTTGTCATGGTCTGTGTGTGGAATAGTAACACCACTTGACAAGGTCTGTGTGTGGAATAGTAACACCACTTGACAAGGTCTGTGTGTGGAATAGTAACATAACTTGACATGGTCTGTGTGTGGAATAGTAACACCACTTGACAAGGTCTGTGTGTGGAATAGTAACACCACTTGACAAGGTCTGTGTGTGGAATAGTATCACCACTTGACATGGTCTGTGTGTGGAATAGTAACATAACTTGACATGGTCTGTGTGTGGAATAGTAACACCACTTGACAAGGTCTGTGTGTGGAAGAGTAACACCACTTAACAAGGTCTGTGTGTGGAATAGTATCACCACTTGGCATTGACTGTGTGTGGAATAGTAACACCACTTGACATGGTCTGTGTGTGGAATAGTAACACCACTTGACAAGGTCTGTGTGTGGAATAGTAACACCACTTGACATGGTCTGTGTGTGGAATAGTAACACCACTTGACAAGGTCTGTGTGTGGAAGAGTAACACCACTTGACAAGGTCTGTGTGTGGAATAGTTACACCACTTGACAAGGTCTGTGTGTGGAATAGTAACACCACTTGACATGGTCTGTGTGTGGAATAGTAACACCACATGGTCTGTGTGTGGAATAGTAACACCACTTGACATGGTCTGTGTGTGGAATAGTAACACCACTTGACAAGGTCTGTGTGTGGAATAGTAACACCACTTGACAAGGTCTGTGTGTGGAATAGTAACACCACTTGACAAGGTCTGTGTGGAATAGTAACACCACTTGACATGGTCTGTGTGTGGAATAGTAACACCACATGGTCTGTGTGTGGAATAGTAACACCACTTGACAAGGTCTGTGTGTGGAATAGTAACATAACTTGACATGGTCTGTGTGTGGAATAGTAACACCACTTGACAAGGTCTGTGTGTGGAATAGTAACACCACTTGACAAGGTCTGTGTGTGGAATAGTATCACCACTTGACATGGTCTGTGTGTGGAATAGTAACATAACTTGACATGGTCTGTGTGTGGAATAGTAACACCACTTGACAAGGTCTGTGTGTGGAATAGTAACACCACATGGTCTGTGTGTGGAATAGTAACACCACTTGACAAGGTCTGTGTGTGGAATAGTAACACCACTTGACATAGTCTGTGTTCGCTAAATTGCTAGATATAGTGTACACGCTGTATTCTTCAAACTTTTTTAATCAACATTATAGAAAAAATCATCCCACTGTTGACGTGTCCAGTTGTTTCGTAAATATGTCACACATCATAAACGATTTATACTTCTGTTAATATACGAGAATTTTATTTTTGGTGAAATTTGACCTTTACTTATAATTTCATCTATAATTAGTAATACATTTATTTTTAGTTAATCTTAATACAAACCGAGAAAAAAAAACTTCGTTGGTAATGCATAGTAATAAATAGTTCTCATTCAAAATATAGTTGAATGGAATGTGTAAAATACGGTGCGTTATCCCTCTGGTATAATTTTCTAGACATAATGTGGGTTTACACGGTGATAGTAACTATAACGATAGTAGCTTTCACGAGAGTGTGTGACAGTCGCTGCCACGATAGGTTCTGTTTACACACATGCCGTGATAGTTTACCTCTACAGGGACATGTCCGACAACACTAGTGTAAATACGTTGATAGACCTTATATTTATATCCTTCTGTCAAGAGGTTGATATCTGTTTCGTGTAGTTAAATATCGTGACATGATACTAATGACATGTAAACATATATTGTTGCCGTGGTTTATTATAAGACAGTACTATGCTGTCAATACTGCGGTATCATGACTTTACGATGATATACGTCCTCTCATACAGTCACATAGTGTAAGAACCGCGACAGATATTAACAGAATAGAAATAATTCTGCGATGTTACTGTCAATGTGAACACATGTAAAAAATTTGTAACCCACACTATCACGATAGTGATGCTACACGGTTTACACTACGATAGTTGCACGTTCTGTCACGACAGTAACTATCGTGCCGTTTGCACTGAGATAATAATGCGAGAGTAGCTCTCGTGATGGGAACTATAGCGGGCTATCATCGCCGTGTAAACGCGCCCTTAGTTAAGCGTCGTTTGCATGAGGCGAAGGACTAGTCTGAAAGTAGAACTTCAGCGAGACTTCAGAAAAGTTGGATGTAACCACGAGTGTGGGATAGGAAATATTTAATGTTTGATATTTGACTCATCTTCGTAATAACTTGTTCTGCAGCGAAGATCCCGGATGGCGCAGTGCGAGTTCTGGCGTTGCTCTAGATTATTTAAACCCGGCGGGTAGCAGATGTCACTGCACCACACGTGTGCTGAATATAAACACGTATACAAAAGGGTGTGGAGTCTGGGGAGTTAAACACATAGAAAACACAACACAAGCACAGTGGCCTGGCTACAATTGATATCATGGTAATAATATCAGTTTGTTTACGTTGCTACATTCCAAAAATATTAAGTTCTGTATAGTGTCGGTAGTGGTTTTTGTTAGAAATAAACCTTTTCGAGTGATCTGAGAAGTTTTTAAAATTATGCGCTGTTTTCATTTCTATTTTTAATATTAACGTCACCTAAAAACGTTACAGAACTTCCGTGGCTGCGATCATCCAGAAATAAACACAAGAAAATATCTGCCCGAGGAATGCAGTCAAAATACACACTTTCTTGATTCGTAAATACGTTTTTCATTTGATAACGTAGTACAAGTGTCCGGGCTTCTGATTGGCTGAATATTGACGGACAGCGATAGTAACAAGAGAAGTTAAACCAAATTGAACTCGCCTTGTTACTATAACTGTGTTTAAGCAAGTGCTTATCGCTATGCGTGATTGTAGCCACTCTAACTGAAAACAAGCAGTTTGAACTCTTATGTATATCACTGTGCTGTGTTAGTGATGTGCTTATGATAATTGTAGTCCGGCCTTTATTCGGCATCACCAGACAGTGTACGTCGAGACTTTAAGAGTGAGATGGAACCCCGAGTCCAAGGTCAAGAAGCGAGGGAGCGATAAGGGCGACACTATCACGCATGCTTAGCGCCTCATCGCTCCTACGCTCCTTTCCGTCGTGATGCCGTACTGTGTAAATTAGATTGGTAACATAAGGGGCTTTATTACACGCTATGAAAGCCCACAGATTAAACTACGCCTGTATCTTTGTACTTTCCTCTTGCCGCTTAAGGAAACTGCATAGGCAAACTTTAAATAATGCAATATTTGACCAATAATACACTTAATATGGCAAAAGTAAAAAAATTGGGGGAATAGATAATTGTTTATCTTTTCTGACCAAAAGTTGTATTTGCAGAACATTTATTTGTCGAGATACACGTAATCGCGCAAACAAATATTTCACGCAAAATGCGGGAGTCCACCCCACTCTTAAAAGCTCCCTATTGACGAGGCCAGAACCTGGCAAGTTTTTCTTTTTGTTCTGCTTGGCTCTAGCGTGAACTTGCCTTTAAAACAACGCTCTGGATGAACACTACCCGTATTGAGGACAATTTGCAGACACCCGCGGCGAAAGAATGTCAACACGATGCTAACTCCGAGGTAACCTCAAAACGGACCTATGGGAACAAAGCCAGCTCTCGGAAGTTTCGCCACGAGGCAGAAGGTAAACCAGGACAGATTTATAGCATATCGCACGGGGAAGAGCTGTCAGTCACCAGACTCCGAGACGAGAAGATGTTGCCCTGGGCGTAGCGCGATCGTGCACAACCGCCGTTTCCTCTAAGGCTCTCTCTCGAGAGCACTCTTTCGCACAACCTGGCGAGAGCATTGCTTCGCACTATCTCGTGCTCTCGCTCTGTGGAATTGAGACAACCACTCTCTCGTTTCTCTCAGACGTCAGGCAGACAGCTGATGCCAAAAGGAGGGGAATTATGTTATGCTAAAATCACGATCATTGCTATTGTAAGTAATTTATGTATGTTCGAATTAATTCACAAATAGGTATAACCCTACCAGGGAAATCATTAGTGCATACAATACTATTGTTTTTGTTTTATATTTTATCGTAATTTTGCATCGAAGTGGCAAAAAAAAAAAACGAAATTTAGACAGAAATCCGTATTTAAATTTTTATAAATGCGTGTTGCATATTTTATGTTGCTGTTTAAAACAGTAAAAATCATACACTTGCAGTTAAGATGCAACGCGGTTTTGTCCCAGAAAGATACTATAACGTCATTAAAATACGGAAATAATGTAAACAAATATGGCGCCTGCGAGAGAGTGCCAGCATGTATTCAACTTCGTGCTCTAATTTTTTGAAAGTCATATAGGTTTTTGGATTATTAAATTCGCACTGTCTCAGAAGCTCGATGAGAGGACGGGAGGAAGAAAAAAAAAAAAAAACGCGATGTTGGACAGCTTGTAGGCATAATACCAACCAATAAAAATCTAATTTTAAATTAAAAAATTTGTAAAATACAATCACCAAATAGTTACAAATGAAAAGTTCCTGAAAAAAAAAGGGAATAAAATTAGTTAGAGACTACGGGAAATGGATAGCCTTCTGTTTCCTTGTTCAAATCTTAATGTACACCTTTACCCATGCAATTGTTATGTCAAGGGAATTATTACAAGACTTTGCAAGGTATTGCCTTCAAAGCACTAATAAAGTCACTACAGAAATTCTACATAAACTTTGCTTTGTACCGCACGAAAGTAACTAAGCAATCTGCTACACAAAATATTAGTGAAGGTGTTTGCCAACACACACAGTACGAGGTCTTTGTTTCAGTGCTTCCTGAATGTAGGTGGTAATGTTTGAAAACAGCTGAGAGCCTCCCAATGATGTCAAAAAAGGATTTGGGTTGGTTCCAGTGAAAAGGTTAGAATTATTCGTTGCGTTGGGTTTTATGCTATCATTTGCATCACTTAAAAAGTTTTCCCCCCGATCTCACAATAAATAATTTTATATAAAAATATAAATTTCCAATCATCCCACCGATTACATTTGGTATAAATTAGTTAGTATCAAAAATATATTTCTGTTTAAAACGTCCCACAAAATTTATATTTTTACAAAAAACAGTTCTTTCCAGCTAGATGCAGGTTACATTAAATATGTTGCTTTAAATCATACTTAACAAATGGCAGCAAGCGCCCCTCCCCCCTCTTTTAAAAATGTTCCTGCCTAAGTGAAATACCCTGTGCTGTCTCACCGAACCTGGGTGAGACACTCCTATTTATATTTTATTGAAAACCATCGAGAATATTACAAAATGATCTTCGCTCCGTCGATATTCAGAAGTCCTGGAAGGGCACCCTGGTGATACGTGATTGGCTGGCGTCACGTGGTTAAGGTGACGTACAAGGGAGGGGAGGGCAGCCAAATATTTCGTGGGCGACAGCCGCCCCGCGGCGCCAATACCTGCAGACCAGCAGGCCCGCCCAGCGGACGTGAGGCGTGGAGCTCGAAAACACACCCCCGTCGCAGCGATGGTAAGCCTTCCCAAACGGCCAACATTTTCTCAACTTCATATGGCTCCGTCGGTTTTAGCTTTCGTTCGATGTGCAGGGATAGCCGTCACAAAATTATTATAGCGAGTCCCAGGAATAGCTAATTTTCCAAGTTGCACATATAATACAAGGAATTTTGAAGCTAAAAATAAGAAATATTTTAGGAAAAACTTGTATAGTTATTTCAATTAAAAATTTTGCAGGCAATTTAAATTAATTTTTTTTTTATTTTTCGTGTGTGAATTCCGTTATTTACTTCTGTAATAATTTTACAGTTTGCCTTTACTGACGCATGAATAAAGGGACCATGTTCACGGCAATGTTAATATTACATATGGCGGGAAGATACACAATGTGCACACAAGTAGAAATTAAGCAGGGATTTAAAAAGTGCTCCTTTTTCTGTGAACAATTTTATACCGTTCTGGTTCAGAAGAAAACTAAGTCACGGTTTTGAGGTGGCTGCATTTTTTGTAAATAGACACATGCGCATGGCTTGGCAGTACTACGCATGGCTTGGCAGTACTACGCATGGCTTGGCAGTACTACGCATGGCTTGGCAGTACTACGCATGGCTTGGCAGTACTACGCATGACTTGGCAGTACTACGCATGGCTTGGCAGTACTACTTATGATTGAGGGCTACAAATAATAAAAAAACATAAATAAATTAACTATAAAAAACTTTTTAAAATGAATCTTTTATTTATAAATACACTAAAAAGAAAAAAAAAATATATCAGTTAACAGAATTTGTAGAACTTGTAAGACGTGGTCGAACAGCCGCAATAAACTTTACTACAAATTGGTATTTTTGTATTAATTTATAATAAGTATATAAAAGCCGTATACGTAATTTGCGTAAGCGTAGTAAGCACATCTTGAGTAAGAATCTTAACTTTTCTCAATATAGAATGTGTACCTCATTTGCGTAATCGTAGTAAGCACATATCGTGTGTAAAGGCTGTTAACTATTCGCAATATAGAAAGTATAACTCATTTTCGCAAGCGTAGTAAGAACATATATTGTGTAATGTTCTTAAGTATTTGCGACAAGCTTTTATATAGCCTACTAAATTTATACAAAACATCAATTAGTAGTAAAGTTTATTATGGCTGTTCGACCAAGTCTTACAAGTTCTACAAATTCTGTAACTACTGTAATTATGTTTCTCGTTTTAGTGCATTTATAAATAAAATGTTCTTCTTAAAAGATTTTTATAGTTATTTATTTTTCAATTATTAGTCTCAACAGTTTCTTTTTGTTGTTATTATAAAGGTACACTATTTATACATTCATTTATACATTCGTGAGACTAAAAAGTCTAAAAATGTGCAGTTAAACACTGGTGGTTCCTTCCACACTTCGGGCTACAACCTGATGAACAGTAATGTGCTGCAGGTAGGCTGCATGCCAGTTCGGTGGATAGAGGTCGGACAGACATCGTACATACAAATAATGCAAGTAAAATATAAGCTTGAAAAAAAGAAATTTGTATGTTATAAAGCTTATGTAAGTAATTTGCAAGAGAGGGATTTTTTTTTTTTACTTCGTAGGTTGCAGATTGTTACGTTTCTGGGTATTGAAAATCACCAATTCGTTCGCTAGTTCTTCTTCTGTGTTCTGTGTCCGCTCATTGTACATATAACGGGCATTGGAGCTAATAATTACCGCCTAAAATATTTCTAAATTATACGTGCTTCTAAGGTATAAAATACCGTTCAGTATTTATTGTTGTGTGATTCTTACTTTGAAAGCAAGCATTCTGTACACACAAACCACGGAAATCCTTTATTGTAGAAACTGGGCTCTCAATGGGCTGAACAGCCAATAACAAAAGAAAACATTCATGTTCCTAAAAAGAGTGTAGGTGACGGTATTGAAATCAAAATTTTGCGAAAACCCATTGATTATTAAGCATAGCTCTGTCCGGAAATATAATAATAATCTTCTACAGCAAAACATAAAATACTTCACGCTTTGGTACTATCCCTGGAGATAGAAATCCACAGTTTTAATCGAGGGAAGTGTGTGTCTTGTATCTTTGTTATAGCCTGTTCATGGATACTTCACCCTTTTTGAATGAAACTTTTGAAACATTAAACCATGGACTATGTGTTTGATCGTTTCCTAAATGTGCCATGTATGACAGGTGTTTTATACTTTTGTTAACTTAAAAGTATCTTATTTTTTGTCATTTAGAATTGTTGATTATATTTTAGCTATAAATTGTAATATGTAATTTATTATTAATATCAATAAAAAGAGAGCGAAATTAGATGTGTTGGTAATAACTAGTAATAATATAGTTCTTATGGAAAGTATTATTAATGTGGGTGGCGTGAATGTGGAGGACTGTCCCTCTGGTGTAATTTTCTAGACTTGATTGAGCTTTGTCTTCATGAGGCGGAGGAATATCATGAAAATAGAACTTCTGCAGGGTTTCAGAAAAGTTGGAATTAATAGTAAACGGACTATACGTAAGTATAAAATGTATCGAACGCCAGCCGCATCCGACAGGGACGAGGCTAAACACACATTTGCGATGTCATGCTTTCTCTCTTGTGTTGGTTTCGTTAAGGTTGTTCTCTCCGCGACAGGGAGAGCTCGGCTCACCGCTAGGAGCGTTAGTGGCGGGCTGTTAGTCAAGACGCAGCTACTTGAGTCAGATGATGATGGGCGCCTGGCACGACTTGGGACACCAAAGTCGTCTCCCCCCCCCTCTCTCACTCGCCTTCGACCACACGCGCGTTCGCGGAAAGAACAACAAAACCAACTTCATCGCCAGTTCGCTGTTAGAGAATTCCGAGGCAAACAAGTCCTCGCAGTCTTCGGCTCTTTCGCATATATTTATAACTTGTGCCGAGCGTGGTTAGGAAGGGCTTAACGCCTCGTCGGCAGCGAGGTCATTAGAGACGGCGCAAGTTGCTCAGAGAAGCAGGACTGGGGGAGGAATGGGCGGCGGCTGTCAGTAAGGAACATCGATCGCCTGGAGTGATGTCAAGAGAAAAAAAATGGATAGCAGAAGTCCTCCCAAACACGAGTCTAAAGGTTTGCCATTACACCACGTAGTTCTGTGTAATGCAGATTTTCTCATATTTAAAAAGCATACATTCTAATCCCTTAACATTACATCCAAGAATGTTCGTTTATTTGCAGTATGCTAAAGATTGAGTAGAAACTACAGACAGTAGCGTGCAAGGCCAAATCAGCACAAATCTAGCCTTAGTTTTCACGTTGGTAGTGCTGATAGCCGAAGCTAGCACATCTAAATAGTACGACCACTGCATGCGAAAATGAGCAACAGAAAGTATGCAGACGATTCACCAAAAATCCCAGGTTAGTTGAGGGAAGTTTGGCGAGTGTTTTCAATGCTGAAATGCTGCTGCGATGTCTCGCTGGCCATACACGCATGCCACTCACAGGATGAACACACGCTTGAGAAATAACGGGCTGGGCGATGGCGATGTTCTCGCAGTCGTTTTCACGATGCGATGGGGTTGACCTCGGGTAGGTATTTTTATATTTCGCGACATCGATAAGTGACAATAGACTTCTATTGCGCCTACTTGTAATATCGTCTTGCTATTATTTCTGCGTCGAAAGTTTTTTTACTTGGAAGCTCTTAGTCAGTAATTAACACCCATGAGTTAATACGCTGATCAAGAACAACCACATTCAAGAGAAATTTACCGGAACACAGAGATAAATGCCAGTAAAGCGAGTGAGGGAAGAGTGGAGAGATTTGGGCGGCTCTTAGCATGGAGGTCTTCAGAACGAAATCGTAGTATGTGAAGTACACAAAGAAATGCCAAGTCCAGCTTCATCGCAGAGTTAACTCGGGAACAACCATGCCTACAGATCCGGATACCACTCGAGCATATTTTACGGTACATTTTACACTCCACAGTTCTTCGCACACTAAAGCCGCTTTCACTTGTTTAGAGGGGCCGCGGTTGGCGTCTCGTGGATAGACAACTCGCTTCCCCGCCAAGGCGAACCGGATTCGTCTACCCGGCGCGTTCACTTCTGGATTTTTGCACGTGGGAATCGTGCCAGATGATTCCGCTGGTCGGCGGGTTTCCTCCGAGATCTCCAGCTACCCCCCGCCCTTGCATTCCGGCGCTGCTCCATATGCAACTCGCTTCTTATATATCGGTTCTCAAGATCTCGTTGGTAATAACCACCAAAATATCTTCACTCAACTGGTTTAGAAGCTGTTGCACTCTGCGATATAAGGCTGTTTAATACTGGCTCAATGCCCTGCAGGTCGCGGGAAAAAAAATAGACTGGATTTTTATCAGAAAAATATAGAGATTGGTGAAAGTGTTTGAAGTGTGACCAGGCTGCGAAACGGTGTGCAAAACTTCGGCAGAAAAAGTCATATTACAAAACTGCTCAAAGTGCTCGAGATGTATCCTTAGGAATATGGCATTTATGAATCTTCGTACGCATGAATGCCACTTTCCGGTTTTCCGTTTATCTCCAAAGCCAATTTTTTTCACGAGTGAAAATCGTTAAACCGGGTGTTTTATTAGGTCATTTTTAAATATGAGCATCACGGTACAGCCTCTTTAAAATGTATAAAGTATCATTAACATTTTCCTTTTAATGTTACGGCATAAAATGATATGGTCATTGCTGAAAGTCTCTCAGAGGCGCGTTATCGATGGGAAGGTGGCGTGCCAGTAGAGTGATTTGCACATAGAGACTATTATGAGGCTTGCTACGCATACCTGGTTTGCCCTTTTCTCTCCCATGCTTCTAAGCCTCAGACGTGTAAAATACAAGTCAGGCGGTCACCTTAAGAAGACTACGTACTGAAAAAATGTTAGTGTGAGATCGTTGTTTTCTTGCATGAGGCTACATCAGTAAAAATGTTAGTGTGAGATCGATGTTTTCTTGCATGAGGCTACATCAGTAAAAATGTTAGTGTGAGATCGATGTTTTCTTGCATGAGGCTACATCAGTAAAAATGTTAGTGTGAGATCATTGTTTTCTTGCATGAGGCTACATCAGTAAAAATGTTAGTGTGAGATCGATGTTTTCTTGCATGAGGCTACATCAGTAAAAATGTTAGTGTGAGATCGATGTTTTCTTGCATGAGGCTACATCAGTAAAAATGTTAGTGTGAGATCGATGTTTTCTTGCATGAGGCTACATCAGTAAAAATGTTAGTGTGAGATCGATGTTTTCTTGCATGAGGCTACATCAGTAAAAATGTTAGTGTGAGATCGTTGTTTTCTTGCATGAGGCTACATCAGTAAAAATGTTAGTGTGAGATCGATGTTTTCTTGCATGAGGCTACATCAGTAAAAATGTTAGTGTGAGATCGTTGTTTTCTTGCATGAGGCTACATCAGTAAAAATGTAATGGGAATAAAACATTTTGCCAGAAAACGTACAAACCAATAATCTAATGCTGTATAATCTTGCTTTTATCATATTAAGCGGTTAAAAATATTGTGAAATGGTTTTCAAAAAATCGCCTGTGTAGTTTCCTTCATAGGTAGGAGATAAGTGCAACTACACTACACATCTGTAGTTTAATTTGTTAATTTTCGTCGCGTGCAATGAAGTCCCTCTGTACAACGCAACAGCGGAATGGCTTGCAAAAGAGTTCAGCGTCTTTCGTGTAGAGGCGACCAGGACGCCAGCATCGCTTGTTAGTTTCGCCCGTATCGCCACCTAGCTCCTGGGCCCTGAACGAGCGTAAAACTTCAGGTACATAGGAGCTCTGAGGCTCCCGCCTAGCTGGCACCGGAACTGCGTTGCAAAGTGTTTTAAATACACGTTTTTGCAAAGACACTATCACACGTGCGCCCAATGTGATGTTATACGAAAAGAACACACGTATCAGGCGAGGGCTGTTCAGTAATTTCATGATATCACTCACGCTACAAACACCATTTAAGAGCACTACAGAACAACTGAAAACGGCCTTTTCGAAGTTCTGTATCTCAAAATTTACAAGTCAGATACATATAAGACTACTCAAGAGCCCTGCATTATATCATCTTAAGAGAAGAATGGACCCCGCATCATTTTGTGAAATAGTTGTTTGCGCGAATACGCGTATCTATATCGGCAAATAAATGTTCTGCAAATACCATTTTTCTTTTTCTTTTTTCTTTTTTTTTTCTGAAAATATGCCACTATTTATTTACTTTTGTCATATTCAGTGTAGTCCTGAAGAAAGAATAGGTGAAAATAGTGGAATAACGCATTTCTGAAGCTTGCCTATGTGCAGTTTCTCTAACCGGCACGAGAAAAATGCAAAGATACGGGCGCAGTTTAATCTGTGGTCTTTCATCGCGTGTAATAAAGCCCCTGTGTTACAGATCTTACTGGCACAGTACATCGTCACGACGGAAACACTGCACGCCTTGCGCGTAGGAGCGATGAGGCGCTAGGCGTGCGTGTTAGTGTCGCCCTTATCGCTACCTCGCTCATTGACCTTGGACGCGGGGGTCCATCCCACTCTTGAAGACTTCCCATCAATAAAAGGGTCATCGCCAGAACTCTCATAGGTAGGGACACCCGAATTTCGCGAAAATATTGCACGACCAGTTATATTGCATAAAGCATTACCTCAAACCCACGTACGTGATTGGACTGTCTAGGTGTTACGCGTCTCAGGTGCCTGCACTCGAATCACATCCGTGCGCTATCGGGTTTACTTAATTCTGATTGGCCAGCCAAGAAAAAAAAAATCTTCGCACAAAGACATGCCACCAATAAGCAAAAGAAAACTGCTGTAATTTCATAGGATAATGAAATCTAGCGTGCGCGGAAATATTTTAGCGCAATTCAAGGTGTCCTTGCTCATATGTACACGTAGTACGTTGGCATCACTGCACGCCAGTTCTGAGCTGTGAGCTTAGAAGCGATGGCGCACTTGATGCGTGAGGCATTATCGGCCTTCTTAACCGAGTGAGCGAAACTGCCGAGTCTGAGGAACCTAAGGGTCAAGAGGAGCCGAGTGCGGGATCAAAGGGCTGGAGCGGGCAAGTGTTGGTAATCTCGATCTTAGATAATAGCGTGCCCCTGCAGCTTGTCGGACAGGCAACCCGCTGAACGTCTGTGTCGTGCGGGGAAGCCGTACCAGGCGCGGTCAATACCTGCGCTTCAGGAAGCATGCGTTCACTTTCTTCGCAGAGGCGATTTTCCCCGACCACGAGGTCCCAGCTTCTGTGTGTGGTATATGAGAGGAATACCTGCTGAGCGACATTCAACGCCTCAAAGTCACATCCGGCCGTAATAAAGCACCTCGACGGCGAAGGAATATATAGTCCATTCACGGTTACTTCCAACTTTTCTGAAGCACTGCTAAAGTTCTACTTCCAGGATATTCCTCCGCCTCGTGCAATAAACACTTCACCAAGCATAGAAAATTACACCAAAGGGAAAACGCGCCGTATTCCTGCGCACTCAATGTAATATTATGTTGCATAAGAACTATTTCTTACTAGGCATTGCCAGCGAGCCTTTATTCTCCCTGTTTTTATTATTATTAATCATAATTAAATGAAATATATCTTAATAATTTCATAAATGTGAACGTTTGTATGTTTGTTTGTTACTCAATAACGTCGTAACGGCTCGACAGATTTTGATGAAATTTGGTGCTGGTGTAGATTATATTCTGGATTAACACACAGGGTACTTTTCATCCAGGAAAAACGAACAGTTTATTAAGGAATATATAAAATATGCCATCAAACATTTGAGTAGGCACAGGCTGGATGTCATTTTTTTTCCTTAAGGAAATGTTCGTTTTTCCGGTGTGAAAGGTACCTGGAAATTTCACGGATTCATCCTGCAACAAGCTAGAATCCACAAATCTTTATGTATTTGAGTTTTTTTAAGTCGTTCATTGACTCTTGCTCCAGTTTAACTGCGGATCAGGTAGCACGTGATTCAATCCTTGTTTCTTTAGCAGGTTCGTAATTGGTTGAACGTGGTCCGTTGTGTGTCTAACAAACTGTGTTCCAATACGAGCAGATACTCACACGTACACGTTGTTGAAGTTTAACTTGTCCTGAAATGAATCCTCTAAATGTACGGGTCTCTACCTATGGGGTAATCCAGAACATAATCTACACCTGTACCAAATCTTATCCAAATCCGTCGAGTATGCAGGTGGATCCGCCAGTAACAGCTAGTTAATTTATAGATAGAATACCAGTTAAAGTTCGATTTATCTAAATATTAGGTACTTTGATGGCAACAAATGTATGAAGCGCTTACTATATTTAAGAGACAATCAAACACGTCATACATGGGGTGATTTTTCTGAGCTTTGATTCAAAAAGTGTGAATAAACCACGAATAGACTATAGCATAGACCGGTTTCACGTGCCTTCTCTTTTATAAGAATTTCAAGCGGTGATTATGGTGTTTTAGTACAGAAATCTGTTCAAAAAACACACCGCATTGTCGATGCAGTTTGAAACACCATTTTACTGAGGAACCGTAAGCATAAAACTACTTAAAGCGATTTCTGCTCACTTTGACACGTTTAAGAGGACGATGGAGGCAATCGCCTACAATGAGACTCGTATGACAACCAGGGAGGTGTCTTGAAGAAAACAAATACCTTGGTACCAAACTACGGTAAGTAAGTAGAGGAAACATGCCGGTTCTGGCGCATTCTGGCCCTTGCCGACATCTGGTGTATGTAAATAACCTGGGAGAGATCTCGCGCAGCCATTGCCAATAAGGGCGACACAGCAAAATTTCCTATGTTGGGCGAGACCTCTCCCAGATTATTTACATAAACCCGATGTCTATAAGGGCGAGAATACGCCAGAACCACCACGCTCACTCTACTTCAGTAATTCATTAATTTAAACACTCGTTAGATAATAATATTTCATAATTCATAGCCATTCAACATGTTTTTTATGAACGACAGATTAACAATTGGTATTTTTGAAACATCGAAGTTAAAAACTTCCGTATATTCCCGGAAATTCTTATTTAAATGTACAGTTAATATATAGGAAAAGGTAATTTGTAGTAAGGAAATTCCGAGCTGAGCTCCATAAATACAAGGTATTTCTCTACCGCTTCGCGTTTACTTCTGAATCCACAAGAAGCTTACCTCGCCAATATAACCAGACAATTATGGTTTTTGTACACGCCTCTTTGACCTTCCGCTTTAACACTAAATAAATTAACTATCAAAAACTTTCGAAACCAATCTTTCAGCTATAAATGCACTAAAAAGGGAAAAATAATTAAAGTAGTTAAAAAAATTTGTAGCACTTGTAAGATGTGGTCGAAAAGCCGTAAAAACTTTACTACAAATTATAATGTTTATATCAATTTATATTTAATTTATAAAAACTTTGTGTAATATAGAAGATAAACCTCATTTGTGTGGGCGTGGTAAGCACATATCTTGAGTAAGAATATCAACATTACACGATATGGAATGTATACCTCATTTGCGTAATCGTAGTAAGCGCATATCGCACGTAAGACTGTTAACAGTTGGAAATATAGAACGTATAACTCATTTGCGCAAGCTTAAGAAGAGCATATCTTGCGTAAGGTTCTTAACAATGCGCGCATAGAGATACTGCCGGAAAAATATTTTTGCTCAAGCAAATTCAGAGATATTAAAGAAAGTCTCAGCATACAGTTTCCGAGGTCGGGCACACCCAGAAATATAATACAACAATAAATATAATAAAACCAGAATTAAATCCACAATTTAATTTTAAACAACAATCATCAGCGTAAACTATTAGGGATACGTTATTTATTTAAAGTAAAAATTTACCGAAGGTGATTAGAAAAACTGTGAATGCATTTTGTTAATAAATGTCCTGGTAAGTTTTAGATGGACGGAAGCGCTTGTTCCATGTCAAGAGCGACCAGGAGCGATGTCGCAACAGACTCCCTCAGTTCCTCCGGAGACGACCACGAGAGCACCTGCCATGACGTCACACACAGCAACCTCAGGACTGCTTACAGTCGCCAGCACTAGCATCTACCGCAGCTCGCGAGCCAGACGTAACAGTACTTACAGGTAAAGACTGTTCACGATAAAGTGAGCACTTTTCACCTCAACCTTAGAAAAACGTCACTGCTCCTGCCTGCATACATTTTAACGGGCGCACTCAGTGACATGCGCCCAGTAAAGTTGGCAACGATGAAGGAATAAAGTCGAAAAAAAAAAACGTTTTTTAAGAATTTGCGATAACTTAAATTATTAATTTCGCTTCCGGTTTTTCTAACGCATCAAAATGTAAAAATTAGTAGATTTGTAAAATATTTAATTTTATAATGATTCTACAGTTTCACATGAAATACGCATTAATAAAGTGATGAGACCCTGGCAATGCTTTCGAAAGTGCTCAGTTTATCGTCAACAGCCTATAACAAGCGTTACTCACTGCACTCTACAGGTAACAGTAATACGTACATAACCAACTTTACTTTATTAAAAAGTTTCAAAATAAAACAAATAATTAATTAAATAAAAATAGAATATTTTAACTGGCAGGAAGTGTCCAATAAGTATCTATCTTACATAGCATAAATGAAAAAAAACTTTCAAACCATTTTTCTATGTCAACGGAATTTGGAATTTTGTTCCTCGGAATAACACATATTATGTGCACCTACAATATGCTTGTAGCAATACCTGTACGAAAAAATTAATTTTTCAATTACTATCAACTTAATAGTTCTCACGATTGGAATACTGTATTACACACGTAACTTTTATAACATAAAGACGTTTCATATATATATCACAGTGAGGAATGGTCATGATATAAAAAAAGTAATTAAGAAGTAAATTTTGACATTAGTAGTAGTGATGTTTTTGACATTAGTAGTAGTGATGTTTTTGACATTAGTAGTAGTGATGTTTTTGACATTAGTAGTAGTGATGTTTTTGACATTAGTAGTAGTGATGTTTTTGACATTAGCAGTAGAGATGTTTTTGACATTAGTAGTAGTGATGTTTTTGATATTAGTAGTAGTGATGTTTTTAATTTTGTTTTTTAAATTAAATCCATATTCTAAGTAGACTTCATTCTCTTATAATTACTTATACATTTGGCAGTAAAAAGACTTCACTTTTCTGTCAAAATATGTTTGTGCTGTTTTTAAATACTACTAGTAAATTTGAAATTACATGTCATGACATTGTCAGTATAAGTACATCATTCTCCCTCCTACCTCATAAAGTATTTAACATAGGAGAAAAGCAGCTGCAATATTTCTTTTCTTTTTGAAAACTACGAAAGTTTAAATTAATAATTAAATAACATTCTCCGTCTAGAAACTATCCCATCCGTATCCTACCACCATGACGTCACGCGCCGTTTTAGTATGTAACATTCTCCTATCACATACCTATTTTTGTCAGTGTTCTAACGTGTACTTATTTTTCAGCGAGTGTATTCTTATGTACAAACCAAACACAATAATTATTGTAACGGGGAGAGCAGTTAATTTCAACAATTCAAATTCCTTAGAGTTTAGATCATTATTTTTCACTATAATTACCAGCGTTTTACGCTGTATAGCTGCTTCATTCTTTAGAAAAATTAATGTATCAAAAGATCCATGTCACGTAGTGCCTAGGGACATACGACCTGAAGAGCGTCTGAGGAGTTCGGTCCAACCCGGAGTGGTCTACCGCGCTCTCGTGTGGAAGAAACCTTTGCACACCCCTGCGGCTTTCAAAGTCCGCGAGATCTCAGTGAGCACACAGTACAGCCCACCTTGCACGAAGGCAACTGTCAGTCCCTTGTGCCTAAATTATCCCCACTGCCAGGCGATGAACCACGCAAATTCCAAACTAGTGCGAGATGAAGGCATCTCGCTAGCGAACACTGGGGGAGATGTTATGAAGTGATCAGGCCTTAGCTTAACGGCCTGCGTGATCACACCTTCAAACATTGTACCAGGGCACGGACATGATTGTAATACCACCTTGCGAAATACAGTTGCAGAAACTTCCTTCACCGGAAACCATGAACAAGGTGGGGAATTTCCAATTATATTGCAATAGAAGTGACGTGTGGTCATAGAATCTATTCTAATTAATTAGCATCTTGGTATTCCATTTAACCTACCCCGATCAACTGCCACGAAAATCGTTATTGTATAATCCTTGCGTTTTATAAATCCCGTCTTGTGTTCTGCCCAATCATGACTCATTATTTAGTTACGCACATGGCTCCTTTCAGGTTTCAATTGACATACAAGCTAATTCGTAAACTTATTTTACAATAAACCGTAGACTGCCACAATTAAAAATATGTAATAATTCTCTTACTTTAAACGATTTTTGAACATTGTGGAGACATTTTCATAGCGTGACTTTAAAGATTATATGGAGTAACTTATTGTATAGCATTTCAACGTTAATTATTCGTTTCAACAAGTGAGTTAGTTTTTATTATTTGTATGTCACAAAAACAACAGAATTTTGATTTTGACAAGCCTTTGTTTGAGAAAATATGCCGTTTAAATTTTTTAACTCGAGGAAATGGAACTTGTATTTAATCTTTACAAGATGGACAGCGTTTCGTACGAAAATAAACTAGTTGATTTTTCGGTTCCCAGCACCCTGAAGGTGCTTAACGTACGCGCGGAAGGATTTGTATACAAACAGAACAAAGAAAGCCAGAAGAACTTCCGATAGTGTTCAATTAACCGCGGAATAATTACCTATTTGAATGACTCTGCTGTGGAACTTTGGCAATCACGGCTGTTGTATTGCTGGACGCTGATCACACAGCTTACTTGATATCGCTCTGGGCGATGTATCAAACATTCATCTCCGCGCTAGACGAATCCCGCGTGTGGCGAGGTTAAACAGGAGATGGTTTGCAAACAAGGTTGAAATATTCAGTGGAGAGTGCAAGTCAACTCAACTACGAGGCTGGTTCCTGGAAAACTACACTCTCCCGGTAATTAATAATTAATCTGTGGACATCTCCGGAAGGGCTGTCAAGCAAGAACAGAAATGAAGTTAAAAATTAACTGTTCCTAACAGAGTTATGCAGAGGTTTCTGTAGCGTAGAAAGTTTTAAACGAACTATTTTTATGGCATAATGTCAAATAACTACTGTCGTCAGATATTCTCTGTCTCAGGAAGTTAAGAAAAAATATGGCGGACGCTTAAAAATGTAGGCTACCATAAGCGATCTTCTTCAGCGAGCAAAAACCTAATCTAGAACTAGGAAATACGTAATTATTCTTCAACTCCTGCGTGTATGAAAATTAATGAATTAAGCATACACACTCTAAATCTGAATCAGTGAGAATTTCACAATTGAAATCAGTCAACAGTACCTGACTGATTCAACAGTCACTTCAGTGCATTTAACTGGTGAATCAGTGAGTTATTTTCACTGATTCGAATAGTTGAATTTCACTGCGAATCAGCGGTTCTCCACTGATTCGAATTTAGTGTGTAGAATTAGGAAATTCATAATTAATCTTAAACTACTGCGTGTATGACGAATAAACAGATTAAGTATTCATTTGATCGGTTGAAATGCGTTCAAAGAGCTGTACATCATTTCACACGTGTACAGTGTAGCATTTGGCTTACCTCTGCTAATAAAAATGTTTATTAATGAAGCCCCTTGTGTAGTGCAGATCAGCTAGTATGTATAACGGTCGCCACAATGGATTTTGTTAATGGACAAAAACGTAACAAAATGAGATACTTACACATGTCCTCAATATGAACACATATTAAACTCTAAAATGATCATTACATCTCTCAAAATGATTTTACATTGAGTAAGACAGTTTCTAATTACAGAGGTAACTATAGGCAGACAGATTAAAAACTATTTTATTTATTTAAGATTACTTGTTAAGTTAGAATTTTGAACATGTGTGACGTGGCAGACTGCTGCATTTAAATTAAACCAAAACTCATCATGGCAAATTGTATGAATTATAGTTGTTATTATTTATATCATGTCATGGTCTGTCAGTGGAAAATTCAAGAAATCCCGATCTACTGTAAAAAAATAATGGGAAAATTACCTGACAAGCGTGAGGCAATATTGGCAAACTTGGCAGTTTTCCTTACAGGTAAGGTAAAATTACCGCATTCTGGAGCAAAATTCACGTACATGGTAGTGGAATATTCCACACATAGTTGGGATAGTTACCTTACGATGCGGACATCTCTTCAGCATTCTCAACAGCTAAGTGCGAGGACGAGCGGAAGAAACAATCATTTGTATGTTTATACTCACTCATCTTGCTATGACATCGTCGTGGTGTAATGGATAGCGCATCAGCCTATCGCGATAGAAGAACAGACATCTCGCGCCCATTCACAAGCAAGTATCGCGTATTTTAGTGTTGAAGTTTCGGTTACTATGTGTCAGATGACATACGCAATAAAATAATTAACAGTACTAATACTCCGGGGAAATTTTAAATACAAATTTATTATACATTATACTTAATTTCCGTAATTGTATGGGATTTTTCTCCCACTTTTGAGGTAAGTTACCTGTCAAGGTAATTAGCTTCCCTTACATGTAAGAGAATTTTAACTCGATATTTTTACAGTGTTAGCTGCACTGTACTGCCTCAGTACACAAAAAGTCTGACTTTAATTAATTTATAATGTAAAAACTCTTCCTTTATTGCAACACATTACTGGTTGTCGAAAAGGAAACAGTTGTTTAAATATGAACCACTGCAAAATAGGCTTGCCACAATAATAAATTTGGTTGATATATATATATATATATATATATATATATATATATATATATAGCAATGACTATGATAGCCAGTCACTGTTGTTACAGTATGTCAGCAGATGTGTTTGTGGTAATGTAAGTTACACTGTAAAGAAACTTAGCGATTAGCAAATAAAATATAAGTAACAAATGTTTCAAACTTATTTTCAATGAAATATTTTCCACAGCGGCTCCGTGACTCGAACCCGTACCCCCCGTGTTAGATGCTTAACACCCTTCATCAAGCGACCACAGTGTTGAGGCTTAGTTTAAGCAGGCATTGAGATCATGTAGTGTTTCTAGGATGCAAGGTGTTAACACGGGATAACGCCACCTCTTGAGAAAAATCGACGTTTTGATTTAGAATATCGCCGCACTTCCGCATTACGTTAAAAGTCTGCACGAGGACTATATTTGCTCGGTTGCAGTTTATTTAACTGCAGAATACAGACTTGAAAATGTTTGTGTCGGGACAACAATCAGGTCCTGAAAACTGTACAACGTGCGATGTAAAAACATTAATATTGCTAAACCGTTACCTTCGGGGCGAAGTGATATTTCTTTACTGTGAACAAGAACAGCTCAAGGAACGTTTATACCTCTCATATAGTATAAAGGAAATATTTATTAACAGTAAACGTGTTTCTGTAACATTCTCTTTGAATTACAGCTATATTGTGTAACTTGTTATGAATAATGGTTTATGGTCATATTCACACAAGATAGGGGTTAGGGGAGTACCTGAAATGACGAAATGAGATGATAGAGCATAACTGTTAATAAGGCGTTTTAATTATGGCATGAGGCACAGACAATGCCAAACACTGTAATATTAAATGTCGGGGGAGCCACTAGAACTGATGATATTAATCTAAGTTACAAATATGTTATCACGAGCCGGTTTAATTATTATCTACTATGGACAGTTCACACCTTAAACTTGATGCCGGAGACTGTGTCATCTTGTAGAGAGATTAGCGGCGACCGGACACCCCCATCGTGCGATCTTCCTCTGGAGCTGGCCGGGCGTGGAAATGCCCCACGCCCTGGATCGTGCTGGCCTATATAGGCGCGTTATTTAGACATGCACTGTTAAAAAAAATGCCTTCATTTTACGGAAAAGTGCTCCGTAAACTCTGTAAAATTACGGACACATTGGTTTTCAGAAACGGACTTTCCATAAATTTCACGGAATCTCTCCGTTAATTTCCATGTTAGTTTTCTGTACTTTCCGTTTAAATGCCTTTAATTTTCGTTATGTGGATGTTCTACCGAGTATGAAAAATGATATTTTAAAAGTTAAAATACTTTGTACTCAAGCGAGGTTTGAACCCGAGTCAGAAAATTACCAGTCCACGACTCTAACAATTTTTTTTGCCATTTTTTGTTGTAGTTGCCTTGTTGGTGTAGTTGTTATTTGTTGAGCTCATGTGAGACCGACTTGTCGATCCCATTCACCTACAACACTCAATTGAAAATCGTGGTTTAACTTTTATATTTATATTTAAAAGACAAACGCAAAAATTCGGTTTCTATTGAATTTAGTGTATTTTTTTAGTGTTGCCAAATGTTACAGACGTCTGATGCTATTTTTTAATGTTTGAAAAAATATGTCATAGTCGCGCGGATAACCTTAACTGCCGCAGAAACGATAATTATCTTGTTGCAGTGGCGAAGAAAGCTTCGTGTATAATCGGCATTGTTCGTCCCCGTAACTCGAAGCCAAAGGGAATACGGAGACTTTCCGTATTTTGTATTTACGGACTTAACTCCGTTTTCGATATTACGGATTGCCTTTCCGTATATACAGTGTACATTTCCGTAAAAAATTCCGTAAATGCACGGGAATTTTAAACAGTGTAGCTGTCCCTGATTGCCGGCTCGTGGAGGAATAAATTGCTCTCAGCCCCTCTTTTGTAATACGCCGTTGTGATTTCTGGCGTCCTGGTTTACTGAAGCTGTGCTGCTGGGTTCACACGAGGATTCCAAGTTAGGGCTCTTCCATACAATCATAACATTTTGTAACCAAAATAGCCATACATTTTTATGGATTTTTTTTTAGCGTGTAAGTTACAATTCCGCCGTGTTTGCATATCTCGGTAAACGGGGACGACCAGACATCTTGTTTTTTCCTCAGCTCTTCTTTGCTTGTTTTGCTCTCAGATTCGCCAACTCACTCACTCCTGATATAATCCATGGCAAGATGTCATCTTCTCTACCTACCAGAGATATTTTTAGCGCCTACCCTAATATATTGATATTCTACACAAAATGTATGTTTGTTCCTAAGTCCCATAGGGTGTTACGTCACATGGAATCTCAGGTTAATCAGATGAACACGCGACCTGCCAAAGCCATAGTAACAAACCGCATATATATAACTCTTTGCCTACTCCAAATGTTTTTTTTATCCAATGCACATACACATATCTTTGCAACAAGAACTTACGTTGAAACATTATAAAGTTAGGTTTGCTCTTTGTCGGACCCCCAATCAATTATTTAATGGAAGCTAAGAAAATATCTTCATGTAAATAAACTATTTATTTTTCAGTATATCAATGTTCCAATCTCAAATCAAGTTTACAACAAAATTCGCAAAAACCAGCTTCACGCAGTTACAGCACAATAACACAATTTTTTTTAAATATATTGGTTTCATTCGCGGACCCCTGACTCCCTGTGTCCACTACAGGGGTCATATTGCACACGGAGGAAAACTATTACAAGTACTGTACACATTTAGGGTTATTGCCGAATGCGAGCAGTCTCCGCCCTGTCGTTGACGTGATTTGTGGACATTTCTACGACTCGTGGATTTTGTGTGTGGTTCATCCAAAAACTCTCAAGCACCAAGCATATATTTAATTGGCGGCGTGAATGAAGCAAGAGTTAAATCAGGATAAGTACGTCACTAAACAGAATATTATTTCATTGCAACACTTGAAGCTATAAATAAACGCGGGACTGAAAGGGTTAACCAGTTCAGAACCAGAGTCAACGATAGAGCATATGTTGCGCATGAAGGTTACCGTATGCTATTCACGGTAAAGCGAGCACTTTTGGAAGTCCTCTCATTTGAAATAATTGTCAATAAACATATTTTATTGTAGCCTTAGACGTTAACTTTCGAGTCCGGTCAAATAAATACACTGTGTTTATTACTTAAATTACAATATTTATTTTTAAAAAAAGTGGTGAAAGGTTATAAAACGGCTGTAACTCGGTCCTCAGAAATGCTCACGTTACGATGAACAGCCTATAGGCTGACTCTTTACACAATACGAAGTTAGCTGCCGGTTATTAGCGCATCTTCTCCTCGAGTAATATGATTCGTTGAAGTTGCTGTACCTCTCATGTGTGAATGACTAACTTTGACAACAGCTAACCTACAGCACGTTGTCCATTGGTGGTGAGAAAAACCTCTGCACATGTACACAGTCCATCAAAAAATCAACGACTGCAACAGTTAAACTCATAAATTCATCCCTTTACTTACACATTAATTTTTCGTTCTAGGTGTTGCAAAAGAGGAACATTTTGGTCTGACAAGTACTTACGAATACCTTGTGATGAATTTCACCATGGGACCTATGAAAATAATTTATTTAGGTCTATGCCGCCAGCAGAAACCAATAATAACTCGTTGGTGCGCTAGCACCAGCCAATGGCATTAACAAGGAAAATGACACAGTCAGTATCAGTAGTAGTTTCTGACCTTGTACAGCACCGAACACGATTTAACATGTTTTGCAACTCGTCATACGTGAACGAGTATATTCGGGATAATAGGCGAAGAGGTTAATTCAGGGTCGAACGGACAGTACTTATTTTTCTGCAATCAATACTTTTCCTCTGTCAGCACATATCTTAGACGTCATCGACGTCAGAACAGCTACATCATGTTGAAGTATTACTTGACGAAACACTTAAAACTTCAAAACAAGAGAAACTCTATCAATAATAACCATAACTATTATCTTAAAGTTTAAACTACCCTTTGTTTCAGACATCCTAAAACGCCGACATTTTACAGATGGGCCTGGCGAGTTAACGCACGGCATCCAGGCCTTGAGAGCCGATGAGGGCGAAGAGAGGTGAGTATGGAGCAGCGCCGGAATGTAAGGCTGGGGGAAATGGGAGATAACCGAGAAAATCCGCTGACGAACGGCACTGTCTATCACGATTCTCACCTGCGAAAATCCGCGAGCTACCCCGCCTGGGATCGAGCCAGGTTCGCCGTGACGCGTGGGAGCACGGGGGTGGGGTGGGGGTTTAGTCTGCCTACTGGGGCACCGCGGCCCCGCGCGACACGTGTATCGAACAAGGAACATGTGCAGTGGCGTTCCGTGGGGCTGTAGCCTTAATCCGCTGGGCCAACAACGGGCTGGAACTGGGTACTAGAGGTAATTCTAGGAATAGCTTCCACGACTGTTAATTTCTCCTGACTGCAGCGGCCATGGAACTAGAGTGCTTAGTGCACGATTAATGGCAGAAATAATGAGAGCGTACATAACGGATCCTCGAGGGAGAGAACATAGTTTGTGCTCGGAACAAAAACATTCCTCATTGACCGCTCGCAAATGGACCCCATTTCTGCTGCGTACGTAAAAATTTAATTTTAGGTTCTGAAGCAGTAATTATGTACGATTACCGTTCTTTCTGGAGTTGTTCATCACATCGTTAAACAGTCCAGGCATTGAAGAGGCAGGTCAAGCAAATTGAAATAGCGGGGCGGTAACTAGTATGCAAGCGAGCCCACACTTTGATTGGCTGCACGATGGGATCAAGTGGTACCTAAAGCCGATATTGCACGATACCTGCAGCTGTACTTGGTGGTTCTTGTACAAGCATCTATAAGCCCTGGTGCACGAGCCGGTATACCAGCCGCTATATGAGCCGCCATGGGAGATCCCTATTACACGGCAGCAGTTAGCATTTGGTACCCTCGGTGGGTGCGCAGTGTGTGGTTTGTAGTAAATATGAACCCCATTCGTAGAACTGCTACCAGTTAGTAACTTACATAGGCCTATGAAAAAACTAGCTAGCACATCTTAATATATATATATATATATATATATATATATATATATATATATATATATATATATATATATATATATAACTGTTCGCCTTTTACATAAATTTGTTGCTTACTAGTATAGATTCATTCATCTCCTTGAAAATGACATAAAGTTACTGGAGCACGAGTGTGTTATTTTTAATTTTGACGGAAAATTACTTGCCGGTTCCAAAATATAGTTTTTTTTTTTTACGTACTGGGATATTATCAGCATACAGAATTTAATGATAAAAAAAAATTGGGTGCGACGCAGTTTTGAACTCACGCCCAAAAGCTACACTTAGTAACAGTGATTAAAAGTTGTCATCGCCAATTTATTCGTCGTTATCATATTTTAAAACTATCTGAAATAGTTTCAATCTCATGGATGTATAATCAAGATGGAGGCGTCCTTATCGGATTCTTCAACTGCTCGTTTCAAGTAGTAGCCATGGGGAGCGCCCTACGCTGAGAGGAAAGCGAACAAAATACTTGTTTGTATAGGGCCAAATATGTATTTAGCTGTCCTAACAAATTATATTGTTGAGCAAACAAAATTTGAAAAGCAACATAATTACTTTTGTTCGTCTAACAAAATATATGTTTGAATAAACATGAACTCTGTGTCGGGCCAAAAAAAAAAATAGACTGTCAGCTAAATATTTTGTTGAATCAACTGTCCTATTTGTATGGCTACTCATTTAACTGCCTTCGTTCGAAAATACAGTTCGAGAGTTTATTTGTATTTTTGGTTACAATTAAGATAGTAATCATATTTGTTAGTGCATATATTGATGCTTAATGATCGCATAAACACATTAATAAAACAATGCAACAAGAAACTGACAAGTGAATCTGTAAAACTTGAAAAATTTGTTAGCACACATTGCCCAATAAGGCGTAGTGGTCGGACGCAGGTGATCTGCGTTCGAAACTTGGTCGAGCTTGAAAACTTTTTTTATATAGTCCCAAATTGTTTGATGAACGTGTAGCCAAACAAATCTTTAGTTACACCAACCAAATCAGAACAACAAAATAATTTGGTTCCGCAACAAAATACTTAATTGCCCCTAATTTGGTTGCACCAAAGAAATCTTGTTTGATTCAATAAAACCTTTCTCTCAGTTCACGCCCTGAAACTCTGAAGTGATTGGGCAGGTGCGAAACCTGGTATGGAACATGCCACAAAAAAATATGACTTGTCCTATTACCAAACCTGGTACGAGATCTGTCCGTAGAATGCGGGAAATGCCATGACGGGTGCCACACTAGCCCGTATGACAGCAGCTATGGCGGACCTTGTACAAGCTTTTACAGAATCTGGTATCGTGTAATTTCGCCTTTAAGGCTCCCCGCCTACCTGGTGATGGAAATTCTTCTAAACGTGCGTCCAGTGTGTAGATCTACGAAAGGTCCACACACTGGAAACGAGGGCTGTTGAGTACTTTCAAAATGTCATGCGCGTTAGGAACACCATTTCAGAGCACTTCAAAACGGCTAAACACGACTTTTTCAAAGAGCTCTAAGTAACTCTAAATATGAGCATCAAATATTGACAAACTACTGAAGGGCCCTGTACCAAACCTTCCTATAGATTTTCCGCCAATGAAATAGCAGGGTCGCCTCTGAAACTGCCATGGATACGCTCGGTGGGACGAGAACGCTGCACGCGAGTCCAGAGCCTTGCTCTCAGCGGTGATGAGGCACCTGATGAGCGTGGCATTGTCGCCCTCATCGCTCCCGCGCTTCTTGGCCTTGAACACGGGAAATAGCCCAGGTAGGCGGGGGTCTCAGGGTTAAGACATGCCAAACTGCGGCTTACACCTCGAACTGCAGCCGCACACGTCAGCAAAATGACGTCACATTCACGCAGTCCGAACATGGTCTACAAATCAACGCCTGCTAACTTCAGGCCGTGTCTACATTCGACCCTTCCTGTGAACGTGGGCGTGTCCGAAACTAAGTGACGTCACATTCACGCAGTCCGAACATTGTCTACAAATGCGTTGTCCCCGAAGTGAGCTTCCAGAATCTGACACTAGATCGCACTAAATTGCGGCAAATAATTTGTTTTTGTGTAGTGATGTTTAAATTTGTTGTATTATTGTTTATTATAGTTTAGGAAATGGTTGATTTGAATATTTATTTATAACAAACGCCTTAAAGGTTTTATTTTAAATAATTTCGCCAAGTGACATTTAAATTTGATTTTTAAACTTACATTTTAAATGATTTAGCATTCAAATGAAATTGTTTATAGCGAACGAAGACATCCCTAATTATTTATTACCATTTCGTCATATTTGTTTTGAGAAACCCCACCTTTCACATCTATTTTTTATATTAATAACATAAACATTTCACGAATGCGCGCGAAAGTATTAGAAGTCTTCTTCTTTTTCTATCATCTTAGGACACAACTCCGGACAAAAGTTCGGTTTTCCGATTGCTTCAACTTGGGACACATGTTGACTTGGAACATGGCAGCTTGGAAACAGCGCCATGATGTCAGAGAGTCACGTGCACCAATCAGCGCATCATTGTCCTAAGACACAGGTTAGGATAGCCCGAGAGTAGACAGGCCCTGAAGGGGACTGACATCCCACGCACAATGTCTTTACTTGTGCTCGGCGGAAAACTTTGTTTGGCTTGAGCACCATCTTGCGAATGTCAAGGTGAAAGACAACAGCAATACTGTGGATGTAGATCCCCCTCTCACTAATCTTCGCAATGTATAGCTCCGCGTTCTATACAACTTTCAATACACTCCTGCAATACGTGCAGTGGCTACCTAAGAAATCATTTTTACAAAAATGTTTATGACGAGAGTGGTGTAAAGTGAGAAAGGTTTGTATTAATATCGTAATAGTGCCTTTAATGAACTAAAGTCAAGAAATAATGTGTCAAAAATTCCTGAAAATATAAGTTGGTTCGGTCAATAAAACCGTTTCAAACATAAAAATCTCACTCTGCTTTTCATTATAATCGTTTGTTGAACACAGTATATTGGTCGCCTGTGAAAATAATTGCCTTCCTCGTGTATTATGAACGGAATCGCTTCAGTTACGGGGGTTTATAGTGTATATTCTCTTAGCACTAGTTTCATAATTTTTTTATCAAATAGTTTTGAATAATCACCCCATTAATGACGTATGTGGTTTTCTTCTAAATGTGTCAAGTATCATAAGCGTTTTATACTTCTTTTAATATAGAATAACCTTATTTTTGGTTAAATTGAAATTTTACTTATATTGTATCCGAAAATAATTATATTTAATTTACTAGCGACCCACCCCGGCCTCGTTCGGGTGCGAGTTCAAATATGGCGTTGTTTAGGTTTACAGCACGAATAAACACTATATACTTAAGTTAATTAACATAGGATTAATACGGTGTTGTTAAGAAAGTCTTCGTAAGTGAACCCCTAAATGACAAAAATAGTTACTGTGGGTCATCCGTAAAAGATAAACATATGCTGTGGCGGACTTTTTGTAGACCTTTCTGTTGCACATTAATTTGGTGTATATCTTTTGGTTTAGTCAACATAAACCATGTGAGCACCCTAAAAGTGGCTTTTTCCGAATTTATTTAAAAACCTCGATTTTTTCTACTGTTATTACATTTAATATTACTGTATTATTAACATAAACCTTCCTCAAGAAATTATCTAAATGATGGTGAAACCGCATCAAAATCCATTATGTAGTTTAGAAATATTAGCCAAATATACAGACACGTGCGGCTGAGTGAATGTATAGATAATTGATATAAATAAAACCAGAGAGTAAGAATTGGAAAGAAACTGTATAAGTGAAGGAGGCGCAACAAAGAGGGGAATTTTGAAGAAATAAGTGTTAAAAATGGAAGGATTCCAAGGTAGGAAGGAAAAGAAAACAGGCTCGAAATGGTCCGAGGAGAGGAAAAAGATACATAGTGAGAAGATGAAGGAGTACTGGAGGAAGAACAAACAACAGCAATGGACGAAGAATTGAAATTGGTTCGTGGTTCCTAGAAGACCCTCACGGAATAAGAAGATGAAAGCAGAGAGAAAATAGGTGTGTATGTAATGCCTAGTAAGAAACAGTTCTTATGCAAAACACTACTGAACAGAGTGCGCACAAATGCTGCGCGTTATCTCCTTGCTGAAATTTTCTAGACTTGATAAGCTTTGTTTGCACGAGGCGGGGGAACAGCCAGAAATCACAACTTAAGGAGGGTTACAGTAGAGTTGTTAGAAGCCGTAAATGGGCAGTACGTTTCTCGCAAGCTGTGATGAATCCTCTTGAGTCGCCAACAGGAAGCCTAGCCAACAGGGAACGTCTGTGCAACATGCACTAACATAGCAGTGATGAATCCTCTTGAGTCGCCAACAGGAAGCCTAGCCAACAGGGAACGTCTGTGCAACATGCACTAACATAGCAGTGATGAATCCTCTTGAGTCGCCAACAGGAAGCCTAGCCAACAGGGAACGTCTGTGCAACATTCACTAACATAGCAGTGATGAATCCTCTTGAGTCGCCAACAGGAAGCCTAGCCAACAGGGAACGTCTGTGCAACATGCACTAACATAGCAGTGATGAATCCTCTTGAGTCGCCAACAGGAAGCCTAGCCAACAGGGAACGTCTGTGCAACATTCACTAACATAGCAGTGATGAATCCTCTTGAGTCGCCAACAGGAAGCCTAGCCAACAGGGAACGTCTGTGCAACATGCACTAACATAGCAGTGACGAATCCTCTTGAGTCGCCAACAGGAAGCCTAGCCAACAGGGAACGTCTGTGCAACATGCACTAACATAGCAGTGATGAATCCTCTTGAGTCGCCAACAGGAAGCCTAGCCAACAGGGAACGTCTGTTCAACATGCACTAACATAGCAGTGATGAATCCTCTTGAGTCGCCAACAGGAAGCCTAGCCAACAGGGAACGTCTGTGCAACATTCACTAACATAGCAGAGATAATACTCGTGCTACTGTAGCACCTTGCACCAATCAGAGGATTGCTATAACCATATCTCAGAAACTGTCATACCATAATAATAATAAAACATCTTCATTTTTATTGTGGCGAAGTTAATGTGTAGCTACCGAGCTACTTTAGTGCAAGGGCCAGCGAGGGAGACAATGGAAACATAGTCCGCGTCGTGTGTGCACGGATTTTATTCAGAACTCACAAACATTACACAAGCACAACTGTTCTGTTCGACTGGCGGCTAGGAACTGGCTGCCAGCTGCTCTCTTTGTCGCGACCAGCCTCGGGACAGGAAAAACCCCCGTCGGCTTAAATATGCTTGAGAGTGCTCACGCACACACATACACCCCTTGTGACGAAACAGTCCCTTAGTGCTCTCACCACAGTCCATTAGTGCTCTGTGCCGCGCCGTCACCTTGTGCTCACTTACCCAGTGGCCATAGTGGAGCGCCACCACATTTGGTATTACCACTTTCTCCTCTTACACTTAACCACTTTACACGAACATGAAATTAAAAACTTATTTTCTGATCAAATATTATAAAGTAGCTTATACTAAATTCAAGCAAAATACATTAAATAAAAATAAGTCAAGAGTAAACTTACGCAATTTCTCATTTATATATATATATATATATTATATAATAACATTTACCTCTGGAAATCGCAATAGGGCAGTCATTTAGACAGTTACAACGTTTCAGAAGGTATATTCAACAGTTGCATAGGTGGAGTTTTTGTTATTGTTTTATGAACTTTACGTCGGGATGACAATAACTGCAATTGCAAATCAACAAATTAAGGCTACAGCCTGTTTATTCGATTACAAATATAACTGTGTAGATATAATAAACGTAACAGCGTGTTCGTATGAGCCTTGAAAGTAAAGGAAAAAGACAACGAACCAATTTACACTCGAAAGTGCGTTAAAAGAAAACGACACTCACTCCTCCTCCCCCCCCCCCCCCCACACCCCAAAAAAAATTAACGGTTTTTATTAGGTACACCCGAATTACGCAAAAAGATTTCCGCATATGCCATTCATTATTTCTACACCCTACAGGTTTACCTACAGTATTCTTTTACGTGTTGGTGGTTTGGCTCTGTGTGATAACACTCTCCTACCTGACTGGCCAATCAGAATTACGTATCTTCAATACTGTACGTCTGTGATTCGCGCGCAGACACCTAACACGGAAACCATCCAATCACGAAGGTGCATCTCAGCTAAAGTGATATTAAATTTAACTGGCCGTGAAATTTTTCCACGAAATTCGTTTGCCCCTACTTAATATTAATAGCACGTCATTCGTAGACATATTAATTTACTTAAGGGAAGTAAGTAAAGGCTTTTCACAATAAAATAAGCACTTTAGAAATGATCCATAGACAAAAGTCACTGCCCCTGATTGATTATATTTTAATGGGCGCGCTGAGTGACATTTGGCCAGTAAAGTTAGTAATTATGGATGGAAAAATAGTTCCATATCTGAACGTTGAATAAATAGTGTTAGGTAACCATTTGTGATACCTTAATACTATTTCTTTCGCTTTCGGTTTTTTTTAATGCATCGACGTGCAAAAATGAGCAAATGTTTACAGTAAGCTATTTACTTTCCTAATATTTTCACAGTTTTCCTCGACCGACGTTTGAATACAGTGTTGAGGCCCATATCAATGTTAATATTACATCAGGTGGAACAATACATAACGTACATACAATTAGATCTTAAGCAGCGCTTTCAAATGTGCCAATTTGACCATGAACAGCCTACACCTCCAAATACAATAGTTAGTATTGTTCGCACGTTGAAAGAGGCTGTCAGGAAAGAGTGTTGTTTTCTTTTCCCACGTCTTGTTCGCGAGTCCTTGGAGGCCACGTATCGGGCGCCATCCATCACGGACTGACTGGCAGGGTGGCACAACCCCCGACATGTCCCTCCCCCACCCACCAGGGGGTGAATGGGGCGTGGCTTGTGGTTACCCTCGCCTCGCTGCCACGCCCCTCCCACCACAGGCGTGTCTGATGTCTTCAACCTACTCACCTCCCAGGAGAGTAGACCACCTCCAGAATACGACCCAGAGTCTCGACATGTTGTTTCCAAGCCACCGGGGTTTCAATTCCACTTCCCCCCTGCAACTCCGGAACTCAGTTTACATGGAGCTTCGCTTCACGAAGCTGTTTCCTGGCCTGTTTTCAGCTCTTCCTTCAAGGAATACCGTCAAACGCGCAAGGTCTTGCTGTTACGTGCCTACTTTCCGAAGGAAAGAAAGGCTTATGAGATCACTTTCCTGTCTGTGTGTGTGGGCGTGTGTTGGTCTCCCCTTTCAATTTTCGAACGCTTCAACCGAATTCAACCAAACTCGGACTCCTAACATTTTTAGTTTTATACCACCACTCCACTAACTCCCAAAATAGCGACCATTTTAACATTTTGGGTGATTTGTAGAGACTTGCAAAATTTGCATTATTATTTGAGGACACATTAAATTTTAAACAAGTGTACCATTGCAATATAATATATCTTCAGCAATATTATTAAATGGAAGAATCAACAAAATGTATTGATATATTTAATACAATATTTTAGACTTATAGTGAGGTGGCTAGTTTTAAAAATTTTTACGAATTTTTAGAAGTATAGATGATGATCGATATGTAAATATGTTTGGTAAAAATGATTTAAAATTACTAAATAATAATCAGGTTTTTAAAAATATGAAGGTTTTAAAGAAATGAAAAAAAACAATGCATTAATAAATTCTATTGATTTGAATCTATCAATTACCTCTTTGATATTTCACCCGTTTTCATAATTCTAATTAAAATTTTCTTATAGTATCACTTTTTATAAAACATATATCAATTTTAAATATTTTAAATGGATCAAATTATAGAACTTTTAGAAGATTGGGGTATTGGATATGAAACTATAAAAACGACAACTCCCATTGATAAAGAATTGGACATTGTTAGTTTCAAAATTGTTTTAAAAATCAATAAAAATGATCAGATAAATTTTCTAATTTTAAAGAAGAGGTTTATGATTTGGATTATTGTCATGGGTGGGATTATATAATCAGTAATGATTATAGTTCTTTGTTTTTAGTCTTTAAAAAGTCTTATTGGTGTTTTACTTTTGTTGAATAAAATTTTTAAATTCTATCAATTATATTTTTGATATTTCAGTTGTTTTTAGCTTATTTTCCTATATTTTGGCTTGATTTTGGGGTAAATGATTAAAAAAAACCTCGGCCGTTATTTCTGAAAATGGGGTAAATTTGCTTGAATTTGTGGTAAAAATGCTTTATTTCGGATAATAATCATGGGTTCACTATTAGTGTGGGTAGAAAGCCGGTTTGAAAAATGGTGTTTTTGATGTTTTTTAGGCATTTTTGATGCTTTTCGGGTGTTTTGGGTCAGTAAGTTTATATCCTCTACCACACGTATGTTAATTTTTGAGACGTTGATTTTGGTTTGAAATTTCTTGATTTTAGGGCAAAATTCGAGGAATTTAGCATCAAGAATAGGGTAAAATAAAATTGTCCCGCATTGTACCCATATACTACTTAGAAAAACAGTAATAATGTTTCAATTACATCAGACAATTTTTTAAAATTAGAAATAGCGCGACCATCAAGCTATTTTAGCATTGTATGATATATCTTCGAAACCATGGTATCAATTCGAAATTAACTTTGCATGCTGGGAGTATATATTACAAACATCAAATGTGTCTGCACAGAGCCTCATTTGTCCTCCTTTTTGTAAGATAGGGCTACATGAGATATCACGGGGCAAAATATATTTTCACATTAAAAAAAAATTATTCCCGGACAGAGCTGTGAGATCCAGGGAGGAAAGAAATATAAATATATTGAGAGATATTGGAACTAAAGTATTTTCTTTGTAATTATTGTTACTAATTAAAACATTATAAGTAGCTCTTTTATATAATTAAGTCCTGAATACCCTAACGTACCTGGTTTAGCCCACTGACTTTGGGGGAGATTGTAACAACAAGGTGAAAATTAACCAAAAGTGACTTTAAATTTATTAATCAATTTCAATTTAGATAATGTGTATTTCATAAATTTTAATGCAATCAGATGCAATACACAACTATGTACATTGCGCACTTTTAAAAAATTTTTAGTCTGTGCTGCACACTGATTGAGTGTGTGAAGATATTAGGACGGCTCTTAACATCTATGTGTTCAGAGCCGATGGGAGTGATTGAGGCGAGTATGGAGCGGCGCCGGAATGAGGGGGTTGGGAAAACGGGAGATCCCCGAGAAAACCCACCGACCAACGGCATCGTCCGGCACACTTCCCACATGCTAAAATCCGGAGTGACCTGGCAGGGGATTGAACCCGGATCGCCTTGATGGGAGGCGAGCAGACTAACCGCTCAGCAAACGTGGCCCCTGCTCACTGAGAAGATCAATAGTTAGTAGAGACCCGAGAAATTCGCGGGTTCATTTTGGGACAAGCTAGAATTCAACACATCTGCGTTTATATAAGTTTAGGCATTGGACCACACGGTGTTTGACACCTTATAGAGAACGCTCTCCTGGAGAACGCTGGCCCAATCGTTGCCTTCCATTGTGACCGCAGACATCCAATGGGCAGTGTATATTGGCATATTTGTACGTAACACTGTATAGTCCAGCCTACAGTTCGTTGAACTCGCGAATTTCTCGTGTCTCTAATAATTAGAGACCGTAAGTCTCCGCACCGCCAGCAGATCTGCCTCACAGGCCCGCGAAGTGGCAAGACGTCCTTCTCCAATCAGCTCCTGGAGTTTAACCTGCGAGACAGCAGCCAAGCAAATAGGGAATATGTATTCCATATCAAACAGTGAGTGATTGAAGAGATTTGGGCGGCTCATAACATCGAGGTTTTGAAGGCCGATGAGTGTGAAGCGAGGTTCAGTACGTAGCAGCGCCGGAATGCAAGGGCGGGAGATACAGGAGACCCCCGAGAAAATCCGCCGACAAGCGGAATTGTCCGGCGCGATTCCCACCTGCGAAAATCACGAGCCACGAGCCGAACCCGGTTCACCTTGGCGGGAGGCGAGTAGTCTATCCACTAAACCACCGCGGCTCCAACTGCCGATCGGACTCAAAGCTCCATAGCTTCACGCTGGCAGTGAGCGATTCAGTTTGCTTACTTACGTTAAATGAACCGCACTACGTTTTTTATAGAGCTAGTGGTATTTCGCGAAGAAATACGAGTACATGGTAGACTTCAATACTATAAGCACCCAACAGCAGTTTGTCTATTGCCATTGGTTGCTGTCTCCTTGAGAAGGCGTGTTCATGTTTAACCGGGACACTCAGAATTCGGCAGCATCGGCACGGCTCCTACGTGAGTCGTGTGCAGACAGTCAATACCTGTCAAAAAGTAATTCAGCCAATCATGACAGGTAACCGACTCTACAGTGTTTTGAAATATAACTTGTCCTGAAATCTTTTCGCAAAATTTCACTACCCATAGCAATTTAGCTTCTGTGTACTTACCTATTCTGTGATTCTGAGCTGTGATGATTTTCACGGCTGGCGACACTCAAATTTCACGAAAAAATTTCACAGCCAGTCGCATTTCAACACTTTAGCTCAGATCCTCTTTCGACATTGGACAGTTCCCGTATATCACGTTTTAGGTGTCTGCCAGCGAATCACAGATCACAGATCTACACTGTCGGAGTTATTCAGTTATGATCGGCTAGTCAGGAAAGAAAATGTCTTCTCACAGACACACGCCACCAATAAGATTAACAAAATTTCTGACACGCCCGTAATCTATTGAAATATAACATGAGGAAATATATGCAATGTCCCTATTCACGGCGCTTCAATGGCCTAAGAGTGGGCTGGACGCCCGTGGGAACCCCATGTCCGAGGTCAAGAAGCGAAGGAGCGATACGGGCGACACTAACACGCACGCCTAGTGCCTCATCGCTCCTACGCGCAATGCGTGCAGTGTTTCCGCCGTGACGCTGTACTGTGCAAATCAGATCTGTAACATAGGAGTTTTATTACACGCGATGAAAGCCCACAGATTTGACTACGTCCATATGTTTGCACTTTTCTCTTGCCGCTTAAGGAAACTGTATAGGCAAGCTATAAAAACGCAATATTTAACCATTTTCGCTTTTTTTTCTCTCCAAGAATACACTTAATATGACAGAAGTAAAAACGAAATTGGCCCATGGATAAGTGTTTTTTTTTTTTTTTTTTAATCATTTCTGGCAAAAAGTTGAAATTGCAGAACATTTATTTACCGAGATACGCGTATTCGCGCAAAAAAAAAACTATTTCACAAAAAATGTGGGGGGGGGGGGGGTACATCCCATTCTTAACCCGGGTTCGAACCCAGAACTAGCGGCCTCAGTGACTGAGGTCGCCGTAAAAAAAAAAAAAATAACAGTCGCGCACCAGAGCTTAAAATGATGTGTCTGGAGCGGCGACGGCGAACAAAGGCGTACACCAGAGCAGGCAGGAGGAGATAAATAAGAGTGGAAGAGTGTGTACTCACTGGTGTAGGAGAAAGGAAGACCATTCGCCCAGCGGAAGTCGCCCTCGTACGTCTTGTCGGTGGCGCCGATCCAGTACGAGTTGTGTTCCCCGTACGCCGGGCTGCGAACAACCACACAAGACCTGGCATTACTCACGCCGCGTTGGCAATCGCTGAGAAACAATTCGACCGAGAGAGAGAGCAAATAGTAGCGTTGCTGCGCGGGAATATACCCGAGGCAAACATTTCAACACTAGGAATCCTCCCCGGCGTTATATTAAGTCGCCTGAATTATCTCAGTTGCTGTATGAAGATCGTTCCCACATTCTTTCAAGACGTGGGGGAAGGAATTTCACTCCTCCAGCAGTTTTCATAAGGTTCTCTGCGCCTTAATATTACGTCAGATAAACTCTTAAGAGTAAACTACCCAAATGCACTCAGAGAAAGGATAAAATAGATTTGTAGATGGTCAAAAATGTATTTATTTGCCCCAATTAAATATTTTGTTGAACAAATAAAAATTTGGAAAGCAACAAAATTGAATTTGTTCGTCAAACAAAATAATGTTTGCATAAACAAAACCTCAGTGTTGGGACCAAAATAAATTAGACCTGTTGTTAAAATTAATGGTTGAATAAACTGCGTATATTTGTTTGGCCACTCATTTGATATCCTTCTTTCGAAAATACAGCTAGAGAGTTTTTTTTCTTTGGATCTTTTGTGACAGTTATGTAGGTTAACAGTGTAAGTGTATTTACTGATGCTCTGTGACGGTATAAACGTCTTAATAAAACAAGTTCGACAGATAGCTGAAAAGCGAAGATGTAAAACTTGAAATAATAATTAGCGCATGTTGGCCAGTATTCGAAATGTATGTATTTAAAAATATAGCTGTTTAGTTGTTAGCCACTTTAACTGAGGTTGCTATAAGGTAGGCTCTAGCGTTCACCCGCCACTGATCTAGGTTCGATTCTCGGTCTCGCCTTAAATATGTGTTTTATTAATGAAATTGCTTAATATACAGCACATAGAGCCAAACAATTCTATAGTCGCACCAACCAAATCATTCTTTTGGAAACCAAATAAGAACAACGAAATAATACGACTTCAACAACAAAATATTTAATTGCTCCCATACAATTAATTTATTTGTTGCACCAAACAATAGTTGTTTTATTCATGAAAACCTATTTGTCAATTTATCGGTGCGGGGGGGGGGGGGTTACACAGATAAAAGGTTCATGTATGTTGTGCCAATAGTATTATAGTTACAAGTAGAGTAATTTGTTGTTATCTGTGAGACGTTAGTAACTAATGTTGCTGTTATTGTTAATTACTGTTGTGCTATTAATGAGTGAAGAGTGAAGAGATTTGAACGGCTCTTAACAGCGAGGTCTTGAGAGCCGATGAGGATGATTGAGGTGAGTATGAAGCAGCACCGGAATGAAGGGACGGGGGTAACGGGAGTTCCTCGAAGAAACCAATGGCCAATGACCAATGGCATCGTTCGGCACGATTCCCACATGCGAAAATCCGGTGACCCGGCCGGAGATTGCACCCGGTTCGCCTTGGTGGGATGCAAGCGTGCTAACCGCTAGGCGACAGTGGCCCCTTTGAGCTTTTAATGTACTGTTAATATTAAGGTCACTATTAGTATAATTTCCGAAACTAAATTAATAAATTTTTGTCTTGAGCCCTCACTAACAATACATCACATATCATTGTAAACAATAACATAATCTCGTATATTGATGTCGTCCGACTCACAAAGATATCAATATTACACATACAAATAAAAACAAATAAACTAAAGGAACAACACATACACTGTACAGTACAACACCTACACAAACAACATTACACTGACACCAACACAACACAGACACAGACATCAAACACACGACGGACACCTCACAACCGTCGGGCCCTCTGTCTCCGGAGAGGATGGCGGAGTGAAGGTTCAAGGGTGGAGGCAGAGGAATTACAACTTTTGGTATTTATGAACTATAACGTAACCTTTGCCTTTAAGACTATAACAAAATATAATTTTAAGCATCTGTAATTTTAAATTTTAACTTGTTTTTAAATTTTATAACGTGAAAAATTGTATGTTTCGACTATTTTCGAAATTTGTTTTAGATTCTAGTAACGAAGACCTCCAACTGGGTACTGGTGATATTTTAATATGTTCTGTTCTCTCTGTTAATATTAAGGCAATGTTTATGTCGCGGCAAAACAAATTTTGTGTTGCAATGTTGCCAAAACTTTCTTTTATTTTTTTTTGTAACGTGTGTGCATGACATCCAGTTTGTGATTTCCAGCGTCACACCAATTACTACAGACCTGAAGAATTCGCAGATTCAATCTTGGGAAAAGCTAGAATTCAAAACACATGTGTTTATATAACTTTAGCCATTGGTCCACATGACGACTGACGCCTTCTGGAAAACATCGACCCAATCGTTGCCTTCCACTGTGACAGCAGACAACCAATACACAGTTGGCATCGGCATATCTGTACATGCGACTGTAGAGTCTAGCCTGCAGGTCATTGAACTCGCGGATTTTTTAGGTCTCTGCCGATTGCTCTACTTTAACATTACAAAATGCGTTTTTTACTATGAGTATTTTAAAAATCATTTCCGATAAACTAAAATGTTCTTAGACATAATTTTTGCTCCTGATACATATGTATAGTTGGCATACGTAAACTGTTTTTGAGGGTCTGAATATCTAAGTTACATTTAGTTCTCATTTTAGGATTTAATATTTCAGGATTGTGGCATAATTTTACGAGGGTATCGCTTTTCATTATAACCGCCATTTTACAATGTCAAGTCAGTGTAAGCTGGTATTGGTTGGACATTTTCGTAATTTTGCAATGTAAATACCTATTTTGTTCTTCCAGTTAATTTTAGCGCGATTCAGCATTTGGTTGCAACAACATGAGGTAGATGCTAATGTTAATATTATCACATCAACAGTATATTTTCAATAAAGTTACCTAAGACTTCGTAAATGGTTAACAATTCTTAAGTCTATGGGGCTGCGGTGGTGAAGTGGTAGGACTGCTCGCCTCCCGCCAAGGCGAAACGGATTCGATTCCCGGTGGGGTCACTCCGAGATTTTTTAATGTGGTAATCGGTTGGCGGGTATTCTCGGGGATCTCCCTTTCCCCTCGTCTTTGCATTCCGGCATGTTCGGAGACGTCGATGTTAAGAGACGACCAGATCTCCCCACTGCACTCTGCACTCGACGGGCGAGCGTCAAGTTAGGCAAAGTGAACACGCACGGGAGTCATTTTTCTAATCACTGCCGAAGCTCAGAGCGGGGATAGCCCGGGCCCTTGGGAGGGCCCTCTACCACCCAGGCTGTTCTCATGTGAAATGCAGGAGAAAGGAGAAGCTAACCCTCTCCCCTTCCCTGACCCATCACAATATTTTAGGCCAATGCTATATTTCTTACAGGGAAGCCGAGTACTCCCAGCAAACCCTGGTTCCCAATGCTGCCCCCCCCCCCCACTCCCCTGCCTGCACAGGTTTGTGGGAGGAGGTAACAGTGAGGCTGTTACCTATTGTTGTCCCTTGAATTACGTTAATTTAGAAAAATGCAGGTTAAGTTATAGACTGGACGAGAGTTTGTTAGACTCCCGGCCAGTCTTTCCTTGTCGCACGGGAGTTGTTGAACGCTAGGTTGTCCGGGTGGTGTGAAAGGGAAAGGGATGACGGGGGGGGGGGGGTGTGTAGTGGTGTGGCGACTGACCTGTTGAGCAGGAGGTCGTCGACTACTGTCTGCACCTCCTCGCTGCCCACTGTTGCCAGATGTCCGCCACGTCGACGACACTCGTCCTCCGCCTCGGCCCAGGGCAGGCGCAAGTCCTCCACTGCGGCGAGGCAATGCTGCCGCGCCGCCACCCAGCCGTAGGGACATCGCCTTACCACTTCCGACAACGACACCGCCTACCATCATCACAAACACTCCCTCTCACACACCATGTTGTATTTCACATGCACGTGCTCTCCTTTCAATGGCACTCTCAAACTATCGCTTTCATAAGACTTCCTTCCTTAAGACCATATTGCGCTATCATTTATTTTATTAATATAATATAACGTCACGTCATATAACTTAATGTCATGTCATATAATACAATGCCATGGCATGTCATATGATGTGTCATGTCATATTATATAATGTCTCGTCATATAATATAGTCATGTCCTATAATACAATGTCATGTCATATCTTATAATATCATATGTCATATCGTATCATGTCGTATCATGTCATATCATATAATGTTATCTAACATATAATATAATGTAACATAATATAATGTAATATGACATAATATACTGTAATATAATATAGTGAAATGTAATGCAATACAATGTAATACAATTGAATGTATTGCAATATAATGTAATACAATCCAATGTAATGCAATATTATGTAATGTAATTTAATGTAATATAATATAATAATAAGTAATATAACTTTATGAAATATAATATATAATATGATACAATATAATATAATGCATTTTAATATAATATAATACTACATTATCTAACGATACATTACGATATGCTATTTATAATATTAATATTTATTGGTTTCTCTTGGATGATAAAAATGTGTTGGCAAAAACATTAATATCTAGTTTGAAAGAGGTTCAGAATACCTGTACCCGAGTACCCATTGTTAAGTATCCTTGATACTTAATTATCATGTTGTGTAGAAATATATAGATCTCATGACATGTGATTTATTTGGTCAAGTAAATTAGGAGTATAGAAACTTAAGCTCCCATTTTCCGAAATTTTCGAGTTTTCGGTGATATATTTTGAAAACTATAATAATTTGACTACAAATATTTACATGTATGTTGTCCCAGTGTAAATATCTTTCAGATAACAATAAATAAAATAATATCTTGAAATATAGCTAGAAGGGCGTTGGCTAACGGAAAAAGTTATTTATATTTGTCCCGCCTACTATTCCACTTGTAGACATTGTCTGTGACTTATTTTTACGCAGGTGACAATATTTTAAGATCGCATAGTTTTCGCAAATGTGCAGCCAAAATAAACCAAAGTAGGGCTATTGGCAGAAAGCCTAATTAATTTTAAGGTATGGCCAGTAAAAGTCATCTTACAAATATTCAGGGGCATCTACAGTGGCGTCTCGTTAGGGCGAGCAAGGCAAACAGTGATTGCCCAGACAGTTTGCTGACAAGGTTATATTTAAAATAAATATTCAATTCTAACTTATATTTACTTTAAGGTAACTTTTCACTCATGCGGTACAAATTATACTCGGGAAACAATACTGTACATTATACGAAAACAGCTCATTGGCTAGCAAAACCAAGATGTTTGGAAGCGCTGTATGTAATGCTTTCAGCAGGTAGGAGGTCGCAATGGTTTCCCAGCAGCCGGAGGGGAGGTAGGGTAGGAAGACTGCCGGGGGCGGGGCGGGGCCTGATGGCTGCGTCAACCTGTGTTAAAAGCTACGATGGTAGTGCTTTCTTCACCGAACTGAAGCGGACATAGCCGAAGCTGGCCTAGCCGCAAGCAGTTGGCGTGGTGTAGTTTACAGTAACTAGATCGATATGTGGGCAAGTTCGTGCGCACAACACGAATCGTATTGTTTTTATTTAATTCAGTTTTGGTGCTGAGAATGTTATATATATTCGTGCGCGATGTATAACCTACATAAATATTATAAAATTACTGTGTGAGACTGAGAACCGAGTAGATAGAATGAGTGCAACAGAATCATGCGGATGTAAGTGTGGATTACGAGTGAAGTATTTTTCCAGCAGTGCTTTCACTTTTCAGGAAAGATGTGACATAAAAGAGGGTAGGCCGACACCTGAACTTACGATCACGACAACATGCAAGAAAGGTAATTTTGTACGTCAATTCCAAAAAAAAAAAACATTATTTGAAACACTCGTGGTTAGCTGGATGTAACAGCCTAAAACACTGTTTTTAGGCCATGTTTAGTGTTTTCAAAGTATGTCAACACGTGGGTTTTTACGTTAAAATATTAAATTACTATATATTAATTGTGACGGATGTGAATTTTTGCAGATGTAATTATAAGTGTAATTTCTGCTCAGTTATCAGAAATGTTAATGCAATGCTATAATATGTTATCTAACTCCATACCAGTGATGAAGCCTTGTAAATTCTCGATTACAGTATATATGGTAGAAAATTAATATTAAATGAAAGTAATGTTTACAATATGGCCTCAGTCATGAGTTTGCAGCTATTTTAATCAAGTCGTTTTCTAATATGATTATAATGTGTGCTATATGTGTACAATCAATGACCTCGGACAATGATCAGACCAACCATCGTTAATTTGCAACATGTGCCGATCTGGATGTCCTTCGCATCATCACACTTCCCTCGTCAGCCCTCAGGTGTTCGGCTGTCTCTAGCAGATGTATAACAGCTAGAGTGAAAACATCAATGTTCAAGCGGTGCGGGAGTGCATGTACATTTTATATGTGCGAAGAGCATAAATTAACGTACGTATTGTAATATTTCTGTTGATAAAACGAACAGTTGAAACAATGGCAAGGTAAACTTGTGCACAGTGAATGCAGGGAAGTAATTTTAATGTGCTGAAGTCCATGACCAATGAATCAGAGGAAGGCATACTAGTACCACTTTCTGGGGTAGTGAGAGGAGTCAGTGCAGCGATAGTTGTTTCACCCACAGAATAAAACAGGAAGTTGAGTTCAAGGATGGTACATTAAAATCCTTTTCTACCCCACGTAAAAATCGAGCGAAACAACAAATGCAGACTAACATTGACGACTTTGACATTCAGGTAGTGAGGTGGACAATAAATAACTCCCACGTGATTGATAAGTGTCAACCGTTGGAGCAGCAGGCAGTGCATTTGTGCGATTATGATTTGTACTCCTACAACATCGATTCAGAAGGTGAACGGTCTGGAAAGACGTGTGTACGCATTAGTTTACATGCACATTTCAAGGCTGATGTAAATATTTGCTCTATAAGTACAGTAAAACTATGTAGGCCTACATGTTTGGATGTGTCAGTACCGCATGTTCCGAAAGCACGAGGCAACTTTTCATAACACATTTCCCTGCAGTTATTTAGTGATGTGGCCTGTGGGATGTGTGTGTTGTCTAATCTATGTGTGTTACTTTTGTATCGAGTTGCGAGACAACCTTTGTTGCTCGAACTATCGCTCCGGGTGACAATGTTCAGTGTCGGTGCATCGAATTACACTGATTAGCAATTCAAGGACATTAGGGTATCATAAACACCTGTTACACCCATGGTCGGTCTTCGCACACACATCGCATGATCTGCTCATATGCCCCTATATCTTCGCAACTGTGCTGCAGTTGATCTGCTCATATGCCCCTATATCTTCGCACACACATCGCATGATCTGCTCGTATGTCCCTATATCTTCGCAACTGTGCTGCAGCTGATCTGTTCATATGTCCCTATATCTTCGCAACTCTGCTGCAGCTGGTTGAAATGTAATCAGAGGTTTATTTCTGGTGAAATATAGCTGCACGATACGAACGATAACTTATATGGGCGCAAGGATAATGGTAAATATGTTTTCAGCTCGGATGTTATGACTTCAGATACCCTCCCTATCGTGTCCCGCCCTCCTGTAGGCTATCACTGGACACCACCCCTTCTGTGCTTCTTCCCCTCACGATGTGCTAGAAGAATCTTGTCTTTTGATGCGCACTCTACCTGCTTGGTTTTCTCCTGCCTCCTGCTCGTTCGCCTTGACTGCGAATAATCATTTTTCCTGTCTACACTTCTGTACAAACAAAATTGTTCCATATGTAAATACCTCACTGTCGAAGGGTATTAAAATAATATTGATTTTGAGTGGACAAGGTTCCGGGTTTGATTAAGGTATCTTCGTAATATTTTTCACTCTGGAAAATTTCATGTTAAAAAATATTAATTTTTACAAGCAGTGTATTTTATATTTAGGTACGAAAAATGTTTACATGGCACCATTTTGCACCTTGAAATCCAGATTTTTCCGTGGGAGGGCCCCCGGACCCGCATCCCCCTTTATTGAGGAGATCAACTGTCCCCTGCACACAGTAGCTCGCCCACGAAGTTATAGCACGCATTGCCACTGTATAATGTACATATGGAAAAATTTCCTTATTTTCAGTATTTTGTTTTTATTGCAAAATGATTTCGTTGTGAGATTTTATAGATGCCTTAAAGTACTTCATGGCATCTTTCCGTGCGAATTATCTCACTGCTGTGCTTAAGTTAGTTTTCGTTGATAGTACAATTTCAAATCAACCAAGCTGTGGTTTCTACATGTTATTTATACGAAAACTGTGCCCTTAGAGATTTACTTTTTTCTCCTTCAGTATTGTGTCCTTCCACCACATTTCATGGGACAGTGTAGACAAGTGTAGATCGTAAAAGTGTTTGGAACCTAAAACCCGCCAATTCGTTCTCTAATTAGTATAAAGCAGCTTAAATGAAGTCCCTTCACTGACTATAGATTTAGACCTTACACTCGTTATAGAACATCGAGAATTGTAACTATTTTGCCAAATTGACTACGGGCCCGCATGCCAGAGTGCACAGTAGTGGGTATAATAGCGGTAATCACATTGTGAAATCAAAATGAGGAAATAATGCGCACAAGTCGAAAACGCGTCGGATGAGCGCGGTAGCAGAGAGCGATGTTATCAGTTTGGTGAGTATAACGCCAGCAGTGTAACATGGTTTCCATCCCTCCAGCGGCGAGCGGTCGGGAGAGCCCTCCCCTACACTGCCTCCTCTTCCTTCCCTCCTTCATTAGTACTTCACTTGAGAAGCGAGTGACCTAGATCCAGTACTGCAGGAACAGACTCTCGGTCCCATTCACACACACTGACCATCGTATTGGTCTACATCACTCCAGACAAGATCACCGTACTGTGAAAACTTTTATTATTGGTAAAAAAGACCAGAATAATAAGTATTTATCGGCGGAAGTTTTGTTTTCAATGACAGAGAAATTTCCACAATAGCGTAGTTACTCGAGCATAGTCCTCAATGTGTTGAAGGCCAGTGACTTTTTTTTTCTGTTATTGATGAGACCACTGTGGTGCAGTGGTCAGACTACTTGCCTTCCACCCAGGCGAGCCGGGTTCGATTCCCGGCGGGGTCACTCCCCGGATTTTCGCACCATGGGAATCTTGCCTGACGATGCCGCTGGTCGGTGGGGTTTCCTCAGGGATGTCCCGTTTTCCCCTTCGTTCTCATATCTCAATACCCCGATGTTAACAGCCTTCCACACATCTCCAATTCACTCGAAGGTCGATTAAAAAAAAATGACTACTTGACGGTGAACTGCGTGTATAGGCTAATCACGGCAAGCTAAGCATTTTGTGAAGCCCTGTCATTAAAAAAATAGTCGATATAGGCTGTTCACGGTAAACGGAGCACTTTTGAAATGCCTGCTTAACATCTACTTGTACACACGCTGTGTATCCTTCCGCCTGATGGACTTCGTCACTTTATAAATGCGTCGGTCAAATGAAACTGTGAAATTATTAAGGAAGTAAATACTTTACAAAACTGTTCATTTCTACACTTCAATGCTTGAAAAAATAAAACAGAAAGCAAAATAAATAATTTTAAGTTATCACAAATGGTTACCTGACACTTTTATTCGACGCTAAGATATGGAACTAATTTCCACCCATCGTTACCAACTTTACTGGACGAATGTCACTCAGTGCGCCCATTGAAATATATGCATACAGGGGCAGTCAATTTTTTTTCAAAGTCCATTTCTAAAGTGCTCACTTTATCGTGAACAGCCTTTGAATGCATTTTATAGTAGAACTAAGCAATATCTTTCAAGTTTGGTGAAACATATAAACTGTGTTTCAATGGCGTGTGGTGAAGTGTTGCAATGTAAGTCGGTGCTTGCTCAGTACTGTACATTCTCGGTGCACGCAGCAGGAGCCAATAACCACCGTGCAGCGTAAGGAAACTGAATGTATTCCGACCACTCACAGGCGAGCAGCAAGTTGACCCACTACACGAGTCCTGTGACGTCACCTACCGAGCTACTCTTAAGTGGTGGGAATGTAATAAGCAACAGGGTACAGTACAAAGCAAATGCCAGTTTACCTAGCAACATGCCACTGCTTTGTTTTATAACTAGGGATCTGCAAAATTCGTGTTATTATTTCTCATCAGGCTAAAATTTACAACACTATATATACTCGAGCTGGCGTTGTTTCTCCATTGGCTGCTGCATAGATGTAAAGTAACGTCCTTTCTGACAAAATGCACTTGACTGGGGCACACGATTGTGGAGTGTTCATTTACTGGTGCAGATTACCAAGGGCATGTCAAATAAGTTTGTCGAATGACAAACGTATTGCAAAGCTACATTTGTTTTAAGTTAAACGTGTCCCCAAGTAATAACGGGGATTTTGAAGGTCTCTATTTATTACTAATATGGCCACATTTATTTTAAAAAGTGGTGCTTGTACCTGGTAGGAGAAGAACAAAACAGAACAAAATTACATTTTAGCAACAACTGGCTGTTGGCCATTTCTGATCTCTATAATATATATTTAAAACAAAATAAAATAAATAGACTTTGTATTTAATATTGCTCAATTCCTTTATCAGGTAGTAACCGAGAGGGCGATCTTTGAACAACTTTTAAATACCCCCTCCCTTACATTGATACCAATTAAAAGGCTTGAATTCTGTTCTATGAAATCCAATATATTCCTTAAAATGAATTTTTTTTAGGGGAGGGGGTTTTAATTTAGAAGGAAGTATATTATTTTTCATTTAACACTCCTTTAACACATCTACTATATTTTAACTGTAATTATAATTAATGTATTATTTAACCCCTTAATGAACACATTAATTTTTCATTTCAGAAGTTGCAAAAAAAGGAATTTATGGCGTGACAGTAGTGTAAATATGCCGATTCGAGAGCAGACCCCAGTTATCAGAAAAACAACGGTAAATTAAATGCTCGAGCCATCAGAAAACCATCAGAAAAAATTCATCTTAATTTTCTGATCCAAAATATCAAATGCCGATTCGGGCGCATCCGCAAAAAAGTGACTCAAAAAGTTGTGTTTGGGAGCAACCGCAAAAAAGTGGCTCAAAAAGTTGTGTTTGGGATATACAGTTGTGCACAAGTTCCAAGCAAATGGATAAACTAGTGGCTAAACCAAACTTTAAAGATAGAACTATATTTACTAACTCTTTGGTTGCAGTTCGTATGTGCTTTAACAAGCCCATTTATTTTGGAATGAGTATACTTGATCTATCGAAAGTCTTAATGTACGGTTTTCACTATAAAATAATTAAACCAAAGTATGGGGAAAATATAGAACTGTTCTACCAAGATACTGATTCATGCATCAATTATATAAAAACACCAGACTTCTACAGTGTCATGAAAGAAATGGTCGATCATTTTGATACTTCTGACTATAAAAAAGATAATTAATATGGTATACCATTAGTTAACAAAAAGATTATTGGTAAAATGAAAGAGGAATGTAATGGGAAAATAATGGAAGCATTTATTGGATTGAAATCGAACATGTATGCAATAAATGTGGAAGGTGGTGTAAAGAAAAGAGCAAAGGGTGTGAAAAACACTGTAGTCAGAAATGAGATTAGTTTTGGTGACAACAAAAAGTGTTTGTTTGGAAAAAAAAGTTTTGTTCAAAAGTATGAATCTTATTAAAAGTAAGAAACATGAACTCTATAAGATTGAGTTGAGAAAAAAGCATTAAGTCCGAAGATAATAAAATATTTATTCTTAAAGATGGCATTAATACACTACCATGGGGGCACTACAAAATTAAAAAAAGAGTATCACAACATAACAATTAGTGGCGAAATAGGTAAAGAAACACTGGCACTAATCAAAACTCCTAGATGTGGGGCACAAGATGATATATTTGGCAATACAGAGTCTATATGGTATACCTAAAAGATCTGTCCATTTGTTATCTCCTCCTAAACCAATCATATTATTCCCTACAAACAAGTAGATTTGTGCAACGTAAAGAATGTACACCACTTGGTTGACTACTTTAAGAGGAGTTCTATTTTGGGATCCCTCTTATAGTAGTCAAACAAATGTTGTTTGGACATATGACATAGTAGATAATATAGTTAGTAAACCAGAGTTTATTACTAACTGGCTGTTTTTATTACCTGCTGATTTAGGAAGCTTTACATCGCTTTATCAGACACCATAGGGGGAAATAGACAAATGTATATATATTTGAATATCCTAGTCTGCAACTCGTGTCTAGATATCCAAAGGTTATTTATGATATGGGTATACCTCAGAATTCCAAAATAAAAGCTGTTGTAAACACCTACTCTGGTCGCACTTTTGTATTTTATGATTAAATATATTTTAAGAACTGGACGAGTGCTTATTCAGATCTAAATCTTTCTGTTTAATATCAAAGAAATTGACAGGCTTACCAGCTGGGTTAGGATCTGCTTTTAGATACACCAATGGATTATTATACTTCTTGAAGAACACAACATACACTGAATTCAGTGAGTTTACAAACATGTTGACCAGAGCTGACAGATTTGATCTTTCAATGTTCAATGTAAAGTGTTCTACATTACCACCCTCATACTCAGATATTCTTAACCAGTTAAAAAAAAAAGTGATGGAAATGGAGACGATTTCCATACATTAAATTTGACTTATATATTATTATGTTTTTAATGGATAACCATCCATTAAAAACTGATAACCATACATGTTTGCTCACTATTGGACTTCTGTGATACTTTCACTTTAAAATCATAAATAAGGTTTCTTTGGCGTACTAGTACCACATTACAAATAGTTGAAGCCGATATTGGTTTATTAAAATCAACTGTAAGTTTCAGATTAGCTCGATACTTTACAATAGTGGTTTTTCTGTAAGAACAATCAATAACATACAATGGTCTTCTCCCAATAAATGACCCACAGTTGAAGCACAGTTCATTATTACAATAAGGGGTATCTAGTTTAGTCTTTGAATTTCTAAAATCATTGTAAGCAATATACATCTTATCGAAAATCTTATCATCAATGTTTAAATTCCAATTCTCTTTGGGAAACACTTCATTCCATCCATTCTTAATAGACATATTTTTGATAAAACAAGAGTCAAACAATGAACCATGTGTGAATTGCCCAGGATCTTATTTTCTGCTGTGCTGAAAACCAACAATGACAAAGTCTGGCATATCGAATTGGATTGAATTGAACTGATCTTTTATATCAAACTGAAATGAGTTTGCATTAGTAGGTTCTGGTTTTTCAAGACATTGACAATAATTAAAACCAGTTGGAATTTTGGGGTGTTTGCATAATTTTGCTTTAATTTTGTTTCCATAAATAGGATCGTATTCAATAATTGGCCACAGAATTTCCATTTTCTCAATAACAATTTTACCAGCATCTGGTATATTATCTGCATCATCAGATCCATCTGCTTTCTTTGGGGGTCTTCTGTAAAAAGAAACATAATCATTAGAATTTCAAATGAATGTGATCTTGTACCCACCTTTCCAGAATGTTTCATTACAATCACTCATAAACCCAATCAAATATCTTAATGGATAGGTAATTTCGTTACAACTATCTTTCCTAACATATTTACCTAGTTCTATTCCCAACATTTGGAAGTATGATGATTCTGATTCCTAACCTAGCAATGCATGCATCATTGTTGAAGTGATGCCAAAGTTGTCAATAGTTTCGATTATACAACCATGTTTAGAGATCTCTATTCTTGAGAACTGGAATGGGAAGAAATTCTCACAAAGATCAATAGTTGAAGTTTTTTCATAATCTGCATTTCTATCTCTTTTAGTTAGCTTATACTGTTGGTATACATAAGCTTCATTCGGATGTGAAAATGCATCGCCAATAGGAATATCACACTCAATGCTCTTGTTGTATTCATTCAAATTATTTTTGTTTGGTGGTTTGGCGGAAACGACTGACGCTCATAACTTTCAGTTTTTTGTTGATCCGTTTATTATATAGAAAAAAATCTTAAACAACTACACATTTCTTATCAACCCAAGAATTATGACTACTATCAAAACCTAACCAATTAATTAGCATCTTACTTACTTTTCTTCACAAAACTTTTTCCACTAAGTAGTCTTTATCATATTTGGCCTTAAGCAGCTCTGGCTCATAAAAATACCTTAAATAAGTTCATTTTACTTACTCATATAATAAATGAGACAACAAAAAATTGTAAACAATATACAGAAGAATATAGAGAGAAGACAGCTAATTAAAAATGTTAAAACTTTTGAAAAATTTCGCCAAGATGAATACGATAAAAATATATAGCACATCAACCATTGATAGATGTGATATAAGATTTGGGACAAAAAATTGGACACATAACAAATGAGAATAAGATCTTAATAAAAGAACTTGTTCCATTTGCTGTTAAGAATTTAGACTACACACAGACACCAGTAGAAATATCTTTTGAAAGAAAACTGTTTGGTAAAACAGGCACTGATGAACGCTATGACAAACACATTAAACAAATTTTTCGATGACGATGTATGCTATGACGATGTTGTTAAACACATTGATGATGACGATGAATGGTATTACGATGAACACTATGGCGATGTGACTATATGAAGATGGTGTTAAACGCATTGACGATGACGATGAAAGCTATGACAAAGAATTGAGGTATTTGAAAATTGATATCTCACAGTTAACTAACTACCAAACAACATTTATTGACAAGAAAGTGGCCGATTTCTTAATTGACTGCAAATACGATGTTTTTGGACTAAAGGCTGATAAAGGTAGATTGTATATTGGTGATAGCAAAGTGGCATTCATCAATGACAAAAATACTGTAAAATGTCGGACATACCCTGGAACTGATGGTTTGATGAAATTACTAACTAGTAAGAAAGTTACAGAAAGTGACTACACTGCAAACGACTATGAACACTATATCGTATCCTAGCAGATACAAATGCAGTTTTTCAAAACAATTATCCAAACTTGGGAACGCCAAAATCGAGTAAAGGGAATAAATGGAAAATTATTGTTAAACCTATTTACAATTCGATTAAAAAGAAATGTCCCACACCTAAAAAAGGGAAAGGTATAAAGAAGTATACATACTATCCCAAAGAATACATGTGGTTGGATGATGTTAGGATGCTTATTGATCGACTTCTTGTTATTTATGGTGAAGAGAATGCTGGAAATAACTATTCCAATGAAAAGGTTGGAATAATGAATATGCTCAACAGCAAGTTTAGTGACTTTGTTATGAATAATCCAAAAGGTGTACCATATCTGATATGAGTGTTAAACACAATACCACATACTTTATGGGAGTCGGAGCATCATGGAAAAGGGTTACTCAATGACATAATAAATTCACTACCTTTTGAGTTGCATGCACCCAGTTATCAGTGCTTAGGTCCGGGTATGAGATTAAAAGAGAGAATTGAGTGTGGTGATAAACCTATTAATCCACTAGATGCGGCTGCAATGGAACATGATATATCTTATCATCATCAAAAAGATATTGCTGAAAGACATGTAGCTGACAAAGAACAAGAAATGAAAGCGTTCAAAAGATTGTTAAGTTCAGATGCTGATCTCAATGAGAGATTGTGGGCTGGCGTTACTGGATCTACGATGCATATTAAATGTAAGCTTGGTTGGGGAATTAAAATGAAATGAAAATATATTTGTTAAAATAAATAAAAGTAAAAAACTATGTATTTCGAGTTCCTAATGAGGAGTTGAAGGGTTTGAATATCGATTCTTTCCTAACGAAAGACCAACTGGATTATAAAAACAAGAAATTAAAGGAGGACGAAGAGATGACTATCACAATTTCAGTTCCACAGCTTCAGAAAATGTCCAAAGAAATGAAAACTGGAAATGGTCTGACAGTTCACAATAGGTGGATTTTTACCCTTAATTTTCGCAGCATTGGGAGCTCTAGGAATGTTAGCTGGTGGTGCATCATCTATCACTACATCAGTAATTAATGGTAAGAAGAAAAACCAAGAAATGGAAGAACAACCCAGAGATAATTTAGCTATGGAGGAATACGGCAAGTGATTTGAGAAAGTTAAGTGGGGTAGGAATGTTAAAACAAAGTATCTCCACTCAGTAACTTTGATATTGATAAAATGGTTAAAAAATTAAACATTAAAAATTTTGGGGGTGTATTTATGATCGATGAGCTACTTAACACGCCACTCGATAATGAATGTGGGATTGTTAATCTAGATGTTTCAAGAAACTCTGGTACACACTGGGCATGCTATTGGAAAAAAAACAAACCACAAATATTATTTTGATTCATTTGGTGGAAATCCACCCCAACAATTAATATCATATCTCGGAAGTAATATTTTTTATAACGATGATAGAACTGAACATTTCAATCAAATTACTTGTGATCATTTGTGTGTAATTGTGCTAAACCACTTTTCATATAGTTTTAAATTTCCAAAAATTATTTCACTATTAATAAACAAGGGATATGTGTGGAAATGCATTAATGAGCTCTTGGAATGAAAATCAAATTAAAGAACACACGGACAATGATACAACTACTGAGAAGATCAATCCTAATGATTTTGTTTCCTACACCCAGTTCAACGACTCTATAGCCACACTGACAAGAAGTACAAGATCATTTTATAAAGCCTATCTTCCTTACTTGGAAGTAAATAATAATATAGATTTTGAACAAAAAAGACTAATACATGTGGGAGATCCCATTGCAGCGACGGATGCAGTCAATTTAGATTACTATCAGTAAAACAGAATTAACATTATTTGTTTAGTTGGGAAATACAGTTTAAAAAAAAGTATTTTACTTTGGTAATCAAATAGAATATTTATTTATGATAGATGGAACTATAGTTGAAACAATAATAAAACTAGAAAAATATAAAAGTGTTATCAACTTATACCATGAACGGAAAACCATTGACATGTATAAAACTTTTGAAGTATACCCTGATGATATATTTTAAAATACCAAAACCCCACAATGTACCCAAAGGGAGGATTGTGTTTATTGAAATAGCTATGGTATACCAATACATTAGAAAAGATCAGATTATGTTGGTTTTTGATGGAAACACTTCCATGAAAAACAAAACTTACTTATAATCTAAGAATTTAAAAAGCCTTTAATTTTATTATGGTACTTGCCATTATTTAACTTATGAGTCATATCTATTGTAACAAAACCATATTCATTATTCCAACATTTTGAACAAGTCTCCCTAAATTTCTCAAATGACATATCACCACCAACAAAATCACTATGAATATGTTTAAGATTTTCATCATCTTGTCTGAATATGCAAATAAAATTGATATTGTCTCTTATAAGCTGCTTAGGTACTTTGAGTATGTCTGGGCTAAATAGAAACAATCAATATCTTTGTGTCTACCGCGAGTAAAGTAATCCCTTACCATATTTTGATTTTCAAGTATGATATCATCGAAAACAACTACATACTCTTTATGATATTAATTTATATCAACCATTTCTTCATTTGATGGAAAGAAGTATGCTATCGGTTCATTAAATAATTTTGATGCTACATCTATATCTTTCTTTAAATTGATATATTTCGGTTGGTCCAGACTTTTTGAACACACATAGGGAGTACCAAAGTCCAACCATCCCTGAGCATATATAAAATTATCTATCATAAGTGTGGTTTTTCCACAGTTACTAGGACCCACTATCAAACATCTAATATTATTAGGCAATAATTCTCCATGACGTTTTGTCGATACAGTCTTGTCCGGTATTCTTATTTTAATATCCCAGTCTACATGTTTCATGTTTTTCTTGCTCATTTATTAATATATTTTTAGAAATAATACAATAAATAAGTAAAGTATTCAAACTAACAGATAACAAATTAGTTTTGAAGAAAAGACTACATTACCCTTTAGAGATAAAGGGGCACTCATTGGCTTTAGTTCAGTTCTATACTACTTATCTTACACTTAAAATTATCTCTGGGAAAAATAAACTATATTTTGTGGGCCAGAATAATATGGAATCAAAATTGATATTCCATTTGGCCAATATAGCTTAAAAGATCTTGAAAAAACTATAAAAGGAATTTTTTCATTTAGTGTAGATTCAATGGATGGGAAAGAAAATGATATATCTTTCGAACTGGATAAAATAACAAACAGAGTGAAAGTAAAATGTACGCTTAAATTACAGTTTGGAAAATGGGGTTCAATAGGAAAACTTTTGTGTTCGTAGAAAATAATACTCTGAAAGCAAATATGGATCATTATGGCGATACAATTCTAAAATTTTCTGTATTTGAAAAAATAAATATACACTCTAACATAGTAAATGGTATGATATTTAAACATGATGAATATAATTGTAGAGAAACTAACATAATTACCGCTTTTAAACCAAGAACAACATTTGGATTTGGAGACACGATCTATTACGAACCAGCTTAGCCATTATTTTTTTCAGTGCAAATAAATCAAGTTATGAAATAATAGTCGAAATTAAGGATGACAAAGGTAAGTTAATTAACTTAGATTTGTCCAAAAGAACAGTGGTATTAGAGATGAGACAGTAGATATTTTTTTTGTTGGAAGTAGTCATGTTCTATATATAATAACGTTAATAGTTTTTAAACTATTAAAGTTTCATGTGATAAAGATGAATAATATTGCTATATAAAGTGCAATGAATGATTTCGAAAAAGAATTCAATGTTTCGACAACTCTAATAAGTCTAATTTGGAGATGTGTAGCTTAATTTTTAATTAGACTATGTTGTAGCACTTTGCCGAAGTCAGAGCGATAATTGTGTTTTAATGATTGGATAACCATTAAAAGTTTATAGAGATATGAGCATAAATAAAAATCAACTGATGTCTAATTATACGACGACGATTATTTACTCTTTAAAAAACCGAACAGAATGCATTTGTTTAACACCACAATCCACCATTCCATCATATGCAAAACTTATACCTCCACGATTATCATAATTTAAAACTTTTTCACAGAAAATCTGTATGTATATGTCTGGTAAGGTTACTTTAAAATTTCCAGAAGTTATTACCTCTTTGTATCCATACCGTGTATCATTAATTTCATCATGGTTTATGGGATAGGACTGTCCAATTGCAAGTTTGGAAAGTTTCTTAAATTGTTTGGTTCCATTTAATACTTTTAGCAACTGATCCATCTGTATTATATACAATATTTTATTTTTACGTATTCAAATTTTTTGAGCCACTCTGTTTTGCAACTACAACCAAATGCAACTTTTTACATGTATTTTTGCTAATGCACTCAAACGCAAAGTTTAACACAACTTTTTTTCTAATGACTACGATCTAACCAAATGCCTCTTTTTGAGCCACTTTTTTTCCAACTGCTCCCAAACATAACTTTCTGAGCCACTTTTTTGTAACTGCTCCCAAACGTAACTGTTTGAGCCACTTTTTTTGCTGTTGCGTTCGATTCGGCATTTGAGGTTTTGGATCAGAAAATTAAGAGGAATCTTTTCTGATAGTTTTCTGATGGCTAAAGCATTTAATTTACCGTTGTTTTTCTGATAACTGGGGGCTGCTCTCGAATCGGAATTTTTATACTACTCGTGACAAGTGCTTACAAATTTCTCATAACAGATTACAGTTTGGAACCTATGGAAGGGTTTTCAGTAGATCCATGGCACAAGAAGCAACCAATAATGTAATAGTTGGTGTACCAACAGCAGCCAATAGCATTGCCAAAGGGAAGGCGTGTTCTGTATTGCTGCTAGCTTCTGGCATTGAACAGCATCTACCATGATTTCACTTTTTCTGCAACACGCCAGGCTTGAACATGTATACTCGGGATAGTACGCTAAGGGGTTATAGGCTGTTCACGGTAAAGTGAACACTTTTGAAATAAATCTTAGAAAAAAGTCACTGCTCCTACCTACATATCTTATAATGGACGCACTGAGTGACATGCGCTAAGTAAAGTTGGTAACGATGGATGGGAAGTAGTTCCGTATCTTAACTTCGCATTAAAAGTGTTAGCTAACATTTGTGGTAATTTAATTTTTCTAATAATTTTACAGTGTCACTTGACTGACGTATGAACAAAGCGATGAGGTCTGTGGCAATGATAATTTTAGGTAATGTGGAAGAATACATTATATAAATACAATTAGATCTTAAGCAGGGCTTTGAAACTGCTCATTTTACCGTGAACAGCATATAATGAACTTAAACTTATGATGAGAAACCACTGCCAAGAGAACAATTTATACAGGAAATTTGAAAGTTTAACAATTGTATGGGAATTGTACTACTTATGTGGGCGTGGAAATGACCTGGTAGGAGAGGCGAACCCTCTGGCCGGAGCCTCCAGACACCCGCAGCTCGACGACGTTGGCGCGGGAGACCGCCCGGAGGTCACGAGGCCCTGCCGAACACTGGGTGCGTGTTGTCGCCCCATCCCAGAGCCGAGTCAGGGGCCCCCGGCAGCCGCCGTCCGAGGGGGCAGGTCCCTGGTCAATCGCCGGGTCGACCCTCAGCCTCAAGGACACCCGGTTGCCGTAGGGGAGGTGCACCCGGAAGGTGCACTCCAGCCCGGGGCGCGCCGCCACGGACACCGAGTCGTTCCTCGAGGTGAGGGTGACGTTGTAGCAGTGGTCGACGAATCGGTAGGCGAAGGAGAAGACGGGGGAGGATCGAAAGGTGGCGACGACGGGGTCCCTGCTGGGAGACGACGGGAAGTAGAGACGACGGCTGGAGCGAGGCAGTTCCTCCAGCTTGCCGCAGAAGCGATGGCGCCGCGAGACGTCGAGGAGTGCCAGCTGGAGGTAGCCGCCGCGCTGGCAAGGCACGTTGAGGCGATTCACGTCCACTATGATGCCCCTGGGGTCTCGGGGGGCAGGCGACGGCAGCGACAGACTGCAGTCGGCGGCAGGTACGTCGCGCCACGACACATTGCCCCGCGTCGGCCACAACCTCAGCTCGCACTCTGCACACACACACACACACACACATCTCCACACACTACTTCTACTGAGGTGCACATCCCTAAGGCTAGAGCACCTACTTCTTTGTTATACTTAGAGAGATGCAGAAATCGCGTTATAATTTCAGGACAAGTTAAACTTCAAACACATGTATCTTTGCAACTTGTTTCTCATTGGACCATACTTTATTTGACACGCCCTGGGCAACTCTGTAATTACTTATAAATAGGGATAGGAAAAATTCATGAGTTCAATGACCCGTAGGCTAGACTCCACAGTCCTGTGTAACCTCGGGCATCAGATGTTTGTTCATTGGCTGCTGACACAGAGAGTAGCCAATGTTACTTCACAAGTACCAGTATGGTACTCGCTACTTGTTTCCTTGCAAAGTCTGCTATTGATTCAGAGTCGTCCAGGGTGTGGCTAATAAACCGTTATCCAATTACAAATGTTACTTCAGTATACACCTGGTTGATGTCTACCTTGTCCTCAAACGAATTCGTGAAATTTTCCTATCCCTACTTATAAATGAACGCTTCACAACTGTGTGCTCCAATGACATGCAGTTCAGTCAGAAAGGGCGTGGCTTCACAGCTGCACAGCAGCCAACGGAGAAGCGACGCCGGATCGTGTGTATACAGTACTGTGGAATTTAGCCTGGTTCTAAATAATAACGCGTATTCTGCATGTCCCTAGTTACAGTCTATTAGCAGTTTCTTCACCCTTTTTGAATCAAACTTTTGAAAAATCTCCCCTTGTATGACGTGTTTAGTTATTTCCAACGTATGGCATGTATCACAAGCGTTTTATACTTGTGTTCATAAAAGTTACTTTTTTTTTGTTTAATTGAAATGTTATTGATATTTTATCAATAAAATTTCAATGCTTCATTTATTAATAATTTCAATAAAATAAAAAACAGTGTTATAAAACGTGTGTTGGTAGCGCCTAGTAAGAAACAGTTCTTATACATAGTTCTGTTACAATGAATGCTCACGAATTCGGTGCGTTGTCCCTCTGGTGTAATTTTCCTGACTTAGTAAAGCTCAGTTTGTACGAGGCGGAGGAATATCCTGGAAGTAGAACTTTAACAGGGCTTCAGAAATCTCTGAAGTAACCGTGAATGGATTATATAAGCTGTTCACGGTAAAATGAGCACTTTTGATAGCCCTTCTAAAGATCTACTTACATGCCCGTTGTGAATTTTTCCACCTTATGTAAAATTAACACTGCCATGGATCTTATCACTTTATTCATTCGTCGGTCGAGTGAAAGTGTAAAATTATTAGAAAAGTGAATATTTTACATATGTGCTCATTATTACACATCGGTGCATTAAAAAAAACAATAAGCGAAATAAATAATTTACTTATTACAAACAATTTGCTCAGCATTTTTTATTTGACATATTGGTATGGAACTACTTTTCCTCCAACGTTACCAACTTAACTGGGCGCGTGTAACTCAGTGCGCCGTTGAAATATATGCAGGTAGGAGCAGTGACTGTTTTCTAAGGTTGATTTCAAAAACAGCCTTTAAACACTTTGATTGCGGTGCAGATTCAGAGGTCTAGAGTACCTTATTGTTATAGTTGTAGGTAGAGACAGGTGTTTTTCGTGAAAACATTTGTGTCTATGCTAGACATCAATAGCCTACGTCTACAAACACAACTTCCTTTGGTTATTGGAAGCGTGTCTACGTGAGAAGACATATTCTCATGTAACTGGACCAATCAGAATAAAGTACTCTGACCCTAAACGCCAATGACTCGCGGACCGACACATGAGGCATATGACATTTAGAATCAACCAACCAATAAAGTGCATATGGACAAAAGTGTTTTGGAGTACAACTGGTCTTGAAATATTTTCGCGAAGAATACCTGTCTCTAGTTATATGTAGACACCTGACGTTAGACTCTACAGGCATGTGTACAAATATGCCGATTATCAACTACACATTGGTTGTCTGCTGTCACAGTGGAAGGCGACAATTGGACACGAGGTGTCAAACACCGCGTGGGCCAATCGAGAAACTGATACAAACACGCGTGTTTTGAATTCTAGCTTGTCCTAAAATGAATCCGCGAATTCTTCAGGTCTCTAGCTATAGGCTGTTCACGGGAAAATGAGCATTTTTGAAAGCCCTGCTTAAGCTGTACTTGTATGCACGTGATGTGTTCTTCGGCCTTAATTAAAATCAACATTGCCATGAGCATCACTACGTGTCGTCATGTGTCGGTCAAGTGAAACAGTGAAATTATTATAAAAATAAATATTTTACAAATCTGCTCATTTTTACACTTCGATGCATTAAAAAAATTGAATGGCAAATAAATAATTTAAGTTGTGCCAAATGGTTACTTAACACTTTTTATTCGGCGTAAAAATGTGGATCTACTTTCCCTCCATCGTTACCAACTTTACTGGATGAATGTCATCAATACGCCTGTTACAGTATATACAGGTATAGGCTATTCACGGTAAAGTGTGGAACACTCTTGAAAGCCCTGCCTAAGATCTGCTTGCACGCACGTTGTATATTATTCCGCCTTATGTAAGATTAACATTGCCATGTGCCTCATTACTTTATTCATGCGTAGGAACCAAGTGGAAAATGTGAAATTATTAGAAAAATTATGTTTAACCAATCTGCTCCTTTTTACACTTCGATGTGTAAAAAAAAAAACAGAAAGCGAAAGAAATAATTTAAGTTATTAGAAATGGTTACGTAACATTTTTTATGCGACGGTAAGATACGGAACTACTTTCCATCCATCGTTTTCAACTTGACTAGGCGCATGTCACTCAGTGCGCCCGTTACAATATATGCAGGTAGGAGCAGTTACTTTTTCCTTAGGTTGATTACAAAAGTGCTCACTTTATCGTGAACAGCCTTTAAACATCAGCTTCACACAACCTACAGTAATGGTTTGTATGTAAAGAGAGTGTGAGCGCGGAGATATTTGTGCAGCGCTAATCATTGAGGTCTTGATAGCCGATGAGGGTGATGCGATGTGAGTATGGAACACCACCGGAGTGTAACAACTGGGGAAACGGGAGATCCCCGAGAAAACCCCGCCTACCGGCGGCATCTTCCGGCACGATTTCCAGTTGCGAAAATTAAAGAGTGGCCAGGCCGGGAATTGAACTCCGGTTCCGCCTAGGTGGGAGGCGAGCAGTCTATCCGCTCAGCCACCGCGGACCCGTGCTCACTCAGTGCAATAACATTTTGCACGATAAATATTTCTTAAAGCCTGTTCACGATAAAGCGAACACTTTTGAAATCAACGTTAGAAAAATGTCACTGCCCCAGCCTGCATATATTTTAACGGCCGCCCTGAGTGACAGGCGCCCGGTATAGTTGGTAACGATGGATGGAATATAGTTCCATATATAAATTTCGAATAGAAAGTGTAATGTAACAATTTGTGATAGTTTTAATTATTTCTTAGGCTTTCTTTTTTTTTTTTTAACGCATCAACAATTAGCAGATTTATATATTTTTACTTTTCTAATAATTTCACAGTTTCACTTGGCCGACGCAAGAATAAAGTGACGAGGCCCACGGCGATGTTAATTTTACGTAAGGCGGAAGAATACACAACGTGCATGCAAGTAGATCTTAAGCAGGGCTTTCTAAAGTACTCATTTTACCGTGAACAGCCTATACTAGGAATGACCACCACACATATTTAATTTCTGTTTTTTTGTTCACATTAATTATAAATGAAATATTATAATCAGAGGGCTGCGGAATTCGCGTTATTTTTTGGTGACAGGATAAACTCCACTGCATTATACATAACTGAGTAGAGTCAGTTGTTTTATTGGAAACTAAACCTCTAAGTGGAGTCGCCTACAGGATTAACTTCGTTACAGAAGTCTGGTTACTCCGCCGCTGAAGTCACATTACTCGCTCAACATTGCAGCGAGGTGTGCCAAACATACTGCCTGCCTACAGCGGAAGTCGGTCAAATGAACAGTAACTTGGAGTCTAGTCTGACGCTAAATTGTAACGCGATTCCCTAATTATAATTTATAGACTAAATAAGTAAAAGTTCAATTTATAAAAGACAAAGTACTTTTGTGTTAACACAATTATAAAATGCTAGCGATGCATGACGTACATAGGAAACAACCAAGAACATATCGCATGGGGTGATTTTTCAAATGTTTGATTCAAATAGTGTGATGAAACCGTGAATAGACTATAGAAGTTGAGTCGCTTATATCCATCTCTCCAAGAACACTACCAGGCACCGCTGATCTCTTCCCTTCAGCTGGCCGCCATTATGCAGGTTAACACTGCTCCAGAGAAACTTAGTATACAGAGGTGGATCAGAGCAGAAATGAACATATTAAAATATCACCAGTACCCATCTGAAGGCCATATCTGGTCTTCGTTACTAGAATTTAAAACAAATTTCGAAAATAGTATAAACATAACATTTGTTGCGTTATAAAAAATTTAAATAAGTTAAAATTTAAAATTACAGAGGTTTAAATTTATTTGTTATAATCTAAAAGAAAAAGGTTAGTTATGGTTTAAAAATACCAAAAGTTGTAATTCCTCTGCCTCCGCCCTTGAACCTTCACCCCGTCATCCTCTCCGGAGACAGAGGGTCCGACGGTTGTCATGAGATGTCCGTCGTGTGTTTGATGTCTGTGTCTGTGTTGTGAGGTGTCCGTCGTGTGTTTGATGTCTGTGTCTGTGTTGTGTTGCTGTCAGTGTAATGTTGTTTGTGTAGATGTTGTACTGTACAGTGTATGTGTTGTTCCTTTAGTTAGTTTGTTCTTGTGTGTATCTGTAATATTGACGCCTTTGTGAGTCGGACGACATCAATATACGAGATTATGTTATTGTTTACAATGGTATGTGATGTATTGTTAGTGAGGGCTCAAGAGGAACATTTATTGATTTAGTTTCGGAAATTATACTAATAACAACAGTAGTCTGTACCATGTGCTCGCTGCAGCAACACAGTCCAGCAATGTATCTGAATACCGTTCGCTGATCAGCGCCTTGAAACTTACCCGCCAGGCGGCAGCACGGCCAATATGGAACATTCCGAAACGCGTACCAGCCAATCAGACACAAGATCCCTTTACAGAGTCTCGCGTTACCAATCAGCGGATGGGTACGCCCGCATCAAATTACTCTGAGAAAAAAGGTTTTGTTGAATCAAACGAGATTTGTTTGATGCAACCAAATTATTTGTTTGTATAGGGGTAATGAATTTTTTTGTTGCTGAAACCAAATTATTTGGTTGTTCTCATTTGGTTGCCCCAAACGGTAAGATTTTGTTTGTGCTACACGTACATTAAACTGTCTGGGCCGATATAAAATAATTTTTTTAGTACGACCTAGATCACCTGTGTCCGAGCGCTACGTTTTCCTTCATTTGACATTGTCGTGACATTTGATATTGACGAGGCTCTAGTGAGGCCTTCCTGCTGATAGATTCCCAGTGCCACAAGCGAATTGAAAATCTGCTGTGTCGGAGGCACCGGGGCGCGAACCCACGACCCTCCGACTACAGGTCGGCCGCCCTATCCCTTAGCTACGAGGGCAAGGACAACTGATGACGCCGGAAAGCATTTAAATAGATATACTGCAAATATTGGGCAACGTGTGCAAACAAATATTTCAAGTTTTACAGCCTTACTTGTCAGTTTCTTGTTGCATTGTTTTATTAATTTGTTTATATGACTGTTAGGCATCAATAGATGCACTAACAAATACGGTTACTATACTGTCACAAAAAATACAAAAAAACTTTCGAGCTGTATTTTCGAACGTAGGCCGTCAAAAGAGTAACCAAACCAATATATACAATTGATTCAACAAAATATTTCGTTGACAATCTAATTTTTTTCTGGCCCAACACAGAAATTTTGTTTATCCAAACATGTATTTCGTAAGACGAATAAAAGTAATTTTGTTGCTTTTCAAATTTTGTTTGCTCAGCAATATTTATTGTTAGGGAAATTAAATATGTATTTTGCCTTATACAAACAAACATTTTGCTCGATTTTCTCTCAGTGTAAACGGAGAGGGGGAAAGTTCGACCGGCTCTTAACATCGAGGTGTTGAGAGCCGATGAGGGTGGAGCGAGGTGAGTATGGAGCAGCGTCGGAAAGCACGAAAGGGGGGGCAGGAGATCCCCGAGAAGACCCGCCGACCAGCGGCATCGTCTGGCACGATTACCGCGTGTGAGCATCCGGGAGCGACCCTGCCGAGAATCGAACCCAGTTCGCCTGTGTGGGAGGAGGTAGTTTAACCACCACACCACCGCGGCCCCCTTATAAAATTAAACGCCACACCGATTCACTTCTGTACACCTGCCTGTTCTCCGTGGAGTATCTTACCCCTGGAATTGAGAGAGTCAAAGCGCCGTAGAAACCGAAATGTGTGAGCGGACCCACTTCCCAGGCACGACAATGAGTAAACCCGCTATACAAACATTGTAACCACAGCGAATCAACTACACAGCCTGGGGATAACCCCGAAGAAAGTCATATATAATTGTGAAAGTATTGATCATCAGGCAACAGATGAGTTGGAGGGAGGGGGAGGGAGATCGGAAAGATGTCCAGAGGCCACCCTCTCAGCTGTATGTCGATACAGAGGGATTGAATCGGAAGTAGAACACCAGTTAGTTAGTTAGTTAAGAAGTTAATGCCACTATATGATGGCATAGATATAAAGTAGAATATATTCCGAGCCAAACGACTACCCAAGACAACATGGATGTAAATGTGATAGAATAAAATCAAAGGGGTGGAACAATTACGTGGTTCCGATAGAAAGCCAGAGGCCAAAAGAAAGCAAAAGGAAATCAACAGGAAAATATTGTTATACCCCCGCATTACCTAGAAAGTGCACATGTGTGGAGGTGGTAGGAAAGCATGTCTGGCCTTTGTTTGGCCAAGTAATTTATATTTTATGTATAAAAAATATATATGTGCATACCATCATCAGCCAGTTCAATCATGAAATGATGTGGCCTCTTAGAGTTAGTAATTCAGGTAGAATTTCAATAGTCTTCTCCAGGTAGAACGGTCTTGGGAGGTTCTCTGCCAGTTAACTCCAGCAACCCTACGTATGTCTTTGTCCCAACGGTCTGGTGGTCTTTCTCTTGTTCCCCGATGACTTCTTCGACCCCATTCCAACACCGTTTTTGTCCATCTTTCGTCAGTAGTCCGAGCAACATGGCCGGTCCATTGCCACTTCAATGTGGCTGTGTTCTCCAAGATGGCTTTGACTTTAGTAACTGATCTGATGTCTGTTGTTCCTTTTTTCTTGTATTTTCTAGTAAAACCCAGCACTGACCCTTCCATAGCTCTTTGGGCTGTTGTAGGTTTTTCTTTTGTAGATTCATTAAGTGTCCAGGTCTCGCCACCGTAAGTCAGCTCTGGAAGAATGCACTGGTCGTAAACTGTTTTCCTCAGATTTATGGGAATATGTGATTTGAGAACAATAGAATGTTTTCCAAATGCTTGCCATCCCAGTTTGATGCGACGGGAAATTCCTGGTCTTACATCTCCTTACATATTTACTAGCTGGCTCGATTTCCGGTGGGTATCTCCTGGACTTTCACTTGTGGGATTCGTGCCTTACGATGCCGCAATGGAACGGCAGATGTATATGGCAACACGGTGCTTGACTGTTGTGTGTAATTGGCCATTTCTGTGCCATGTTCAGATAACTTACATGTAGCAAAATAAATCTGCCCAAAAGCGGCTCCATTATGCGTAGACAACTGTACCCCAAGCACGCCAGCATCATCAGTGGTCTTTGGTGGGAGCAGTGGCCCACCGGGTTATTGCTTCCGGCCTGCCACAAGTTCTTGTACGCACAGTGTGCATTCTTCTGCCTTGGGCCTCGTCACTTTATTCATGCGTTGGTCGATTGGAAATGTTAAATTATTAGAATCCTAAGTGTTTTACAAATGTGCTCATTTTATACCTCGATGCATTAGAAAAAACCGGAAAGTGAAAGAAATCATTTACGTTATCACAAATGGTTACCTAAAACTTTTTATTCGACGTTAAGATTCGGAACTTCTTTCCCTCCATTATAGTCAACTTTAATGGGGGCATGCCACTCATTGCGCTCGGTAAAATATATGGAGGTAGGAGCAGTGACTCCTTTCTAAGGTTGATTTCAAAAGTGCTTACTTTACCGTGAACAGCCTAAAACTGTCGTCAACCAACTGTTGGCAAGCGCCCAGCTACTGATCACTTGTAGCCCAGCTAATAGCCAATTACAGCCCAGCTATAGGCTACTTATCGTCAACTTTAAAAGCCGCTTGGCGTGCATTTTCAAAACCAAATAAATAATTTTGTTTCATCCAAATAAAAATTATTTATTCTCATCTTCATATACATGTATGTTATAGTTAGTATTATTTAAAATTTGTAATATTTTTTATGGACATTATGTGTGAGCACACTTCTATTGTGTACAGTTATAAGAAGCAGTTTACAACTTCAACAGGGTTGTAAATATTATTCTTATTAGTGGCATGCGGTGCTAAAAATTACCCCTGTCGCGGAATTCAACTTAGGTTCCTAATTATGTTTTCAGCAGTTAGTCAATCACCTGTACACCTGCAGGGTTTGAATGGGATTCTTGTTGTGCAAAGTCGCCTTAATCAACATAGGTCCTCAGATATCGCGCAACTATAGGGACAGGTAACAAATACATGCCGAGAATCCCTCCATATTTTCAACAGAAAGAAAGTAATGCAACCGATCTTCCGCTAAGTGAGGTTCACGTAGATCAACCTGTGTATTTTTACTACCTTCTATGTTTTTTTTAAGGGACTGAGGGGTTAATTAAAGGACTGGGTAATTACCGAAGCAGATATAACTCTCTCCACTAAAGAGATATCGATTACGCCAGCATTCGCGGGGTAAAAACAAACAAATTGAGGACGTTTCCAGGACTTCAAATCAAGATTAAAAAACTTTGTCATCAGCGTTCACGATTCCCGATATTTCGCCGGGTTTCGCACACGAAGAGCTCTCGTCCTATTAGAGGCTGACTAGTCTGCTCTCAAACCAAGTGTGCTAGGGTTCTGTGACGCATGGTTATGACAGAATAATCAACTGTAAGCATACACAAGTGGAACAGCCACTTATAAGGCGAATTCCAGCCGCACAAGCCAGGAAAAGGTAAGTTTATGAAAATGGCACGAGTTACCTGCCATATTAATTTTTTAATTTATTTATTCCTAATCAAAATTTAGGAGTATTTACTAAAAAATTTTACAGTAGAAGCTAAGCTGATTACTTCGCCAATCATCACAGACATAATATACTAACTAATAATGCATATTTATGCAACAATTATCATAATAGGAAATTGCATATAGTAATCCATTCTCGCCTTTTAATGACAACCAGGGTACACCTATTAAAAATCTGGTACACAAATTTGCACAGAACCATAAAATGTGAGGCTTCTATATTGAAACATTTGCAGTAATTATTCGGACTCTTCTGTTATGACACTTAAACGTCTGATTACTGTATAAGGGGTGATGCAGCCCCTTAAGTTTAGTTTGTAAGCCGGTCCACACGAAATGGCCTACCGTGTATTACATATATAGAAAAATGCGTACGTATATATGTACAGCGTTGTCACTAACTCCAGGTTAAAAAAGATATGGGTAATGAAGCCTAATGAAACATTATAAAAAATGCATTACTTTCGACGTACAATGATTAGGAACGAAGCTAGGCGTCCTTAAAACTTGAGTTTTAAAATGACATAAAAAATGTTGTTGGTACTTTTGATGGCACAATAAATACCTGTAAGTAATAGTGATGTACAGAATCGAAACTTGGCATTACTGACAGTATGTGGGTTATAGTAATAGTGATGTACAGAATCGAAACTTGGCATTACTGACAGTATGTGGGTTATAATACTCCTATTTCATTTAAAACAAATTAATAAGCTGGCAGGCTACTAGCCGAGCCGTTGAAAACTGTTAGTCGGAGATTTTTGCGGTGAAGACAGCTATGTTTTTTATAATTTAAACACAATAATTCATATCCGCCATAAAAACTTACACTTCAGCCCAGAGTTTCAAAGTTTTCTACGATGATAACATGGCAAAACTTTACAAAATTATCACAATTTACATATGCCTTTTATAAAAAGGCTATTAAATGGTGCATGCAGTTGCCCGTCCAAGGTCAAGAAGCGAGGGAGCAATACGGGCGACACTAACACGCACGCCTAGCGCCTTATCGCTCCTACGCGCATGGCGTGCAGTGTTTCCGCCAGGGTCCTGCATTGTGCAAATTATTTATGTAACAGTGGGGCTTTATTGCACGCGATTATTGGCAATAGAATTAACTACGCCCGTATAGTTGTGTTTTTCTCTTACCGCTCAACGAAACTGCATAGGCAAGCATTTAAAAATGCGATATTATTATTATTATTATTTAACCTAACAGTTATTTACCGAGATACACATATTCGCACAAGCAAAGATTTCACTGCAAATGTTTCAGTTCATACCCCTCTTACGGAAACAGTTGTTTAGTCTCATTGTTTCTAATATTTTTAAATCTTATCGAAAATTTTCATTTTCAAGGTCACGCACCTCCCTTTTAATACTCGTTGTAGTTAATATGTACTACGTAATTTGCTTTCTAATTTTTCATAATGAATCGTCTCTCGTAATTTTGCCTGTGAGTTCGGAGCAAAGGCGCCGAATTCTTGTTTCAAGAAGAGGGGCAGTTCTCAAACTTTCTGTGACAGCACTCATGTTCATTTAAATAACTTCCTCTCTCCCTTCCCCCTCTCTCTCTCTCTCATCTCTTTCTCTCTCTCTTCCTCATACTGCTCGTTTTATGTTTGTGAATACACTTATGCACACATGTAAATATTATTTCAATTTAACGAAGGATTTAAATTTTTAAATAAAATAGTTTTACTGAGATTTAGTAATTTTTTTGTTATGTTAAAGACTTATAAATAGAGACCTGAAAAAGTCCCGAGTTCAATGACCTACAGGCTAGACTCTACAGTCTTACCTACAAATATGCCGATATCAACTATACATTGGTTGTCTGCTCTCACAGTGGGAGACGACTATTGGGCCAGCATCCTCCAGGAGGTGTCAAACACCGTGTGGACCAACGGCTAAAGTTATATAAAAGAACGTATTTCGAATTCTAGCTTGTCCTGAAATGAATCCATGAATTCTTCACGTCTCTAGTTATAAATGAGATATATTTTGAAAAAGAACGAGGCAAGCCGAGTACAGTAAGTTACTTGTTACAATCTGAAGTAGCGATCAACCCAAGGGAGCGACCGCCCTCCCTCCCTCCCTCCCACCTACCCAAGGGAGCGACCGCCCTCCCTCCCTCCCATCCTCCCTCACCCAACACAACTCCACATACTCGGCGCCTATGATTTTAAAACAGAATTGTGGGCGTGTACGAGATGTAACAAGAACAAGCGTGGTAACTCGGGGACAGACACGCTCCCAGCATCTCGACGTTGTGAAATAATGTTAGAGGCGCAGGTCCGGAAGAGCTTCCCTCCCTCGTATAACTATATTTAAACTGTCTGGCGCGCAGGTTGGTATGTGTGTGTGTGTGTGTGCGTGTTTTGCGCGTGTGGAACGCTATTATAACTTTCGTGTGCATGAATAAATGCACTACAAAAATTACTCTTCTTGTCGGATAAATCCTAGAAGGAAATATTTTCGTGAAAATTGCTTTACAAAATCTTATGTTTAGATTTTATCTGTAAAGTAGAGCGGCAACTCAATCGTTGGCGGAGCCACGGTGGCTGAGTGGTTAGCACGCTCGCCTTCCACCAAGGTGAACCGGGCTCAATCCCCGGCCGGGTCACCCCGGATTTTCGCAAGTGGAGATCGTGCCGGACGATGCCGTTGGTCAGCGGGTCCTCTCGGGGATCTCCCGTTTCCCTCGCCCCTTCATTCTGGCGCCGCTTGATATTCACTTCAATCACCCTCATCGCCTCTCAAGACCTCGCTGTTAAGAGCCGCCCAAATCTCTTTACTCACGCTCAATCGTTGACTTCAATCGCGTGTAATAATTTCCGCTGTTGTGAAATTTACAGTTGCAGTGTTGTGACGTCATACGAGTATCATTGTAAGCTGTCGTGTATTTCCCAATTTTTTTTAAATTATATAATATTTTATTTTAAATGTGTTTCCCCCAGGGCAGTAATGAACGTCGCTGTTTTGTTGCCAATTTATAAGGGTTGTTATGGAAACAGTAATGTATATGGATAGGAAAAATTCACGAGTTCAATGACCTGTAGGCTATTCTCCACAGTCCTGTGTATCCTCAGGCCTCAGATGTTTGTTCATTGGATGCTGACACAGAGAGCAGCCAATGTTACTCCACACCTGACAGTATGGTACTCGCTACTTGTTTCCTTGCAAGTCTGCTATTGGCTCAGAGTCGTCCAGGGCGAGTCTAATAAACTGTAGGCTATTCTCCACAGTCCTGTGTATCCTCAGACCTCAGATGTTTGTTCATTGGATGCTGACACAGGGAGCAGCCAATGTTACTCCGCACCTGCCAGTATGGTACTCGCTACTTGTTTCCTTGCAAGTCTGCTTTTGGCTCAGAGTCATCCAGGACGTGTCTAATAAACTGTTATCCAATTACAAGTGTTACTTCAGTGTACACGTGGTTGACGTCTAACCTTGTTGCCAGAGCTTCAAATCCCGAGGAGACCGAACTCGCTCGAAGTTTGTTTCTGCCATCTTCCATCGCCGACGCAATGCCATCTCACTGTCGAACCTCACTTCGAGGTGTTAAGATTTTCTTTTTGAAGCGAATATGTCTTTAAATTTGCCACCATAATGGAAGGCGACCATAGTGGGAGGCAATCCAGAATATCCGATGATAAAATCGGGGGATACAGTTTGACATTGCAGCTCCGAATCTATCGTCTACATTCAAATTTCAATTACACCACTGGATTACCAAAGGATAAAATAATGTTACGTTGAGTGAGGCAATTTTGAGTTCGTTTCGCCGCGTCTCATAAATTCCGCGTAGTATAACTTTTGACTAGGAGAATCTACGACGCTCGTTTAAGTTTCGATCTACATCTCTCGTCAAGATCAATTGATTGCATATATAAAAACCTCTGTGTGGCGTGGTTATAGTGAAACTCTATGAATTTAATGCAAAAAAAAAAAAAAAATTCACACAATGTCGGCCTATACTCGTCAAAATGCCAAGTCGAAATACAGAAATCGTATACGGTTGGAAAGAGCATCTCAAAAGCAATCCAGTGATACCCATAAAACTTGATATGATCGAGTGAAGCGGTGCCGGGAACGTAAAATAAACATCAAGGCGTCCGAGCGCGTCAACGTAGGCGTATTGAAGCAAAACAAACGGCCGTTTCCTCAAAACAGCCAAATGCAATTTTTAACTAGCTAGCACTGGCGAGGGCGAGATGAGACCAGCAGCGGCTGAACACAAGGACGGGGGTAGACGGGAGCACCCCGTGAAGACCCACCGCTCCACGGAAACGTCCGCCATGCTCCCCACATGCTAAAATGCCGATGATGCCGCTGAAGGTCGAGCTCGGTTTGCCTTGGCGGGAGTGGAGCAGTCTGACATACAGCGTGTTCATGGTCGTCGTACGCAGTTTCCTAACTGCTTAGCCTGACATCGTATAGAAAGGGTTTTTATTGGCGCCTATGACAATTTTTCCCCTTTATTCTCTTAGTTGTAGGAAGAGCCTCGAGTATTTCGCCTATTGAGTTGGCAGCAAGCTAGGCTGGGCAGCCCCTCTATACACTCGAGACATTATTGGTTGCTGTGATCAAGTGAGCCTCTGTACAGGATTGTTAAACACTCACACACACTACTGCTCCCTGCTTTTTACTGGCGCACAGTTAAACGGGGCGTGTCTCAAAGAACTGTTGTCCAATCACAACAGTAGGAGAAAAGAATAAGCGTTTGGTCTCTACCTTGCCTCCGAATGAATTCGCGAAATACTCGTGCCTCTAGTTATAGGTAGAGACCTGAACAATTCGCTAGTTCAATGACCTGCAGGCTAGATTCTACACTCACACGTACAAATATGCCGATATTAATTACACATTGGTTGTCTGCTGTCACAGTGGAAGCCGATAATTGTACACTGTGCTCGAGGAGGTTCAAACACCGTGTGGTCCAATGGCTTAACGTATATAAACGCACGTGTTTCGAATTCTAGCTTGTCCCAAAATAAATCGGCGAATACTTCAGGCCGCTAGTTATAGGTAGGCACCTACAAAATTTGCGTTATTATTCGGCTTCCAGCTAGAATTCACAGTACTGTATATACTGCAGCTGGCGACGTTCCTTGATTTGCTGCTGTCCAGATGTTGTCACTCTCTTTCTGAGTGAACTGTACGTGGTTGGGGCACACGGTTGTGAAGTGTTCATTTATTGGCTCAGAGTTACCCGGGGCATATCAAATAAAGCATGGTCCTCTAACAAGCGTATTGCAATGGTAAATGTGTTTTCAGTTTAAACTGTCCTCAAACAATAACGCTAATTTTGCAGTTCTCTAGTTATATCTTAACTATATGTAGGGATAGGAAAATTTCGCGAATTCATTTGAAGATGAGATAGACGTCAAACACGGGTACACTGAACTAACATTTGTAATTGGTGGAGACCCGAGAATTCCACGGGTTCATTTGTAGACAAGTTGGAATTCACACATTTGTAAGTTCATGTTACTTTTGTAATTGGTCGACGTGTTGTTTGACACCTCCTGGAGATAAATATGCCAATAACAAACATGCAATAAATTGTGCTTCCAAACACCGCATTTTACTGCCTAAAAAAATCAACCAATAGAGAGTTGCTATCTGTATGAGAGTATATAAGACTGTGAAGTCTAGCCTACAGGTCATTGAATTCGCGAATTTCTAAGGTCTCTAGTAACTGGATAACTGTTTATTAGACACGCCCTGGATGACTCTGAACCAATAGCAGACCTGCAAGGAAACAAGTGGCTAGTACCATATTGGCAGATGTGAAGTAATATTGGCTACTCTCTGTGTCAGCAGCCAATGAACAAACATTTGAGGCCCGAGGATACACAGGACTGGGAAGACTAGCCAACAGGTAATTGAATACGCGAATTTTTCCTATCCCTAACTAGAGGCTAAGGCTGTTCAAGACTAAACGAGGACTTTTGAAATCAATCTTTGAAAAAGGTTACTGCCCAGACCTGTATGCAGGTTAACGAGCACACTGAGTGGCATGCGCTCTGTAAAGTTGGCAACGATGGAGGCAAAGTAGTTCCATGTTTTAACGTTTTATTAAAAGTGCTGGGTAAACTGTTGTGCTAAACTGAAATTAATACTTTGACTTTCTGTTTTTTTAATCCTTGCCAGTGTAAAAATTCTGATAATTGTCAAATATAGGCCTATATATTTTTTTAAAATAATGATACACTCACACTTTAGAGACGCGTGGCTAAAGTGGTTAGGCCCAATGCGATGTCAATTTCATGTATGGCAGGAAAATACACAATGTGCATACAAGTAGGCTAGATATTAATTAGGGCTTTCAAAAGTGCTCATTTTATCGTGGATAGTGTATACCTATAGACAGGTGTTTTTCGCGGAAAGGTTTCAAGACCAGTTGTACTCCAAACCACGAGATGTTCATATGCACTTTAGTGTTTGGATCATCTCAAATGCTACATGCCTCAAGTGTTTGTCCGCGAATCATGGACGTTCATTATCGGAGTACTTTATTACGACTGGCCCAGTCAAATAGGAACATGCCTTCTCAGGTAGAAATTGTGACTGTGGACGAAGGATTTTGAAGTCTAGGGTGGACATACGTATTTTGACGTTCAACACCTGTCTCTAGCTATGCCTAGTCCAAGGGAGGTAGTCATGGCCCCTAACACGGCCAAGACTGCCCAATCCCTCTTTTCCGCGATGCATGCCGCCTTGCATGGAATTCCTCTCCTGTATGCGTAAAAGGCTCCGCCCTGAGACGCACTTACCCCCCGAACACTTACAATTAGCGTAGGTTAGGAGAAAAAATAGTAAGACCTCGTAGGGTTCAGAAAATTTCACTACGATGTTGCCTAGAGCAGAATGGAATCAATATTAATGACGAGTGGAAATATTTAGTAGGTTTGCTTACATTCTGTCATGAACAGCTATTCATAAGTTGTGTAATATTGTGACGATGACACATTTAAATGTTTCGTTACGTCCCCGCCTGTCCGTTGTGTTTGGTTTGACATCAAAATAACTCACCTGATTGACGTCGATGTAACTCGCCTGTTTGACGTCGATGTGACTCACAAGTTTGACGTCGGTGTAACTCACCTGTTTGACGGCGATGTGACTCACAAGTTTGACGGCGATGTGACTCACAAGTTTGACGGCGATGTGACTCACAAGTTTGACGTCGATGTGACTCACAAGTTTGACGGCGATGTGACTCACAAGTTTGACGTCGGTGTAACTCACCTGTTTGACGGCGATGTGACTCACAAGTTTGACGGCGATGTGACTCACAAGTTTGACGTCGATGTGACTCACCTGTTTGACGGCGATGTGACTCACATGTTTGACGGCGATGTGACTCACTAGTTTGACGGCGATGTGACTCACAAGTTTGACGGCGATGTGACTCACAAGTTTGACGTCGATGTGACTCACAAGTTTGACGTCGATGTGACTCACCGTTTGACGTCGATGTGACTCACAAGTTTGACGTCGATGTAACTCACCTGTTTGACGCGATTACTCACCAGTTTGGCGTCGATGTAACTCACCTGTTGACGTCGATATAACTCACCTGTTTGGCGTCGATGTAACTCTCCTGGTTGAGCGTCGATTAACTCACCTGTTTGACGTCGATTAACTCCCTGGTTGGCGTCGATGTAACTCTCTGTTGGCGTCGATGTAACTCTCCTGTTGGCGTCGATGTAACTCTCCTGTTTGGCGTCGATGTAACTCTCCTGGGTCACCACTGTTGCGTCGATGTAACTCCTGTTGCGTCGTGTAATCTGTTGACGTAGATATAACTCACCTGTTTGGCGTCGATGTAACTCAGCTGGTGGACGTCGATGTAACTCACCTGTTTTACGTCGATGCAACTCACCTGTTTGATGTCGATGTAACTCACCTGTATGATGTCGATGTAACTCACCTGTTTGACGTCGATGTAACTCACCTGGTCGACGTCGATGTAACTCACCTGTTTGACGTCGATGTAACTCACCTGTTTGACGTCGATGTAACTCACCTGGTCGACGTCGATGTAACTCACCTGTTTTACGTCGATGTAAATCACTTTTTGATGTCGATGTAACTCACCTGTATGATATCGATGTAACTCACCTGTTTGACGTCGATGTAACTCACCTGTTTGACGTCGATATAACTCACCTGTTTGGCGTCGATGTAACTCTCCTGGTTGACGTCGATATAACTCACCTGTTTGGCGTCGATGTAACTCTCCTGGTTGGCGTCGATGTAACTCTCCTTGTTGACGTCGATATAACTCACCTGTTTGGCGTCGATGTAACTCACCTGGTTGGCGTCGATGTAACTCACCTGTTTTACGTCGATGTAACTCACCTGTTTGATGTCGATGTAACTCACCTGTATGATGTCGATGTAACTCACCTGTTTGACGTCGATATAACTCACCTGTTTGGCGTCGATGTAACTCACCGGATTGGCGTCGATGTAACTCACCTGTTTGACGTCGATGTAACTCACCTGTTTGGCGTCCATGTAACTCTCCTGTTTGGCGTCGATGTAACTCACCTGTTTGACGTCGATGTAACTCACCTGTTTGACGTCGATGTAACTCTCCTGTTTGGCGTCGATGTAACTCACCTGTTTGACGTCGATGTAACTCACCTGTTCGACGTCGATGTAACTCACCTGTTTGACGTTGATGTAACTCACCTGTTTGACGTCGATGTAACTCACCTGTTTGGCGTCGATGTAACTCACCTGTTTAGCGTCGATATAACTCCCCTGTTTGACGTCGATGTAACTCACCTGTTTGACGTCGATGTAACTCACCTGTTTAGCGTCGATATAACTCCCCTGTTTGACGTCGATGTAACTGACCTGTTTGACGTCGATGTAACTCACCTGTTCGACGTCGATGTAACTCACCTGTTTGACGTCGATGTAACTCACCTGTTTGACGTCGATGTAACTCACCTGTTTGGCGTCGATGTAACTCACCTGTTTGACGTCGATATAACTCACCTGTTTGGCGTCGATGTAACTCTTCTGGTTGACGTAGGTGTAACTCACCTGTTCGACATCGATGTAACTCATCTGTTTGACGTCGATGTAACTCACCTGTTTGATGTCGATATAACTCCCCTGTTTGACGTCGATGTAACTCTCCTGGTTGACGTAGGTGTAACTCACCTGTTCGACATCGATGTAACTCATCTGTTTGACGTCGATGTAACTCACCTGTTTGATGTCGATATAACTCCCCTGTTTGAGGTCGATGTAACTCTCCTGGTTGACGTAGGTGTAACTCACCTGTTCGACATCGATGTAACTCATCTGTTTGACGTCGATGTAACTCACCTGTTTGTCGTCGGTGTAACTCCCCTGTTTGACGTCGATATAACTCACCTGTTTGACGTCGATGTAACTGACCTGTTTGACGTCGATGTAACTCACCTGTTCGACGTCGATGTAACTCACCTGTTTGACGTTGATGTAACTCACCTGTTTGACGTCGATGTAACTCACCTGTTTGGCGTCGATGTAACTCACCTGTTTGAGGTCGATATAACTCACCTGTTTGGCGTCGATGTAACTCTCCTGGTTGACGTAGGTGTAACTCACCTGTTCGACATCGATGTAACTCATCTGTTTGACGTCGATGTAACTCACCTGTTTGTCGTCGGTGTAACTCCCCTGTTTGACGTCGGTGTAATGCGTGAATGACATGCTTGGCAGCTCGCCTCAGACTAGAGCACACATACTAAGAAATTGTTCGGAAATGTACCATACCAGTGAATATGCTCACTGAGAATGCAGGAATGGCAATGTTTTCCCATATACGTTCATTGTAGCGTTCCTACATTTGCTCAGGAAACAGTCAAATACACAAGGAAGTTCCCAACTTTGTATAGTAGTGAAGCTAAACATTCCTATATCTGCAGTTTGATGTGTGGTATTACTACCGTACTGTGTATAGGTTAAAAACTTCCCTTACAGTTCAGGACATTTACCCGAACACTTTTGTACAGTGCAGAGCAAGTAAGGAGACAAAAGTCTACACTTCCATGTTGTAAAGATCTTCTTATTTTAAACTCTTTTCCAGAGGTGGTGGGTGGGTGGTAGGTGCCTGGATTAATACCAACAGCAGACACGTGTTACGAAAACCTAATATAATAAAACAAAAATAACAGTTTTTTAAAGATTATTTTGTGATAAATACGCCTCATTGAAGAAGTCAATAATCACGCTGTGTTCAGTGTTTAATAAAATAGCTTATTTACAGAAAATGCTTCTTTTTAAGGCTTTTCCGGGTATCATTTACGCTACCTCCAAATGTTACCAACAGAACAGAATGAATCTTGCACAAGCTGTGCAAAAAACGGATTAAATATTCCTAATCGTTTCAGTAAGTTATTAAAACAGCACATAAAAGATATGTGGGTTAATTGAGTATGTTTGAGATACAAAACACTCATACGCCGTGTAGTTGGCCCAGAGAGCGCTCTCTAATGTTTTCTCTCACGCGCGGATGACGTCACAGAGAGCGCTCTCTGATCGTCTCAATTCGTCGGAGAGAGCGCGAAAGAGCGAGAGCACAGACAGAGAGAGAGAGAGAGAGAGAGAGAGAGAGAGAGAACACGAAGTGGTATACTCGCTGGCGCTCTCTCGCAGGCGCCATGTTTGTTTACATTATTTCCGTGTTTGAGTAAGGTTATAGTAGTTTTCTGGGACAAAACCGGATTTGCTTTTTTACTATAAGCGTATGATTTCAACTGTTTTAAACAGCGAAATAACATACGCGACACGTATTTATACAAATTTAAATACGGACTTCTGACTAAATTGGGGTTCTTTTTGTCACTTTGATGCGACATTACGGTAAAATAAAAAACAAAAATAATAGTATTGTTTGCACTAATGATTGTTTTGGTAGTGCGATAATTATTTGTGAATAATTTTGAACAAACATAAATTACTTACAATAGCCATGATCGTGATTTTTAGCTTAACATAATTCCCCGCCTTTTGGCATCAGCTGTCTGCCTGACGTCGGAGAGAAACGAGAGAGTGGTTGTCTCAACTCCACAGAGCGAGAGCACGAGAGAGCGCGAAGTAGTGCTCCCGCCAGGTTGTGCGAAAGAGTGCTCTCTCTCTCGAGAGAGAGTATTGTTTAAATTGAGACACGGCCATAGTTTTGACTCAATTCCGATCTGTTCCATGAAATCATTAATTCTAGTGGTAAAATATCTATGTTGGTATTTCCACAGGCGTTTACTTCAAATAACACGATTGTAAACCACATCTAATGTCATTTAGAGAAGGGCAAAATCGAATTATTCTCGAAATCGATTTTTATTCCAGTAGTCTCGTCTGAAATCGAATCAATTTTTCGGATTCCGAATATTCGGTTTTCCTTCTCCGTTTGTGTCTTAATCGAAAGGAATAAATTTAAAATCTGCTACATGTTAACAGTTTGAAAGTACTTTTTTGAAGCGAGTAAATGAATGGCCTATTTGGCTGAAGTTATGACACTTGAGTTCACATGAAGTTAAGAAATATTTGTAATGTGTATTCCGGAGCTGTCGTAAACCTTTGGAACTAAGACAGCAGGCTTTTTACGTTATTTTCTCTTAATTTACTGTCTGTTATCGTTTCAATGATAAATAAATTTTCTCAAGTATTCTGATGAGTAAAAGGCTCTTTTCAATTTACGAAAAGTTACAAAACTGAAAACAATTTCTAAAACTTATTCCAGATATCAAATAATTGCAGTAGTTACCATGCATTCAATTCCCTGATATTCAAGTGACACAGTCACTTCGTAGAGATATGTATGAACATTCCCATAAACGAAGCTAATGAACATTCGCGCGAATGAATCGAATCATTCTTCATTTAACAGAGTGAATGTAGAGTGGAATTTTGCTTCCCTTAAGAAGAATATTCGACATAAACTGTGTTTAAAGAAAAAATGCAATGAGAAAATTTTAAATCTTTGTATAAAAAAAATTAATTGCTGATGGCCTTAAGAAATTACGCAAATATTGTAGTGCAGTGCCATCTGTTGTCGAGAAGGGAAACTTCAAACCGAATGATTCATTCGAATACCATAGACCAAAATCGAAAATTCGATTATGTTGCAACAATCGAGTATTCTAATAGTTCTCATTCGATTATGTTGCAACAATCGAGTATTCTAATAGTTCTCATTCGATTATGTTGCAACAATCGAGTATTCTAATAGTTCTCATTCGATTATGTTGCAACAATCGAGTATTCTAATAGTTCTCATTCGATTTTGCCCATCACTACTGTCACCCCCCTGGACTAGACTGAGCCCCGCGCTCGGCCGGCGATATCCCCTCCCCTCTCCAAACAACCCCTCCAACCTCCTGACGTCACAGCCAGTGGAGACGTGTTTTACTGGCGCCGTACAAATTTGAAATAAACACTGTGTTCCTGAATGGCTACGTCTGTGATGATGACGAAATATCCGATGGTGAATTTCAAGACCATGCCAGAAATATTTTATGAAAGGGATTTTCAGTATAAATAGCGGTTCCAGGCACTCGACGGGCCAGGGGTTTGGGTAGCTTTGCACAGGACCAGATGTCCTCATTTAATTTAGTTTAAGTACTGTTCAGATTTTAAATTACCCTTAACTTTTGAGTTACTATTTGTATTCCTGTGTGTAAATATCTGTAAAGTTATTTTTGCTCTCACATTTAGATCTTTTTTTGTATTTTTTCATTTAAGAATATTTTGCACATTTTGGGCACTATAGCACCATAAAAGGCAATTAAATGGGAATAAAAATTGTAATTATTCCAACTTAAATACTGTATGAAATGTGCACGTGTTTTTTTACATTGCACACAATCACTTTATTGTATGCTTATATTTACATTTGTAGGTATTTTTAAGAAGTGGGTTTCCGTGATAAAATATTTGCGTAGGCTATCCCAATCACAAGACATAAACAGAGGAAACAAAAGGTGTTTCCCACAATAATTCATTCAGGTTTTAAAATGGTTGCTCCTAATCCTAACTCCAGGTCCGTATTCTCCTTTACCCCGGAAGTGATGCAGGGGAACAGAAGTACTGTCACGTTGAGAGAGCGGGAGTTCTCTGGGTGCTGCTGGTTGGGCCCAGGGCACAGCCGACGTCTCAGCGTATGGCTCACCATACATTCAGAATGCCATCAAAAAAATTATGTTGTATTTTTACAAAGACATTTTTTGTAAACAATTTACCAATGTAATTTCTGTGGCAATAAAATTTTGTTACAGCAACTTTCACTTCACCTTCTGATGTGATCCTCTAAGACTATTGTGTATTTTAAAAGGTACTGCAGGTGTTTATTAAATCAATGGAGATATGTAATTATAGGCTGATCACGGTAAAGCGAGCACTTTTTAAGGCACTCTCAAAAGACATTAATACGTAATAAATATAATGTATTGCATTATCGGGCGTTAACTTTTGAGTAATGAAATATATACACAGAGTTAATTAGTCATATCGTAATGTTTACATTAAAAAGTGGTGGAAAGGCAGAAATTAAATGAAAGGAAAAATTAAGCATGGCTTTCAAAAGTGTTCACTTTACCGTGAATAACCTGTACTGGATCATGTTTCATCTGTTTGCGTTGTAAACAAACAATATTTCATTTATAGTATCACAAAAAGTTGGTAACTAGTTCCCACAGAAATTATACGTGAAACGGGCAAAAAATTATAAGATTTATTTAACAGTTGGACTTATTTGCAATAGAGTAATTAGCCACTCCGCCTGAGTTCTCATATGGAACTGCAACTCGCCTACATCGACTGTGGAGCACACGGATAGAACACACGACGCTTTGGTTTCAGAGACAAATATGGAACGTGACACTCAGTTCGCACGTTTTGCTATTTAAACGTATACCTTGCGCAACAGCGATCCTTTTATTTTAGAAATCTTGGACGGTAGATCAATAGCGTAGGAAGGGAGGAGGATATTACTGCAACGCTTACCAATTAGCTGGAGATACCTTTATCCACAAATAACAATTTACTGCATAGTCTGAACAGAGTCAGAAATAGAGCAGACCCATTACTCATGAAAACTTTTCTCGGCTACAAACTAACTAAAAGGAATAGAACATGCGCCTCAGTTTCGAGGGAAAAAACCCCCAAGTTGCAGGAAAACGTTTATTGCCAAATGTTGGTACATTCACAAAGACCAACAAGCATTGTTCTAGGAACCATATTTCTTGACATTCCAACACTTTTAATGTGGGGACAGCAATGACACTGGTAAATCGGTGCAATCTAAATGTTGTCGAAATCAGTTGTACCAATAGAACTCCCTGTCATGCAGGTCGCTATATTAATATAATGCACCAGAGCTGTATGTTTCTACTACAGGCATAGGCTGTTCATGGTAAATTGAGCACTTTTGAAGCCAACCTTTGAATAATGTCACTGCCCCTACGTGCATGTATTTTACCGGCAACGGTGGCTGAGCATGCTCCTAGTAAAGCTGGTAACGACAGACGGAAAGTAGTTCCACGTGTTGACAAATGTTTGTGCACACTGGAATTATTTTTTTGCTTTCTGTACTTTTAATTCTTGTAGGTGTAAGAATGAGCAAAATTTACATGTTTCGCTTGCGCATGAATAAAGTTATCAGGCCTGCGGCAACGTTGATTTTACATGTGGCGGAAGAATATATAATTTTCATGCAAGTAGATCTTCAACAGGACTTTCTGCACAACTTAAGCAATATTCTGCCAGTTGTTAGAACACAGACTGTAGTAAACTAACCGTCCTGAAACTCACACTGCAAGTTTTATATCTGAACCCTTGAAAACTGATCATAGAAATGATTTTGAAATTTTCACCAGCTGATTTTCTTTGGTATATTCCGTAGAGTGAGTGAGTGAAGAGATTTAGGCGGCTCTTAACAACGAGGTCTTGAGAGCCGGCGAGGGCGATTGAGGTGAGTGTGGAGCAGAGCCAGAATGAAAGCGCAGGGGAGAGATAAGAGATCCGCCAGAAAGCCCACCGACCAGCGGCATCGTCCGGCACGATTTCCCACATGCGAAAATTCGGAAATGACCCGGCTGGGGATGGAACCCGTCGCCTTGGTGGGTCGCAGCCCCTATTCCATACAGAAACATAAATTCTTTACACTAGATTTTTAAGTAACCCTTTGGTCTTAAGTAGTAGGCCCGGACGGGGTTCAGATCAAAGGGGATGCCGCCTTTACTGATATCAAAGACTTAAATTGATTGAAAGTGTTAATTAAATTAATTTGAAAGGTAAATAAAATGTTTAAAATGTAATTAAAGTGTTAAATTAATTGAAAGGGTTAAGTTTTAATCGGACAAAATTTTATTTTATTTTATATATTTTTTCTTAGTTTCTTTTTGGGTGGGGGTAGCAGGAGCTCTGTACGATGTTGACGGTGTGGTGTTCTTAAGACGACTGACCAGATTGATGGGTCGCAATGTCTTATATAGGTGTACAGTTGAGTGCAAGAGTAGGCTAAGGCTAATTTTTTCTAATTTTTTTAATTTTGATGTGTTTGTTGGGATTTTGGTGGTATACAGGCGATTTTTACGAATACATTTAACACACGAGAGAAATTCAGAGTATTTAAACGATTTCTAAGAGTGACCTAAGTGTAAATTGTATGTTTTTTGGTGGTACATTACTCGTAGATGGTAGATAGGCGACTTTGAAGCTGCGACTTATGTGTTAAACGATCTTTTTTCGAAATGCGATTAAGCGTTAGAGAATTTCAGAGTGCTCTATGTATGAATAAATTACACGCATCGAATCTGAAATTTCAAACGACTACGTGAATAATAAGTATAATTACATCAGTCTTAAACGTAACTTGAGTCTCGAGCTTAGAAATATAACACGAGAGAGAGAATTTTAACTATGTGAATAACACGGGAGATATAATGAACAACTACTGTCTTTAAACGAAATCCAGCTAGTCAGTATGAATAAATAACGATTCAGCCTGGAGAATGATATCTTACGGTAAAAAAAAGACTGTGAATACGATTTAAACCATACACAATCACATACCTGAAATATTAAAATAAGTCCGTTCGAAGTGTGAATGAGTAGCACTTACGTCGAGCTGTGAGTATATACGTGTAGCACATCCGATAGGTAACTGTGTTTAAATTACAGCAAATGTTTATGACATTTACTGCACTTGTTAACACAGATGGTATTTTCGTAGACCGAACACAGAAATCAATTACTTATCACAAATGCAGTATATCGATCCGAAAAGAAAAAATGAGTTAACACACGAAAATTTATATTTTCACGATAAAATACTTTTATATTAAATCGCCGCTATCACTAGAGATAAAGGTAGGTCAGACTCTTGTAAATTTATAGGAAAGTATATTGGTATTATTACATAACTTGAGTTGAATTTCATTTAAATACTAGTTTAAATATATTAAGTTTACCTTCTTTTCAAGGCATCATCATGTTGTACCTTGAACAAGAACTCTTTTAATCTGTGCATATGTAAAATGAAATATTTTTTTAAATGTTGCTGGACTGTGTTCGATGCAGACATAGACTGAAGGTAAGGAGGGACAGAGGCTTTTGCTACCTACCTCTGTGAAGATATGCGGGGTTCGCTTTCAATTGATTCCCCTGGGATGTCACTCAAGTTGGTCAGCAAACCGTCGTGTCCTACTACAACTTTCAACTAGAATAGACGGAGTGGACGAAGGTTCTCTCGAGATACTAACCTGCTGCCTCGTTTCTTCGCAACTTCATTCATTCATTCAGCTATGTTTGATTTTCTCCATAGTGTTTTTGTGATTTCACCTCAGCCATTCAAAGTCAGTTTTAATTTAAATGATTGTAAGTTTTTTAAGTTAAGAAAAGTACATTTTCTTCTTCGGGAAAGTAAGCAGAAAATTAATATATTTAAATGCAAGTCATCAGCTTACCAATATTGATAGACACCCACTCATTCTTCTTCACCACTATTAAAGCATCACTCGTTTTACATAAGATATTATTGATAAACATTAGTGACATAAGGTATTAAAAAAATAAACAATAAGTCATACTATTCATTTTTAACATTTTGCTATAATTTTTTTTTCAAAATAATCCTTAAATTTGTATGTACAATAAACATCTGCACACAGTAAAAGTCATCTTTATCACAATTTTGCACATAATTTAAAAACAATTATCTTACAACTACATTACAAAAAACAAGTGATTTTTTTTTTTACAAAAATCAGATATTTCATCATTATCATTTTAACAACAATCAACTGACAAAGTAAAAGACAGTTCATCAATAACATTTTATCAATTACATTATTTCTTTTACATCTGGAACTTAGCACTACAACTACTATTACTACTACTAGTACTGTTACAATATTGTTTGACATATATAACAAGATTTAAAAATATTTACAAAAAAAATTATTACCAAAATATTTGCAAATATAATAATCTGTGGGTTATTTTCCTAATTATTTACTCTATTTCTTATGACACATTCAGGAGGTGTGTTCATAGACACGCACAGAGGGGCGTTCATTTGTCACATCCGGGTAATTCTCACCCACACACGCCAAGTGCCTGAGGCAAAACACTCACACGCACGCAGTTTCCACTGGGGATTTGATTTTCTTATTTGACAAGGGAAATTGGATCGAATACACTTGTATCAAGAGAGAGTTGTTATTGAAGTTACGTATTGCCTTACATGTAGGCAAACAGGGCGCAACAGCATTGATGATGATTCAACAGATGTTGTCAATATTTGTGGTCAGCTGCGATGATGATTATAGTTAGCTGCGATGATGACGTCATACAGCTGCGATGATGATTATAGTTAGCTGCGATGATGATTATAGTTAGCTGCGATGATGACTTCATACAGCTGCGATGATGATTATAGTTAGCTGCGATGATGACTTCATACAGCTGCGATGATGATTGTAGCCAGCTGCGATGACTGTGGAGCAGGAGGTGCGTGTCATGTCGGCAGGTGGGTATCCTTGGCGTTGTGCGGTGTTGGGAGGTCTATACATTTATTGTGGCATTGAGACTGTTATAGGATGAAAAAAAAAATTGCTGAGGTATTCGATAGTGTCCCCAAGATAATGTGGATATTCCATCTGCCTCAATCTACCTTTTATCATCCATACCTGACAACACCACCTTTGTTACGCATTCGGTGTCGACTTGTAATACACACACACACACACACACACACACATACACAGTGTGTGTGTGTGTGTGTGTGAAAAAATAATATAAAAAATTGAGTGTTTAAAGGGTTGCGTACACACAGAGAAAGAGCAGATTAAACCTGCAGGGTTCTGAATTCATTTGCGAGCTTAGTTATTACAGTTATGTGATAGTTAATGATCAGTGACACCACACACCGGTGGCTTAGGGACAGTTCGACTCTACGGGTTTGAATAGACTGAATATAGAACCAAGCCGGTGAAAACTTTGCCACCGCAAACGTAAAAAAAAAGAGGATTATTTCAATGACAATGATTACCCCCTCTCCGTGTTCATGCTGTATTGTTGTTTTGCCAACACCACGTCCAAAAAAAATCTACGTGAAGGCGATTTGAGGTTAGAAAACTTTACATGCATACATGTACTGTGTAATGTCTGTACACTTTCTCTAACCTAGTTTAAATGCAATTATGATTTACTGAAGTTACTTAAAGTATTTTGTTCATACCAAAAAGGGTATCCGTTGAAAATTAGTTTGTAAACAAACACTTGCCTCACTGTTGACCATGTGACTTTGACAGGTGTAATGGTGACAGAGGGGACAATGTTGGAGTTTTCTCGGGGATATCCCATTTCCCCCACCCTTGCGTTCCGCCGCTGCCCCATTCCTACATCGTTCTACCCTCATCAGCTCTCAAGACACCGTCCAAACGTCTCCGATCCACTGCACATTTGCTCCGGACAACTAAAGTGATATTCTACTGCCTCTACGAGCAAATGCAAATGCTCTCTTACTGTTAAATACACATTTTTTATACCGACCGTTGAAAAATGTCCCTGTGTCTTCATTTGCAGTTAATTTACCGGGTACACTGACTGTTACACACTCACTTAAGTTGGCAACGATGCGGGAAAATATTCCCACTTCCTAACGTAGTTTTTTAAATGTATTGCGTTTAAAATTGTAGGCACAGAATTTAGTTTTGTGAAAGGCTGTTCATGATAAAGTGAGCACTTTAAAAATGAACTTTAGAAAAAAGTCACTGCCCCTCAGTCATATATTTTAATAGGCGCACTGAGTGGCATTCTCCCAATAAAGTTGGTAACGACGGATGAAAAGTAGTTCCATATCTTAACGTCGAATAAAAAGTGTTAGGTAACCATTTGTGATAACTTAAAATTATTACTTTAGCTTTCTGGTTTTTTAATGCATCAAAGTGTAAATATGTGCAGATTTGTAAAGTATATACTTTCTTAATAATTTCACGATTTCATTTGACTGACGGATGAATAAAATGATAAGGACCATAGCAATGTTAATTTTACATAATGCGGAGGAATACACAATGTCTATGCAGGCAGATCTGAAGCAGGGCTTTCAAAAGTGAACCTTTTTACCGTGAACAGCCTATAGCGTATGTTTTTATGCGCATAAGAATAAGTTTTAGCATACTAGTATTTTAATTTTCTACTTTTAAAACTTTCATAGTTATACTTTATCAACGCACGGATAAAGATGCAGTGAGCCAATGTTAATTTCACATATTGGGGAAAGATTCAAAAAATGTAAAAATTATACCGCAAGTAGGCTTTCAAAAGAACTTTGCGACTAACATGTCCCTTGCACTGAATAACTACCACCTGCGTTCGGTTTCACCGAGACTGGAAATTCGGCTGAAGATTAGCGAAAAACGCTTGCGTGGAGTGAGTAATATGTTACTATGCTCCATTTACGATTACTTCCAACTTTACTGAAGCTGTGCTAAAATTCTACTTCCAGAATATTCCTCCGCGTCATACAGACATAGCTTAGGGGATTACACCAGAGGGCAAATGCACCGTATTCGTGCCGACTCAATGTATTAATATTTTTTAAAAAAATTAGGCCCATTTCATATTAGGAATTACCAACATACCTACTTCATCTCTGTTCTCATTAATATTAGTTATTAGTTAAATATTATAATTTTTATAATATGAAAGTAAATGTTAGATTATAACAAAAAAAACCTACTTTTATGTTAACACATATGTCATGTATGACATATTTAGGAAACAACCAAACGAGTCATACATGTGGTGTTTTTCTAAAGTTTGATTCAAAAGTGTGAAGACACCATCAATAGTCAATAGTTACTTCATCGGCTGAATTTCACAGAAATTTCATTACTTTTTATACAGCGAATTGCAGGTGCATAAACTGAATCCCCAATCAAAAACAGTTTTTAATTGAATTTACAATCTACGATGTCCATGCTGATATAAATCGCTTCTTAGGATTAGATTACATTTAACAATTTTAAATTTCAATTAAACTTTAATAAATTAAATTGTGTTTGGTAATTACTAAAGCACGTTAATTTTCCTTGGTCACCACGGTTCACCGAATACATACGATTTTAGCCTAGAAACGCTTCCTATTTATTGGGTTTCCTCGGGAGATACCTGAGCCATCGATAGAGAACTCTACACAATCGTACTCCGCCTCGAAATGCACAGAGAGAAAATGGGACGTACAATGGCTGACGAAAATTTTGTCATTCGAAGTGCGTCGGGAGGTAGAGAAGAGGATCTAGGGGCGTGCGAGGTGCTAGATCCTCGGTCCGGATGCTCCAGACACTAGGATTCTCTCGACTCCACGCTCCTGAGGAGCCACTGGAAGAACAAAAGGCCGTCAGGAACAATTGCCGCTAGAGAGAGAGAGAGAGAGAGAGAGAGAGAGAGAGAGAGAGATAGAAACGATGTGGTGGCGAACTCTACCTGCTGGAAGTGGAATTACGAACATCCTGGCCCCTCCGCTACTAATGAGATTACAGCTTCTCTTGAGTGGAAACACTACATGCCGCAATTAACAGCTGGCGTATTAATGAAAAGGCCCTCTCGGCCCGTTGCAGATAATAATTAGGCTTTACGTAACAGCGCAACTAATTCGCGGGCGAAATCAAAACGGATGCAAATCAAACCCTGGTGTACGCGTAATTAGTAAACATTTTTAGACTTTCTTTCTGGAGAGAGCGATTTTATTTTCACGCAACGTTTTCGAAACTCCGAAAAGACGGTATAGGAGCGTTCATTCAAGAATATCTCGTGAAGGTAAGTGAATTTTCCGAATCACCGGTGAAACGGAGGTTTCCGATTTGATTTGAAAAAAATAAGGTACATGCAAATTCAGAACAAGTGTAAAAGTCTTACCGATGGGCATCTAAAAAACTATTTGGCATCTAGGAACGAAAAGTAACAAAGCGAAGTATCTTTAATATACATAAAGTGACTAGTGTTTTGAGAAGTACAAAAGTAATTTTCTGACCAGCCAAAACAAGATTTTTATAACAGATTTTTACGATATTAAAAAAAATAAAAAAAAATAACGGAAAATATTTTTGAGGAGTTTGCCAAGAAAATATATTCTGTATTTTTTTCTGTAATTTTACACAAATGTATGTGGCAGCAGTGCCTCCACCAATGTCACGCCTACATATGTAAATGTTTTTTACTCTACATCCAAGTAAATTCATTATACAAATTATTAAAATAATATGTATGCACCGTACAATGTAATACCAATTTTACATAGCCTAGAATGGTGTGAAATTACAATTACTATGTAGCAAAAAATTAACTGCAACGTTCATGCATTTTTTTCTCCACGTAAATTGAATTTACAAAGATATTGTAATTTCACCACAGTGTATGTGCCTTCTTTCACTTATACAAAAGTAAAATCACAGATTCACTGTAACTGTAAATGCACAATTTCACTATATTTTTAACTGTTTCACCAAGTAATTTTACCGTCGTAACTTTGTAGTTAAACAGAATTAATAAATTATCTTCGAAATGTGGATAACAATTGACTTCAATTTTTTCCCCTAACCTACCCTATTGCTAAGTACACTATCTATCAAAAAGTAATTGGCCACCTGTCCACAATGTTTGCTAGGTGGTTGTCACCCCGTTAGAATCTCGTAGGGCCACCTCTTGCGGCTATAACAGCAGCCACCCTGTCTGGCATGCTCTCTACGAGTGTTTGCAGGACATCCACGGGGATTCGTCGCCATTCCTCTTGCAACCATTCCATGAGTTGAGCAATAGATTTTGGCCGCGCCTGACGAGCCCTCACCCGGCGATCCAATTCGTCCCAAAGATGTTCTATAGGGTTGAGGTCGGGTCTCTGGGCGGGCCAGTCCAATCGGCAAACATTAATGTCGGCGTATCACTGCATAGTAGCCCTTGAAACATGGCACCTGGCATTGTCATCCTGGAAGTTGGGAGCATTTCCTTATCCTGAATGTTACAGTATGCCTCTGCGTTCATGCTACCACGGACAAACACCAGTGGTCCTACGCTGAAGGCCGTGAAACAGCCTCACACCATCACTCCACCACCATCGAATTTCCTAGTTGGCACTATACACTCCAGCAGAAGCCATTCCCCGGGTAGTCGCCGCACCCATACACGTCCATCGGACAGGAATAATGTAAACCTCAACTCATCACTTCACAGGAACGATTTCCACTTCTCTAGTGTCCAGTTGCGACGGTCCAGAAACCGTCTGAGCCGCCGAGCTTTATTGCTTGTCATGATATGGGACTTTTGTGCAGCTGCTCTTCCGAAATATCCAAGTCGGTTGGCCTCTGTACGCAATGTTCCAATGGAAACCGATACTCCTGTTGTTGCATGAAACTCCTGTCGGATGGTAGCCATGGGTTGTGCCCTATTTTTGACAACTTCGCGTTTCAGGGTTCTGCGATTTCTGTCGGTCAAGATTGGAGGTCGCCCAGAACGTGCAGAATTGGCACAATGCCCATCGACCTTCCACTTTCGCAGGACGAATGCGACACTTGATTTGGGTCTGTTTACCTTCCGTGCAATCATCCGGCTACCCAGCCCACTGATACGGCAGCCCACAATCACGCCCTTATCGAAGTCCGATAACTCTGTACCTCGTGCCATCTCCTTGTCAACTGGTTCTTATGTCTTATGTAAAATTAACATTGCCACGGTCCTCGTCACTATATTCATGCATCGGTCAAATGAAACTGTGAAATTATTACAAAAGTAAATACTTTACAAATGTGCTAATTTTTACACTCCGATGCATTAAAAACAGAAAGCGAAAGAAATGGTTACCTAGCTCTTTTTATTCGACGTTAAGATATGGAACTACTTTCCATCCATCGTTACCAACCTTACTGCCCAAATGTCACTCAGTGCTCCCATGAAAATATATGCATGCATGTTCAGTGACTTTTTTCTAAGGCTCATTTATAAAGTGCTCACTTTATCTTGAACAGCCTTTAACAATTAATACACCTATGCAGTCAAATCACAGTTTACACGTCCCGCCCTGAACGACACTGAGTCCCTGACAAAGCTGCTAGAATACGAGAATCGAATCATTTGTTACCTGGGGGTAAAACTGTCTGTAGCCACGAGTATTTCGCGGATTGAGTTGGCAGCAAGCTAGGCTGGAAAGCCCTGTATACACTCGAGACATTATCGTTTGCTTATTGGCTGCTGTGAACAAGTGAGCCTCTGTACACGATTGTTAAATACTCAGTCACACTACTGTTCCCTGCTTATTACTGGCTCGCATTTAAACAGGGCGTTTCTAAACAACTGTCGTCCAATCGGAACAGTAAGAGAGAATAATAAGCGTTTGGAGTCTACCTCGCCTCCGAATGAATTCGTGAAATACTAATGGCTGAACGTATAGTCCATTTGGGGTTACGTCAAACTTTTTTGAAGTTCTGTTAAAGTTTTACTTCCGGGATATTCATCCGCCTCGTGCAAGTTAAGTCTAAGAAATTACACCTAAAGGACTACGCACACATTCGTGCGCAGACAGACAAATAGTATTTTACATGAGAACTATTTCATACAAGGCATTACTAACACACCTGTTCTCACTCTGTTTAGTTCTTTTTATAAATAAAATATAATAATTTAAATTAAAAGTATAAGATAAGTTTAATTTAGCCAAAAAATAAAATACTTTTATGTTAAGTTTAAATAGCTGACATTTTTATGAATCAATCAAACACGTCGTTTGTACATTGGGTGATATTCCAAAGATTTGATTAAAAAAGTGTGCATGTATTCTAATATACTGCACTCGTCTGAGAAAAAGCCAGAGAACATAAAGCTGAAGAATGAGTAGACAGAATTTAGCAGAGTCTGGAAAGAGCCTCAGATATTAACAAGTGGCTGGTCGGGGATAGGGTGAAAGGATTCTCATTCCACCCCCCCCCCCCCCAATCCACCCGTGCACATTACACCATTCCGAAACATATAGATGAGGAAGTAACGAATAACTTCCTAAAAGAAAATTGTCTAGTCTGTCCGCAGTATTGCGTGGAATCTTTGTGTGTGTTGTGTGTAATATTATACTCTGCTGCATCCCATATAGAACTCGGCTCTGCTGAAATTAATATATTCGGGATGACTGGGAAACCACGGATTGTACAGAACACGCTCGAGGGTCACGGAATGAAATAGTATATAACATCGATGACTTAAAAACCAGTAAATAATGTATGTTAATGTAATTTAAGTAATGGCAATCGTAATTTTAAAAACCAGCAACGTACATTCTTATGAGTTGGATTAAGTAAAAAAAAAAAAAATTCTGAATGGTTTTATACATACACTGCGATACGATTTATAACTGGACCCTGTATTACTGGACGAACCAATTTCTCGAATGGCGCCAGTAAGATGTAAATCGGCCTTCAGCCTTTGCTCCAGAACTTCCAGGAAATCTTCGCCAATTTGCGTTTGGTATCTACTTTTGGCCAACCAATCAGGTTTAACGTCTCTCATTCCTTCAACTCTCGTTAGTGTTATATTTCTCTGTAAAAAAATTTTTAAATACTTTTTTAGAAACAAAAAAAAAATTAATTCCCAATAAGTCGGGGCAACAGAATTTCGCAAAAATATTTCCGCACATGCTCTATTTCAATACCATACGGTCGTGCCAGCAGTTTCCCTTCGCTTACAGGTGGCGTGTCTTTGTGTCAAGACATTTTTCTACCTTACTGGCCAATCAGAATTCACGTGCACTAACTCAAGATCGCCTAACGCGGAAACCACCCAATCACGGAGCTGGTCGTGAAATATTTTCGCGGAAATCACGTGTCCTTACCAATAAGCAACAAACAAAAATTTTTTTTGCCGAGCAATAACACTTAAAGAAATTATCTCTTGTTTGCCATTTTGTGTGATCACAGATGCGAAGAACTGTAGGTCTTTTTCTGTGAGGCAGATTAATAGGGATGACCTACAATGAAATACATCCACCAGAGAGCATTAATAGGGATGACCTACAATGAAATACATCCACCAGAGAGCATTAATAGGGATGACCTACAATGAAATACATCCACCAGAGAGCATTAATAGGGATGACCTACAATGAAATACATCCACCAGAGAGCATTAATAGGGATGACCTACAATGAAATACATCCACCAGAGAGCATTAATAGGGATGACCTACAATGAAATACATCCACCAGAGAGCATGAAGTGAGAAAATAAAATTATCGCACCTACACATATGCATATCTGTATGTGCGAAATTTCAGATTACCCATTAATTAGTCGTAATCTTCACTATTTGGATGATCTGTGAACATGTTCAAAATCCACAGCCCCAGAGTCCACCATCAAGCCTAACCGCAAGTGATATTTTTATCAAAGACGACTTTGGCAGTGTAATTGGAATGTACGCCTTCGCTTTGCAAGAATAAATTAGAGTTAATGTAGAATATAAGGTACACATTCATCCAACCTTCAGTTCTCATTTCAAGATGTGTTTAAGCGTGGGAATTAATAAACGCCGATTTTATGTTTTTATCGTGCACTTAAAGAACACCCAACAAAATGTTAGCTTGTATAGAGCCAAAAAATATATTTAGTTGCCCCAACAAAATATTTTGTTGAGTAAACAAACTTGAAACCAACCAAATTAATCTCGTTCAACTAAGAAAATACACGCTTGAATAAACAAAACCTCTATGTCGAGGCAAAATAAATAAGACTGTCATCAAACTATTTTGTCTAATGAACTATATATATTTAGACACACCCGAATTTCGCGAGAAAAAAATGTCTGCATCTGCTAGGTTTCAGCACCTCACAGGCGTACCAGCAGTTTTATTTTACTTATTGGTGGATTGTCTGTGTGTGCAGACATTTTCCTACCTGACTGGCCAATCATAATTACGCAACTTCAATACTGTACGTCTGTGATTCGCTCGCAAATATCTAAGAAGCATTGCACTAAAACCATCCTATCACGAAGGTGCATCTGAGCTAAAGTACTACGAAATCTAACTGGTCGTGATATGTTTTCGCGAAATTCGAGTGTCGCTCGAATGATATATTTGTTTAGTCACTCACTTGATTGCCTTCGTTTGAAAACACAGCTTGAGAATTTGTTTGCATTTTTGTGGCAGTTAAGATAGTAACATTGTTTGTTAGTGAATCTATCGATTCTTAATAATGGTATAAACGCCCTAATAAAGTGAGGTTAACAGGAAGCTAAAAATTATAGCTAAAAACTTGCAATATTTAATGGCGCTCGATATCGAGTATTTGAAATATTCTTCTTGCTTCGCCAGTCATTAGTTAGCGGAAGTTGCTAAAGCGTAGCGCTGGGGTACAGGTGGTCTAGGTTCGAATACCGGTAGGCTTTCTAATTATTTTTATATTAACCGAAACTTTTTAATGCACATATTTAGTGACAAACAAACCAAACCTTTTGTTTCAGGTAACCAAATAAGAACAATATAACTTGGTTCCATAAACAAAATATCTGATTATAGGCTGTTCAGGATAAAGTGAGGACTTTTTAAGGCCATCGCAGCAGGCATTAATCGCTAATAAATTTATCTTATTGCCGCCTCAGGCAATAAATTTTGATGGCGGTGAGATATGTACACTGTGTTTATTGGTCACATTGCAATGTTTACATTGAAAAGCAGCAGGAAGATGGAAATCGGATGAAAGAAAAAATCTACAAGGACCTTAAAAAAGTGCTCACTTTACCGTGAACAGCCTATAAGTAGCTAGCGCTGAACATCCATTCGACAGAACCTTTTCCTGAGTGTAGATACGAAGAGTTTGCAAATTTAACTGGCAGCAGACTTTCAAACACGTGTATCTCAGCCATACCACTGCAGCTAGTAAGTTTGTACGAGATGTCTTGAAGGATTACCAAGGTCAATACGTAACAAAGGTGCTCATGCGAGAATAAAATGTCTTCTCACAGTGATAGCAGAATTGATGGTGATGTGCCAACTGGATGTGTTACAACTACCACGTCTAGCCTGTGGTAATTAAAATCAATACTATTATTCGTGTTTATGCTAATAATGAATAAAAGTTAGGTAGCTATGCGATAACTCCACGTAGGTTAATTATACTCATGTTAGGAACAAAACGAGATTTCTTATGAGAGACATTGGCATAAGAAATATTTTCGCCGCTAGGTCACAAATAATTAACATTATAAGCTACGTGAGTAATAACAAATAAGGATTTTACTTAGTTACGAAGTTATTTTATATTTTATTTGTGATTGTCGCAATTATTTTGTTTTTTTTTTTTTTTACTTAGAAAAAAAAAGTTAAAATTCGGTACACATGCGACACTAGCGCTAACCTAGCGTCGAAATGTCTTTGTTGCCAAACTAAAAGCATCAAACTTCTCAACCTGAGTACAATAAAGCTTAACTCCCCTTATGTAGGCTGTTTTGCAATCAGGCCTGGCAATAAACAACTGCAAATACGAGACAAATTCATTGTTATTTCAAGGCTTTTGTGGCTTGTCGCCATTTCCACAAACCGCACCTAATCATGCTCAAATGTAACTTTGTATTTAAAACTCGGGGAAATTTCTTCCAGCTGCCACTTGAGCGTGAACTTCATCAGTGTTGGCATCCTTACAGCACTAAATTGCCCTTACTGCGCCCCCTCCCCGCTTCCCCTACCACGTTCAGAATATTTCATTTAGAAACTTCACCGCCGAGAAAGTTTTATAAGACTTCGCAGTCGTCACGCGGTGTTCGTACGGGACTGGCGACGCCAGGCGGGAGACGTCGAACTCAGTCGCTTAAAGCCCAGTACACACGGCCATCTTCCTTAAACAAGAGAGTGAAAATAAAGGCGAACACGAACGTGTATACTAGTTAGTGTGCACGCAATTTTGTGATCCATACACACGACACCAGCTGGTGAGCAAGAATGTGGATGGTTGATGTCAACTATGTACGATTTGGAAGCAGTTTTTTGGGGTCGTAAGGTTAATTTGTGCATTATCAGTAGCATCTGCAATAAAAAAGAATAAAACATTTAGTCCAATTATCCATATTACAAGCAATAAATATATACATAATCATTTCAGAAAAAAGACACACCTCTCTATTTCATTTAATTCATTCACAGAATTATTGACCACAGCGGGACTCATTAAACATTTTATCCAGTTAAAAACATTAACCTATATGCTTATTTCCAACTTCAACAAAATTTATTATTTGTTTACAATCGACTTGTATGAGAAAGATAGTAAAAAAAAAAAGGATCGTCCCTATATGGTACTCGCTAGTATACCAGCTCTTGTGTGATATAGGCTGTTCACGGTAAAATGAACACTTTTGAAAGCCTGCTTAAGATCTACTTGTATGCACGTTGTGTATTCTTCCACCTTATGTAAGATTAACATTGTCATTGGCCTCATCACTTTATTCATGCGTCGGTCAAGTGAAACTATGAAATTATTAAGAAAGTAAATATTTTACAAACATGCTCAGTTTTACACTTCGATGAAGAAAAAAAAAACCAAAAGCAAAAGAAATAATTTAAATTATCAGAAATTGTTACCTAACACTTTTTATTCGACGTTAAGATACGGAACTACTTCCTCATTCGTTACCAAATTTACTGGGCACATCTCACTAAGGGAACCCCTTAAAATTATATGCAGTTAGGGGCAGTGACTTTTATTCTAAGGTTTATTTCAAAAGTGCTCACTTTATCGTGAACAGCCTTAAGGTACTAGAATGCTTGGCTGCCGTTCACACGATGTAAGTCAGAGTGTACAAGAACGTGCTAACTTTCTTGTACAAGAAAGATGTCCGTGTGTACTATGCTTGACCAAGTCATACCCAGGAGCGGAAAGGCATCTTACGGTGGCGATGACGTCAAACGGAACACCAGAGCGTGCAGGTGTGAAACAGATGGACGTGGACACTAACAGCTGACCCGCCTCAGCGGGCAAGTGCGGTTATACCGCTCGCCTCCCTCCTAGCCACGAACCGGGTTCGATTACCAGCGGGGGCAAGATGGATTTTCGCATGTAGGATCGTGCCCCGGACGATGCCGCAGGTCGGTGGGTTTTCTCAAGGATCTCCGGTTATTCCCCGCTATCGCATCCCGGCAGTAGTACAAAAATAGAGTTTCTGGTGCACCAGGCGCCAGGCGGTGGAGCCGTGGGCCCTAATTACCATCATTCCAGGCATCGGTCTGTGGACCCCAAGAGCGAAAATTTCACTTTGTTCCCTTTTTCCAGTCGGAAACAGTCGATTTCGGGTACACAGACGTCACTTTTTTCCCTTTCTCCCTCAAAATTTCTCGAATTCCCCTCCCGTCATCGGTGGCCATCTTGGCAGCTAGTACCTGAAAGTGAATTTGCTCAGTTTAGAGCATTGTGGTTGAGGTTCGCACAATGTGGCGGAATCGGTCGGAAATTGTGAAATTCCTACCAAATTGAGAAGTCATTCCCAGCGGCCATCTTGGTATCGCCGACCTATGTCTACCCAGGATAATTGACGACCAGCTGAGGATGTCGACCATTTTAGCGGCCAGCGCCTCACTGGCGGCGGCGGTGGGGCATAAAGGGGTTGCGAACGATCAAGTTCGGATTTCGTGGAACACTGCCAACTCCTTAAGTCTGTGTGTGTGCTTAACCCTTATAAGCATAGTTGGGTATAATTTACAACCATTTAAGTTATAGTTGTCAAATTCATAACATAGGCATCCACCCCGACTAGGAGAAGGGTCGCAGTCAAATATGTCCATGTAAACTTATAAGCATAGTTGGCTGTAATTTCCGAACTGCTTAAGTTATAGTTAACAAATTTATGACATAGCCATCAAACACAACTAGGAGAAGGGTCGTTGGTTCAAGTATGTATGATGTCAACTTATAAGCATAGTTGGCTATAATTTCCGAACCATTTAAGTTAGAGTTGTCAAATGCATAACATAGGCATCAACCATGACTAGGAGAAGGGAAGCGAAGTCAAGTATTCAATATGTCAGCATATAAGCATATGTGGGCGTAATGTCCAAACCATTCGCTTTATAGTTGGCAAATTCAGAACATAGATACCATCCTCGAATAGGAGAGGGGTCGCGGGGTCAAGTATGCCTCATGTCAGTGTATAAGCATAGTTGGGCATAATTTTTTAACCATTTGTGTTATAGTTGGCAAATTCATAACAAGACCACCAGGACTATAAGAGGGGTCGCATGGACAACTATGTCATATGCAAACTTATAAGCATAGATTGTTGTAATTTTAGAACTGTTTGATTTAGAGTCGCCAAATGCATAACATAGACATCAAACACGACAGGATAGAATGATGTAAGTTACGAAGCATTTGAGATACAACTACCAAAAATCATAAAACATGCATAACTCCCCGACTAGAAGGGACATGCGGACATATTTGTGTGACCCCTCCCTGAACACTCCCTGTTATTATTATTACCTGCTTCAGTACTCTAGTGAAGGTCAGAGACAGAGTATGACTGTCATGCTAGTTTCTTCATGGGCAGTGGGACCGACAAATGTCTGCTTGTGCTCTCAGTGGGAATCAAGCCTATGATATATTTATTCGAGTAGGATACAGAAACAAAAATAAAGAAATAAAATGTGTCAGGTATGGGGATTCAAAACCATGCTCCCCATTTACTTGAACCAGAGCTTATATCAGGTGCCTTAGGCCGCTTGGCCAATCTGACAGTTTTTATTATTGATGGGATTACATGCTTGTGCAATACACACGTATGGGTTGGTAGGTATTTTTTTCCTTTCGTGCACTCTAGCAGACGACGTATGAAAGCACAGAGAGTGATGCATTCTTACGGGAATCGAACCTGCGACACCTCAAGGATGGTTCATGGTACATGCATTGGTTCCTTTCAATAGCATACTGATAGGTTTAAGGTAGGAGATAATTAGTTTCATAATAGGAAGCTTATCATCCTAGCATGCATTGTTGTATGTGTGGGGACTCGCCTTTCTATCGATGACTGTGTATTCATTGCGAGTGACATCTCATTACATATATACAAACATCGATGTTTCTGTGCATGGATCACGAGTGCACGGTCGATAGTACTGACCGACTGTCTGGACGTAAGTACACATATGGAAGGTCCGTGTAGGTTTGGAGGTCAGTAGGGCTGCAAAATGGTGCTTGCCTAGCACGACTCATAGTAGTGGTATGCTAGTAAGGACAACAAACCTAGGATATGTCTGTGTTATACATTTGGCAACTATATATTATGTAGTTCGGAATTTACAGCCAACTATGTATTTGACAGCCAAGATTGTTGCTTGTTGGTCGCGGTCGTATGCCAAGGACATAGGTCAGTCACATGGTGTGTGAGTAGAATTTGTATCTATAATGTCTTACAGGCCGTTGTAGGAGGCAGTGTACTTGTATACCAAATATTACATTTTTGCTCACCTGTTGTCAAATGGTTCGGAAATTACAGCCATCTTTGCTTATAAGTAGGCATAGGGCATACTTTCCCCTGCGACCCCTCTTCTAGTTGTGGCAGATGTCTATGTTGTGAATTTGCCAACTATAACTCAAACAGTTCGGGAATTAGGGTCAACTATGCTTATACACTTATATGGGGCATACTATACCCTGCAACCCCTCTCCTAGACGAGGTTGATATCTATGTTCTGAATTTGTCAACTATAACTCAAACAGTTCAGACATTACTCCCACATATGCTTATATGCTGACATATTGTATACTTGATCCCGCATCCCTTCTCCTTGCCGTGGTTGATGCCTTTGTTATGAATTCGACAATTATAACTTAAATGGTTTGGAAATTACAGCCAACTATGCTTATAAGGTGACGTTGGGAATATTTGACCCTGCGACCCTTCTCTTAGTCAGGGTAGATGCCTATGTTATGAATTTGACAACTCTAACTTAAATGGTTCGGAAATTATAATCAACTATGATTATAAGTACTATGCACACACACAGACTTAAGGAGGTGGCAGTGTTCCACGAGATCCGAACTTGATTGTTCGCAATCCCTTGATGCCCCACCGCCGCCGGCGAGGCGCTGGCCGCTAAAATAGTCGACATCCTCAGCTATTCGTCAATTGTCCTGGGTAGACATAGGTCGGCGATACCAATATGGCCGCCGGGATTGACTTCTCAATTTGGTAGGAACTTCTCAATTTCCGACCGATTCCGCCACATTGTGAAAACCTCAGCCACAATGCGCAAGAATGAGCAAATACACTTTCTGGAACTGGCTGCCAAGATGGCCGGCGGCGGCGGGAAGGGAATTTGGGAAATTTTGAGGGGACAAAAGGTGAAACGTGACCTGTTTGTATGCGAAATCAACCGTTTTGGACTGGAAAAAAGGGAAATTTTCGCTCCTGGGTCCACAGCCTGACGCCTGGTGGGCCAGAACCCCCATTTTTATACTACTGCCGGCGCTGCTCCATACCCACGCTCATTCACCCATTTCGATTCTCGAGACCTTGACTTTAGGAGGTCGCACAAATCTTTTCACTCACTCACTCGTTCTCACGAACTTCACCCTCACACGCTAGCATCACCGGCTAGCAATATATCAGGGTGCCATTAACTGGCTCGCCAACCAGCAGCCCAGACATTTCGCAGCCCGCAGTAGCCAATCAGTAGCGACAGGTGTACTTCGCGAACATATTTATGGCCATGCTAGACTGCAATATCCTACATCCACAACCGCAACCTCCTTTTGTTGTTGGTGGGAACAGGTGTTTTTCCGCCAAAATATTTCAAGACCAGTTGTACTCCAAAATATTTTAGTTCATATCCACTTTCGTGGTTGGGTTGGCTGATTTTAAATGTCACGTGACTCAAGTGTCTGCCCGCGTTGTGTATTCTTCCGTCTAAAAGTAAAATTAACATTGCCATGGGCCGCATCACTTTATTTATGCGTCGGTCAAGTCAAAGTGTGAAGTTATTACGAAAATTAATATTTTACAAATATTCTGATTTTTAAAGTTTGTTGCATTAAAAATCAGAAGGGAAAATACATAATTTAAGTAATCACAAATGGTTACCTAACACTAATAATTCGACGTTATGATATGGAACTACTTTTCAGGCATCGTTACCTATTTTGCTAGGCGAATGTCACTTGGCTCGCCCATTCAGATATATGCAGGCAGGAGAAGTGACTTTTTTCTATGGTTCGTTTCAAAAGTGCTCACTTTATCGTGAACAGCCTTTGACAAAGGCCACAGTTTTATAAAGTGATCTTATCGCGTGGATGTGATATAGCCATTGTCACGTCCCCATATTTTCTTTATATACTTCTGCCGGAGCTGAGTGCTCTTCATAACTGCGGCATTTTAGGGCTCTCTGGGTCACGGTAAGACCCCTCTTTTAAAATGGCCGCCAGGTAACAATGCTTCGCTCCGCTGTGCTCCAGAATGTTACTCTGAGGGGGTAAACTGTGCTTGTTGCCTGAACGTAAAACATGCACCCCTAGGGTAAAATTTGCAGTTGCTCGACACAGTCGTCGTAAAACTGAAAGGAAATTTCTCAAAGAGTCTCTTCAGAATAAAAGTTTTACTTGCATCATTTCGTATGATCAAACAGTGCGAGTGATGCCGAGTAGAAATACGCTGTGAGGACACGACCCAGTTAGAGATAACTTAACGTATTACCATCACAAATATACGCGTTAGGCAAAGATTTATATCGCACAGTAAAAATTTGCTTGCTGTCCGCAAGACGACGCAGCACACAAACTCCGTGACAATCGCCATCTTCAAACTTAAGACTGTCGTTACGGAACCATTTAGTACAATACTTTTTATACCAGAAATTGACGCATATTTGTCCATGTACAAATTTCTTGTAAATTCACAAGATCACATAAAAAAAATAATTATTGTTTTACTTACAAATCTGCTATTTGCGTGGATTATAAAACATCTTCCAAGTGCCGCTGAAATCTTACTATTAAACCTAGTCATAGAGAGTCTTTGTTTCACACGATAAGTTTTCGAAGAATACTGGTAGGTGTTAGTAACAAAAATGAAATACACCGAGAAAGTAATATGAATTAATCATCTCTAACATATAATACTTAGCCCAAGAAATCCTAAACTCATAGTCTGCACCATTTATTTAAAATCAATCCCAGATTTTAAGTTACAACATTTCCCTGTAGTATACTACAAGTTATGGGTGATTCACTGTAAAGTGAGCACTTTTTAAGGCCATGCAGAATTTTTATTTTCATTAGATTTCTATCTTCCTGTCGATTTTAAATATAAACATTGCAATCAGCCTAATAAACACATTGTATACATTTCACCACTAACGAAAGTTAATGTCTGAAGCTGCAGTAAAATATATTTATTAGTAGTTAATACCTGTTGAAAGGGCATTAAAAAGTGCTCACTTTACCATGAACATCCTGTAAGAATTACACGACTAGTTTAGTAGCTTTTTTGAGTGGGATTTAAAAAAAATACTAACCATAATCAGATACCCGGAAATTTTGGGGATTCATCCGAGTGCAAGTTAAACTACATTCACGTGTGCATATGTGTTTGTGCTTCCATTGGACCATAGTTTGTTGACACGCACCGAACGACTTTCAACCAATAAGGAAGCTGCAAGGAAAATGAGAACTGAATCCTGCGCTATCAGGTCTGGGGTTGAACTGGAGGAACAGCCAATGAACTTCTAACAGATGCTCGAATACACACAGGATTGTGGAGTCTAGCATGTTGCTGAATGAATCAGCGAAATTTCCGGGCTCTAAGAGTTTGCTAACAGGCAGATAATGTAGCAAAAAATTGTTTCTGGGGCACCGAGTATTGCACCGACGCGCTAAGAATATTTGCACATTTTCCAGTATAAATGTATAAATCGAAACTGACGACGACTCATGGTCAGTGTTAAAGATATCCCGCTAAGTTCACAGCCACCAGTTTTAGACGCGAGTTTCAAACGAATGCCAAGTAAGCTAGCTATGTAATCATATTCGTAAACTCCTCCTGGTAAATGTTTTTGTGCAGTCTACACGACACATGTGAGATGCAAGTAAAATCAGTCTCAGAGCATCAATATGCCCAAATTCATCTTCACTAAAGAAAAATTATAAATCGTACATTTCTACGGCCTGAATTTTACTGTGTTACAATTCAGTTACGACATACATATTCGACACTCCGCGAAATTCTTCAGCGAAATTATTTTTTTCCATTAGACTATATGCGAAACGTTTATAATTGTTGTTGATAAGCTGAATGTTCGGTTGGCCGTTACCACTTACTATCTTCACGTATACCAATAACATTAGTATAGGCTGCTCATGGTAAAATGAGCACAAGTAACTTTCAGCTATTTCTTATCCTTTAACTACCTTTTAAAATAAATATTATCGTGTAAGTAATAAACCCGGTATGTATATTCTACAGGACTCGACAGTTAACGTCTAAGGCTAATATAAAATGTTTACTGGCTATTATTAGGGACAGGTGTAATTGGCGAAGAGATTTCAAGGCCAGTTGCACTCCAAAACACTTTAGTTCTTATGCGCTTTCTTGGTTTATGATTTTTAATGTCACGGGCCTCAAGTGTCTGTCCGCGAATCATGGACGTTCAGTATCGGAATACTTTATTCTGATTGGCCAGTGCCATATAAGAACACGTCTTCTCGCGCAGATACACAGCCAATAACCAAAATACGTTGTAGATGGGGGATTTACGATGTTGAAGTCTACTATAGCCTTAAATATCTTCGTGAAACACACATATCCCTAACTATTTTTCCAAATGAGATGGCTTTCAAAAGGGCTCACTTTACCGTGAATAGCCTGTAGCATTAGTCGACAGTTCATCACTCTCAATCATGTATTTTACAATTTAGCGGTTTTTCTCGGTGGCCCAATAATACACTGACACCTGTGACGGGCGTTTAGAGAAGTAACTTCCGGTTGGACTCACTAAATAAAAAAACTGTTCTTCCATGTTTAGTTTATCAGGCGATACTTCACCTTGCAGTTCACTTGTGAATGGGGAATCCGACTGACATGACTGGCCGATCCGACTGGTGGAGACTATGAACTCCTGTCATTCGCTTTTCAATATTTTTATTTTATCGTGACTGTCATATTTAAAACTATATAAATTTGCTATGGATAATAAATGGAATAACAATAATGTAGAAAAATGTATTAAATTCGAAATATATATTTTAAAAAACCAAAATTATTAAAAAAATGTTTGTTATATGATTTCTCTTGGACACTTCGAAAATTAATAAATAAAATATATTGGTACTTATATCAAATGAATAATAACAAGATATCACTATCAGGCAAATAATTGTACACAACACCTCAACAACACGTAATGAAATAACAACACCAACATAACACTGACACCAATACAATACAATGCAGATACCACAACAACATTACAGGACACCACCAGCCCTCTGCCTCCGCTTAGGGAAGTGATGACATAAGGGTAGGATGAGGTGTCCAAGAGAAGGGGACAGAGGCACCGATTTTAATATTTTACTTTTATTTTATAAATTAACGCGGTCTTTTCTTTTATAATATAACCAAATTGATCTTTTATCGATCTGTATTTTTAAATATTATAACTAAAAATGTTATGCCTCAACATGTTTCGCTAAAGATTAGTTTTAAATTTTCATATCTGCGAGCAGTAATGGTCTTCAGCTGGGGACTGGTGACATTTAAATCTTATCTGTTCTGTGACTCGCCTATAGCTCTAGTTTGAATCTGGGACACGTTCAACTTGCTCACGAGTCCCTTTGTATACAACAAATACGTGTTTCTTGATACTGTACTCTGCTCAAGCTATTACGGGGGTTTCCTCTTGTTACAGGATGTTCAAAAACACGGACGTGAAACCGCCGTTTATTACGCGAACTCCAGCTGTACGCGCTAGCAGAATGGCGTCACTAGCCGGCAATACGTCGAACCATCGCTCACAGCCAGCGCCTGATAACCTACTGGCCAGTGGAGCCGAGGTGGCTTTAGTGATCAGAATATTCGCCTCCAACCTAGGTGAACCGGGTTCGATTCCCGGCGGGGGTTGCTCCCGAATTTCTCCATAGTGCCGGACGACACCGATGGTCGGCGGGTTTTTCTCGGGGATCTCCCGTTTCCCCTGCCCCTTCGTTCCGGAGCTGCTCCAAACTCGCCTCGCTTCTCTCAAACCCTCGCACAGGCAATCAGATAATGAGTAGGCCCACGTTAAAGAAGCCGGCACACTATCTGGTCTTTGTGTATATACTTGTCTACTGTGTGGTTCTCGGGTATACCCCCCCCCCCCCCCGACACGTCTTAAGCCCCTGTCACACTATCAAATTTTTGCCTTCAACTATATTTGACGATAAAATTTGGGGACAAAATACGGCCATCGGATTTTTCCTTGCGACAAATTTTATCAAATAATCTTGAATGTGTTTGAAAATGCGTTACACTGTCAATTTTTTTTATTTGAAGAATCTAGTTTGAAATATTATTTTAAAAATCTTTTCACAGTGTGATATTTCTTTGGTTTTTCCATGCGGTCCATTACAGAAAGAAATGTAAGTAATATTGTAATTTATTTTCGTTTCATTACTAAATTAAAATTTTTATTTATCAGAGATGTTCCCTGCAAAATGAAATTTAATGCCTCTGAGCTCGTAATATTATGTGCAATAGCCACATAAAAGAGCATTCAGGGCCATACAGCTTCCACGAATTAATTATCTCCATAACTAACTTCGTTTCCAGCAATTGTTCGTTATTTTAAGTTTCCTGCCGTCCATTTTTGTCGTGCACGATTCTGATTGGCTGAATCCGTCAAACATCAAAGAAATTTTAGAACAGGTCCAATTTTCAAATTTTTGTTGGAAACTGAAGCCATCCAACTTCATCAGACAAATATGGCGGCGTTTGTGACGTTTCGATGACGTCATAACTGCCCAACTTTATTTGACCAAACTTATTGGAAGCAGTTTGACAGAAAAATTTGACAGTGTGACAGGGTCTAGGGCAGAGAAGTATCTAGTCGCCACTGCCAGTAGAAACAAAGAGAAACCCTCACTTGATGGCTCGTTCCGTATGCTCAGTCACATTAAGTATTAGTCCGCCTTGTTTTTTATGTGTAGAAATCCAGCCGACGAATAAGCTCCCTAAAATACCATCTGGTGGAGATGTTCTGCAAAGTGACAATAGCAAAACCCGTATTAGATTAAGATTTAATAATTTCAATTCGTGTGGGGCTGAAAATTCACGCATTCCAGCCATGAGATTGAATTTACGGAAGTGAAACCCTAAATACTTTTTAATTTCTCTTGCAGTTGCGTTTCTCTAACGTAACTTGTAATTCGTATACATCACCGCTAGATTCGTTGCAGGAACTAGACAGCGCTAGGTTTAATACATTTTATTCGGTACTGTAGATTTTTATTTGTTCTCATTTAGATGTAAATTATGTAAATGTATACTTATAAATTCATCAAATATAGAATGTTTTACTTAATGTCTACATTAAAAATTAATGTACTACATTCCTGTAAAATGAGGTACATTACGCGAGGTCAATTCAAGAACTACAAAGTGCATTTACGAAATCGTTGTTCTTATCTGTTTTTTTTCATTTTGTCGATCAGAACAAATACCCATAAAATACCCGTGAAATTATTATATTTTTAGGCGCCGGAGCTGTGAATTATTGCCATTACCTTCCCTCATAAATCCCTTTAAAAACCTTACTAATATAATAATATCTCATAAACTTTCATTAACAACGTCTTAGAATATAAATTCGGGATATATTTATTTGTAAACTGGCAGTATTTAAAATTATGCGTGCGTTTTATGTTGACCCAAGCAAATAAATTACATTTTTAAACGGCGCGGCGCAGGGAAAAATTAGGATTTCGGGGAGCATTTTATTTTATACGAGAAGAAGCAAACATAGTTCTAGCCGTTTCCTATTGGCTGACATCATCTGACGTCATTAAGTTCGGGCGAACTCGTGAATCTTCGTGTTTAGTAACGATCGAAACTAAACTTCATGAAATCTTACGAGACTTCAACTAAAATGGTCTGGGCATAGGAAATGTGGTGAGGCTCGAAATCTCCACTACAATAAGTAGCCGACCTGCCATAGCGCGCCGCCTGTCTGGGGTGCGGGAGGTTCTGGGTTCGGATCCTAGCTAAGGCATAGGTGTGATGCCGGAATCACATAGCCCCAACAAGTACTACACGACAGCCCCGACACGACACTTAAAACTATGCAGCCAATGAAATAGAATATATATCTTATTTAACCGCGACAAATTCTACCGTCCGAACAGCTATTTTAGATTAGAAATTATTTCTATTTTAGTCGTGCCATACGGCACGATGCACAGAGTGTACAACCTAGCAAAGTGAAATTGTATTGCAAGCTTTCCCTACGATGGAAAATACGCAGCTTAAAAGAAAGAAAGTATTAAAAATTACATGTTTTAGCTCTTAAAAATTATAATTTTACCTTCGTATGCATTAGCGATAACATTTTGTCACCATCATGTAGGTATTCCAAATTTCCCTCTTGTCCAGCGCCTTTGAAACTAGCGTAGACTAGCGTAGACATTAGCGATAACATTTTGTCACCATCATGTAGGTATGCCAAATTTCCTTCTTGTCCAGCGTCTTTGAGATTAGCGTAGACTATCAGCGTCGTGTCGATACTGTCGTGTCGTGTTGTAATTCAAGCTGTCGCAGTGAAGCTTCAATTGTCGTGTCGTTGCTGCTGTTTTCGTGGTGTCGTGTTGGGTTTGTCGCAGCTACGTGATTCGTGCTTGAGTTTAAGTTAGGTTACAAGTTAGTTTGCAAGCCGTCGCTTGACAAGTCTTCAGGGATAGCAGGGATAACACGAGGAGGGGGGGGGGGGAGTTAATAAACTCATCTCAATCCAATCGAATCCATACAGGAAGCGGTATAGGCTGCTCACGGTGGAATGAGGACTTTTGAAAGCCCTGCTTAAGATCTACTTGTACGCATGTTGTGTATACTTGCGCCTTACGTAAAATTAACATTGTCATGGGCCTCGTCACTTTATTCACGCGTCGACCAAGTGAAAATGTGTAATTATTAGGAAAGTAAGAATTTTTCATATCTTCTCGTTTTTACACTTTGATGGATAAAAATCAGGAAACGAAAGAAATAATTTGATTTTTTTCACAAATGATTACTTGAGACTTTTTATTCGACGTCAAAATATGGAACTAATTTTCCTCCATCGTTACCAACTTTACTGGGGGTTTGCCACTCGGTGCACCCGTTAAAATAAATGCAGGTAGTAGCAGTGACATTTTCCTAAGGTTGGTTTCAAAAGTGCTCACTTTATCATGAACGGCGTTTAGTTGTGCTTCGCTTCTAGGCGAGTCTGTGCACAAGACCCTCGAACTTGAACTAGCTCTTGCCGAGTGAGGTCATGGCAGAGTTCAGCTGCTTACAAACACAATAGGAAACTGTAGCATTTGACTTTACGTTTCCTGTCCTCCCGACGAAACCACCAATACACAACACAATATTGTAAAGTCAGAGTTCAGACAATTGAACATAGGTTCTGCGAGCTTCGTAAAAATGCGTATCTTGTTATGTAAATAATTATTATATTACCCAGGAATACGTTTTACGTACCTTTTTTTAAAATAGTCTTAAAATTTATATCAAAAATTTATTTTAAAACAAAAAATTAATTTGTTTACTTCACTAAATATGTCAAATTATATATTTCCTCTTCACATTACATTTGTTCGCATTTATTTAATTTACGACGAGTTTTGTTTAATACACCGAGATTAAAATCGCCCTACAATAAAATAGCGTACTTTCCACCTAATCTCTGTTAGGTTCTCGGCAAAATGGCCGCTTGACTTTGACTTTAAATCTCCACTTTTCTAAATCGCAAAGTCTAGAGTGCTTGGCTTTACCTTTGACAGTTCCACTGTTTCAAGCTCCCTAAGAAACAACATGTCGGGAAAGGAAATCGTAAAGTCAAATATTAAAGTTTTAACTAGTGTAAGGGCTTTAAGTTGTCGTGCCGTTACGTGGCGTCGACATACTCCGTGTCAGCGACCCGGCCAGGGCTGCACGTATCTGACGTGGCGTCGACATACTCCGTGTCAGCGACCTGGACAACGCTGCACGTATCTGACCTGGCGTCGACATACTTCGTGTCAGCAACCCGGCCAGCGCTGCACGTATCTGACGTGGCGTCGACATACTCCGTGTCAGCGACCTGGACAACGCTGCACGTATCTGACGTGGCGTCTACATACTCCGTGTCAGCGACCCGGCCAGCGCTGCACGTATCTGACGTGGCGTCGACATACTTCGTGTCAGCGACCCGGCCAGCGCTGCACGTATCTGACGTGGCGTCGACATACTCCGTGTCAGCGACCTGGACAACGCTGCACGTATCTGACGTGGCGTCTACATACTCCGTGTCAGCGACCCGGCCAGCGCTGCACGTATCTGACGTGGCGTCGACATACTTCGTGTCAGCGACCCGGCCAGCGCTGCACGTATCTGACGTGGCGTCGACATACTCCGTGTCAGCGACCTGGACAACGCTGCACGTATCTGACGTGGCGTCTACATACTCCGTGTCAGCGACCCGGCCAGCGCTGCACGTATCTGACGTGGCGTCGACATACTTCGTGTCAGCGACCCGGCCAGCGCTGCACGTATCTGACGTGGCGTCGACATACTTCGTGTCAGCGACCTGGCAACCACTGCACGTATCTGACCTGGCGTCGACATACTTCGTGTCAGCGACCTGGCAACCACTGCACGTATCTGACCTGGCGTCGACATACTTCGTGTCAGCAACCCGGCCAGCGCTGCACGTATCTGACGTGGCGTCGACATACTTCGTGTCAGCGACCTGGCCAGCGCTGCACGTATCTGACGTGGCGTCGACATACTTCGTGTCAGCGACCCGGCCAGCGCTGCACGTATCTGACCTGGCGTCGACATACTTCGTGTCAGCAACCCGGCCAGCGCTGCACGTATCTGACGTGGCGTCGACATACTTCGTGTCAGCGACCCGGCCAGCGCTGCACGTATCTGACGTGGCGTCGACATACTTCGTGTCAGCGACCTGGCAACCACTGCACGTATCTGACCTGGCGTCGACATACTTCGTGTCAGCGACCTGGCAACCACTGCACGTATCTGACATGGCGTCGACATACTTCGTGTCAGCAACCCGGCCAGCGCTGCACGTATCTGACGTGGCGTCGACATACTTCGTGTCAGCGACCCGGCCAGCGCTGCACGTATCTGACGTGGCGTCGACATACTCCGTGTCAGCGACCCGGCCAGCGCTGCACGTATCTGACCTGGCGTCGACATACTTCGTGTCAGCGACCTGGCAACCACTGCACGTATCTGACCTGGCGTCGACATACTTCGTGTCAGAGACCTGGCAACCACTGCACGTATCTGACCTGGCGTCGACATACTTCGTGTCAGCAACCCGGCCAGCGCTGCACGTATCTGACGTGGCGTCGACATACTTCGTGTCAGCGACCCGGCCAGCGCTGCACGTATCTGACGTGGCGTCGACATACTTCGTGTCAGCGACCCGGCCAGCGCTGCACGTATCTGACGTGGCGTCGACATACTTCGTGTCAGCGACCTGGCAACCACTGCACGTATCTGACCTGGCGTCGACATACTTCGTGTCAGCGACCTGGCAACCACTGCACGTATCTGACCTGGCGTCGACATACTTCGTGTCAGCAACCCGGCCAGCGCTGCACGTATCTGACGTGGCGTCGACATACTTCGTGTCAGCGACCCGGCCAGCGCTGCACGTATCTGACGTGGCGTCGACATACTTCGTGTCAGCGACCTGGCAACCACTGCACGTATCTGACCTGGCGTCGACATACTTCGTGTCAGCGACCTGGCAACCACTGCACGTATCTGACCTGGCGTCGACATACTTCGTGTCAGCAACCCGGCCAGCGCTGCACGTATCTGACGTGGCGTCGACATACTTCGTGTCAGCGACCCGGCCAGCGCTGCACGTATCTGACGTGGCGTCGACATACTTCGTGTCAGCGACCCTGGCACCAGCTGCCACGTATCTGACCTGGCGTCGACATACTCCTGTGTCAGCGACCTGGCAACCACTGCACGTATCTGACCTGGCGTCGACATACTTCGTGTCAGCAGACCCGGCAAGCGCTGCACGTATCTGACGTGGCGTCGACATACTTCGTGTCAGCAACCCGGCCAGCGCTGCACGTATCTGACGTGGCGTCGACATACTTCGTGTCAGCGACCCGGCCAGCGCTGCACGTATCTGACCTGGCGTCGACATACTTCGTGTCAGCGACCCGGCAACGCCTGCACGTATCTGACCTGGCGTCGACATACTTCGTGTCAGCGACCCGGCCAGCGCTGCACGTATCTGACTGGCGTCGACATACTTCGTGTCAGCGACCGGCCAGCGCTGCACGTATCTGACCTGGCGTCGACATACTTCGTGTCAGCGACCCGGCCAGCGCTGCACGTATCTGACCTGGCGTCGACATACTTCGTGTCAGCGACCCGGCCAGCGCTGCACGTATCTGACGTGGCGTCGACATACTTCGTGTCAGCGACCTGGCAACCACTGCACGTATCTGACCTGGCGTCGACTACTCGGTCAGCGACTGGAACCACTGCACGTATTGACCTGGCGTCGACATATTTCGTGTCAGCGAACCGGCACCTGCACGTATCTGACTGTGGCTCGACATACTTCGTGTCAGCGAACCCGGCCAGCGCTGCACGTATCTGACGTGGCGTCGACATACTTCGTGTCAGCGAACGCACGCAGCGCTGCACGTATCTGACTGGCGTCGACATACTTCGTGTCAGCGACCTGGCAACACTGCACGTATCTGACCTGGCGTCGACATACTTCGTGTCAGCAACCGGCCAGCGCTGCACGTATCTGACGTGGCGTCGACATACTTCGTGTCAGCGACCGGCCAGCGCTGCACGTATCTGACGTGGCGTCGACATACTTCGTGTCAGCGACCCGGCCAGCGCTGCACGTATCTGACTGGCGTCGACATACTCCGTGTCAGCGACCTGGCAACCGACTGCACGTATCTGACCGTGGCGTCGACATACTTCGTGTCAGCGACCTGGCAACCGCTGCACGTATCTGACGCTGGCGTCGACATACTTCGTGTCAGCAACCCGGCCAGCGCTGCACGTATCTGACCTGGCGTCGACATACTTCGTGTCAGCGACCCGGCCACGCTGCACGTATCTGACCTGGCGTCGACATACTTCGTGTCAGCGACCCGGCCACGCTGCACGTATCTGACCTGGCGTCGACATACTTCGTGTCAGCAACGCGCCAGCGCTGCACGTATCTGACGTGGCGTCGACATACTTCGTGTCAGCGAACCCGGCCAGCGCTGCACGTATCTGACGTGGCGTCGACATACTTCGTGTCAGCGACCGGCCACGCTGCACGTATCTGACTGGCGTCGACATACTCGTGTCAGCGACCTGGCAACCACTGCACGTATCTGCACGGCGTCGACATACTCGTGTCAGCGACCTGGCAACCTGCACGTATCTGACCTGGCGTCGACATACTTCGTGTCAGCAACCCGGCACGCTGCACGTATCTGACTGGCGTCGACATACTTCGTGTCAGCGACCTGGCCAGCGCACTGCACGTATCTGACGTGGCGTCGACATACTTCGTGTCAGCGACCTGGCAACCACTGCACGTATCTGACCTGGCGTCGACATACATACTTCGTGTCAGCAACCCGGCCAGCGCTGCACGTATCTGACGTGGCGTCGACATACTTCGTGTCAGCGACCTGGCAACCACCTGCACGTATCTGACCTGGCGTCGACATACTTCGTGTCAGCGACCGGCCAGCGCTGCACGTATCTGACGTGGCGTCGACATACTTCGTGTCAGCGACCCGGCAACCGCTGCACGTATCTGACCTGGCGTCGACATACTTCGTGTCAGCAACCCGGCCAGCGCTGCACGTATCTGACCCTGGCGTCGACATACTCCGTGTCAGCGACCCGGCCAAGCGCTGCACGTATCTGACGTGGCGTCGACATACTTCGTGTCAGCGACCTGGCAACGCTGCACGTATCTTGACGTGGCGTCGACATACTTCGTGTCAGCAACCCGGCCAGCGCTGCACGTATCTGACCTGGCGTCGACATACTCCGTGTCAGCGACCCGGACAACGCTGCACGTATCTGACGTGGAGTCGACATACTTCGTGTCAGCGACCCGGCCAGCGCTGCACGTATCTGACCTGGCGTCGACATACTTCGTGTCAGCGACCCGGCCACGCTGCACGTATCTGACGTGGCGTCGACATACTTCGTGTCAGCAACCGGCCAGCGCTGCACGTATCTGACGTGGCGTCGACATACTTCGTGTCAGCGACCCTGGCAACGCTGCACGTATCTGACGTGGCGTCGACATACTCCGTGTCAGCGACCTGGCAACGACTGCACGTATCTGACCTGGCGTCGACATACTTCGTGTCAGCGACCTGGCAACCGCTGCACGTATCTGACCTGGCGTCGACATACTTCGTGTCAGCAGACCGGCCAGCGCTGCACGTATCTGACTGGCGTCGACATACTTCGTGTCAGCAACCCGGCCAGCCGCTGCACGTATCTGACGTGGCGTCGACATACTTCGTGTCAGCGACCTGGCACACCTGCACGTATCTGACCTGGCGTCGACATACTTCGTGTCAGCGACCCTGGCCAGCCTGCACGTATCTGACGTGGCGTCGACATACTTCGTGTCAGCGACCTGGCACACGACTGCACGTATCTGACGTGGCGTCGACATACTTCGTGTCAGCAACCCGGCCAGCGCTGCACGTATCTGACCTGGCGTCGACATACTCCGTGTCAGCGACCCGGACAACGCTGCACGTATCTGACGTGGCGTCGACATACTTCGTGTCAGCGACCTGGCAACGCTGCACGTATCTACGTGGCGTCGACATACTTCGTGTCAGCAACCCGGCCAGCGCTGCACGTATCTGACTGGCGTCGACATACTCCGTGTCAGCGACCCGGACAACGCTGCACGTATCTGACGTGGCGTCGACATACTTCGTGTCAGCGACCCGGCCAGCGCTGCACGTATCTGACGTGGCGTCGACATACTCCGTGTCAGCGACCCGGCCAACGCTGCACGTATCTGACGTGGCGTCGACATACTTCGTGTCAGCGACCTGGCCAGCGCTGCACGTATCTGACCTGGCGTCGACATACTTCGTGTCAGCGACCCGGCAGCGCTGCACGTATCTGACGTGGCGTCGACATACTCCGTGTCAGCGACCTGGCAACCGCTGCACGTATCTGACGTGGCGTCGACATACTTCGTGTCAGCGACCCGGCCAGCGCTGCACGTATCTGACGTGGCGTCGACATACTCCGTGTCAGCGACCTGGCAGCGCTGCACGTATCTACTGGCGTCGACATACTTCGTGTCAGCGACCTGGCAACCGCTGCACGTTCTTACGTGCGTCACATACTTCGTGTCAGCAACCCGGCCAGCGCTGCACGTATCTGACGTGGCGTCGACATACTTCGTGTCAGCGACCTGGCAACCACTGCACGTATCTGACGTGGCGTCGACATACTTCGTGTCAGCGACCTGGCCCAGCGCTGCACGTATCTGACGTGGCGTCGACATACTCGTGTCAGCGACCTGGCAACCACTGCACGTATCTTACGTGGCTGGCCGTCGACATTACTCGTGTCAGCGACCTGGCACGCTGCACGTATCTGACGTGGCGTCGACATACTTCGTGTCAGCGACCCTGGCAACCGCTGCACGTATCTGACGTGGCGTCGACATACTCCGTGTCAGCGACCCTGGCACACGCTGCACGTATCTGACCTGGCGTCGACATACTCCGTGTCAGCGACCCGGACAACGCTGCACGTATCTGACGTGGAGTCGACATACTTCGTGTCAGCGACCCGGCCAGCGCTGCACGTATCTGACGTGGCGTCGACATACTCCGTGTCAGCGACCTGGCAACCGCTGCACGTATCTGACGTGGCGTCGACATACTCCGTGTCAGCGACCCGGCCAGCGCTGCACGTATCTGACGTGGCGTCGACATACTCCGTGTCAGCGACCTGGCAACCACTGCACGTATCTTACGTGGCGTCTACATACTTCGTGTCAGCGACCTGGCAACCGCTGCACGTATCTGACGTGGCGTCGACATACTCCGTGTCAGCGACCCGGACAACGCTGCACGTATCTGACGTGGAGTCGACATACTTGGTGTCAGCGACCTGGCAACCGCTGCACGTATCTTACGTGGCGTCGACATACTTCGTGTCAGCAACCCGGCCAGCGCTGCACGTATCTGACGTGGCGTCGACATACTTCGTGTCAGCGACCTGGCAACCGCTGCACGTATCTGACGTGGCGTCGACATACTCCGTGTCAGCGACCCGGCCAGCGCTGCACGTATCTGACGTGGCGTCGACATACTCCGTGTCAGCGACCTGGCAACCGCTGCACGTATCTGACGTGGCGTCGACATACTTCGTGTCAGCTACCCGGTCAGCGCTGCACGTATCTTACGTGGCGTCGACATACTTCGTGTCAGCAACCCGGCCAGCGCTGCACGTATCTGACGTGGCGTCGACATACTTCGTGTCAGCGACCCGGCCAGCGCTGCACGTATCTGACGTGGCGTCGACATACTTCGTGTCAGCGACCTGGCCAGCGCTGCACGTATCTGACGTGGCGTCGACATACTTCGTGTCAGCAACCCGGCCAGCGCTGCACGTATCTGACGTGGCGTCGACATACTCCGTGTCAGCGACCTGGCAACCACTGCACGTATCTGACGTGGCGTCGACATACTTCGTGTCAGCGACCTGGCAACCGCTGCACGTATCTTACGTGGCGTCGACATACTTCGTGTCAGCTACCCGGTCAGCGCTGCACGTATCTTACGTGGCGTCGACATACTTCGTGTCAGCGACCCGGCCAGCGCTGCACGTATCTGACGTGGCGTCGACGCGGGGCACCTGTCCTCATCGATCGCTCACCTGGCTGCATCACCCCCCCCCCCCTCAATACTACGTGTCCTGACAACTCTCTTCAACACCCGAGTGTGACGTCATGTGTGACCACACTTCCCTTCGTCAAGGTAGCCGCCAGACACATCACAACCCCGCAGTGACCACGGAACATTCCAGTAGACAGTTGTAAAGGCTTTTCACCATATAGTTAGCTCTTTAGAATCGAACCTTCGAAAAAAGTCACTGCCACTTCGTTCACATGTTTTAACAGGCGCACTGAGTGACATTCACCCTGTCAAGTTGGTAACGATGGATAGAAAATAGTTCCATATCTTAACGTCGAATAAGAAGTGTTAGGTAACCATTTGTGATAACTAGAGCCCCGAGTATTTCGCGGATTGAGCTGGCAGCAATCTACGTCGGACAGTCCTGTATACTCTCGAGACATTATCGTTTGCTTATTGGCTGCTGTGATCAAGTGAGCTTTTGTACAGGACTGTTAAACACTCACTCACACTACTGCTTCCTTCTTATTATTGGCTCAATGTTAGACAGGGAGTGTCTAAAGAACTGTCGTCCAATCACAACAGTAGGAGAAAATAACAAATGTTTGGAGTCTACCTCGCCTCCGAATGAATTCGCGAAATACTCGTGCCTCTAGTGATAACTTAAAATTATTTATTTCGCTGGCTGTTTTTTTTAATGTATCGAAGGGTTAAAAATGCGCAGATTTGTAATATATTTTCTTTTCTAGTAATTTCACTATATCACTTGACCGACGTATGATTAAAATGATGAGGCCCATTGCAATGTTAATTTTACATAAGGCGGAGTAATACACAACGTGTATACAAGTAGATCTTAAGCGGAGCTTTCAAAAGTGCCGATTTTACTATGAACTGCCTATACAGACTATTCACGGTAAAGTGAGCTCTTTTGAAAGTCCTCTCATTTAGATTAATAGTCAATAAACAGAGACCCGAAAAATTCGCGAGTTCAATGACCTGCAGGCTAGACTCTACAGTCTTATGTACAAGTATGCCGATATCAACTGCTCATTGGCTGTCTGCTGTCACAGTGGAAGCCGACAATTAAACAGCGTTCTCCAGGAGGTGTCAACACCGTGTGGACCAATGGCTATACAAACGCACGTGTTTTGAATCCTAGCTTATCCCAAAATGAATGCGAGAATTCTTCAGGTTTATATCAATAAATATATTTTATTTTGGCCTTAGGCGTTAACTTCCGAGTTTAGTGGAATATACACACTGTGTGTATTACTTACACTGCAATGTATATTTTTTTATCTGGTCTATGTATTAAAATGGCTCAAAGGAAAAAGTAACTAGGGCCTCAAAATTGCTCACTTTTCCATGAACAGCTAATAACAACAAATGATCAACAAATGAAAATGCCCTTCCGACCAGTCTTTCTCTTCTAGTGTTTCAAACACCCTTGCAATTAAGAAAGTGAGTGAAGAGATTTGGGCGGCTCCTAACAGCGAGGTTTGAGAGCCGATGAGGGTGATTGAGGCGAGTATAGAGCAGCGCCGGAATGGAAGGGTGGGGGGAAACGGGATATCTCCGAGGAAACCCGCCCGGGACATGATTCCCACATGCGGAAATCCGGGAGTTACCCGGCCGGGGACCGAGCCCGGTTCACCTCTGTGGGAGGCGAGCAGGCTAACCTCTCAGCCACCTCGGCCCCCCCTTTCAATAAAGATTATCCTTTCCCATTATCTGTTCTAGTAAATCCACGAGTGTGTGCCCTAGTAGTTAGAACCTTCCGTGAGTATATACGCGTGTGGTGCTCAGCCTGGGACGCGTTTAGGTCCCTTCCCTTCCCCCCAGAACCACCAACTGTCCTCTTAGTTTTAAGGAAGATTAGAAAAGGAATGAATGGCGCCGTCATTGGGGGAGGGGGGAAGGAGGGAGGTGCAAGCCTCACACGTCCTGTGACCATAAAAACATTCATTTTGATCTGCTTTCTCTCTCTCTCTCTCTTTCTCTCTCTCTCTCTCTCTCTCTCTCTCTCTCTCTCTCTCTTTCTCTCGCGTTCTGTGTGCTATATGTTTATACGTATGTTCGTTAAACGGGTTTTAAGTGTGAAGTTTGCCATTTGTTTGTACAAGTTACTAACAGTTTTATTTATGTCTAGAGCCACGATTATTTCGCCAATTAATTCGGATGCGAGGTAGACTTAAATCACTTGTTCTTTTCTCCTACGGTTGCGATTGGACGACAGTTGTTTAGACACGCCCAGTTTAACAGTGAGCCAGTAATAAGCAAGAAGCAGTTGTGTGAGTGAGTGTTTAACATCCCTGTACGGAGACCTCACTTGATCACAGCAACCAATAAGCTAACGATATTGTCTCGAGTGTATAGAGGGCTGTCCTGCCTAGCTTGCTTACAACTCGATACACGAAATACTCGTGGCTCTATCATATACGTATATCGATCGTATAAGTTGAATTACTATCGAACTTGTAGGTAATACAATTACCTACAGAGTGTAAATAATATTAATTTTCGTAAATATTGACTTTTTTTTTTTTTGGTAAAACTCCATGGATTTTTTACTATTCTAAAGTAATAATTTTCTAAGCCCCGAATATTTATTTTTCGTTCTTGTTAATTTAATATTTTTTGGTAATTGTACATCACCCATCCATTTTCAATTAATCTATGCTATTTTTTAAATTTTATCCTAGAAAATGTTAAATATTGAATTGTTGATGAATTTTTATATTCTTAATAATATTCTGTGATTTTTATTGTATAATTAACACTTTTTTCACTTGTTATGTAACTTTGATTCATTTCTTGGTTTTCTGGATGTAAAATTTTTTTCCGGAAGTAGTCCTTTTTCTGCTGCTTTTTGACGAAGTTGCCGGAAGTAGTAGCTTCTGGGGGAACTTTCGAAAGTTTCGGACCGTTTTATAGAGATAATCACGGGATTATCTCTATAATCACCGATGCCATCATAACATAGTTGGCTAATTAGAGTCCCAGAAGTCAGTTCAGAGTCTAGAAAGTCTAGCCATAGAAGAAGAGGGCTAGAAATACTAGGAATCATTTTGTTTTGGTGTTTGTTACGATTCTCTGAAGAAGATGTATCAGCCGGCGCCATAGTAATGAGTAGAGACCTGAGAAATTCGCGAGTTAAATGACCTGTAGGCTAGTCTTCACAGTGTTATATACTCTCATACAGATTTCAACTCTTTATTGGCTGATTGTTTAGGTAGTAAAAGGTGGTGGTTGGGCGTCCAATTTATTGCATGCTTGTTATTGGTTCATTTATCTCCAGGAGTTGCCAAACAACGCGTCGACCAATTACAAAAGTAATATGAACGTACATGTGTGTGAATTCCAACTTGTCTGCAAATGAACCCGTGACATTCTCGGGTCTCTAGCAATGACGCAGTTTCATTCAGGTGACGCTGTTCAGTTTACTAGGCCGGAAAGGCCCGTAAAATCATTCTAAAGTGTTATCGAGAACTGTAAATTGAAGTTCTACGTAATTGACTTTAAATCTCAGCAGATTCAAAGTGTTTTGACATATTTTACGAGTTATTCCCAGTGGTCCTGCTCTTTCACTGTCACTTTGCCGGAGTAACCTAATAAAACCCTACGAGGACAGTATAAATTGAAAACGAAATTTTACTGAACTGATTTCGTCCGAACATATTTATTCCTGAACTATTAGGAAGTTTTTGCTTAAGGATTGTCATTTGATCTTAGTCGTATATCAAAACTACGCGAGGAATATTAAAAGCGAGACGCGATTTGACTGGAGATTAAAGTTACAGAAGCACTTAATTTACTTTGATTTTATTTTAATTTCATTTTTCTCTTTGATTTTATTTTGAGTGATTACTTATTGTAAGGGTCATGATTATTCCAACGTAAATAAATGTTAATTCAATTGAAATAATTACAATTGCTGGAAACGAAGTAGGTTGTGAAGTAAATTAAATTATGTTGAAACTGTCTGAGCAAGAATGCTGGTTTAAGTGAATATTGCACATAACATTACGAACCCAGAGGTATTAAATTTCATTCTGCAGGAAACATCTCTGATAAATAAATTAGAATTCAGTAAAGAATCTAAAATAAATTACATCTCTTACGTACATTTCTTCTTATAATGGACTGCATGGAAAAACAAAAGCAATATATCATTATGCAAATTATTTCTAAATAATAATTAAATTAGATTCCCCAGTAAATAAAAATTGACGCTGTGACATATTTCCAAATACATTCAGTATTTTTTGATAAAATTGGTAGGAAGGAAAAATTGGATGGTCGTATCTTGGGTTCGAATTTTACTGTCAAATCTACTTCAAACGAAAATTTGACAGTGTGACAGGAGCTTTAGGCATTGCCTACGATCGTGCGAGGGGTGGTGAAAACTAATTTCACACCTCGTAGCCAGGTGCAGAGGACAAGTAACATGAAACTCGTTAAAGGCTGTTCACGATAAAGTGAGCACTTTTGAAATGAAGCTTAGAAAAAGTCATTACCCCTGAACTCATATATTTTAATGGGCGCACTAAGTGACGTTTTCCCAGTAAAGTTGGTAACGATGGATGGAAAATAGTTCCATATCTTAACGTCGAATAAAAATTATTAGGTATCCATTTGTGATAACTTATTTCATTTCTTTCGCTTTACGGTTTTTAAATGCATCGAAGTGTGAAAACGAACAGATTTGTATAAATTTACTTTCCTAAAAATCTCACAGTTTTACTTGACCAATGCATGAATAAAGTGATGAGGCCCATGGCAATGTTAATTTTACACAAGGCGGAAAAATACATAACGTACATACGAGTAGATCTTAAGCAGGGTTTTCAAAGTGATCATTTGACTGTGAACAACATACTTGAGTGGGCGGCATTGCCTACATGATCCACGCGATCACTGTAATTAAAGTTGAAAACTTGATTTGCTCCTCCCACGCAGGTCCGCGCTCACCGATTACTGTTTAGCGTCCATGATCCACTGTCTTTTTTTTTAATAACATAAAACCCCAGTGCCAACCTATAAAGTCAAATAACCCTAACACAGACAGTCTTACAGATTCGTTTAAATTTATACAATACTCTGTTTCCAAACAGTAAGGGAAGACTTTGCGACAAGTAGGAGTACTTTATTGTTCCTAATGTTCATTTTTAGCTAATTGCCACAATTGTTCACACGCAGGGCTGTTGTCGATCGGCTGAGTCCAGTCGCTCTCTCTCTCTCTTTCTCTTCGCAGTTCTGTATTGAGCTGTAACGTGACGTGAAGCGCTAATATGTCTCGGCTGACCTTAATGAACACACCCACGCAGATTGTCAAATAGTGTCCACAATCAAATCATCTGTTCACTGTTAATATAGCACTACTTAACGTCTGATGAAAACCTGCACCTCACTGCATTAACTTTTCTCGTATCGCAAAATTGGCCGATTAGAAACAGCGATGTTGAAAGATACAAAGTTTTGAAGACACCTGACTGAAAGACAATCCCGAAAAAAATTTACAGTATTATTTTTTTAATGATGAATAGTACCCTCCCATTTTATTATTTGGCCTTGCAGGCAGATGACATCGAATATTTTTTTACGCTCCGTTTCTCTTCAACATGCTGTTTATAATGGCCCCTGCTATAACTCGGCAACGTCAACAAAATAACTGGAAAGAATGCGGTCGCGGATCTTGACCTTGCTCAAGGTGATAGGGCGGGGGCGGGGAAAGTCTAGCGGGCCAATAACAATGAAGCAACACTGTCACCGATGAATAGTCTGCGCGCCTGTCAAGCGAACACATCTGTCTTGCGGGATGCATTCGCTGAAGAGTCCAACTATTCACAGTGAAGGCCAAGAAATTATTGGTAACGTAATTGCATTTTTGGTAACAATAGAGTTCCTGGAAGGCATACTTAACCCATCGAAAATGCCACGAAACGAGCGGCAGCTGCCACAAAGAATTCCGTGGCGACAATATGTAAAATACGTAAGGAAATAAGTGTACAGAAACTAACAAAAAAATATATGTACACTAGGCAAAAAACGAAACACAAGTAGCCGAAAAATAGCTTGGGATGACTTTGATTCGTGCATTGTTCGACGCACAATTAAAAACTTTTATGGCCGTTCAAAAGAAGTACCTGATTTGAAAAAGATACTTTATAAAGCAGAACTACTTTGCGCTGTTAATTAATGCCAACGCTCAGCTGGCAAGTATTTTGTAGACGAACTTCTTGAAGCAGCCAGGAAGTAGCCAGGCTGCTGCCTTATCACTGTAATTGGAAATGCCGTACAATACATCTGGAACATTGTCAAGTCTCGTGTGACTGACAAATGCGTATCTGAAAGAGCCGACGAGATAAAAGCGTTGACAGAAGATGCTATACATGGTATTTCAGAAAAAGACTGGAAATGATCTTTGTTACATGTAACAAGAGGAGAAGCTGACTATTGTGAACACGATTGTTGCATGGAAGAAGAAACAGAACAATTTGTAATAAGTGTAGGTTAGGTGGTGACAGAGAGTGACAGTTAAAGCGATAATGACAGTGACAGTAACTGTGGTAAAAAACCTAATCGAATTTCTGTACCATTTTCAGGAAATGTTTTAAATCATATTTGCATGCACCACAGTTTATACATTTTAAAATACCGCTAATTGAAAATAAATCATAATAAAAACTGCTGACGAACTGAAATTGTTTATGCATTGAACACAATTTATTGTTGATTCAAGACAATTTTTACTGCGAATAATTTCTGTAGGTCTGTCAAATTAATTCAAATGGATGTTTTACTGTGCACATTATTCATGTTGCTCTAGATCTGTAGTTAATCCTCCCTCATATTGATTGCTTAACGCCAGGCAGGTGTTTTCCTGTCACTGCAACAAATCAAACGTTATTCAATGAAAATTTTAAATAATATTTTTTATTTTATAATCTGGTTCGCCTCGAATGCACGTTATAACAGCTACCACTATGATATATCTTTATACTCGGGGAGCACTAAACCACTGAAACACGTATGTCATATGATAAATGATAGGGAAACCACACTGTACTCTGTCCATTCCAAGATGGCAGCTTGTATTCATCCGCATGTTCGTGACCTTTGAAGGCACGTACTGGTTGTGTAGCCAATCACAACAGCGTCCGCCATCTTGCACAAAGCGGGTAACTTGCTGCGCTTTTGCCCCGAAAATAAAGCAACGAATAAAGTATTTTCAGACTGCGAGGATTCTACACTTGCATGCTCATATAGTTATGTACTAATACAGAGTATTTAAGAGAGCAAAGCAAATTTTATTGATGTGGTTGACCTTTACTAAAATTGCGAAATACTATTGGAACTATTTTTTACTGCAATCGTCATTTGAGTTTGTTAGCCGGCCAATGGCTTTGAGTTGGTCACTGGATATGTTTATTTCTGCTGCCACCTTGGATTGGATAAAGTTTACAGTTCTATACATTCCTGAATGTATCGCAGACAGTCTGTAGTAATTTCTACAGCCGGACCTGTTTTCCCCGCTGCATGTCGGTGAGGAGTGGAAGACTTGCAACTTCCTGTAATATTCTGACACTTTTGTTCTGTGTTACAGGGCGATAGTAGACTTCTATCGGGTGGGTGGCTCGGTTCTGGCCTCCCACTACCACCAGGGCCGCGTATCGCGACCCTGGTTATCAAAACTACAGCGAAATAATTTCATTTCACCCTGCATCAAACCCACAAAGTCTATCTTCGCGAACTAACATACACCCTACTTTCTCCAGCCCTGATAAAATGAAATTAATTTTTTTTTATCATCCGCGACTGCCGCATAGTTTTCTCCAGGCCCTCTCCGCTTTGCCTGGTTTTCTATGCCCTTTACTAGACCCTTCTTCCTTCAGGGTGTGTCCATGGCTACAATTGCGGCCATGGCACCAGACAACCCTGCTACAGCCACAATACATGCACCCATTTTTTAAATTCAACCTGACCTAAGGTGCAAAGGGCTAGCCCTGAGACACATGCCATTCTCCAACCGACTTACGCATCCCATTCTCCAACCGACTTAGCTACTAACAAGCATGCCGGAGGGCACACAGAACTGTGAAGGTGCTCACGTTGGCGTAGCGGCCTCGCCAAAAAAATTGCTGCAATTTCTCCTTACGGGATCGTTTGTTAATTTGGCCGCACGATATCTGCATTACTGGAAGCGGATTAATAAATGAGTTACGGACATTTAACACACCGTGCTAAATTTTACCCTTTGACACATTATGGCGAATATACTCGTTCGTTCTTGGCTTGCTACAGATTAACCTTTGTTATGGTTAGAGATGAACATGGTTTGACACTAGCAATAGACGTTCTGAAGGCAATGTAATTTGCTGTAGCTAGCACATTAACATTTTATCTCTACCTACTGCTTGCACAATGTGACAAAAGAAAATGCTTTCGTGGTCTGACGGATTTCATTTATAGTTAGATACTTATAAGTTTTTAAAGAATAAGAAAAATCTCTCCGCTGCTAAAACAGCTTAAGTGAAAAATTAATAATTTACTTATAAGTAGATAAGATGGTTCATCGCGGGGAACGTTGACTGTTTGCTAGGATTTAACGAACTGTGCGTATATCCTGCACTGGTCTTCCTTTATTGGCCATCTAACATGTAGGAAATTACTATCCCATTTAATTGGACCAATGACGATTTTGATACTCTAAAGCTGAACGTTTGGGTTTTTGGTTCAAAAGAACATACCAGCGCGAACTAAGACAGGGGACAGTTGAGCGGTACAAAGTCGCGAGAGCGGTGTACAGACACACGCTCAGAAAGAAAAGACAGATGGCTTGGAGAGAGCTTATTACGGATAGGGGAAACAAAGACCCATGGGGTCTGGTCTAATGGATAGTGACGGGTAAAGTAAGAAGCTTAGAGGAGCTACCAGCTCTCGAGGCTGATTGACGTTTCTTGCAGTCCTTTGAAGAGATCACAAGGCACATGATGGAAGTCTTGTTGCCGGATGATAATCGGATTGGGAAAATTGAGTATCACCTCCAGATAAGAGTAATGAAGAGTATGGTGATGAACATGAAAGAAACAGTGGCCTTCTCTCTGGAAGAGCTGAATAATATTGCTAGGAAGACAAAATTGAAGAAGGCCCAGGAATGGACGGATTGACAGGGGAAATGCTCCTCCGATCATACCCGAGGATACGGGATGAAATGCTGGCATTGTTCAATGACTGCCTGAAAACGGGTATCTTCCCCAAAGAGTGGAAGAAAGGTCTCCTTATAGAGATCTATAAGGGAGGTGGGAGAAACCTGAGAAAAGCAAAGTCATACAGACCAATTGCGCTCTTGTCCGTGATGGGGAAGACGTTAGAACGTCTCATAAACAAAAGGTTCATGGAATACCTTGACGTAGTCCAGGGTATCCATCCAAAGCAGTATGGCTTTATGAAAGGGAAGAGCACTGAAATGGACATGGTCATGGTCAATCAAGTGAGAAACTATTATCAGACCTATGTGCTAGCGGTATCCCTGAATATATCGGGGGCATTCGACAATGTATGGTGGCCACAGATTCTGTGGCAGCTACACTTGTTGGAGTGCCCCAGTAACATTAACAGGATTATAAAGAACTTCCTGACGGAAAGAATGTGTGTTCTATAGATGGGATCCCACAGGGAGGAGAAAGTGTTGAGTAAGAGTTACCCCCAAGGGTCTGTGCTCGGACCTATACTATTGAATGTTATCTTCGAGGGGCTGCTGAGGCTGGACCTCCTACATGGCTGCGTGATTTATAGATATGCCAATTCCGGGCTGCTCCTGATCCCGGTCTGGACTAGGAGCGAGCTTGAGGAGAAGGCGGAGAGTGCCCTCCAGAGAATAGACCAATGGGCCGAGAAATTCAAACTGGAATTATCGATAGAGAAGATCGACTGTATCCTGTTGAAAGGCAACTTAAAGTGAAATCCTATTGTCAGGTTTAAAAACAGGGTAGTAAAGAGGGTACAGGAGATGAAGTACCTTTGTATCGTTTTGGAGGCTCATCTCACATTCCATGGCCACATGTGCTATGCGGCGAATAAGGAGGTTGTGATGTTCCAGAAGCTGAGGGCTGTGGCACCTGCGAACTGGGGTCTCGGCTACCAGATGCTGCAACTCTTGTACATATCTGATTTTCTGCCCATCTTCACGTACATGTGTGGAGTGTGGTTACCGGAGGTGGAGAGAGTCCATGGAAAGAGAAGGCTCATCAGTGCACAGAGAGCAGCACTCATGGGGATCACCAAGGCCTGCAGGACGACTTCCAATGATGATCTACAAATGGTTGCCGGGGAAATCCCACTAGATCTCATAGTGATAGAGAGGAGAAATTGCCAGAAGGAAATGGGAGGGCTTTCCCACCGAGGAACTGAAGGTAAGAAAGGAAGCCACCATGAGAACGTGGCAAACTAGATGGGAGAACTCGGATAAGGGTAGAACCACTTATGTCATCTTACCGGATGTCCAGGAGAGGCTGCAGTTGGGGAAGCGACTCTTGATAGGGCACTAATCAGTATAGTTCTTGACCGGACACTGAAACTTGGTTGACCACCCCGACTGTGTGGTGTGTGGGGTGCCAGACATCCCCGCCCATACGGTGGAGTTCCCCAAGAATTCGAGGGGAACATGGACCCCTCCGTCTCCGGGACATGCTCAGGGACAGGAACTTGGCATCTGAGCTGCTGCAGTACCTCGCATCAATAGGAAAGAGAAAAGAGGAGTTCAACGTCTGGTGGTTGAGTCGCAGAGGGAGTGGTGAGATCGGTGACAGTTTGGAGGACGGGGATGATGTAAACGACCATATTCCCTAAAGTGCTGGTACTAAACGAGTGTGAGGGGAGCCCTCTCACCCCTCTCTCAAGACAAGAAATAGTTCCTGTCCACAGACAGAACACTTCCAGTTCAGTATCCCAGCGGGGTTAGGGGGATCAGAAAGAGGTCCACAGGCCCCCCCTCCCGAATGCTGCCTGACGAAGGAAGAAGCAAGCAGAAAACGGGGAATGAGCTCCCCAAGTCCAGGTCTATAATGCGAGTTATAGACCTGGAAGAATAAGGAGACCATGGCCAGGGAAAAGTGAAAAGGTAGAAGATGGGTGGCCATGTGCCTGGAACCCAGCGGTATTCGTTCGGGAGGGCTTTGCCCGCTTGTGCCAAAACACGAATAAGTCATGAGAAACAACAGACGAACAGTCTGCGCTATGAACCGTGCCAGAGAGGCATGGGAAACGGTGGTACCTATGGAGGAGGTCAGAACTGTGCAGCCGAGGGAAATCGAGGTGTACAGGGAAGTATTCCTCCATAGGCCTCTTGTAAGAAGGAACGAAGCAGCCCCTGCAACTGAGAGAACAGCGACTATCAACTGGCCGGAAGAACGGAACATGGTGGATGCGGCCGTGCAGTCTTGGCCTGTAAGAGCGCTCCCAGACGAGCCACTGTGGTTGTACGATGAAATCGTACGAGGAACGTACCTGTCGAGGTTGGAAGAACCCAACACTCTGATGGCAGCCCTGGCCACGGTAATTATGCAGATGGAGGGGGGAGACAAGATTCTCTTCCCCCGAATCACGGCAGTAGACAGGCTCGTCGTCGCCCAGGCGGGCCTACTAACGGAAAAAGACGCACTCCTGAGCTAGCTCGGAAAGTGCTACTGGCGAAGAGGTGAGAAATTCTCAGAGTCAGAGATCTTCAAGGATGCCGTCCGAATATGCGGGAGACGTACCTTTGACTACAGTAAGCCCTCCACGGGGTACACTGTGGTCTGGTATTAGTCCTTCTTCCCGGTCGGCATCCTAACTAACCAGAGCCAGTCCCGACAAGAACAGCAGCTTTCCCCTGTGGGAAACCAGGCCGAGGAAAGGATTCTGTGGTGGGGGGGAAAGGGGGATCGAAAAGGGCTGCTGCTGACTAAGGATTGGAAGAACAAGAAAAGGAGGGTAACCATCAAAACAAGATCTCCATCACCTTCCCTCATCCCTTCATCACCCTCCCTCATCCCTTCATCAAACACCGATCACGACAATACCCGGATATGTCCCCTTTCTCTGGATGGGACTTAGTCTCGTCTAGGGAATTACCAATGATGACCAGGCAGACGACAACGAAATGTGACAACGGAAGGACAACCCACGGAATGAAGGACCGGACCTCAACGAGGTCACCAGCAGATTGTATTGAACGGATGTGTGTGTAAATGAGAACAGTAACGAATGAATGCAGTGTAGATTGACTACGCTTTCTGCACCTGGCGGGGAATGATTCTGGTTACCGGATATTCCCCAGAACTAAGTCCACACACACTCGAGCGCACTGGGCCGCAAATTCAGATAATGGGGCACAGTCATGCTTAATTTCCACGTGAAAGAAGGACAAGAGAGTGCGCGATAGTTAGTTGTGTGAACGAGTAGTTTAGTGTAGTGTTTCTTTCAATATTTCGGACAGCATGGCTGTTTAAAAAATTGCAAAGTTCCCGGTGGACCCTGAAGATCAAACAGCCGATTTAGCTCCGGGTTTGTGAGGGTTAAAGTGAAAATTAGAAAGTAGTGCTCGAGGTATGACCTTGTAATAGTTATCGACCACCTGGAGGGAAGGATGGAGAGGCCAGCGCCTGTTCCACTGGGAACTTTGCAAACAACTTAAGCTAGTTAAAACATTGGTCACCCAATCATAAAAGGATAAGTTAGCTCAATCGTTATCAGTGCTGGCTTTGTTTTTTCAGCGATTTACCAGTGTGTCTGGTTATGGGGCATAAAAGTCCTTGTTACTTACACTGTACAGAAACAAAACAACAGGAAGCTCATATTATGTAACTGCCGTATAAACGTGAGTTCCTATCATTAAATACACCTGGGATTTGCAAAAGTAAAATGAAACATTGAATTTATTTAAGTCAGGAGGAGAGTGTAGTTGAAAGATTTAGGAGGCTTTTAAAATAAGGTCTTGAGAGCCAACGCGGAGGAAGTGAGGTGAGTACGGAGCAGTGCTTGAACGGAAGGGCGGGGGAAAACGGGAGATCTCAGAGAAAACCCATCTACAAGGGCCATCATTCGGCACGATTGCCACAAGCGAAAATTTGGGAACGACCCCGCTGGGAATCTAACCCGTTTCTGTAGGCATAGGCTGTTCACGGTAAAATTAGCACTTTTGAAAGCTCTGCTTAGGATCTACTTGTATACACGTTGTGTATTCCACTGCTTTATGTAAAATTAACATTGCTATGGGCCTCATAACTTTATTCATGCGTCGGTCAAATGCAACTGTGAAATTATTAAGGAAATAAATACTTTACAAAACTGCTAATATTTACACTTCGAAGCATTAAAAAACAGAAAGCGAAAGAATTAATTTAAAGTTATTATAAATGGCTACCTGGTACTTTTTATTTTACGTTAAGACATAGGACTACTTTGCGTCTATCGTTGACGACTTTACTGGGCGAATATCGCTCAGTGCGCCTGTTAGATAGAATGTATTCATGCAGGGGCAGTAACATTTTTCTAAGGTTCATTTCTAAAGTGCTCACTTTATCGTGAACAGCTTTCAGGTAAGTAGGTAAAGCTTCTCACTCAATAGAAAACTTAAGCATTTGTTTTTACGTTTCCTTTCCTCTGACCAAACCATCAATACACAATACAATTGTAAAGTCAGAGTTTAGACAATTGAACTTCGGTACTGCGAGCTTCGTAGAAATGTGTATCTTGGTATGTAAATAATTATAATATTATCCGAATGCATTTTATTTACTTTTTTTTTAAATATGCTTACAATTTATATTAAAGGTCCATTTAAAAACAAAATGCTCATTTTTTCTTTATGAAAATATGTCTATTCAAATATTTCCTGTTCACATTATATTTGTTTGCCATTTAATTAATTTAAGACGAAATTTGTTCAGTATACCGAGATTAAAATCGCCTTAAAATAAAATCACAAACATTCCACATAAACACTGTTAGATTCTCGGCAAAATGGCTGCTTGACTTTGACTTTAAATTTCAATTTTTCGAAATCGTAACGTCAAGAGTGCTTGACTTGACTTTTGACAGGTCCATTGTGTCAAGCTCCATAAGAAACAACATGTTGGAGTGCAAACGTAAAGTCAAATGGTGAAGTAAAATTATGAAGTTTTCAATTGTGTAAGGGCCTTAAGGCTTACCGTCTCGTCTACAGCGGGGTCGTTAGAGACTAAACAGGAACAAGACAGAAATCTGCCATGGTTTGTACTAAGTAGCCATCCCAGCATTCAGCTGGAGTGCTTTCTGGAAACCATGGATAGCCAATATGAGGATGGCGGGACTGGGATGGTGGGACCAGGTCCTCCTGATTGCGAGACCGAAAGTTAACCACTGCGACACCTTGCTCGGTACCTAGCTCACTTAAAGAGAATGGTGCACGAAAGCAGTGTATTTACCTTAATTTTGGTAAAAAGTAGTTTTTCAGAAAAATTTTCTGAATTTTGACACAAGTTATAAAAAATAATTTCGGACACCTTCTTACATTGATAGATATTCACTATAGGCTGTTCACGATGAAATGGGCGCTTTTGAAGGCCCTGCTTAAGATCTACTTGTATGCACGTTGTGTATTCTTCCGCCTTATATAAAATTAACATTGCCATGGACCTCGCCTCTTTATTCATACGTCGGTCAAGTGAAACTGCGAAATTATTAGTAAAGTAAATATGTTAGAAATCTGCTCATTTTTACACTTAGATGCATTAAAAAAAACAGAAAGCGAAAGAAATAACTTAAGTTGTCAAACTTTGTCACCTAACGCTTTCTCTCCGACGTTAACTACTTTCCATCAATCGTTACCAACTTTACTGGGCGCATGTCACTCAGTGCGGCCCTCAAAATGTATGCAGGTAGCGCCAGTAACTTTTTTCTAAGGTTGATTTCAAAAGTGCTCACTTTATCGCACCATTACTGCCATCTGAGTACTGATGGAAGACAAGAAAGAATATTTCATTTCTCATCTTCTATCAGTGCTCACAGAATAATAAATGTATTGAATATTTAACAAAGTAATAAGTTGTTAAAAACTAATATTTACCTCTTATAGTGCCAAACATTTCGATAACCTTTCTAAAAAACAAGTTATAACGAATAACCGGTAAATATAGGTACTGATTTCGTGCACCATTGGCCTTAAGGCCATGATCTCCCATTTCTACAGCTTTTGCAAGAAATAATTTTTTAACCCCCAGAGCCGACATTGTAAAATCACTCTGGTCATTTTGTTATTCCAAATTGTTTTTATTATCAGTATAATTTTCTTAACAGGAGAGATCGTCCAATTTTAACTAATTATTAAATAACCAAAAATTTCGTCAGTTATTTAATTAAATGGAACTATACAGTTTTTGTGGAAAACTTAGACTGCATATATAAAAAAATTGTAATGAAAAACCTGAGCGATTTTGAATATCGGCTCCCGTTTGCGTTTAGAAAATCAATTCTCGCAAAAGCTGTAGAAATTGAAGCACATTGTGCTTCAGTGGGATGAAGTTAGGACCCGGGGGTGGATATTGCGTGTCCGGCTCTGGAACAGAGGTGCGATGTCTTGGAGCCTGCGGAGGCATCATCACGGCCCAGGGAAAGAGTATCTCGTTAATGATCCATGAATAATGAACGACTGCGCTAACTACACGAGGAGAGGCGGCAGGCAAACCTCGGCGCAGCTCAGCTTTATTATCCTGACGTTGGGAAACTCAAGGCTTTCAGTTTGGCCACTAAATATTTTCGCCACTAGGTAAGCGCTGTCGCATGTGTACCGGATTGTTTTTCTATTTTCTAAGTTGGAAAACAAAACAAGTGCAATAACCATAAATCAAATATATAATAAATACGTAACTAAGTTAAAGGTTGCTGCCCTTTTATTATTCACGCAGCTTAAAATTTCAATTAAAAACGTCCTCTTTGGAACACTAGCACTTACCTGGTGGCGGAAATGTTCCCTACGCCAAACTCTCCCATAAGTAGAGACCCGAGAATTTCGCGGGTTCATTTGTAGACAAGTTGGAATTCACACACATGTACGTTCATGTTACTTTTGTAATTGGTCGACGTGTTTTTGACACCTCCTGGAGATAAATGAGCCAAAAAACCAATATGGAGTAAATTGAGTGCCCAACCACCGCTTTTTACTGTAACAACAATCAAACAATATACAGTTGATATCTACATGAGAGTATATAGGACTGTGAAGTCCAGTCTGAAGGTCATTAAACTCGGGTCTCTACCTATAAGAAATCTAGTTTTGTTTGTTACCTGAGTAGAATATTCCTTAGTGGAACGTGATGTAGCCGTACACCAGAGAGAGCTGTCGCTGAGACAAGGGATACATCTCCCGTCTTGTCACGACAAACACGTGGCCATACGTCCAAGTATGGCCACATATTTTTCACTAAAAGATTTATGCTCATGCTATACTTCAATATCCGACATCCACTACCACAACTTCTCTTGGTTATTGGCCGCACGTCTACGTGAGACATTTTGTTACTTGACTGTACCAATCAGAACAAAGTACTCCGATACTGAGCGTCCACACTGAGAGAAAAGCCAACCAAATAGTTATTTGTACAGGGCCAAACGTATATTTAGTTGCCCCAACAAAATATTCTGTTGAGAATACAAAACTTGAAAAACAAGAAATAAATGTTGTTCCCCTAACAAATTACGAGGTTGAATTAAAAATACCTCTGTGTTGGGCAGAAAAAAATTGGACTGCCAACAAACTACATGGTTGAATCACCCGTATATATTTCTTTGGTTACTTATTTTATTTCCTGCATTCGAAAATACAGCTCGACAGTTTGTATTTTCTGTGACAGAGTTGTAACAGTGTAAATGCATTTATTATGATTAATAACGGTATAAACCTCCTAATAAATCATGTTCTACCGTAACCTAAAAGGAAAGCTGTAAAACTTGATACATTTATTTGTACACGTTGTCCAGTATTTTCAATGTATTTTTTCTATAAAACAAATTCGCTATTGCATCAGTAGTCAGTCGAGGTTGCTAAAGCGGGCGGACACCTGAGCACGTGACATTTGAAGTCATCCAACCACGAAAGTGCATATAAACTAAGGTGCTTTGATGTATTATAACTAGTCTTAAAATATTTTCGCTAAAAAATGCGTGCACCTACATACAAGAATGGGCTATTCATGGTAAAATGAGTTCTTTTGAAAGTCCTGCTTAAGATCTATTTGTATACACAATGTGTATTCTAACGCCTTGCGTAAAATTAACATTGCCATTGGTGTCATCGCTTTATCCTCGCGTCGATCAAGTGAAACTGCAAAACGTTAAGATATGGAACTTCTTTACATCCATCGTTACCAACTCTACTGAGCGCATGTCCCTCAGTGCGCCTGTTAACGTATATGCAGGCAAGGGCAGTGACTTTTTCCTAAGGTTGATTTCGGAAGTACTCACTTTACCGTGAACAGTCTTTAATAACTAGTAACCTGCAAAATTCACGTTATTATTTGGTTGCAGACTAAAATCCAAGATGCTGTATGTTGTATTGACTATTGCAATTGGAAGACAACTTGTGTCGCTCGCCACGAGGACACTTTGAGCCAATAGGAAAGGCTGAAAGGTTCAGCAACCAATTTCCAGTAAAGTGGTCACCAAATAAATGACGTCGTATGATCGTCAGTAACAAATGAAATCACGAATTACCTTCAAGTAAGTACAGTGACGTGAAGTCTAGAGTGTTACCAAATAATAACGCGAATTTTACATACTGGTAACGTGGTCTCTGGTACACCGCTCAATACTGGTGTCCACAGCAGGCTGCCGCGTTCCTGTCTATTTCAGTTGTACTGAGGAAGGACCTGTGCTTGTATGTTATAGCCCTGCCCCGATGGCTGTGCGGTCTCTGCCTCACAGGCGAACCTATCAGTCTGCTGACCGCGTCGCTCGATCATCGATACATCCAGAGTAAAAGGCTGTTCGCTACGAAGTGAGCACTTTTGAAATCAACCTTAGAGAAAAGTCACTGTTCCTGCTTGCATATACAGATGCTCGGAAATTCCCCTTACAAACGTCTAGGACTTATAGAGGGGACCGAGCAGACTATATTTTGAATAGGAACCCATGTCCGGAAACGTACCGTTACTGTGCTACAACAATTACAGATCAAAGGGGCTCGTCGGTGCAGCGGTGCAGGAACCACGTGCAGAAGTCAACACGTTGTGCAACATCTGCTGGACCCGAAGACTGTGCCCTTTGGATGTGGTAAACATGTAGTTGTTGCTCATGCAGAACCTCCCAGACTATGCTGGGAGCAACATCCATTGCACTCGCTGACGGGCTCTGTTCAACGTGATGCAGTACAGCCTCTTCCAGTTCGGGAGTGCGGCGTCTCTTTGGAGCACCACAGTCGTTCCTGTTGGCGGTGGAGGTACCTTGTTCCCGGAGCCGTTGTGTAACTGTAGCAAGAAGAGTATGTCGCACGTTGTGTATAACGCTCTTGATACAGCAGACAAGCTGCTCTTCCATTACCTTCAGCTGCGCCATACACAAGGATCATGTCTGTGTATTCCGCAAACGTGTACTCGACCTTGTTAATCGGAGACACAAAGGCGCGTGCAATGGGGCTCGAGGCAGGGTAGACATCGCGTGCCATCAAGTTCTAGGAGTTTGTAAGGGGAATTTCCGAGCATACTATATTTTAACGGACGCCTCGAGTGACTGGGCGCATGTCACTTTTATAAGTCGACATTAAGATATGGAACTACTTTCCCTACAACCATTTCAAACCAGGCGTATAAATCGTACACTTACGCAGAATATTACGTCAGACGATCACCTGATGGCACGTGACGTATACCCTGCCACGGTATAACCGCCTCGAGCCCCATTCACAGCGTGAACATTTGTGATAAGTTAAATTATTTCGCTTTCTTTTACAGTTGGATTACGACCCCCCCCCCCCCCCCTCACTCTTGGTATTATTTATCTTTCGCCTTCGTACACTTGCTGTCACTGCTTGGCAAGGTCAGGTTTCACCGTGGGTAGGCGTATAGGGCATTAAATGTTAAATTCGAACAAAGGTCTTTCAGTCGGTTTTTGTGTAGTGTTTTCAATTAATGATTTTTTGTTAGAGATTGAACGCTTCTAGGTTTGTAAACCTTAAAAGTTTAAATTTCTTTATTTTAAATTAACTTTATAAAATTGTGACATTTTATAAATAATAAAAAAGTAAATTTTAAATGTAACAATTTAAATTTGAATGGTTCACATATCTAGAAGCGTTCAATCTCCAACAAAAAAATTTTAGTTGAGAATATTACCACAAAAATGATTGAGAGATCTTTGTCCGGATTCAGCATTTACGCCTAGCCATGGTGAAGCCTGGTCTTAAACACTACATGAAATCTGTCTTTTCCTTCTTGGCATGGAGAACTTACCCAGCATGTCTATCGTCATGGGTTTCCTCTGGCTGCCTCGCTGGTTTACCATGACCTCTCCACGGACTTAGTCCTAGCTTAATCAGAGGGAAGGGCCAGGCCATAAACGCTGGCTTGGCCCTCCAAAACCTCACTTAGCCGATTCACCCATGTTCCTCCAACACCCCATTTTTGTTTGTAGAGCGTATATTCGTAAAGCCTGGCACGCATCTAGACCCTACTCCATTTCCTAACTGCAGTAGTTAGCCTACTAACTAGTAGAGTGCACCCCTTCAGGGACACCAAAAATAACTCGAATTTCGCATGTTTCTAATAATAACTTAATGAAAACACGAAGTTATTTAAAAAGTAATATTTATAATGCTTTCACAGAAAATACGAGCATTTAAACTTTAAATCATAAATTGCCAGAAGTGGCAAGCTACAATTATTTTTTATGTCACAGTTGACTCACCTGCGGTAAGTGTTTAACAGCTGGCTATTTTTTACCTTAAATTGTATCTCAAAAGTCAATACTTAAATACAGGCGAACAGCGTAACAAACATTCAAGACAATGTTATCGTGATATCGTGATGACGTGGGTAATTATTTTAATCTGTGGCCTATTCTAAACAATTTTAAAATTTGTATATATATATATATACATATATAAATTTTACTCTATTGTCACACTTTGTGCAGACTGTTTCGTATCACAACGCAAACATAAGTAATATGTTAATAATGTAGAAACAATTTGAGTCTCTTGGATGATCATGACTAGAAATTTTTGAATTGTAAACCCGCCTTGAGGCACGTAGACGTAAGGGAAAAAATGAACTCCGCAACGTTACCGGTAACGACGGGCCACGGCGACCTGTCACTCGCGCACCACGCCGGCCGGTATAAATGAGCCAATCCCCGGCGCCCTGGCGGCTATTCATTCACTTCGCATCGAACCTCGGTGCTGGGAGGACATCCTCCCAAAGGCCTAGCCTGTCTCCCTCCTCAAGGGAGCTGGTTGTGTAGGCGAGTTGCTTGTGACTCGACAACACCGACTCTGCGATGTCGGGCGACAGGACATCGGAGGGAAGGAGCTTGGCCGAAAGGTAACAGCTGAATTGTCTGCTTCTTCCTCTGATAACTCGACCAGATCACAACACAGCACACAACATACAGACTATCACAAACCAAGCAAAAAACATACAGCAAAAATAGTTATAAAGAGACAGACTAGTGAATCAGTTTCAACTGATAATTCGTTTTCTCCTTTGGGAGAAGTATACCCACTAGACGATAGTCAGGATAGCAGTACAACAAGCACAGTATACCACAACACCACACATGTACAACACCACACATGTACAACACCACAGGCTCCGCCGGTTTACGTTATACAAAACAGACTTGTAAAATGGCTGTATAAAACCTTTAAGGAAGACACTTTCATAAATATTTCGGTAATGAGAAAACGACATTTGAAGGTAATTGTTAGGAAGGAGAAGCACTCCTCGTTCTGTGAAGTCCTTCGGAAGAAATTCACAGGATATTACACATACGCACCAGAAGAGGTAAAGCCAATGAAAGTAGTCATCAAAGGGCTATATCATGGCATAGAAACAAAAGATCTCAAGGAAGAGTTCGATGATTATGGCTTTAGGCCAATTCATGTATTGCAACTTAGAACACCAGTAGACAAACCTGCAGTCTATGGGGCTGTAATAAATCAACACAAAGAGTTTGAGAACTGTATGGCGTATCAGTTCGACTAGAACTGTATAAACACCGCACTGAGGATGTGGTGCAGTGTAAGAAATGTTGTGCACTGGGCCACACTCAGAAATACTGTGGACTTGAGACAGTTTGTCCTCTCTATGCTCGCACGCACAGAAAGGAAGACTGTATTCTTAAAAACACGAGACATACATCAAAGTGGCTATGTCCACTTTGTAAAAAAAAACGGGACACTCGTCTGAATGGAAGCAGTGCGAAGTGATCAAGAAACAGATAGAAACACAAAAACATAATAAGGGCCTTAAACTCAACAAACAAACACTAAACAATAGGCAGGAAACGCGACCAAATATTCAGTCAAAGGCTGAATTTCCTTTCCCTTCATGAAGGGAAAATAGAGACTAAACAAGGAAGTACACGCAGGGAGCAAGCATCTACACAACAGTAAATGCCACCATGCTCTTAGGATTGCAAGAACAGGCCGTCTTTCTGGGAGAAACACAATTCACAACACTTTTGGACCATTTATGGCCCATCATTACACATCACTACACGAGAAGCAGATGTTGCTCCTCACAGCACTCGTCACTTTACCACAGTAAACAAACAATAGTTGGGGATTGTTTAACTATCAAATCACCCCAAACTGGCAGTGTCGAACTAAACACACAGTTATTATTAATATTTAGGGCGGTCTGCCCAGGCTGGTTACGTGGGAACTCGGGAAAGGTGGGAAATAGCCCCCCCCCCCCCCCAACTCACCATCCAGGTCGAGTAACACACATGCCAGTCGAGGTAGGGTCGGGGGGCTAACACGATATCACAAAGCTAATTTAGACTAGCTTAGATAATTTAATATAGCTAAGGCTTTTACTAACATCACAATATATTATAATAAAGTGAATAAAAAATAATTATAGAAAAATAAATATTTAAAAAAACATGAAATAAAAAAAATTAAAAAAATACAAAATACAAAACACTTAAAAAAATTACATAATAAAACATATAGTATTTTATATGTTGCAAACATTATTATTTACTTGAAATAACGCACCGACCTGATAGTCTGTTTCAGGTAGCGAAGAAGACGATCCTCGTTGAAGAGAAGAAGGGGTGTCTGCTTTGACTATTTGACTAGGGCCTGGCAGACTCTGGCAAAGACTGGCAGACTCTGGTTCCAAGGGCCCCGCCCTATTGTTTTCTATTACTAACACTGGATTTCATTCCTATGTCACAACACTCTGAAACGACAGAACCTACCCCGAGGTTTGCTCCCGAGCTATTAGGGACTCACCGACACACTGCACGCGAGATTAAATAGCACACTTGTATACAACATAACAACACGTTAGACAGACATCACGACACTTACACTCACTCCAGTCGGGGGGCTGGAGGGGATCTTCACTCCCCCGCCGACAACATTAACACGTACATTTACATAATAATAGGCGACTAAACTAAAACGGCCTAAATGTGGGTCTGGTGCCCCAGACTTACACTGACACGGCCCCCGCCCGCGGACCCTATGATCAGTCCAAGTGTCTGGTGGCAATTGTTTTTACAAACACCGGTGAGTTATGGAAGCTGCGGCTCCCGGTATCAGGACACACGTGTCATTCCGGTGGCATATGAGGGTCGGCGGACGGCTCTGGCGGCTGACGTCAGCGGGAAGTCGAAGGATGGAAGTTCCCTTGTTCCCACAGTTAGCGCGCCGTTCCGTTCCTTTCAGCCCATTTCCACTTCGATTACGTACTGGGGATGTTGATATCGTGACAAAAATATCGATATTGTTTATATTGATTATTTATTAAATAATTGTTTTACAAAACGATACAACAAAAAAATATCAATTCTTGGTAGGGCCTACATTGGAATACGATATTTTATGTATATAAGGAATTAACAAATGTAAAATTCATTTGAACATTGCGTAAAGTACTGAGGACACGTGATATTGTAGAAAGATGCGGTGCATGTTTATTGTACATGTTGCCAAAGTAAACATAGTTATTTTTAAATGAAATTTGTGAGCTTATTAAAAAAAAATTTTTAAAAATTATTTCCAATAGCTGAAAAAATATATTAATTCCAATAACATATCCTTGAAATATATCGATTATTTATATAGATATATCGTTGATATAATATAGTCATTTCTATACATCGATTTTTTTTCAACAACACTGTTCCGGACTGCGACAATCGAAATAAACCAGGCGAGAACGATTGAACATTGCCGCTCAGCGGACAGAGAAGCCGGAGTGGTGTAGTGGTTAGACTGCTCGACTCCCATCTAGGCGAACCGGGTTCGATTCCCGGCGGGGTCACCCCCGGATTTTCACGTGTGGGAATGGTTTTCTCGCGGATCTGCCGTTTCCCGCGCCCCTGCATTCCGGCGCTGCTACATACTCACCCCGCTTCACCTCGATGTTAGGAACTCTCTACTCAACACTATCATTTCACATTATACGTACACTGTAAGAATGTTTTCCTTGCTCGAACACATGATATGTTACCGAACAGCAAATTTTGTATAAATCTGGAACATCGTGAAGTAGGCTTGCCGCAAACATAATTTTTGTTTGATCTGTATATGGTAATGCCTACGATAAACTTGCATTGCCGTTACAATTGTTCAGCAGACATCTTTGCGGTAAAGTCAGCTAAACTGTAAGTAAAACGTGTCCTCTGATTATTAACCGCAATAAGTACATAAAAGAGAACTAACAAAATTTTCAAAATGATGTTTATTATGAAAATATTATTAAAATGTCTCCTCAACTCGAACCTGCATCCCGGGTATTACTAACGGAACGCCCTGCGCCACACGAATCATTCCTTTTATTGTCTTCAAGCCTATTTAGGTTGTTGGAATTAGAGCGGCACTGAGCTTAGTGCCTAGTGTTTAGTTATAGAACTGTATTACTGAATATTTCGGTATTTCTTTGTTTCTTAGGCAACGAGAAAACAAAGACAAACATCACAAGTAATTCCTCTCCAATAATTATAAAATCGTTTTATTTACTCGCTCTCGTACGCAAAACCTCCATAAAAAATAATTTTTTGTGGTTTTGATTCTATTTTCTTCACAATGACACTTTCAAATATCATTTACATCTCAAAGAAAATTAATAACACTAACAATATTACGCACTTGTGATTGATTGTTACATTTTCCTTCTTGAATATTTGTTTGTATCTGCTTAATTCGCTTTATTAAAAGACTTGAGATATAAAGGTAAACAATATCAGACGCTTTTTGCAAATGTGTTTGGGGATTTAGCGCGCTTCTACAGTTCAATCCTAAATTCCCAAATACTGAGGGACTAAACTGGGTCGCGTGGTCGATTGAATAACCTAAATAGTGGTCTCGTAGAGGTTTCGGACATGATTACAGTAGAATGTCACCTCTTAGAATAATTGAAGTTAGTGTTCTGGAGGGTCGCTGAGCTTCAGAATTACATCAAACATTCACACGAGGAGTGTACGTTTGCTGAGTTGCAGTTTTGTAACTACAGAACATATTAGTTTCGAGAGTACATATACGTACTGGAAACTACAGTGCACGACAGGAAACCTTTAATACTGCTAAACCGTTACCTTTTTTAAGAAGCAATTTTTCTTTCATGTGAAATAAATCTGTTCAAATAATGTTTGTTTGTTTCTTGGTTATAAGGAAAAATTTTTTATAGCCTATTCGCCGTTTTTTCACACTTATTGAATTAAACCTTTGAAAAATCAGCCCATGTGAAGCGTGCATGAAGCCAAGAAGCTCGGGAGCAATAAGGGCGACATTGCTACGCACTTCAAGTGCGCCATCGGCACTAGGGGCGAGGCTCTAGACGGACGTGCAGTGTTCTCGTTGCACTGCGTGAACCTTCAGCGGTGACATTATTATTTTACCTGTAGAAAGTCTGTAGGAAGGTTTGTTGCAGCACCGTTGAGCAGATTTGTAAGTACCTCAATACTAAATTTTGAGATACAGTGCTTTGAAAAGGCCATTATAGCGATTTTGGAATACTCTGAATAACGTTTCTAAAGGCTGTTCACGACAAAGTAAGCACTATTGAAATTAACCTTAGAAAAAAGTCACTGCTCCTGCCTGCATATATTTTAATGGGCGTAATGAGTGATACTGCCTCAGTAAAGTTGGTGATGATGGATGGTAAAAGGTTCCGTATATTAACGTCGAATAAAAGACGTCAGGTAACCATTTGTGACAACTTAAATTATTTCTTCCTCTTTCTATTTTTTTATGCATCGAAGTGTAAGAATGAGCAGAATTGTAAAATATTTACTTGACTGACGCGTGAATAAAATGCTGAGGCTCGTAGCAATGTTAACTTTGTATAAGGCGGATGAATACACGACGTGTATACAAGTAGATGCCAAGGAGGGCTTTCAGAAGTGCTCACTTTATTGTGAACAGCCTATAACGTGCGTGAGATTTAGAAATCACTCGACAACCCTCATCTGAAGCGTGTGCTCCTGTCGTAGATAGCGCATTGGACACACGTTTCATAGTTTCGTGGAAACACGTGTATTTCAAACACTCTGTAAGCGCAAAGTAGGTTGGAGCCTTTTAAGGGTCGGCTTCAGCCTTTTTGCAGATATTCTACGTTTTCGAATCATGATTTCAGATTCATGGTAATTACTGACAATATGCGGTTGTAGAAGATTTACATTTTACAAGTTGTTCAATATTTTTGCGGGTAATTTTAATTGTGTGTTATCTGCTTATTGTTAATAAGTTCTCCAACTTTTTACAATAAACAAAACACACGCAAATTAAAATTACGTACAAATATATTAAACAACATGTAAGATGTAGTAAAATGTCTATAACTGTATTGTTACGATAGCGTGAACAAGCTTTAATTCGACGGCCTGCCATCACTTATGGGCAGTAATCAGGACAGCCAGTTCCCGCAATCGGCACTCGCATTGCCCAAATCCTGGCAAGCAGGAATCCCGTCTATCGGACAGGGAATCAGACCGTGCTGCGTTATGCGACGCCGATATGAGGGCAATGTAGAGTGGCGGAAGGCGTCTTTTCTACATATGACGTCGGCAGAGATGGACGTCTCAAGAAGCCTGCTGTGTCGATCGCAGTAAGACGTCGTACTTCGTCAGCCGTCGGATACTTACTCAAGGTGGGCCAATTACAATGTATTACTGTGATTCTCAGTAAGGTTGTGGATATAGTTTTATTAATGCCTCCCCGACCTTATAACAATTTATATGATATCCACATGTTTTATTATATAGCCATATAGCAACGTTTAGCTCCTTATATTTATTTACTCCACATGCTCCACCATCATAAGTAGGAGTAGTGAAAGTTCTCGAAAAGATTGCAAGGCTAGTTATATTTCAAAACACTGTATCTTGATTGGCTGCATTACTTTTTGACACGTGTTAACTGTCTGCGCACGAATCACGTAGGAGCCGTGCCGATGTTGTCGTATTCTAAGTGGCCCAGCCAAATTTGAAAACGCCTTCTCAAGGAGACAACAACCAATGGCAATAGACAGTATTGGCGTCTACCGTGTACTCGTAGTTTTTTTCTCGAGAAATCACTAGCTCTAACCATGAGATTCCAGCAACCTTAACAAGTGCGGTTTGGTCGCAATTTAAACAAATAATAACAGTAGAGTGTCAGAGATTAATGGGAATCAGAAATTATAACTCTGAAACGAAGAATTTCTGCAAAAGTGATCAGGTCGGACCTTAACTGATGATCACTCAGTTAATCAGAGGCGGCGAGGTTTACAATCTGAGTTCTGCGCACGTTTACCAAGCATTCAAGCGAAACTAGAAACACAGGAACATAATTCCCGCTGGTCTCTGTATTTCCACTCGCCACTGATATGTTCGTTCACAATACTCCAGACAAGCTTCACTACACAGTGTTAATTACTCGGTTGATGTCAATCAATGGCGATGCATGTTGAATACGTTCCGGTCAGAGTGTCTTTCACTGTGAAGCTGAATATACTCTCCCACCACACGTGGAGTAATTATTAGACATCTGAAAAATACGCATATTCTTTTGGGAGAAACTAGATTCAAACACACGTACGTTTATGTTACTCTGAGCCACTATTACAGATGTATACACAGTAAAAACACTTTCTTCGCTGCATCACATGATTTGTTACGGCAAAGGAAAATTGGTTCAACATCAACCACTGTAAAGTAGGCTTCCCACAACACATCATATTTGTTTGATATTTATAGTGATGACTATGTTGGTCTCGTGCTGTCGTTGCAATAGTACAGCAGATGTCTTTATAGCAGTATCAGTTACACTGTGAAGAAAATTTGTGCTTTATAAACAATACTGATTGTTATACGAGAGAGAAGTAACAAATATTTCACAATCATATAAAAAATAGGACCGCTCCAAGACTCGAACCTGCAGCCTTCGTGTTACTGGCATAACGCCCTTCTGCGAACGTTCACTTCGCCTTGCATCTTTCATAAAACATTTTGTTACGTATATTGTATTATATGTGGTAGTAACATGGATCAGAATATAATATCGCCTTTTGGGAGGAACTGGGGTTAGTCTGCAACTCAGAATGACATTAAAGGTCTGCAGGAGGATTGTAAATTTGCTCGCTTGCAGTTTCGTAACTATAAAATATATTGGTTTATGAATGTTTGTGTAGGGACAACATACATATACCGAAAAATACAATGAACGAAAGGAAACTTCAATCTCACCAAACCGGTACCTTACGTGCAGAATAAAGTTTATTTATTGCAAACAAAAGCCGTTTAAAGAATTTTTATTTCTTTGTTATAAAGGAAGGTAATATTGCCATAAAACAAAATTGTATAAAGAAAACTTTTACTATAGGCTGTTCACGGTAAAATGAGCACTTTTAAAAATCATGCATAAGGTCTACTTGTATGCACGTAGTGTATTCTCTACCACCTTATGTAAAATTAACTTTGCTGTGGGCCTCATCAATTTATTCATGCGTTGGTCAACTGTAACTGGGGAATAGTTATAAAAGTAAACATTTTACAAATCTGCTAATTTTTACGCTTCGATGCATTAAAAAAACATAAAGCGAAATAAATAATTGAAATTATCATACATAGTTTCTTAACACTTTTTATTTGACGTTAAGATATGAAACTTCTTTCCATCTATCGCAACCAACTTTACTGGGCGCATGCCACTCAGTGCGCCAGTTAAAACATTCGCAGACAGAGGCATTGAAATTTTTCCGACGATGATTTCAAAAGGGCTCACTTTATCGTGAACAGCCTTTTACAGCAGAACCTATCTTTCTGTAACATTCTCCACGAATTAAAGCAATATTGTGTAGCTGTAAACAAAACAGCCTCAAAAATACTTCTCTTTGCCGTACAGGAAACCTGGTAAGGATTTTTTTTACAGTTTAGAGATGATAGTTTTTCCGTGCGAAATTGTGCATTTTTGTCAGGATTAAACGTACTGCAAAACATTTCTGACAGTTTTATTTCGCTATTTCCCGTCATGCACATGTGAAACTACTATCCCATTTCACTGGAACAATGACGATTCTGGTATTCTAAATTGTAATTGTAAAAGGCTTTCTTAACGTCCCCCGGTTTTATGCTTGAAAGCTTAGCAGGGGCCGGCTTACAGACTAACTTATAACGTAACTTAAATTAACACTGATGCATTAACCTCTGGGATTCGAACCCAGAGCCTCCCGCAGCCCAGATCGGTGGCGCGCCAAGCGACTGCGCCACGGGAGGTCGTGATAACTTCGTACAGTTAACACCTTGTTGACCCTATCATACATTCACAAACTAGCTAGAGTTTAATCGAAGATATGATGGCTCAGTAAATGTTCCGCAGTTTTCCAGTGCATCTACCGGTCAGTGAACGAAGAAAACTATACTCGCATCTTACTGGTCCACTTTCTCTCACTGCAAGGGAAATGGATATTGCACGCCATCTGGAACTTTATGGAGTACTAACCCGCCCTTTACGTAGAACGAGACAATATCCTCTGTAACATGCATTTAACTCTGTCATGTTCCTTGTGAAATGATCCTTGGACACTACCAGCGTACATGCAACCTTGTACCAGTGAGCCAAAGATTTCACAGATGGGAGCTCGCGATTGTAGTTTTCGCGAGTTTTTAAAAACACCAAACACGATCTCATAAAAAAAAACTGTGTCGGAATTAGTCAAAACACTATCTGATATTACGAAGTTTTGTTCTTATAAGGCTTGAACGTCCTTACAACATAATCAGACACACTGCGTGTTAAAATTTTAATGCTACAGGCTATTCACGGTAAAGTGAGCACTTTTTAAGACCCTTCTAAATTTTTCCTTTCATGCAATGTTTCTTTTTAATGTAAACATTGCAATGTGACCAATAAACACAGTGTATACAATTCACCACCCTCAAAATGTAATGACTGAAGCTGCGATAAGGTATATTTATTAGTGGCTAGAGCCTGTTGGGAGGGCCTTAAAAAGTGCTCACTTTACCATGAACCAGCTATAACAAGGTTACTTTCCAGGGGTCTTGTTCTCTTGAAGGAAAGAAGCAAGAGTACCTAATGAGAGACATTGACATGCTCTTCAAGTGCCCCATTGTCTCCTTGTGCGAGTAACTATCCTGGCTCGCAGTCTTCTTGTCGTACAGTGCGAGATGGCGCAGCAGTGACACATGTGCTCGTATACGGGAGGACATGGCCTCGATTCCTTGTTCGGCAATCCTCGATTCAGTTTTCCAAAATATCTCCAACCGAATGCTGGGACGACTCTTTACAAATAAACTATTCCTTCTCGACTAATCAAATTCTCCGCCATGGCTGTAAGCATTTCCTTCACTTCTATCGCACTATGCGTTAAAGTGATTTTAAGGGATGACTATAATTTTGTACGTAGAAGGTCTGTAACAAAGATCAGTATGTTTCAATAAGTATTTTAAGAAAAACAGTCTGAATATACTTTCTTTTTTTTTTCACTTTAGGGACAGTTCAGAATAATATTTGCAATACCCGAGATGTGGCCTATCTTGAAAGATTTCTTCAGCAGTAAGAAAGAAAGTACTAATTTATTAAGTATATGAAAAGCGTTTATTGCAAAGTCCTGAAATGCAATCCACACTCTGCAACAGTATCAGGACAGTTCGTACATATTGAGCACTTCAACGCGACTTCAATATGACCCATATTTCAAAACTAGTAGTCAATAGTGTTGGTTAGTCAATAATGAAGTATCGTATTAGTCATACAGGAATGAACAGATAGCTAAAGTTATTAAAGAATCGTCAGTGCAATTAGAAATTATAACATAACTAAGTATCTAGTGGCCAACATCGGTCTACTGATGACATAAAACTTCCAGACAAACGTCAAATATCGTGACGAAATCTTGCTATAATTAGTTTGAACGATTTAGGGATGATGGAAATACTCAATAGACTCTGAACACGTGTACGAACAGGCTGTATAATGTACACTCTGTTGTGGTTCCACTAGTGTGCAATTGCGAATGTTTAGCCGAAAGAAGAAACGACAATAATCTTCGGAGCGCTGAGGTCCACCTCAAGCATGTGGTTCTCCGTAGCAAGAATCACAGAGACACACGAAGTTACAGCTGAGTTGAGAGACGTGGCCAGCTCTTAACAATTACGTCTTGAGGGCCGACCGAAATGAGAAGAACCTACACTGTTAATAATATTTCCTTCATTCCAAGGAAAAATGCCGGTTAAAATTTATCCAGAGGTGTCCGTAAATTCTCCGTAAAATTCACGGAACCTCTGCGTTAACTCTCTAGTTAGTTTTCTGTACTTCTAGTTTAATTAATTTTTTATGTCTATTTCATTTTCATTTTCATCATGTGGGTGTTCTACTGTATATAATAAAGATATTTAAAAATGATAAAAAAAATTTTTATGCTTAAGAAAGATTTGAACCCATGTCAAAAATTTGCATAGGTCACTACCCTAACCACTTACCTACAACGCTCACAAGGATGAATGTGGTATAACTTTTGAGTTCCTTTATTAGTCACATAAGCAACTTTTTTAAGCTTCTGTTAAAGTTAGTGTACTTTAAGTGTTGCCAAGTGTTACATACGCCTGTTGATACTTTTTAATTTTTGAAAGAAGAGGTCTTAATTACAAGGTAACCTTAACTGCCGCAGAAACGATAATTTTCTGGTTACAGTGGCGAAGAAAGCTTCGTGTAGACTCGGCATTGTTCGTGTCCGAAACCAGAAGTTATAGGTCGGAGATTTTCCATGTTTTGTATTTACACACTTAACTCCGTTTTTCGTTATTAGGGATTGAGTTTCTGTATATTTGCTGTGCTTTTTCGTAATAAAAATTTCCGTAAATGTACGGAAAACTTTATCGGTGTAGAAGACTGTCGCGATAATAAGACAGTCTTAGAGTCTAGAACTCTCTATTAAACAGAGATTGCCTCCATAAAATAGTTCAAAATCTAGAAAGCTCGCGAGGAAAATTTATGAAGGGCTACAAAATTTTGATCCAATGTGGACCATACGTGGGCATTGGAACCAGACTCGTGGATTATCTCAAGTGGAAATATCGAATGTTTCGTATTATCAAGGAAACTTGGAGTTGGCCTGAATCATATTGTTATGGTGGGCGCTACTAGTATGAACCTGCCTTTAAGAGGAGTGTGAACCTCCTCTTCCAAGGTCAAGAAGCAAGGGAGCGATACGGGCGACACTAACACGCAAGTCTAGTGCCTCATCGCCCCTACGTGCAAGGCGTGCAGTGTTTCCGCCGTGAGGCTGTACTGTGCAAATTAGATCTGTAACAGTGGGGTTTTATTACACGCGATGAAAGAACACAGATTAAACTACGCCCGTACCTTTATGCTTTCTCTTGCTGCTTAAGGAAACCGCATGAGATGCGCGGATACGCGCAGACAATGATCTCACAAAAAATGTTCCAGTTCACACTCCTCTTAAACCAACATACCCGCTGAACACACCGCAGTATTAAGGAGGGAGTATACTTGCTATCTTGGATTTACGTATTTTCCTCATTAACTGAATTTTCCGAGTCAATATTTAAAAACCAAGCTAGTCATGATATCCGGAACATTTAAGATTTATCCCTAAATCCCACTTATCTTCCTTACATTATTAATGTCACATTTCTTCGTAAACACGAGCGAATGAATATTACTTCGCCAGCATTAGTCACAGCGATTTCTTCAATGTGCTTAGTATAAGGTCAGTTGTGAACTAGGCACGAACAATTACTCATACTTTCGAAGGCTACAGGCAGGGGTAGGCTGACACGCGCCCTCTAGAAGAAATGGTAGTTTCATCCCTTACCGCTGAATTACAAGTGCTAGGAAAACATTTCAGATTACTGACATTTCTTATTTGACTTTCTGTATTTTTTAGGACATGTAAGTGAATGAATTAGCGAAAATAGTAAAATATTTACTTTTCTAATAATTTCACAGTTTCATTCGACCGATGCTTGAACCGAATGCCCATGCCCACGGGAATGTTAATTTTACTTATGACGGAAGTTTAGTCTATTCGCGGTTTATTCACACTTTTTGAATCAAACCTTTTAAAAATCACCCCATCCATAACACGTTTTGGTGGTTACCTAAACATGACGTGACTCATAAACGTTTCATACTTGTTTTAACGTTAGAGTGCCATATTTCTATAGCGTCAATCTTTTATTTGTATTTTATCTACCAATTATAATATTTTATTTAAAGTGAACATTAATAAAACCAGTGAGAAAATATGTTTGATAGTTGTTCCTGGTAAGAAATAGTTCTTATACAGAGTGTTAATGCAAACGAATGGGTTGCGAGGTCCCTTTGCTGCAGTGTTCTAGACTCGGTTAGTCTTTGATTGCACAGAGCGGAGGAGCAGTTTGGAAGCAGAATTTCAGCAGGGCTCGGAGTGTCTGTGTGTGCAGACATTTTCCTACCTGACTGGCCAATCATAATTACGCAACTTCAATACTGTACGTCTGTGATTCGCTCGCAGGCACCTAAGAAGCATTGCACTAAGACCATTCCATCACGAAAGTGAATCTGAGCTCAAGTTCTATGAAGTTTAACTGGTCGTAATATGTTTTGTCGTGAAATTCGGGTGTCGCTAATTATATACCGGATGTGTGTACAGGTAGGTCTTCACATGAGGGCTTTCTAAAGCGCTCACTTTACCGTGAACAGCCTATGATTTCGGGTGTCGCTAATTATATACCGGATGTGTGTACAGGTAGGTCTTCATGAGGGCTTTCTAAAGCGCTCACTTTACCGTGAACAGCCTATGATTTCGATTCCCCGTGCAAACACTTTGGCTGCACACTGTTAAAAATTTCCATATATTTACGGAATATTTTACGGAAATGTACAGTGTATATACGGAAAGGCAATCCGTAATGACGAAAAACGGTGTTAAGTCCATAAATACAAAATACGGAAAGTCTCCATATTCTATTTGACTTCAAGTTACGAACAATGTCGATTCTTTACGAAGCATTCTTCGCCACTGCAACAAGAAAATTATCGTTTCTGCGGCAGTTAAGGTTATCCGCGCGACTATGACCTATTCTTCCAAACATTAAAAAATAGCATTAGGCTTCTGTAACATTTGGCAACACTGAAAATACACTAAATTTAATAGAAACTGAATTTTTGCTTTTGTGTTTTGCATAAATATAACAAAAGTTATACTACAATGTTTAAGTGAGAGTTGTAGGTGAATGGTTAGAGTCGTGAAAAGTGGTAATTTTTTGACTCGGGTTCAAACCTCGCTTAAGTACAAAATATTTTGACTTTTTTAATATAATTTTTTGTACGCTGTAGAACATCTACATATCGAAAATTAAAGACATGTTCACTATCTCTGTTTATTTTAAACCGAAAGTACAGAAAACTAACTTGGAAATAAAAGGAGAGATTCCGTGAAATTTAAAAAAAGTCCGTTTCTGAAAATCAACGTGTCCGTAATTTTACAGAGAGTTTACGGACACTTCTGAATAAATTTTTACCAGCACTTTTCCGTGAAATGAAGGAAAGTTTTTTAAGAGTGCAGCCTTGACAGAAAATGGCCTTCAGTTGTTGGGCGGACAGGAGTGGACAAGCTCAGGTACACGAACTATGACGTCGTTGACGTCATCGATTACGTATTCGTATAGCAAGCAGCGCTCTTCATTTCCATGAGGTAACCAGGTGAACTGCTCGATATGCAGAGTGAAGGGCCGGGCCGAAGTGCCCTTGTGCATATGTGCTGACAACCCGTCTCTCCCAAGCCTCTGTCACACTCTCAAACTGCTTCCGCTAAGTTTGGTCAAACAAAGTTGGCCAGTTCTGACGTCATCGAAACGCCATCAACGCCGCCATTTTTGCTTGAGAATGTTGGATGGCTTCAGTTTCCATCAAACATTTGAAGATTGGACCTGTTATAAAATTTCTTTGATGTTTGACGGTTTCAGCCAATCAGAATCGTGCACGAAAAAAATGGACGTCAGGAAACTTAAAATATCGAACAATTGCTGGAAACGAAGTAAGTTATGAAGATAATTTATTTATGTGGAAGCTGTCTGGGAATGAATGCTTTTTTAAGTGGATCTTAAACATAATAATAATACAAACTCAGAGGCATTTATTTAATTGTGCAGGAAACATATCTTATCAATAGAGACCTGCAAAATTCGCGTTGTTATTTAAGGACAGACTGAACTCGTTATTATGCGTTTTACACACTTCAGCCATTGGCCAAAAATATGTTTAGTACGCCTCGGAGAGCTCTTGAGCCAATAATACAAGTCGAGCGGTGGAGTGGCCAATCGTTTTTAAAGAGATCGAGCAGATACGTGATGTTGATTACAGTGCAGCGGCTTATGAAATCACGAACTGTAGTGACTTGTTTATAATACAGTGGAGTCTATCATGTTACCGAAAGATAACGCGAATTTTGCAGGTCTACTTATCGATAAAATCTTTATTTTGTAAAGATATGAAAATAAATTACAATATTACTTACATTTCTTCTTGTAATAGACCACATGGATAAACAAAAGCAATGTATCACTGTGAAAAAAAAAATTTACAGTGTGACACATATTCAAACACATTCAAGATTATTTGATAGGATTTATTGGAAGGAAAAATTTTTTGGCCGTATTTTGCCCTCGAGTTTTTTTGTCAAATATAGTTGAAGGCGAAAATTTGATAGCGTGAAAGGGACTTTAGACCCGTACGTCATCACGAGTGTCGCAAAAATAGGCGGTCCACCGCAGCATCCCTTCGATTCTCTCATCACTTGAGATAGGTGTTTTTACTGAAAATATTTCAAGGCAAGCTGAACTCCAACACACTTCTCTTCATATGCACTTTCGTGTTTGGATGATTTTAAATGTCACGCCCCTGAAGTGACATCACTGCCCGCGAAATCACGGACGTTCAGTATCGGAGTACTTTATTGCGATTCGCCCAGTCAAATAGGAATAAAATGCCTTCTCGCGTAGACACGAGGCCAACGACCAAAGGAAGTTGTAGTCGTGAACGTAGGACATTTAAGTCCAGCATGGCCATAAATATCTTCGCGAAAAACCCCCTGTCCCTACTAATCAGCAGAGACGATGGTTTATCGCGGGAAAAGTTGACTGTTTGCTAGGATTAAACGTACTCTACACATGTCCGACAGTTTTCTTTCCTTATTCACTGTCATGCATGTGTGGAGTCATCGCCCCATTTCACTGGGCCAATGAGAATTCTGATGCTCTAAGTAGGGATAGGAAAATTTGGCGAGTTCATTTGAGGACAAGATAGACGTCCAACACGTGTACACTGAAGCCACTATTGCAAATTGGATCACTGTCCATCAGACACGCCCTGGACGACTCTGAGCCAATAGCAGACTTGCAAGGACACAAGTATCGAGTGTCATACTGCCATGTGTGTAGTAACATTGGCTACTCTCTGTGAACAAATACCTGAGGCTCGAGTGTACACAGGACTGTGGAGTCTAGCCTACAGGTCATTAACTGGCGAAATATTCCTATCCCTAGTTATTAATAGGAGTACCTTAATTGTCATTGGCCAATCAAAGAAATAAATGTCTTTTTACAAAATCACGTGGTCAATAAGTTAATTCTTAGCCCCGGGCATAATAATGAGTAACTAACGTAATGATTTATAATTTATAATGTACATACTTGCTGAAGTGCAAACGGAGCTGTTATACCTCAGAAAATACGTCAGCCTGTAATATATAATTTTGATTACGAAGAAACATGTAACAGGCTGTCACTCTCAAGTATGTTAACATATTTGTTCAGTAAGTTACTCTTACGTGACTTGAAAAGCAGGCGGTTATTTAAGTAAACGGTTTAAAGAAAATTGTAATATACGACGAACCACTCTTAGGGCAACGAGAAAAAAGAGCAAAGCTAATATTGTAATGATGAACAAATAGACCTATAGACCGTTCACGGTAAAGTGAGCACTTTTTGAAGCTGTTTCATCATCATCAGAGAGTAAAGCAATAAATACATTACATTGTGGTCTCGTTTTAGTTTGGTGTGGAAATGTAACACACAGTGTTTATTACTCTACCGGCAGGGTTTACATTAACAAGTTGTGGAGTAAATAAATTGTTGAAAGAAAAGCACTAGGGCTTCGAAGTGTCACTTTTACGTGAACGCCTACACAAAACTTTTTGTAGACTGAAAATTTATAACTTTACTTAAATCAGCGATACCATACGAGCTCAACTAGTTACGTTTTCACTGCCTAACGAAAACTGCGTCTTTGTGATAGCATGTGTTAGTGATTATTATATTTAATTCTTTTACATAAGCCAATGCCAGTCATTTGATTGCGCATACGAAAGTCCAAATATGTTTAAAGAAATATGTTGGTTAAAATATAAAAAAGTAACGGTAATGTTAAATATAATATTTATACGAAAATATTGCAACTAAAATAAACACATATTTAGCTTTACAGCGAAAAAAAAGTAGCAGTAACTTATTGCGTGCGAAAAACGAATTCCCACTATTTCAACAAACTTGTTCGCTATATGTAAATACAGCAAATGGCTAAGCGTTTTGTGTAACAAGTTATGAATAGTTAAGTATCGCAAATGAGTTGAATTTACGTAAATAGATTTCGAAGAAGCAGAATTCGATTTGTGTTTGACAAGTAGATTTTCTTATAGCGATTGCGGCAAGGACAAACTGCCCATTGGATAGCATTGAGTGCCCCCTCTCTACTAGTACTCTATATACTCTATGCATGGAGATAGAAAAATTTCGCGAATTCAATCCAGGACAAGATAGACATCCAACACGTGTACATTGAAGTCAGCTTTGCTATTGGATCACAGTTTATTTGACACGCCCTGGACGACTCTGAGCCAAAAGTATACTGCCACACTGCCAGGTGTGAAGTAAAACTGGCTACTCGCTGGAGTAGCAGCCAATGAACAAACATCTTAGGCTCGATTGTATACAGGACTGTGGAGTCTAGTTAAAATTTTCCTATCCCTATCTATGCATACACTTAGGCCTGGTTTATAAAAAAAATCCAATAACACAACGCAGGCAACATTGTAGCGATGCAAGAAAGTGAACTCTGAAATCCTTAGGCACCCGTTTATAAAAATTCCTTGCGACTTTTATAAACAGGTACCTACCTAAAGAAATACAGAGTTTGAAATTTCGCATTACTGCGATTTTGTCAGTGTTGCTTTATTGTGATTTTTATAAACCAGGCCTTAGCCTTGCCTTCTCATCGGCTCTCTGTGTGCCAGTACATGTACATGTATAGCCTTTCAGTCGTCACTTGTCGGCATCACGCTTCACGAATCCGGGCAGCATTCTCATAGATAAACCATTTGTAAACAAACATCTGCTCGGGTTCACGGTGGAAAACGTGTATACCCGGTAAGTATTATCTACGACATTGTTCATAATTATCCTTGAAGCATTGCTCAAGATCGCGAAGTTTTGTTTCCAACACGTATTTGTTCATCGGATTCTCGTGATTGTGACATTAGATGGCAAAATTACACGACACAGCCATCTAGCTATGCAGTAACACCATTCGCGGGTATAGTGCACTGATATAACTATAGTAACGCATTTACAAATGCGGTATATGCACGCACACGCATAAGTAGACGTAAATAACCGTACATGCATCACGTGTTATCCTTCCTTCGGACGCAAACATCTGGCTGGTATGTGGAAAAATTCGTGACTGGCCATTTTAAGACGACACGATTTGTTTCTGTCAGTATTCCATGGCGCGGCGCCTACAAAGCTACTATAGGCTGTTCACGATAAAGTGAACAATTTTTTAAGGCCCTCCCAACAAGCATTGACCACTAATAAATATATCTTACTGCAGCCTCAGGCATTAAATTTTGATGGTGGTGAAATGTATACACTGTGTTTATTGGTCACATTCCAATGTTTATATTAAAAAGCAGCAGGAAGATGAAAATTGGATGAAAGGAAAAATTTATAAGGGCCTTAAAAAGTGCTCACTTTACCGTGAACAGCCTATAGTGTTCAGGAGTTGCACATTTTTCCCAGTTTCGACGACCGTTACTGATGTTTACGGCATCTTATAGCATATTAAAAAAATATATGAAACCTGTATACTACTGTTAACAATAGCATTGCAGCTTTCTCTAAGAACTCCAATGTAAAGCAATGAAAATTAAGTTTTTAATAATCTTATGCATGGGTGATATGAAGACACCGAAAATCAAAATTTTACAGTAGGAGATTCACTGAAAAGAGTCGTATTTGTTTAAAACAGTTGAATAAGAACCAGTGTTTCACATATTTGGTATCCATGAAGTCGCAGTAGAAAAGCAGATGTAAGCGAAACGTTAGGCAACATTTTCTTAATTTAATGGAAAATATTTTTATGAGGTAAGTCGATTTTTATCTTGTTGCACGGTAAGCCTGTATATAAAGAGAGTAAAAGTGTACTACTGTATTTTTTCCTTTCTCCCTTTATATCTACAGTTATCAGCAAGTGTTGTGTGAATGTGTGAATGGACGGGGACAGCATATCTACAGTTATCAGCAAGTGTTGTGTGAATGTGTGAATGGACGGGGACAGCATATCTACAGTTATCAGCAAGTGTTGTGTGAATGTGTGAATGGACGGGGACAGCATATCTACAGTTATCAGCAAGTGTTGTGTGAATGTGTGAATGGACGGGGACAGCATATCTACAGTTATCAGCAAGTGTTGTGTGACTGTGTGAATGGACGGGGACAGCATATCTACAGTTATAAGCAAGTGTTGTGTGAATGTGTGAATGGACGGAGACAGCATGTTTTAACCAGGACTCACGAAAGGGCAAAGCACTCCATTAAACCGTACTTCTGTTTGCCCGTGTTTAAAATGTTGGTGAAATACACGCAGTATGTTGCTTTTTGAAATACCTACTTTGGATATATTTTTATGTGCATCATCTATACTTACGCCATATGTAAAATCAGCATTGTCATGGACCTCATCACTTTATTCATGTATAAGTCAAGTTTAACTGATAAAATGTCATGCGTGTGTATATGTTGCTAATATGTTTACGCGTATAGTTACGCTCATAAAGTAAATAAAAATTTAACTTTAAAATTATCTTTCCACTGGTTCAAATTTTACACTTGGGATTCGGCTTTGAAATATGGAACTACATTTCCTAACTCATTCCCAACTCTACAGAGACCATACCAGTCACAATGTGTCTTCTGAAATATAGCGCAGTAAAGGGCACAGCATTTCCCCCCCCTCCGAAATTGATCATTTTACCGTAAACACTATCACTTAATCACACTAACAAACTAATGGCATTAGTGAAGTTAATTTACAGTTACATATGTATTGGAGAGGTTTTGTTTCACTCGTTGACTAACTAGTTATTCATGTTAGCATGTCTTACCTGGTCTTTACTCACGAAGTTCATACATTAGTAGGCCATGTTATGAATGGCACTGGTGTGCTACTGCGATATTGCGCTGTTAAACTACAGTACAACCGTGGTAAGTAATTCATATATATCCAACACCAACAGTAATGCTTGAAATCTCACTCTGTGTGTGTGTGTGTGTGTACACACGCGAACGTGAATGCACCATTTCCCACGTTCTTTTTTCTCCCTCTCTCACGTGCACACACACCCACACATACAATTTTTAAAAAAAATTTATATAATAATAAGTGAGTGAGTGAAGAGATTTGGGCGGTTCTTAACAACGAGGTCTTGAGAGCCGATGAGGGCGAAGTGAGGTGAATATGGAACAGCGCCGGAATGAAAGGGCGGGGGGACGCAAGATGCCCGAGAAAACCCGTCGACCAGCAGCAAGGTCCAGCACAATTCCCACTTGCTTGTCCCACAATTTCCGTACAGTCAGGCTGTTCATGTGGATTATTGGACGAATTTTCCTCCATTGGACAAAAGGTTGCAGTTCGCAGTGGAAATAACGTGTATTAAGTTTCTCTTTGAACAGAGCATATAAGTATTTGGTCGCTTTATATTCTTAAATATTGTTACTTTAGAAGTAAACAGCAACGCCCATATTTTTACATGAAATATTGTACTTTAAATTATTTTAAATTATGGCATATTACAAAAAAAAAAAAAAAAAATTAAAAAAAAATTTCAAATCAGTTATATAATACATTCAGAATACTTACACGGCTTTAAAACTATGACTTTAAACAAATATGTATATACATTACTCTATTGCATAAAACACAATTAAGAGAAGAAATACATCTCATTTTATTTTGACTTATGACAGTTGCTCTAATATAGTTTGGCGTGCTATGCATTTGTCGCTCCATTAGTCGCAGCTCTATGAAGACGTGCAAAAAATTATAATTATTTCATAAAGTGCGTGAATGTTAAGATAAACATTTTACTAATTGTTCACAAAATATTATTCTCAATCACATTTTCATCGATTTTACACATGACCATTTCTCTCAAATGCCATTGTATAGACAAGTATATAAACTAAATATTATTTTTGCGTGCTGTAGATTTTGTGTTTTACGAATGACCAACCTCCATAGTTGCAAGTTTACAGTAATTGCAGTTTCAAATTAAGATCAGATGAGTGAATTGCGTGTGATTTACGTAATAAAAGGGTATTTTTTCGGCTGCACGGCGACAAACATGTAAACGACTTAGACCTGCAATGGTGGGCTGCTCATGATCGCATTACTTCACTGTTCTTACAGGCAGCAGCAAATGCTCGTGCCGATAGCCAGAGAAGCAGGCAGACACACACTCACCCCCCCCCCCCCATGAGGGTGTTCAGTACTCTTCCAAAGGGTTGACAACTCATTACGGCGCCTCTCATCGGCCTGCTCGTTCATATTCGATCTCTCCACGTAGTTCCACTTTCTGCCGCTGCGCTACGAACGCAGTAGCTTCCTAGGCATATTATGGAATATTTTATGTATTTCCAAGATTGTACGGTTATTTGTCATGCTATCGTTACTCCGATTTATTTCTGTAAAATTACGCATTAATATCTTTGCCTGTATGTGAAAAAAATAACGTATTTAAAATTGTTTTTAATTTAAAAAAATTAATAATCCAGTCAACAGATTTTATAGTTATTGTAACTGATTTTCATAAACGTAACTTTTAAGCATATCTACAAAATATTTTCTCACATACAACAGTAGAAAAATAACTGTTAACCTGTTTAGATGAAGTTTTTTAAATAAAACTAACTTTGTAATTCGGCCAGAGAAGGAATACGCACATTCATGGGTAAGGAATGGAAATTTTCGTTATTAATTAACTAATTTAACCTTCAAAAGAAACTTACTGCAAAGACATATTCTGTACTGAATAAAATATAACCATTTATATTTCATATGAATCTCAAACCATATTTTTCTAAGGTTTTTGGAAGTTTCTGCGGTAATTATTAGAAGGTTCTGCATTTACTGTGAAGGTGGTTGCATCACTGTAAGGAGATCCACTTCTACCTTAATAGATAAGTAGTAATTAACATATTTACAATTGAAATTACGCAATAAAAACAACGTATAATTCACTCTCTTTTCTAACCATACAGAACTTGATCGTTATCAAAATTAATTAATTCATAATTAAAACTACTTGATGTAGATAAGAAATGTCCTTTACATTATACAATTATCGCCAATAATTTAAAAGTTATGAAAAGTTTTGTAAAAAAGTAATTTCTAAAACGGAGACACGTGCGCACGGACCTGCACGGAGTGGGGGGGGGGGGGGGGGTTGGTGTACAAGGCGAGTGTGTGGCAGGCAGAAATAAATTAAATTGTACCCGGCCGAAGCCGTTCCGGATCGCTAGTTTTCATATGAAGCCAAAAACTTTCAGGTTTCCTTTTATTAGAGTGCTGTTTAAAAAAACATTTCATATGCGCAAATGTGCGAATAAATATATATCCATTTAAATTGCAGTGTCAAACAAGTCTTTTCGACAAATTCAGATAAATTTTACTTTCTGAACAGTTCTGAATAAATAATTGGTGGTTTTGTATTTATGCTGATACAACACAATAAGAGTGAGTGAGTGAATGAAGAGATTTGGGCGGCTCTTAGCATCGAGGTCTTGATATCCGATGAGGGCGAAGCGATGTGAGTATGGAGCAACGCCGAAATGCAAGGGCGGGGGAAACGGGAGATCCCCGAGAAAACCCGCTGACTAGCGACATCGTCTGGTACGACTCCAAAATGCGAAATCCCGGGAGCGACCCAGCCGGGAATCGAACCCGGTTCGTGTAGTTGAAAGGCGAGTAGTCTAACCACTACACCACCGCGGATCCCGCCACAACAAGAGATATTCGGCGACAGCGAAATGTATCAGCCATTACCGACAGCAGAAGCCGGATTTATGGATCAGCGACCTAGAGGGAAGATTCCTACACATCAATGTACAGTCAATTTGTTGGATAAATTCCAGTATTACTTATATTTTATCTATCAATTTAATATTCAATTTATAATTGATACAATTAAAGACAGGGAGAAAATGAATGCGCTGATAATAGGCCTACTTAGTAAAAAGTAGTTCTTATGCAAAATATTATTAGACTGAGTGCGCACGGATGCGGTGTGTTATCTTGAGTGTAATTTTATACACTTGGTTAATATTAGTTTGCATGAGGCGGACTAATATCGTGGAAGTAGAACTTGGAAGTGACTGCACGAATGGACTATATTATGTTCCAGTGTGTGTCCAGCGCTGTAGGCTCCGCCTATCTGGCGTGTGAAGTCCGTTGCAGAGGTTTGATAGGAAACTAGCGACTCAAAAAATTGGGTTTGGCTGTGTTGGGGACACGGCCGCTTGTTTTGCGTGAATGCGTCTACGTTGACGCGCTCGGACGCCTTGATGTTTATTTTACGTTCCCGGCACCGCTTCACTCAATCATATGGGGTTTTATGGGTATCACTGGATTGCTTTTGAGATGCTCTTTCCAACCGTATACGATTTCTGTATTTCAACTTGGCTTCTTGACGAGTATAGGCCGACATTGTGTTAAGTTTTCTTATATGTTTACATTAAACTCATACAATTTCACCATAACTAAGCCACACAAGTTGTTTTATACACGCAATCGATTGGTATTGACGAGAGCTGTCGATTGAAACTTAAACGAGCGTCGTAGCTATTCCTAGTCAAAAGTTATACTACGCGGAAGTTATGAGACGTGGCTAAACGAACTCAAATTTGCGGCGCTATCCCCCCCCCCTCCCTCTCTCTCTCTCCTGCCTAGATGCTTCGCAATCCTCACTCAACGTAACATATTCTTTGATCCTTTGGCAATCGAGTAGTATAATTGAATATTGAATGTAGACGATATATTCGGAGCTGCAATGCCAATATCATCGGCTTTTCTGGATTGCCACCCACTATGGTCGCAAATTTAAAGACGTATTCAAGTCAAAACTGTTGGATACTTTGTAGGGGCGTCTGAACACGAAAATCACTGCAAAAACTTTTCGTGCCGGGAGAAAAATTTCAAGTTCTCGCTTCAATTTGGGTAATGTCTGAAAAATAGGGTATTTGCGGAATCAGTGTCAGTTGCTACATTTTCTGTACATATTGTTTAGAGTTGTTTTTGGACATGAATGAAAAAAATTTAGGGCCGCAGCTTAAAGTTACTTACTGGCTAGTAGCTGAATGGAAGACAGTTGAGCGGCTATGGGGGCGAGTGGCGTAGAAGCGATATTCGTCCTTATAGCTCGCTCGTTTCAAGACTTCGTGAGTCCAGAAACATCTGCAGCTATAGGCTGTTCACGGTAAAGTGAGCACTTTTCAAGGCCCCCCAAACAGTCATTAACCACTAATAAATGTATCTTATTGCAATCTCAGGCATTAAGTTTTCAGTGTAGACGCTGTGTTTATTGGCCACATTGCAATGTTCATAGTAAAAAGCAGCAGGAAGATGGAAATTGGATGAAAGGAAAAATTTAGAAACGTCTTAAAAATTGCTCACTTTAACGTGAACAGCCTATAGGGTATGGTTAGTTCTACTCAGGTCAGGAACAAAAAACTGATTTCTTATGGGAGAGTTTGCAATAGGGTACATTTTCGCCGCTAGGTGCGTAGTATTCGAAAAGGTAAATTTTAATCAACACTTCAAGCTTCGTGAATAATAAAAAAAAAAATTATTTGACTTAGTTACGAAGTTACTTTATATTATTTTTATGGTTGTTGCAACTATTCTGTTTTCCAACGTAGAAAACAGAGAAAAATGCGGTAGCTTGCCGACACTAGCGCTCACCTAGTGGCGAAAATTTTCCCTCTGCTGAACATGTAACATATATCTTGCCAACGTGTAGTATAAATGCCAGCAGCCAGGCGGAACCATTTGCTCGGCACAGCGACCCCGGGTGCTGCAAATGTCCATTCTGCCCGCTCGCTCTGCCCGACTACGAAATATCCTTCGTCGCGAAACGCGCTTGCGAGAGCCATGTGATCGTCGGAGCGTGGCGTCCATCTTGTGGGGGAGCAAGGTACACACGCGCAGAGGGAAGGGGAGGTTTTGGAAAAGGAGAGAACTTCCCGGATTGGTCCAGTACCAGCAGTACTAGTTTTCTGCCTGTCTTGATCCCCCCCCCCCGGCACTTCTTCCACCCCTTCCATCCTTCTTGCCTATTGGGCATAGCCACTCGTCCATATAATCTTGCTTCCCTTTACTCTCTCGGTATTCGCAGTCATCTCTGAAGAATACGCTCCCACGACGGAACGACCGATATTACAAAGGCAACGGCTTCAAAGAAAAAAAGTACGCACTCTCTGAGCGGAATATATTCCTCAACGGTATCGGAGAACACTGCAAAAGGAACGTAAAAAGAATTCAAATAATAATATTGCTGATGAGAATATATTTCGAGCACCTGCCTGTTTGGAACTCCGCAAATGTGGGGTCCCCAGTAGGTTTATGTCACCCTCGAGGTGGAATATGTAAGAATACAGAAGAGCTTTGGGCGGCTCTTAACATCTAGATCTTGAAGGCCGACGAGGGTGAAAGAGGTATAGAGCAGCGGCGGAATGCAAGGGCTGGGGAAACGGGAGATTCCAGAGAAAACCCAATGGCCAGCGACATCGTCCGGCATAATTCCCCGGGAGTGACCCGGCCGGGGATTGAACTTGGTCGCCTCGGTGGGAGGCAAGCAGTCTAACCGAATACAAATGATGAATAGGGTGGCGGTTACTTTTGTGTCGGCGGGAGCCGCGGTGGTCTAGTGGTCAGATCACTCGCCTCCCACCTAGGTTGAACGTGTTCGATTCCTGGCGGGGTCGCTCTCGGATTCTCATACGTGGGAATCGTGTCGGACAATGCCGGTGGCTCGCGGGTTTTGTCGGGGTTCTTCCGTCCACCCCCCCCCCCGCCCTTGCATTTCGGCGCTGCTCCATACCCACTTAGCTTCACCCTCATCGGCTCTCAAGACCTGGACGCCCAAGTCTCTACACTCTCCACACCTTAGTGTAGGCTCACACGGTCACCCATTGGCCGCTTGAGATTGGAGGCTGTCCTTGGGTTCGAATTTGCTACTACACGTTGCGGATTATTGTCTATTGGTAGGGCTGGCGGCTGGCGAGTTGGTATGCAAGCGGTGATTGGCGAAGTCCCGCCATGTTGGTGGCTAGTGCTGGTCATCCAGAGCCCCAGTGCTTAAGACTATTCGCGATAATGTGAGCACTTTATAAATGAACCTTAGGAAAAAGTCACTGCCGCTGCCTGCATGTAATTTAACGGTCGCAATGAGTGACATGCGCCCGGTAAAGTTGGTAACGATGGATGGTAAGTATATCTTAACGTAAAATAAAAGGTTTTAGGTTACCATTTATGATAATTTAAATGATTTCTTTGGCTTTCTCTTTTTGTTTACTGCAACGAAGTGTAAAAATGAGCAGATTTGTAAAACGCTTACTTTTCTAATAATTTGCCAATTTCACTTGACTGACGCAGCAATAAAGTGATGAGGCCCATGGCAATGTTAATTTTACATAGGGCGGAAGAATACACCACGTGCATACAAGTAGATCTTAAGCAGGGCTGTTAAAAGTGTTCATTTTACCTTGAACAGCCTATAAGAGTGTTCAAATGCCAATATGATTTTCGATATTTATAGGATTTTTATAATTCGGTTTTATTACATCAAATAGTACACTGATAAAGGTTTCAAAATCCACGAAACATTAATTTACAAAAAATAAATACGGAAAATTTTTTCAAATTTCAGATTCATATGTATTGGCACATAAAATTAAAATTCTACATTATTGTCATGTTTGGCTACAGTTCAAATTAGTTGTTAATTGTCATTACAACAGGATGAAGAAGTTTAATGGAATTTCTTCCAGTGGCTCGGCCATAATTATGTTTTAAGTTTTACAGTAAAATTGACATCCTAAGTATCCAGAAATTAAACCCCAATCGCTGGCGAACAAAACTCCACACTACAAAGACATTTCTTGGTGGCGGTCCTAATTATGCAAAAAAAAAAAAAACACTCTGCCTGAAATTTAACATCTTGCTCGTATAACGTTTAGAAATTTGGTTAGCACAAACTTTAAATAAAAAAATACTTACAATTCTACTATAAGAGTACGCGGGAGTTATTTTTAAACTGATTGGGTGTTTCTATCAAATAGTTATTGATATTGTGTCGCGAAACCGCAAAATATCTTAAAAATGTAGAAAATATTTCAGGAACTTGAACAGCTTTAAGAGGTGCCTCCATAGTCCACACATGAGTCTCAAAAGTATTAAGTTGTGTCTGTTATAATTGTAAAAAAAATCTATAAAGTATTTTAATATATTTTTTTCAAGATAGACAAACTTCTATATTTTGCTGTCCGTCCATAAATTTGTTTATTGAAACACCAATGGGGTCGTTGGAATGTGTTTCACGTCAGCGAAAATCGCTGTTAAGTAGCCCAGCCTCTGTTTATGATATTATATTCTTCTCTAAAACACTGTTTTAAATTATACTTAGAATGCTGTATCTTTTCTGAACAAATTGCTTTATGAATCCTTTCAGTCCCTCATTAACCCTTTCAGTCCCACTTTATAATTTTCGGTTTCAGGTGTTGCCATCAAAGAAAATTATGATGCGCACTGTACTTAAGTTGACGTGCACTTGTTTCGATGTCATCATAGCCAATGAGCTGTAGGCTATATGTACGACTACAGTTATATGAGCCAATTAGAGCCTAGACCTATAAGATAGTTTGCGAATCATTTACTCACAGGTAAGATCATTGGTCACTGAGTTTCGCAGTCTGCAGAACTGATCAAAAATTACCTACACGTGCATAATGTACACAAATATGTACACGAGGACTGAATGATTTAATTTATAATTTATAGTGTTGCAAAATAGAAATGTTTGGATTCGTGCTGTACTTAGGCTGCTGAAGAACTTGGTTCATTTTCACGACCAATAAGCTGTGGGTTTTGTGGTCGGTGATCAGTGATATTAGCCAATCGTAAAGTAGCACAGTAGCATGGCTTATAGTCTGTGTTAACTGTTAACTTCCGAAGGCGGTGGAATATACACACTGTGTTTATTACTTGCATGGCCATATTTGTTTAAAAAGTTAGGTAAAGGATTAAAAACCGTCTGAAAAGAAAATGTAACTAGGGCCTCATAAGTGCTCACTTTATCGTGAACAGCCTATAGTAATCAGTTACACACGAAGAAGATCACTGGCCACTGAGTCTCGTAGACTACAATACCGGTCAAATATAAGCTCCATGTGCAACATGTAGACGATTGTCTACACTGGGCAAGAAAGGGATAAAACTCCGAGGACGCCGTTAACAAGTGTCATAGGTAGGGATAGGAAAAATTCGTGAGTTCAATGACCTATTAGATAGACTCCACATTCCTATGTATCCTCACACCTCAGATATTTGTTCATTGGCAGCTGACACAGAGAGTAGCCAATATTACTCCACGCCTAGACGAATGAGATTCGCTACTTGTTTCCTTGCAAATATGCTATTGGCTCAGAGTCTAATAAACTGTTATACAATTGCAAATGTTACTTCAGTGTACACGTGTTTGACGTCTATCTTGTACTCAAAGGAATTCGTAAAAGTTTCTTACCCCTAGTCATAACCGCACCGCAGAAGTCGAATAATCAGAACGTATATAACAAACAAAACAACAGCTGGCTTCATGAACTATCCTGCCGTTTTTGAGGGAGCCTGCCCGGAAAACACGGTCGTCAGATTGTAGTTACAGATGCATTTTTATTAGCAGAGAAGCGGAGGTTTGCAAAAATTGCCACGGGAAAGTGAGCTGCGGCGAAGAGTGGTGAAGTTGCAAGAGCAGAGAAGGCAGCGGAAACCAGACCACTGGCTCTGAATAATCCCGCAAACTGCAGCCGAAATTAAATTAAAAGTTTTGTTCACCAAACATAACTTCACTGGTTAAAAGGTTTTGTCGAATCAAACAAGATTAGTTTGGCGCAACCAAATTATATGTTTGTATAGATGCAATGAAATATGTTGTTGCTGAAACCAAATTATTTTGTAGTTCTCATTTGGTTGCCCCAAACTGTTAGTTGGTGCAACTAAAGATTTGTTCGGCAACACGTACATTAAACAGTTTCGGTCATATAAAACAAATTTACAAATTAGACCGAGTTTCGAACCTAGATCACCTGCGTCCGAGCGCTACGCCTTAGTAATCTCAGCTAATGTGACAACTGATTTCGCCGGAAAACGTTTAAATATATATAATAAAAATATTGATAAACCTGTTCAAACAAATATTTCAAGTTTTACAGCTTTAGTTGTCAGTCTCTTGTATTATTTATTAATGTGTTTATATGGTTGTTAAGAATCAATAGATACACTAACAAACACGGTTACTGCCCTAATTGTCACAAAAAATACAAACAAACTCTCGAGCTGTGTTTTCGAACGAAGGCAATCAAATGAGTGGCCAAACAAATGCATACAGTTGATTCAACGAAATATTTAGTCGAGAGAGTAATTTTTGTTGGCTCAACACAGAGATTTTGTTTATTCAAACATATAATTTGTTAGTCGAACAAAAGTAATTTTGTTGCTTTTCAAATTTTGTTTGCTCAACAATATATTTTGTTAAGGCAACTAAATATATATTTGGCCCTATACAAACAAATATTTTGTTCGATTTTCTCTCACTGTTGTAAAAACTAGCCCATGACTAGAGACCTGTAAAATTAGGGTTATTTCAAGACAGACTAGGCTTTAAACACTTGTGCTTTTGTACTGAGTCTGTCGTTGGACCTCAGTCTGTTCGGGAACGCCCTGGACGCCTTTGGACCAATAACAAGCCTCTTTCGAGAGGCTAACCCAATCACATACAACGAGTTCAGAAGGAAAACACGGATCCTTACAGCTTCAGAAGCCAATACACAAATGGCACATACTCGAATATGTACATGACGGTGAAATTAAGATTGCTGCTAAAAAAATAACGCTAATTTTTCAGGTCTCTACCCATGAAGAATGTTGCGTGGAGTGGAGAGATTTGGCCGGCTCTCAACATCGAAGTATTGAGAGCCTATTAGGGTGAAGTGACGTATGGATCCAAAAAACCCGCCGACCAATCGTCAGGCAGGTTTCCCATCTGCGAAAATCCGGGCGTGACCGATTGACACGTGGTGAATAACCAAATGAAATCTATGCGTATGCCGTAGGACATTGGAGTCTAGTCTTCAGATGGCCCTACTTACTGGCAGAGTGTCTTAGTGAGAAGACATTTTCACACATGACTGGCCAATCAGAATGAAGTTACTCCAATACTGTCTCTGATTCGCGGGCAGACACCTAAGACGCGTATCACGTAAATGATCCCATCATAGAAGTGTATCCTGAGCTAAAGTGTAATGAAATACATCTGGTCGTAATATCTTTTCGCGAACTTCGGGTTGTCCCTAACTGCGAACGAACTACTTTACTAGAGACCCGGAAATTTCGCGGATTCTTCCGAGGACAAGTGTTTGTGCTTCCATTGGACCATAGTATGTTGACACGCCCCGAGCGACTTTCAACCAATAAGGAACCTGCAAGGAAAATGAGAACTGAATCCTTCGCCATCAGGTCTGGGGTTGAACTGGAGCAATAGCCAATGAACTTCTAACAGATGCTCGAATGCACAAACGATTGTGGAGTCTAGTTCGTTGCCGAATGAATCAGCGAAATTTCCGTGTCTCTATACATTAGGCTTGAACAATCAGTAAGAGCTGGTGTTGACACACTCACCTTTGAGCACAGGAAGGACCAAATGTTGAGCGTAGGTGGTACTTCCGCTCAGCGATGCGGCTCCGTATCGCAACCTGAGAACCAACAACAACATGCACAGTTATAGATGTAATAGTTTATCGGGGGGGGGGGGGGGGACTGTTTGCTAGGATTATACGTCACTGTACACACTGTGAGGAATTTAGCACAAATGTAAGTGATTGCCCGGGGGAGGGGGCTGAAAAGTATCCATTCGGAATAGTTACCATTCCGGAAATTTTGCATCCATACTTGTGCAGAAAAATCCGGAATGGTATCATTTTATTAGTAAAGCACTGCGTTACTGAATCCTGAAAAGTATCCATTGTAGGAATTGTTACCATTTCGGATTTTTGTATCGACATTCACATCCAAAATATGCTGAAAATTGCCCACATTCGGAACATTTACAATTCCGGTATGTGTATTTTTTAGTTGTCAGCGAAGCTTGGAGTTTACCCACAAATAATTGTCGTGTGTAGCCTATTTGCACTGAGAAATAATGTTTGTTTGGTTTGCAATTTAACATATTTTTGTATTATTTGTAACATTACTCTAATATTGTCAACAAATTTTCACACTTGAGTCCTGAATGGTTATCATTCAGGCAGTGGACAGAGTTCAGGCTTTTATGGATGACAGCTAAAAAACACACATAGTGGAATTGTAAACATTCCGACTGTGGGCAATTTTCAGCATATTTTGGATGCGAATGTCGATACAAAAATTCGGAATGGTAACAATTCCTACAATGGATAATTTTCAGGATTCAGTAACGCAGTGCTTTGCTAATAAAATCGGAACGGTTACCATTCCGGATTTTTTTTGCCCAAGTATGGATGCAAAATTTTCGGGATGGTAACCGTTCCGAATGGATACTTTTCAGTCGCCCCGATAGCAGTGCTTATACAAAGTCGAAGTGTTTTTACATATTCAAATGACAATGTTTATTTAACCTTTGTACAGCCAAATTTACCCTAAAAATAAGTACAATGACGTGTACACTGTACTACTAATTTTACTATGTACCAAGGATATTTATCCTAATCATTAGTAAAATAATCTATAACATTCCTGTATTTTTTTCTCCACGACACAGAATAGTACATAGATATCGCCATTGTAATTTCACCAGTGTATGTGTCTCTCCACTAATACAAAAGAAATGGCAAATTCACTGTAGTTGTAAATACGCAATGTCTATATATTTTGAGTGTTCAGTAATTTTACTATCAATATAAAGTGTTTTACGATTTTGTTATTTTAATCCACATGATATGTGTTTGTACGCCCTAAAATTGAAACAGTTAAAATTGCTCTAAATTAGTGACTTTGCGTGCACAATTGTTGAAACTGCTCAAAATTAAAAGAATTATATTCTATTGATAAATTTTGTGGCTGGTATTCCCTGATTAAACAATTATTTACAGCCATCTACTGATTCCCAGCGAATTGCACTCGCCTGGTAGAGTAAACTCAGTGCATTCCACTGATTCACCTGTAGATAACAACTCATCAACTCAATACTCATTCAAATAACTCGAATGATTGAAATCACTGATTCAGATTGAAAGTGTAGTTTTACAATTCTCACTATATCATACTACATTCTATAACTTGGTGGTGACAGAGTAATCAGAAATTATCTTTGTAAATATAGATAACAATTGAAATTAGAAATACGAACACTGTAACAATTATATGTAAACAGGTAGCATATTCTATTAGCAGGAGTTTAATTTCTGTTTGAACATACAAATAAAGTCCGAAAAAGTTTACTCTCTACCACACGTTTACTAGTAAATTTCACATAAATCGTGAAGAATTTCCAAAATTACTTATCACTTGAATTACGGGTATTTTTGCACGTTTATCACTCTGTATAATTTTAAGCCACATGTTACCGTTTATTAAGTCGATAATATGTATTTTGTTTTTAAGAAAGACTAATATTTCTCTTTGAAATCCTGAGAACGTTAGTCTAAAATTACATATACTGTACTAGTTTTCGGCGAATGCCAATTAAAAATGCAAAGTTAAAGATAATTTGTATTCACTGATAGATATACTATAATGTAATATAGGTTTACAAGTACATATTGATAGAAAACTTACACAATGGAAGATGTACAACTACATTGGTCTGGGAGTAGGAGTGTTTCTACAAATATTTCAAAATGTGCAAATTAACACCAACATGAAGTTTATAAAATCATTTATTCATGGTTTTTCACCAAAGACCTGTAATTCTCTCTGGATTCTTAAGACATTAATGTAAAACTACACGCACTGTATTTGTTTTTATAAATTCCACATCATAATGTTAAATTATCACTTTGTGTAAATGTGTAAATTTACATTTATTTTTACAGTGCGTCGCCAACAGTTTTCTTTCGCTGTTGACATTCATGCACGGGCGAAGATATTATCACATTTCATTGGGCCAATGAGGACCCTTGGCGCTCTGAAGTAGAACATTCGCTACTAATGTTTTTATATTCCCCGCTTATAAAAGAGAATACAAACAAAAAGTTTAATTTTCTTGAATGATGTGGACGTTAATAAATGTATGGATATATATATATATAATTTCTTTATCTTGGAGAGAGATATGAAAACGATCAAAAACGCTTGTCGCACTCGATTATTAACTCTCTACAACAACAATTCAGCTCAACTCAACAACAACATACTTCGACAGCGTGTTATACATGCCATCGGCGACAAAAATGTCATATACACAAGTTGGCTATGAAGTTCCATTTTAGAGTCACATAGACATAAATGCAACAAAAACACAAATTGGAGTTACTGAATGTCTTTAATGTAACTCACCACATTCATGTTAAGTGTCTCACACAAGCTTTTCGATATGTACACCATCTGACCGTAAGCAGACTGCGATGCGTCGTAGCCTACCATGGCGTGTTGTCACTGCATGCCTGCAAGTTCGATCAGTAGTGTCAGTTATCGTCTGTAGCAACTGGTGTTGTGTATCTGATTGCCGTCCGCTGTAAACTCTACTCTTCAGGCAGCTCCAGGATATAAAGTCCACCGGGAGAGCTCCGGAGAGCGCGTCGGCCATGTGACTGGCCCAACTCTTCCAATCCAACTGCGCGGATACTCAGCTGCTGGACCACGCCCATTTCCGTCTCGCTGTCCGTAAACAAACGCCACGTCTGCGTACTCTGCTCGTGTAAACATTCCTGGCATTGTTGCACAAACACTTTCCTCGACACACTAACAAAGACTAGCCACTCCAGCCACACTAGCTGTGTCTGCTTACGGTCAGATTGGGCACATGTTGAGTTGGACTTACAACATGATTGTAGTCAGTTGCGTTAATAACATTTAGTAATTCCAATTTGTGTTTTTATTGCATTTACATCCCTGTAACTCAGAAACGGGGCTGCATAACCAACTTGTGTATATGGCAGTTTTTGTTGCCATCGATCTGTGTAACACGCTGCTGAAGTATGTTGGTTGAGTCACAAAACATCCTGTACAACAAGGTAATCAGGTGTTAAAATGTTAGTAACTTTAACTAAAATATGAAACATTTTTTATATTCCAGTGATATTGGAGTGATCTCAATGTCGCTAAACGTTGTTAAGTGGCTCGTCCTAATTCCTGATGCTGAAAGAATAATTTTAAACGCCGTGGACACCGGCGAAGAACGCTTCGTAAAGCTCTGGGGCTGAGGAGTTGTAGTGGCTAGACTACTCGCCTCCTAACAAGGAGAACCAGGTTCGATTCCCTGCGGGATCGCCCCGGGGTTTTCGCACGTGGTAATTATGCCGGACGATATCACTGGTCGGCGAGTTTTCTCAGGCATCTTCCGTTTCCACCACCATTGCATTCCAGCACTGCCCCATAATCACCTCGCTTCACCCTCATCGGCTCTCAAGACCTCCATGTTAAGAGCCGCCCAGTTCTCTTCACTTACTTCGTGTATCTTCGGCGTTGTTCGTTCCCGAAACCCGAAGCTGTCGGAAATAAGGACAGGTGCTGCATTGTTTTTATAAGGGACACATTTTTGGACATTTACTGTATATATACATTACAATTTCCATAAATATACGAACATTATTTCCACAGTGAATATGCATACCCTTATAAGCTGTTCACGGTAAACTGACTTTCGAAAGCCCTGATAAAGATCTACTTGTATGCACGTTGTGCATTCTTCCGTTTTTTAAAGGAATAACGTTGCCACGGGCCTCATCACTTCATTCATGCGTCGATCAAGAGAAACTGTGAAATTATTATAAAAGTAAGCATTTCTCAAATTTGGTGATTTTTACATTCGATTCATTAAAAAAAAAAAAAAAACAGAACGCGAATGAAATAATATTTCAGTTGTACCACAAATGGTTACCTAAAACTTTTTATCCGACGTTAAGAAAAGGAACTACTTCCCATCCATCGTTACCAACTTGACTGGGCTCATGTCACTGGGTGCGCCTGTTAAAATATATGCAGGTGGGGGCAGTTACTTTTTTCTAAGGTTGATTTCAAAGCCCTCACTTCATCGCGAACAGCCTTTACAGAGTCGATAACACCGCGAACTCCAGTTGCAAAGTCAGCAAAATAGCATCGCTATCGAGCAACCGTGGAATGGCACAGGAACACATATTCTCTCTCTTAGGTCTTTGCAGTAGGCCCTAAATATTTAATATATGCCTATACATACATTAGAAAAATGATAAATTCATAATTTTACAATAAAAAGGAGCTAAAATTCCGAGCTCAAACTGTTGATTGCATTAAAAATTTGTACCTGGCTCTCTTCATGCATTATGCTCACCATAATCATCTGTACTAATCGCTGCATTGTTAACTAAAATATAAATATAAATTTATAAATTGCTTTTTAAGTAAATATTTTTTTTTGTTTAAGTATAATAATAATCGATTACAGACCGTATCGATTATATTGAAGAGTACGAGTGACGATAGTTCCATTAGGAAGCGAGTCTTAAGTGCGAGAGCAAGGTGCAGGCTATTTGGAACACAGCCTAAGGTTCCCGCCTACCTTGAGCTTTTCCCCCGTTTGACGCGGAGAAGCGCGGGAGAGCAATAACGACGACACTTCCACGCACATCAAGTACGCCATCGCCTCTAAGCGCGAGGCACTGGGCTGGCGTGCAGTGTTCTAGTCGCACTGCGTCTACGTTATGAGTCTTTCAGGGGCGATCCTATTATTCAACGTGATGTAAAGTCTGTAGGAAGGTCCAGTGCAGGGCCTTTGAGTAGCTTTGTATGGCTCTGATGCGTAAGTATATTGAAGACGGCGCTTTGAAAACACTCAACACGTCTGGTCTAAAGTGCGTGTTCTTTTAGTTGATGAGCACGTTGATAGTTTCGTGGGAAAACGTGTATTTCAAACTGTCTGCAACGCACTTCAAGTGCCAGTTCAAGCGTTCAAGCCCCGGCTGAGTTCAAGCCCCGGCTGAATGTTTATCACAAAAAATGGCGATAAAACGTAAACTTAGATTTTTGCATGCATTAACAATATTCAAACTAGACTGCTAATTATATATATATATAGTGTGTAACTGGACAACTATATGTGACCTTCAGGAAACCTACTTCTGTGGGTGGTCACATGAATTCGTGGAAACAAGTAAACCTCGTCTCACTTATTTTGTTCGATTTCATGAAGCGGTATCATATTTTAAATCGAAGAATTATTTGTCCCTCACGTAGTATTTTTTACTAAAAATGTTGCTATGTGTTATTTATACTGCCGTTATTATTAAGAATTTAACTCGTGTTTTACTATAGCATATGTAAATTGTATGTAACGCTGGCACGTAAGTAACTCTCCCAATTAAGTTAATTATGCGTAAGCGCCTGTTTTACGTTACGATAATGCGTTGACGAACATACGGCAATAAATGAAAATATTAAACACGGGAGACTCGCTCTCTAAAGTCAGTAATTTAGCTTGTTGCGTGAGATAATTTTGATTGCCCTCATTCAATCGCGGATATAAAATTTCCTAATGGTAAACACAATTTCGGCGCTCATTAAATTTCGGCCATCGTTATTACAATGGGTTTTGACGAGTGATACTTTCCCGTCTGTCCTTCGAAAAAGTTGTTTTGAAATTGGTCGTTGGCCAAATTAGACACTGACGCAACAAACAACGATCATTACAAAACGTCGTAACTCTGTATTTTATACTGTTTTAAGTTTTCACACGGTGTTGGCGTACTATAATATATCTCATCTGAAGTAGGGTGTTTTCATTTTGCATCACGTTCAACAGGATATTGCGATAGGCGAAAGGAAATCCTTCTACATACCGCTCTAGTTTATGAATAATGCACGGAGGATGCATATCCTGATTGTGCATGCCTGCTACACCCGAGTGATTTCATTGTTGCAACATATAAGATCTCAAGGGTTCGCAACTCCGTATTATTTCTAGCCTAGTTTCCAAAGGACAGAGAGACTTATGCTCTGTTTCATGTAAGCTCGCTATATTTTGACAGCTGTGGTGTTTTGTATTACTCGATGATGTGGCCGGAGGTCGCATAGCTAGTCCAACTTTATTATACTACTGGCTAACCAAGGGTCTGAGATTCCCGTTTGTGGAAGAAATTTTGATTGTCGCTGTGATCTGCAAGCACATTGTCAAATAGCTTACGTCCACAGAACTGTCAAAATTTAATTAACTTACATGAAACAGAGTAGGTATATAAGATAACTTTCCTATCTGCTGTCCGTGTGTTATGTGTGTTGAAGAGGGTGAGTTTCGCCCCTTTCAATTTTTGAAGGCGTAAACAGAATTTCTCCAAAATCAGTACACATATACACGACACCTGACTTTTATAGTTGTTGACGACGCGTGGCAGTTACTTTCAAAATGGCGGTCATTAAAAATTCATGGTGATATTCATATCTCGGACCCCATTCAACCGATTAAAGTCAGATTTTGTATCCTGAAAGCTCAAGTTATAGACATTAGATTCAGGGTGAATATTGTTGTAGGTCCACCATTTTGGAAGATAGCGCAAGTAGACTAAATTAAGCATTTATGTTATATCTCGAAAACTACAGAACCAATTTTCGCCGAATTTGCAACATATGTGATACAATGATAGGTCAGGTAAATGTAAGTAATTTAACTTAGTTGGGCACTTATTTTCAAAATAGCAGTCATACAAATATTTTAGGCTTATTTGATACTAGCTCTTTCCCGCGGCTTTGCCCACGTGCAAAGATCAAACCTTTATTATAATTACCAAGTGTTCTAGCTTTCTTGGTTGGTGGCATATTTTATACATCCCCTAACAAACTGTTCGTTTTTCCGGGTTGAAAAGTACCCTATGTGCCAATCCAGAATATCATCTACCCCTGTACCAAATTTCATCCAAATCCGTTGAGCCGTTACGACGTGATTGAGTAACCAACAAACGTACAAATTTTCGCATTTATAATATTATTAAGATAACTGCCATACCTTTTCTCCAATTTCAACCAAATTTTGTACACAGAGAGTATCAATTACGAGCATCAGAAATGCCAAAAAAAAAAGCAATCACTTTTGTATGCCATTTTATATGATAGCACTACATGTATTTATAAAATTTTTGTGTAATATCTCGGGAAACATTTGACACATTGCTACCAAATTAGGCAAACCAGCAGCAGCACTGCGGTGATTGATTTGTATAAATATGTCAAGTTCTTAGTTTCAAAATGGCCGCCAATCAGCTATTTTAACATAGTATGCTGTACCTACGAAACCATGTAATCAACTTTAACTTAACTTTGTACGTAGGAAGTATATATAACAAATATCAAGTAGGTCTAGACAGAGCCTCTTTTGACCTCAGTTTCGTAAAATAGTACCACACGAATAAATAACATTTTTATGTCATACCTCGAGAAACAATTCACCGATTCCTACAAGATATGGCAATCAAGTAGTAATGCAGTAGATGATGTTAACTGATATGCTTTAGGTATGTCTGGCACCTATTTTCAAAATGGTGGCATATACCTGTTTTAGTTTTGTATGTTATATCTTGGAAACGATGTCATTAATTCTAATGAAACTTTCTATGATGGCTGTATGTATTGAAACCATAAAATGCGTCCACACAAAATCTCTCATGTCCGCCATTTAGTAGAATAGCATCACATCGTAAGTTAAAATTACAATATCTCTGAATAACAACAGATTTCTACCAAATTTGGCGAATAAGTAGCACTATAGCAGGTCACGTATAGCTGTTCACTGTAAAACGAACACTTTTGAAAGCCTTGCTTAAGATTTACTTGTATGCACATTGCGTCTTCTTCCGCCTTATAATCTATGTAAAGTTAACATAGTCATGGATTTCATCACTTTATTCATGCTTCGATCAAGTTATTGTGAAATTATTAGAAAAGTGATTAGTTAACAAATCTGCTATTTGGCACTTCGATACATTAAAAAAAAATAATAGAAAGCGGAATAAAGAATTAATTTAAGTTTTTATAAATGGTTACCTAACCATTTCTATTCGACGTTAAAGCACAGAACCACTTCCTATCCATCGCTACCAACTTAACTAGGCGCATGTCACTTAGGGCGCCCGTTAAAATATACGCATTTAGGGGCAGAGACTTTTTTTTTTCAGTTGATTTCAAAAGTGTTCACTTTGTCGTGAAGAGCCTTTAAACTGATAAACTTTGAGATAAACTGATAAACAATATTTTACAAAATGGCGGTCATAGCGCAGGTATCTAGGGAGGCTGGCCGTCACACCAGCCAGCACTTGTGGCCCTCACTACATAGTTGCTTCACCTTTTCTGAAACCCTGCTAAAGTTCTACTTCCAGGATATTCCTCCGCCTCATCCAAACTAAGCGTAACTAAGTCTGGAAGATTACACCAGAGGGACAACGCACCGTATTCGTGCGCACTCTGTTGTAACAGTATTTTGTATAAGAACTATTTCTCACTAGGCGCTACCAACACACGTATTTTATCACTGCTTTTATTCAATCTATTTATAAATAAAGCATTATAATTTATAGATAATATATGAATAACATTTCAATTTAACAGACAAAAAAGTAACTTGTATGAACACAAGTATATGACGCTTGTGATACAGGGAGTAGTTGGAAACAACCAAGCACGTCCTATATAGGGGGATTTTTCAAAGGTTTGATTAAAAAAGGCCGAAGAAAGAGTGAATGTACTATACACTACGAGCGTTTCCATTTTCCCCGAGAAGAAGCCTACCAGCTGCTGTTCTCAAGGAGGGGTTCCACGAGAGAGAGAGAGAGAGAGAGAAAGATAGAGAGCTGCTGCTGCCAGACACATCACGTACAAGCGCTGGCTTTAACCTTCGTAACTGATATTACGGACTTAGTCGTGGGTAGTTGGGGCAGCGGTGGCCGAGCTGCTAGACTGCCCGCCTCCCACCGAGACGAACCAGGCTCAATCCCAGGCCGGTTCACTCCCGGATTTTCGCAAGCGGGAATCGTGCCGGACGGTGCCTGCTGGTCGGCGTGTTTTCTCAGGGATCTCCCATTCCCCCCGCGCAATTTCGTTCCACCGCTGCTCCACACTTGCATCACTTCGCCTTCATCGGCTCTCAAGACCTCGCCGTTAAGAGCCGCTGAAATCTCTTCACTTACTCACTCACTCGATCGAGGGAAGTTGAAAGTGTCCTAGGTAAGAGGCAAATGGTAGGCTATATAAGTAACAGAATTTTGGGGAAATGCGTCTCTGGGGAGGAAGGATATTTAATTTATCCAGGGCACGACAGAGAAATGCTATATCCCCGGTCATACTCACTCTTATAGCAGATACATTAAGATGGGCGTGAAACACTGACGTACTCCTCGGTTAGAATAAGGTGTCCAGACGATGGAACTTGGATAATCCGTTTTTGGTAAAGTGATGTTATGAGTGAGTATGAGCCTGTGAGCACTGCCTGCATCTTCGGGATTGGTGAGAGAGGCTCTACAGTAGCAGGCTCCGGATTGGTGTATACGTTGTGTTATGTGTGTGCGCCAGGGAGAAGATAAATTCGCTGCGTTCCTTCACTTTTAGTGACCAGAATTTTTCTTCTGGGGTAAAAGATATCGAGGAGCCTCTCATATAGAGTCTATATGCTTTTTTTTTCCCGTGATAGTTTAAAATTCCATTATGGGCATCGTATTTTAATTTAATATGTTTATGTGTGTTGAAGGATATATATCAAGAAGTGTGTATATTGAATTCAATTATCGTTTTGTCAATTTTATAACCGCAAATTCTAAGACTGGTACTTTGAGAAAAAATAAGTTTTAATAGCCAGAAATTAAATGACAAAACGTTTTTATGTTTGTTAGGTTATTTAACGATGTTTTCCTATTCTCGTCTATCTGGCATAGTTGTGTTTGTGGAGAGAGGGGACAGGTAAAATTATTTCTTCTTACCTTGTATCTCGTAAGATGAATTTTTTGAGTATCATGATTTACATCCCTTCCGGTGACACATTCCTTAGGCGGGTTTAGGAGCTTGGGTTGGCAGGTTGCGATGAATCCTGAGGGATTTTTCAATCCCTCAGGATCCCTCCGACACAGCTACGTTTACAAGATGTTAAATTTTTGACAAGAATTTGTGTGTGAGAAACTACTGTAAAACATCGAACTACTCATATATGTAAGTGTACTTTTCCACATGAGGTAGTTTAGACGGGAAGTTTATACCACCAGGAGTAACACGAAAAGCAAAAGAACGTCTTTTTTTTTTAAGGAGGGGCAGGTTTTAAAGCTCTGGTTATAGTTTCCCTACTCTTGTACGAACATGTAACAGCCAATTAGATTTTTTACTGTAAGTTGCCATAACAAGCCACTGCTTTTGTTTCCAAAAAACCAAGACGTGCAATAAAATAAGCATCCGAGATGGCGAACGACACATGTTGTTTTAGAAAGAGAGGAGAAGGGGGGGGGGGAGGAGGAAACACGCGAGACAAGAGCTGTGATGAAACTTCACTCTGCTATGAACCAGCACTCGCGTATTACCTCCGGGTCTTTGTGGTTCATGCAGAAATCCTTGGTTCATACTATGTAGCAGTAATCAACTGGAAATCCATGGTTACATTTTTTTATGTTATAGTCTCGTCTTTCAAACGGGTTATGCATGAGATCATTAAAAGTACATCGGTCGTTTGACATTGTGTTGGTCCTTCTACCGTGTGCCAGGGAAATGTTATCCTTATCAATTCGAGTTCGAATTGCCTCTTCTGTTGACCAAACAGAACAGACGTTTTCATCTTTATCACTGCTGCAACCATTAAAGCCACTGCCACTTGAAATAATCTCAACAACGCGATGTAATTGAGTGGGGATGATGGTTTCCGCTGCACTTTAAACATTGCATTTTCACTTCGCAAATAAAAACTTGAAATATTCGTCTTGTTATAAAAATGTTTCCCCCGCCTATCTAGAGGAGTGAGGAATTATTTTGACGCCCAGGAATCTGTTAGCATGACTAGCAACATACAGGGATGGAAGAGGCTTGAATGAGGTTTTGAATGGACTTCGTTTCAATAATTGGCGGCTGGGCAAGGTAAAGGCAAATCTCTTTTCAATAACATTAGTTATCATCCTTCCATTAGGGGTGCAGAACTACTGAAAGGGGATGGTAGGTGGCCTTCACTGCTCTCGCTTGTAGGGGAGTATCAGTGAATATTTTTAGCAAGGAAGAGGTTGGATACTCGTCTTGAATATAAAAATCGATACAGCGGTTCCCAAAACGTTTTCGTTTACAAGATAAAAAAAAGGAAAAGGGAGGATGTACAGTATAAATAATGGCAGATACATCCGTATGTATGCAAATTCATTCCTCTGTAATGATATCCTGAAAGTAGAACAACATTATAACACTGTCATTCCTGAAGGGGGATGCTACCCCTTGAGTGTTGAGTTGAATTGAGAGAATTGGGTGGCTCTTAACAAGGAGGTCTTGACAGCCTATGAGGGTGAAATGTGAGAAAGAAGCAGCGCCGGTATATAAGGACGGGGGAAACGGGAGATCCCCGAGAAAACCCGCCGACCAGCGGCATCGTCCGGCACGATTCTACCCCTTTAGTGCCCACTGGAAATAATGCTGCTTATGTGCAATACAACGGAAGAAGGGAGGATTGGTAATGCTTGAGAAACTGACACATTAGTCTTGAATATGTGTAAATTCCCATTTTAGACAGAAGTTTATATGACTATAGCCATTATGTTGGTAATTTTTGCATCATTTACAATTCTGGTGCTTCAAAAAGGATTAGTTTATTTGACATATTTGAAAACACGAAAATTGAAGGAAAATAAATATGCTTAATTATGTGGTAAAACTTTAGTGTTTTAAAATGAATTTAATACCATTTATACAATTTTTTTTTACTGTCTAATCATGGAGTTGACTTGAATGAACGCCCGAATGTTTACCACACTCTCTTTATTGTGAATTCTTATTAATACATTTTTTTGCAATAATTGCTACAGAACTGGTGATGGGCCAAACAGTTAAACGATAATACTTTCTAAAAAAAATAGTATTATATTATATGCTATGACAATTTCATTTTTTAAATTCAAAGTAAAACTGAATTTATGAGAACAAAAATAACAATATAACGATGTACAAAGTTCCTTGTTAAGGGGTCCTTATAGTTGTAGTTTTCTACGTCCGAGGCCAAGAAGCTCGAGAGCAATAAGGGCCACAATGCAACGTGCATCAAGTGCGTCATCGCCGCTACGCGTAAGGCTCTAGACCGGCGTGCAGTATTCTAGTCGTGCTGCGTTTACCTATGGGACTTTCAGCGGTGGCTCTATCGTTTTATTGGTGGGAAGTCTGAGCGAAGATTTAGTGTAGAGTGTAGCGCCATTAGTGAGTGAGTGAGTGAGCGAAGAGATTTGGGGGGGGGGGGCTCTTAACAACGAGGTCTTGGGAGCCGATGAGAGTGTGATTGAAGTGAATATGGAGCGGGGCCGGATTGAATGGGAACGGCATAGGCTGGCGCGATTCCCAATTGCGAAAATCCGGTGACCCGGCCGGGGATTGAACCCTGCTCGCCTTGGTGAGAGGCGAGCGCGCTAACAGCTCAGACACCGCGGCCCCCCTTAGCATTTTGTATGTAGGTATCTGACGCGTGTATTTTCAGATACGACGCTTTGGAAGATCGATTATTAGCTACGTTGTCGTTCCTGATGTGCGTGACGTATTAAAAACACTCAGCAGACCTCGTTCGAAGCGCGTTCTTTTCGTACATCAACACGTTGCGCGCGCGTTTAATAGCTTCGTGGGAAAACGTGTATTTCAAACACCCTGCAACGCATTTCTCGCGTCAGCTAGGCGAGCCCCTTAACAAGTTTATCTGGTGGTAGAGACTTCAGAGCAGTGGCAGCTGGTGACTTTTGAAACTAGGAAGGCTGTAGTGATCCTAACTCATATAATTACAAATATAATTTTCTAAATAGGCACAGTGATAAATATATTGCGTATGAAAGGCTTAAGTAAGTGTAGCTTATGTAGCTAAATACAAAAAATATGTGTGGTTGTTTGAAGAAACATGTATCATCGCCCGATCTGTAATAGTCTAAGTACTGTTGCCGCTAGTTTTGATCTAATAACTACCACATATATGTATTTGTTTTAAGTTTGTTTAGGTTATATGCCTTCCAACCAGTACCTACATGGTGTGGTACATTACACAAGATGACGAGAGATATAACATTATAATACCAATTCAACCATACTAATGATGATAATAACTTAAATATACTAAAACAAATATTTTTAAAACCAAATACTAATTTACATACCCTACAGTACATGCAAAATTCATGTCAAATTTTAATTAGATGATGAAAGTGGCATATCTTAATTAATATATTTGTAAAACAAAATCCATTCTTCAACCTGTACGCGCTATCTAACTGGCAATGTATATTCACCTTACCAAGCAATGAAAATTTTATGGCATTTTTTATATGTTGCGAACATGATTTATGTCTTTTAACTTTGTCTCCCAATGTTATAATTCTTTTATCCCATTGACAGTCCACGAAAGATCATTAGGTTTCATTAGGAAAAAAAAATTAAACAAAATAACTCATTTCCAACTTCACACCCGCATAGCCAGTCCGCAAAATTGTATGTATTTACGTCGAATTTTCTCGTATACGAGCCATTTACTACCTTGACTTTGTTGTTGACTTATATTTAACTGTGGCCTTGCTGGTCCCATATTCTGTAGTTCTAGTTTGCTCTCGTAATTGGAAATCGTTGTCGTAATAAGGTTTCAAATGTTACTCGCCGAATTAACAATTATTTACGAATTTACACAACACGACATTAACGACAATTCAACCCTGCTTCTGACCGATGCTCATAACTCATCATTAATTAACAACAAACATATTCACTTATACAGACTACATTCGAAGCTCATGGCAGTTTGAACGATATCAATAAATAAAAGATATTCGAAATAAATGCAAGCATTGTTAAGAAATGTGCTTAACAACTGCAAAAGAGCGGAGCGCGAAAGAGTGCTTACAAAACATGTAGTTTTGGTAGCTATGTCAAGTTCCAGGAAACCATTTTTTTGTTTGAGCAGGGGCGCGCTTAGCTCTCTCCGATTTACAGCATGCGATTGGCTGAAAAGGGCCGAGCCCCTGAAATCTTCCCTCCCTCCCGTAGCACCCCTAGTCCTATGTTACGATCATTTCTCTCTACTGTCTCTACCCACTTCGGGGCGAAGAATCTGCCGCCCCACCACTCGACATTTCCAAAAACATTTATCTCGTGACAAGAGCCTCATCCATCTCAAAAACATTGGCTGCGAAATAACCTCCGTATTCGTATGCAGTATTATTTACTGAGTAGCATATAAGTAGAGGTATGCATTCTGAGATTGTATTAGGAGGGCTGCGCCCCGCAGCAGTACCTCAGCAGCTGCCACTGCTTCAGAGTCGAGGTAAAGTGGCCTTTCATCTCGCCCTCCCAGAGCATAACACCCTGCTGCGGCCATATAATCCATTCACGATTACTTACAACTTTCCAGAATCCCTACTAACTTCCAAGATATTCCTCCGCCTTATGCAAACAAAGCTCAACCAATGGTAGAAGATTACACTACAGGGAGATTATACCGCATTGATGCGTTGCCAATGTATTGCCCCGTTAGGTCGCACATTAATTTCCACGTCGAAATGTTGCAATCACGTAATATTTTGGTATGAACCTTACATGTGTCCAGCAATTTATTTTTTCAAGCCAATGAAAATGTGCTGCGTGCTCGATGATATTGGCATTAAACATTCATTATAAAAGAGGCGTAGAAAATTCCACAAATCAGATGAGCAACAAGGAAGACTGTGCACTGATGCCTTGCTGTTTACAGTCCGATCATAACTCTCATGCATTTGCAATGTGTCCACCATTGTGAACACAGTGAGTGAACGGGTTAATATTTTGCATACGAGCTTATTTTTACCAGGCATTGCCAACACACATATTTTCTCTCTGTTTTATTCATATTATTGTAACTGCAATATTATTTTTAATATAAATATAAATTAAAGTTCAATTTTACAGAAACAAATACTCGTATGTTTACACAAGTCTAAAACGCTTGTGATAAATGGTCTATTTAGGATACAACATAACACATCATGCATGTGTTATTTTTCTAAGGTTTCACTCAGAAAGTGTAAAGAAACCGCGAATAGATTCCACTTCCCACGATGTACGTGGGACAAAACAGTCCTGGAGCCGCAGCATCTCCCGTCCTCCAGCCTTGTCGCAGGGGTAAAAAAAAGCCCTGCCTCGTTTCACTGCTCTAGAGCCGGCTGATGGGTCTCGGCGAGGAGAAAGGGTGGCGCTGGGGGACACGGTGTTGATCAATATGGCTGCGGGGAGGGGTAATCTCCCTACCCTCCACCCCCACCAGTCTCCCCGGCGACACTTCCCCTTAAGCCGCTCTCCTAGGCGACTAACGAGGTACTCTGCTTCTTGCGGAGGTCAGGGGTAGTTGACTGACGCTTGTTTGCCTCGGGACATGCCACCCCCTTAACACCACACCCCCTGCAATCACCCCCTTTTTTAGCTCGTCACCGCCACAAGTAGTCGGTGTCTTACCCCCCCCCCCCCGCCATTTACAGTCGTGATAATTAAATCTGTTCAAGAGAAACAATTTTTTTTTTCTAGATTTTGAGAATATTTTAAGCTCCGGTGACATGGCATTGATAATGACTTGATAAAAGTACCAAATAATTCGAAAAATAATATTTATCAGGTTTTATTTTACCGTAATATTTTAACTTAAAATATGGTTAAAAGACGCCAGTGGCGTATCAGAGTTCGTGAAGATTGAATGTCTGTAACCTCACCCACTTCGTTGGGGATTCATTTATTTTGAAAATTGGAATCGCTCTAACCACTCACTTGGGATCGCTTTACCCACTGGTCCACTGTGGCTCTACTTGATATTACTCTACCCACGGATCGTCTATGGCCCACTTTATATATATATATCTGTAGCTATATGGAAGAATGTAGCGTGCTAAAAATGAAATAATTATAACAATCTGCCCTGCAGTTTTGGTACAGCATGCTTAGAAAGCAGCAAAATAGCTCATTTTTCCCGATTTTATTCACTAATACCATTAATACTCAGCTCCTACAAATGCTACGGCAATTTTTAATACACACAAACCTTCTTCGATAAATGCAAATCATCACAGTAAAAACCACATCTAAATCAGTTCAGTGGTTCTCAAGATTAGTGTAGTCATACAGACAGTCAGACTTCCTTTTACACTATGTAGTGATAAATATTAACACAGCTATATTTACAACATTAAAACTACCTATCCCCACTTTCACGCTTGCTATTCCGACTGGGCGCAATGTTTAACGTCAATTTCAATTTTAATTAGAGTCATACTCGTCAGTTACTCCCGTCACTGTACCAATACTCACAGTCCACAAACTTGACCTTTACTCTTGTAGCTTCGCTGTCTTCACAAACCTGGCACTTACAGCCGTGCTACCCTCCAAACTGCAGACTGTCAGCTCGGAGCCCCGTTACAGCTTAAATAATATCGCTGGCCCAATCCAGAAGGTTCACCGCACCCCGAGTCGCGCTGAGAGCAGCGGGGACGATGATGGGAACATTCTTGCGACGATAACTCCAGACATGCAGTAATTTAAGTGACTGAAGGTGAGAAGAGTCCCGATATTTTGTTCCATTTACCATGTTATTGCTGTGATCTTTTTTTTTTTAAAGCTATTTGAAGTTGTCCTTCAGACAACCAGTTTCTTAGTATGGACCATTTTCAAACTATAGTTGTTAACATTTTATGCATAACATGAGTTATATATTTGAAACAACAAATGTTACTGGTGAAAGCGCATTAAATGGGGAATACTGATAACTTTTAAAAAAACAAAAATGTGGCTTGAGATAGGCAACATTTCCTATTAAGCGAAAGTTAATCCTGGTACCAACAGTTAGAGTGAAAAAGTTTGAACAAAAAATATTAGCAATGAAGAAAAACTTAAAATAATATATCTACGAAGCTACAGTGTGTTTGGTTTTTTATTATTAGTTATTATAGTTACAATTCGCCATTAGTTACATTGGCCGTTATTACACTAGTATCTTGAGACAAGTTTCTCCATGTCCGTCTTTGGCTGTCCGCTCAACGCACTACTTAATTACGAGGCAGTGGGAAATTGCTGCGTTCTGCGTCCCGATAGAAAATACGTCCTTCGCATGAAAGATAATTAAAACTACATTTCCTACACGCAATAGTAACAACAACCTGATCTGCGTGTTTGCTGGATGATCTGCTGTGTTTGCTGGATGATCTGCTGGGTTTGCTCTTGTTACAAGGGACTTTACATCTGACAGCACTTCACTCCACGACACAACATTGCCTCCGGCCGCAGCCAGCGCCAAGGTTATGTTGGCGGGCTCGTGGACGGTGGAGCTTCCAGCGGCGACCACGCGGAGCAGTGGCGCCACAGGTAACGTGTTCGCCGGAAGGGACGCCACGTGGACGGAAGTCGGCACCAAACAAGAAGTTTTTTGACGGCCCATGACTATTGTAGCATGTTCTCTGACCCATGATTGGCCATATTTAAAAGTTAGTTTGGTGGAGATCCTAGAGTATAAAACTTGGGAGGTGGTCGGTAGCCTCAGAGACCGACTTTCCTCTTGGACTTCGCCACAAGTTAAGTAAACTGATGTAATATAACTTTGATCCTTCAGATCGGAAAAACGGCAGGATGACGGCTATTTCCATCCAGAAAGATAGGGCATTTTTTATATATTTAAGGATAAAATTTCTTAGTAAATGGCTGATAGAATTTATGTAAAAGCTTTCTTATGCTTCAAATAATAGCCATTTTGTGACCAAACGTGACTTATGAAAACTCAAAAGATTATTAAGTAAAATTTGAATGTTTTAGTAACTCAGCCATTTTGCCACAAAACTAAGGAATCGAAGTATTTTAGATGGCTGTTTTAATGCTGAAATGCAGCAATGTTTTAAACAGATATAGTCATTTTCTAGTAAAATGATATGAGAGTTAAGAAAATCAATGAGACTGAATAATTATCATGTAACCCAAAAAGAAGACATATAATAATGAGTAATTGTGGAACACTTGGTTTAGAAGATCACTTTTGAGTAAAAATTTTAAAATTTCAGAATCTAATATTGCGAAAATGATTGAAATTTCTGATAGTTTAATAGTATAAAATATATAATATAGTATAAGCACTGTTTATGTTTTGAGTGATTACTTATCCCATTAATTTTGGAATGTCTAAAAAGGGAAAGTTTCATTTTTTTTTCAATATTGTAATTTATAAAACATAAAACAATTTATCTTAAGTAAATTTGAATCTTTACTAGCCCAAAATAATATGAATGAGCATTCATATGTCACCGCCTACGAATCATTGTATTTCTCCTGGTTATAATATTTTTAACAAACAGTTAGTTAAACTTTGAAGCCCAAGTGAATCAAATTGTATTTTATATCAAATAAAGTATGCAATATTTTGAGAGTATTCGTGTGTGGGTCTTTACCGTGAATAGCCTATATAAGTAGTCTGAGATATATTTGTATTTTTTTGCGCAAGAAAAATAAAAACTATATTTCTTGTTACTGATTTGACAGTGACTACATCAGCTAAAGAAATAGATTTGCAATTATATGGTTTAAGAGTTGTATTGTGCCTTAATGGAAACTATCTATAAGTAGCGAACCTGAAAAATAAACCCAATCTGAAGCGGACCTATCCCTCATTAAATTCCAGTCTGTCTGAACTTTGAACGTAGCTCAAGTTATCAACTGACGCAGTGGCTGGAGAGCTTTGGGTGGCTCTTAACAGTGAGGTATTGACAGCTGATGAGGGCGATTGAGGTGAAAGAGCAGCACCAGAATGGAAGGGCTGGAGGAAACGGGATATCCCCGAGAAAACCCGCTGACAAGCAGCATCGTTCGGCACGGTACCCACACGCGAATACCCGGGAATTGAACCCGGGTCGCCTTGGTGGGAGGCGAGCAGGCTAATCGCTCGGTCACTGCGGCCCCACTCAGCTGATGCACACTCTAAAATCGAATCAGTGGTAAGCCACGAATCTGTGAAAATGACTCCACTGATTCTTTCAGTGAAAAAATTTCACCGATTGAAGTAGTGACGGCGGACTGCAGCGGCGAATTGAATATTGTTTGTATTGAATGTAGCCAAATAAATGTGTGAAATAAACATATTTGCAATAGCTAACTATTCATATTGTGCAATTTATATTCATTTTAAAAAGTAAAAAAATAATAATAATTGCAGACGGTAGGGAACGAATTCACACAACATATTCAGTTCGCTTTTAGGCAGCCATCTTGCTACCTGCGCTACCACGTTGAAATAACGAGAGGACAATATCTGTCTTATATATTCGCCACGAAATAGTGTATGCTCTTCCTTCTCGTTTTTGGTTGGTTTTATTGGCATCGTTAGAATTGTTAAGACGCGCAGTTTAAGCCTTCAAACAGAGCGCTGTGATGATTACATGAAAACGAAATGAAAGACGTAAAACCGGAATGAAAGACTGAGTGTTCATATAACCTTATGAAATGGCGTTTTGAAAGACGAAGCACATTTTAGTAAGTATTTTTTATTGGTTTATTAGTTTATTTATTGTTATTTCACTTAGTACGCATTGTTTAACGGCCATTTTTTAACTTTTTTTGGACGGCCATTTTACATGCTGTTTAACTGATCCATCAGTCAGAAATAAATCACTGCGTAAAGAGTGGAAAAAAATTACTGACTAATAAGTGGAAAATGTCACTGAATCAATAAGTGAAGGAAAAATGGCGTTTTTCACTGATTCATCAGTTCAAATTCACGGAAGTGACTGTTGGATCAGTCAAATACATTCGACTGACTGAAACAGTGAAATTCTCACTGATTCAAACTTAGAGTGCAGTCTTCCCCGACGCTCATTCGTTATTTCTGTCCGGAGATTTCAAATTTAGCGGTCGTTTCAGGCGTCATAAATACATTTCGCATTGGAAGAGTTGTTAAATATTGACGAGAACTTCGCAACTGAATGTTCCAGGCAAGTTTCTCGTCATAACATTTCAACCCACCTGAGTCACGCTTCGACTATCATCTTTTATGATAAACTATGGATTAGAATTCCCGGAGGAAACTCACTCCTTGAGTGTCTGCAACGCGGTGTCGTAAACTCCATCCTGGAAAATCCTTTTTATTCATAATAAATGCCAGCACGTGCTTTGCTTTCCCAAAAATGCTGCGGTTTCTTTACTATTTTAAAAGGAAAGGCTCTCCGTTATAGCACAGCATGAAAGTCTCTTATTCTTAAAACAAATATAAACACGTGCATTGCCCTTCGCGAAATACTGCGACAATTTTAATTTTTCAAAGGTAAAGGATATTCTTTTGAACGCGTGATACAATTAAAAAATTTAAAAATACAATTTTTTTTAATTATTACTCTTAATTAAGGAGCACAGGGCAACCTGATTACCAATGATTCATTTCAATATACTCACTGTTTGAAGTTTAATGACATCGTTCGCTGTATATATGTTTACTTAAACACCTTAATTTAGAAATTCGTAATGCAAAATATTTTTGCACATATGTCAAAATTTCAAATGTGACTCTAGAAAAGTCATGTGTTTCATACCTCGGCATTTTTATACAATGTTAAAAGTGAATTACCTCTATATAAATTATGTTACTGGCTAATTAATATCGTGTATATATGCAGCCTCATTAATTCTTTGCTTGTCGCGGGCTAATGCTTGTATACTAAAGCTAAGTAAGTTTCTGGAGAGTAAATAATCAGCGGTAGTTACTCACTCCAAATCTGACTCACATCACACGCACATTCAGTTTGTGTTCCTTTTTTTTTTTTTTTTTTTTTTTTTTTATTGGGGAAAAAAATTTCGTGTAGTTGAGAGCAGGGTGAAGAGGCCATTAGCTTTTACCACGCTGGAAAGTGCTGCAATCTGGTGGCGAGGATTCGAAACAGTTAAAACGGAAGCCACCTCCCCTGATCGTTTTTCTCCTTTTTTTTTTTTTTTTTTGGCCGAGAAGCGCTGAAGCTATAAGGGTCACATTGGCACGTACTACAAGAGCGCCATCGTCGTTATGCGCAAGGTTCTAAACTGGCGTGCTGTGTATAACAAAGTGGTCAGCCAACGGGCAACTCTATCCAACGGCATGGCCACTTCACCCAAACGATTTAAGTAGTTTTATTTAGACGTCACTTAATACTAATAAAAGACGAATGATCTAAATTCCTAAGTATAGAACAGCAATGCCGGTAAACTGCGTGAGGGTGTCAAATATGGCATTCTTCAGGCAAAATGAACACTTCTTATTTAAAGACTTCAAAACCTAAAGAGATGGTTTATTTGTTGACAAAGTTATAATACATGTATTGTTTTTGTAACTGCTGGTCGATGTATCTAATTATTTATTTTAGATAAGTCGAGTGAAGTAACAAGCCCCTGACCCCTTTATCCAACATGTCAGGGCGAAATAGCAATTTATTGAACATGTATTTTAATTCAATAAAAATTATATTTCCCAATACAACACGCACACAATTTTATGTTTTATTGGTTCTACAATAACTACATCGTATGGAGTGTGATTTTATGTATGTTTTATTGGTTCTACAATAACTACATCGTATGGAGTGTGATTTTATATATGTTTTATTGGTTCTACAATAACTACATCGTATGGAGTGTGATTTTATGTATGTTTTATTGGTTCTACAATAACTACATCGTATGGAGTGTGATTTTATATATGTTTTATTGGTTCTACAATAACTACATCGTATGGAGTGTGATTTTATATATGTTTTATTGGTTCTACAATAACTACATCATATGGAGTGTGATTTTATATATGTTTTATTGGTTCTACAATAACTACATCGTATGGAGTGTGATTTTATATATGTTTTATTGGTTCTACAATAACTACATCGTATGGAGTGTGATTTTATATATGTTTTATTGGTTCTACAATAACTACATCGTATGGAGTGTGATTTTATATATGTTTTATTGGTTCTTACAATTACTACATCGTATGGAGTGTGATTTTATATATGTTTTATTGGTTCTACAATAACTACATCGTACGGAGTGTGATTTTATATATGTTTTATTGGTTCTACAATAACTACATCGTATGGAGTGTGATTATATATATGTTTTATTGGTTCTACAATAACTACATCGTATGGAGTGTGATTTTATATATGTTTTATTGGTTCTACAATAACTACATCGTATGGAGTGTGATTTTATATATGTTTTATTGGTTCTACAATAACTACATCGTATGGAGTGTGATTTTATATATATTTTTTATGACAGCAGACGACTTACATAAAATTATACTTTAGAAAGGCCACCATACTCTTCTCTCTCGAACATCATGAGGCCTAAGGGAATTGTAGAAACCGAAGGTAAATCCTTTGAAAAAATTGATTTCTTAATTTTTATAATTAATATTTATCTCTAATATACTTCATATTTTGTATGTTATACTCAAACATTATTTTTAATTCTTTAATAAAATAGTTTAGTAATCTTACACATTGAAACGTAAGTGTGCATATAATATCTTGTATTCCTTTATCGGGTTGCCATGATAGCTGCTATTGGACAAATAAAATTTATTAATAAATGAACTTTTGGGATAATCCAGTTGATTAACGAAAAAATTAAAAGTAAATCTATGGCCATGCGTGTTTAAATGCAACAATTGAATGTTGGTTCTACGATAATCATATCTTCGTTTCTTATATATATATATATATATATATATATATATAAGAATATATATATATAAGAATGGTATCTTGTAGCGTGCATTCCTAGGCCTACGTCAGAAACAATCTCAACCTTCTCCGCTCTACTAAGAATCTTTATTAGGGTTTTTCTTTGTTCTCGCTACATTCCTGGGACTTTCAATGACGTTATGTAAATTCTACTGTCTAATTTCAGTTTTGGAAATATTCCGAAGTCATTAGTAATGTTCAGTACAGAAATCTTTGTAATGCCTGCTGTAACAGACTTTTACAGTTTTAAATCTTTAAATATTTGTAATTGTAAAAGTGTTTTATACTCAGCGAAGATATCGAACTGCTCTTCAAATACTACGCCAAATTACTTCTGCAAGAAAATACTCAAACCTAGTACAGATAAAGAAGTTCACCGTAAGTGTGACTTAATTTACCGCAGCACAAAGTAAAACCAAAGCGAAATATTATAAAAAGTCACTACAAACAGAGAGAAAATAGGTGTGTTGGTAATACTTGGCACGGGATATTTCTCATCAAAAATATTATTAAAGTGAATACTCACGAATGCGGTGCGTTGTGTTTTTGGGGTAATTTTCTAGCTTTGTTAAGTTTTGTTTGCGAAAATGCGGAGGAAGAGCTTGAAAGTAGAACTTTATTAGGGTTTCAGAAAATTTGGAACTAGCCATTAATTGATTATACAGCGAAAAAGTTTGCAAAAATTTTTGGAGATGCGTGAATTTCACGAATTGATCTGTCATCAGCTTGGAATTGTTGTTCTTCGCATGCTCCGGCTAGGTTTATCGATTGGATGATGCAGTGAAGCCGTGATGTTAGTTTTTAACTTGGATGCACATGATGAGGTAAAGTTCTGTTTACTGCTAGCTAAAGAGTTGATCAGGGAGGGTCAGAACTTCTGCTGTCAAATCATGAGAATATCACAATCCCCTACGTTAGGCAAAGTCTAGCTTGTCTTCTAAAGTGAGTGAAGTGTGAGTGAAGATATTTCGGCGGCTCTGTAGATCGAGGTCTTGAGAGCCCATGAGGATGAAGCGAGGTGAGTGAGGAGAAGCGCCGGAATGCAGGGGCTAGGGAAGCGGGATATCCCGAGAAAACCAGCCGACCAGCGGCATCGTCCGACAATATTCGCACATGCAACATTCCGGGAGCTACCTCTCCGCGGGACTCAAAGCCGGTTCACCTAGGTGGAAGGTGGGTAGTTTAACCGCTACTTCACCGGATCACAGATTTATAAAAAATGTGTGTACGACAGAAAGGAACAGAATTTCGTTGCTACTGTTATAAATCTCACTGAATATGCAAATATATCTCCTGATTATCTTCGACAATCCTGTAACATATTCATCATGTGTTTTTGAGTCAAAATTAAGCATTCAAATCATTTTTCAAAGGCTGATTCCAAAAGTGACTTATTAATCTCGATCAAGCAGAAACTGAACTTCCAGATAATAGCATTTATATGATTGACATAACTCGTTAATCTGTATAAGCTGTTCTCGAATAATCGAACACTTTTGAAATGAACCCTTGAAAAATGTTAGTGTCCCTAGCTGCATATGTTTTAACAGCCATGCTGACTATCTTGCGCCCAGTAAAGTTGGTAACGACTGAGAGAAGGTAGTTCCATTTTTTAAATGTATGTAAGTTAACAGTGCTGGGTAAACATTCGTGATTACTCGACTGATTTCTTGGTTTCGTACTGATTCTAAGTGGAGCCATTTTCACTTGTTCGAGTGGTTGAATGTCAATAAGAGTCTGTGATTTTCGACTGATTCGAATTTCGAGTGTAGGCAACAACGATAAATGCAGGAATCTGCTAAGATGCGGGGAATGTCTGGCTGACACTATCAACATACCGCAGTCGTAACCCCGCCCAGCATCTGGCTTAGCACTAGTTTGAAACTATAGCGACAGGTCTAGGGGACGGAGGTGAGAAGTGTAGTTAGGATCCTGGACAAGGAAACATGGACACGATAAGTGACATCCACCTGCTACAGCGAACTGGAGGTCAGTGTCTACCCGCTAGACAGTGACAGCTAGTCCGGCTCCATTCTCCGATCCCTCCGTATGGTTGGTCCATGGTTATTACCAACTTTTCAGAAGCCCTGCTTAAGTTCCACTTCTAGAATATTCCTCCGCCTCGTGCAAAGAAAACCGAGCAGCAAAGTATAGAAAATTACACCGAAGGGCAACGTACCCCATTCGTGCCCACTCAGTATAATAATAGTTTGCGTAAGAACTATATCTTACTAGCCTTTACCGACACTCCTTCCCCCCCCCCCCCGTTTTATTACTCATATAAACTTTAAATGGAATATAAAAACTTAGATACTTTACATAAGTAAAAGTTTTATTTGACGACAAATAAGGCGCATTAACGTTAACATAAGTATAAAACACTTGTAACACATGGCGTATTTAGGAAGCAACAAAACACGGACAACATGGGGCGATTATCAAATGGTTTGATAATAAAAAATGTGATGAAAGCGAGAATAGACTCTAATAATAAGTTAAGTAACTATAGTCTGTTCACGGTAAAGTCAGCACTTTTGAAAGCCCCTGCTTAAGATCTACTTGTTTTATGCACGATGTGTATTCCTCCGCCTTACATAAAGTTAACATTACCTTAGGCATCTTCGCTTTATTCATACGTCGGCCAGGTGAAACAGTGGAATTGTAAGAAAAGAAAATAGTTTTTACACTACGATTCATTAAAAAAACCAGAAAGCGAAATAAATTATTTAATTTATCACAAATTGGTCACTCGACACTTTCTACTCGACGTTAAATTATGGAACTATTTTCCATTCATCATTACCAACTTCACTGGGCGCATGTCACTCAGTGCGCCCGTTAAAGTATATGCAGGCAAGGCCAGTGACTATTTTCTAAGGTTGATTTCATAAGTGCTCGCTTTATCGTGAACAGTCTTTAGTCAGAATTACTGCAGATTATATGAAATCACATCACTAGGTAATGAACTCAACTTGATTATTAGTTAGTTTTGATACCACCCCTTGTATTCCCTGTTAGGAACATAGCCAGTAGTAAACGAGGGGTTGAAGAGGAAGTGAAGGGGAGAGAAGTGGGCGGCGCTCAACATGGACGTCTTGGGAGCCGATGAGAGTGGAGCGAGGTGAGTATGAAGCAGCGCCGGAACGCAAGGGCGGGGGAAACGGGAGATCTCCGAGTTAACCAGCCTGCCGGCCGCATCATCCTGCACGATTCCTACGTGCGGAAATCTGGCGAGTGGACCACCGCGGCCCCGATGGAGGGGGAGGATCAAGCAAGTCGTACGGGAAAAAAGAACCGTGTTCGGCGACGACTCATTTCTGCACCACGTCCCGAGAGCAAGACAAGGAACGGTCCAGCGATGGCTGACACGCCCGTCAATTTGGAACAGCTGGGGCGGTCGTGACTGGTTCTGGAGCTGTACGACTCCGGTAAATGTGGCGCCGTTGTGGTGGTATGCTAGGGGTAGGTTTTACGGTCCGATGGCCGGCACACATACCATCCTCCCGCACTGCAATTGTATTGCGCACGAGTCTGCTCGAGGCAGGACCATGTTGGACTCTCTCAGGAAGAGAAGTATCCATATCTCGCCTATAGGCTGTTCACGGTAATACGAGCACATTTGAAAGCCCTGCTTAAGATCTACTTGTGTGCACACTGTGTATTCTTCCGCCTTATGTAAAGTTGCATTGCCATGGGCCTCGTCGCTTTATTCGTGCGTACGTCAAGTGAAACTGTGAAATTACTCGAAAAGTAAATGTTCTACAAATCTGTTCATTTTTTACACTTCGGTTCATTAAAAAAAAAAAAAAAAAAGTGAAAGAAATGATTTAGGTTAACACAAATTGTTACTTAACATTTTTCATTCGACGAATTAAGAGACGGAACTACACTATCAACCAAAAAGTAATTGGCCACCTGCACACAATGTTTGCTCGGAGGTTGTCACCCCGTAATAATCTCATATGGCCACCTCTTGCTGCTATAACAGCAGCCACCTTGTCTGGCATGCTCTCTACGAGTGTTTGCAGGACATCCACGGGGATTCGTCGCCATTCCTCTTGCAACCATTCCATGAGTTGAGCAATGGATTTTGGCCGCGCCTGACGAGCCCTCACCCGGCGATCCAATTCGTCCCAAAGATCTTCTATAGGGTTGAGGTCGGGTCTCTGGGCCGGCCAGTCCAATCGGCAAACATTAATGTCGGCGTATCACTGCATAGTAGCCCTTGAAACATGGCACCTGGCATTGTCATCCTGGAAGTTGGGAGCATTTCCTTATCCTGAATGTTACAGTATGCCTCTGCGTTCATGCTACCACGGACAAACACCAGTGGTCCTACGCCGAAGACCGTGAAACAGCCTCATACCATCACTCCACCACCATCGAATTTTCTAGTTGCACTATACACTCCAGCAGAAGCCGTTCCCCGGATAGACGCCACACCCATACACGTCCATCGGACCGGAATAATGTATACCTCAACTCATCACTTCATAGGAACGATTTCCACTGCTCCAGTGTCCAGTTGCGACGGTCCAGAAACCGTCTGAGTCGCCGAGCTTTATTGCTTGTCGTGATATGGGACTTTTGTGCAGCTGCTCTTCCGAAATATCCACGTCGGTTGGCCTCTGTACGCAATGTTCCAATGGAAACCGATACTCCTGTTGCTGCATGAAACTCCTGTCGGATGGTAGCCATGGGTTTGTGCCCTATTTTTGACAACTTCGCGTTTCAGGGTTCTGCGATTTCTGTCGGTCAAGATTGGAGGTCGCCCAGAACTTGCAGCATTGGCATAATGCTCATCGACCTTCCACTTACGCAGGACGAATGCGACTCTTGATTTGGGTGTGTTTACCTTCCGTGCAATCGTCCGGCTACCCAGCCCACTGATACGGCAGCCCACAATCACGCCCTTATCGAAGTCCGATAGCTCTGTACCTCGTGCCATCTCCTTGTCAACTGGTTCTACACCGGCCTGCAGCGTATGGCGGCCACACAAGTCAACTGACGTACTGTATTACCTATCTTCACGGGTGTCCAATTACTTTGTGGTAGATAGTTACTTTCCATTCATCGTTAGCAACTTTATTGGGCGCATGTCACTCAGTGTACCCGTTAAAATGTATACAGGCAGGGCAGTGATTTTTTTCTAATGTTTATTTCAGAAGTGCTCACTTTATCGTGAACATCCTTTAGTTATTGGTCTGTCAGCATGATGGTGTCGCGAGAACCATCTTTACTTCGAGTTCAAGGGCGCTGGTGACCGAAAGAATTTATTATTTTATATTTTTATGAAATGTCTGTTCTACTTGTATACATACTTCCAAACGCTCTTCCTTCGCACTAAAAAAATCCAAATGGCATAGTTTTTGCAGAACGGCATGCCGAAATCACAATTATAGTATTTTCGAAGATACAAATAATACAAAGGAATACATTTGGAGGGGAATTCAACAAGGTTGGCTGAGAGGTAATGTCTCACTTAATTTTAAGTTATGCTTTGCAAAATTTATTTAACGAAGAATCGTAGAATGCAACTTATTAAAGTATGCATAAATTGGTTAACTACGAGCATATTTTAAAGATTGCCAAAAAAAAACCTTATAGCAATATTTCAGTGTGAATTATCTCGTTTTGGTGACTGTGCGTCCCAAAACACTAGAATTGTGATACTGACATGCCATTATGCCAAATAATATACGGGCAAAAATATATATATTTTTAACTCGAGGAAGAAGGATTAAGCAAACAATAAAGTAATTGGAAATTAAATTTTAAGACAAAAACACTGAGATTATGCAGAACGTTGAAGTCCTCCTCCGTAATACAAGGCAGGCACTCGTTGCGTCTAATGTAGACTCCAGAGGTCTTCAGCCACCTCTTTCACTCCCGTATAATCCCGTATCCGTAAGGGCCTTGGGTATCTATGGCGATTCTGATTTTTAAGATTTGCCTTTGTACATGTTCTCGGGTTTTAATAGTCGCACGAAATGCTGAATAGCAGTGCGACATATTTTGGGGCTAACTTTCGATACTACATTTTAGTAAGACTGAAGTATGTGAGTTACTTTACACAGTTATACAAAGATTACTGTCAATATGCCTGTATATTGTCCTGTCAATATACCTGTCAATATACCGTAAGTGTTTACACCAGACATTACAAAAGTAAAACGCAGAAGGGAAGGTTTTTTTCCCCCAATATTAACGGCAAGCTAGCCACAGGCATAGAGGCTAAATTTCTTATTTTTAGGGCGGCGTTGTTGAAACGAAACGTCAATATTAGCTTCTCTGCCACAGGAGAATACCGCGCAACGGTGACATGTGGTGAAGTGTTGCAAGTTAAGCTGGTGCTTGCTCACTGCTGTACATTCTCGATGCATGCAGCAGGAGCCAGTAACCACCGTGCAGTCAAGGGAAACTGAATGTATTCCGACCACTCACAGGCGAGCAGCAAGGTGACCCACTACACGCGCCCTGTGAAGTCACCTGCCGAGATACACTCTAGTGGTGGAAGTGTGAACTAGCAAGCAACATGGTACAGCACACAGCTAGCGCCAGCTTACCTTGCAACAGTTCGCCACGTGCCACTGCTGCGCAATAGGAAAATGAGTGTCAACACTTCCGTGGCGGTATCTGTCTTCATATATACCACATACCGGAAAAGTATGGGGTGTGTGTTAGGGCTCCTCGCGTGTCAACTAGGGTGGCTGAGCGGTTAGCCTGCTCGCCTCCCACCAAGGAAAACCGGGTTCAATCCCCGGCCGGGTCGCTCCCGGATTCTCTCACGTGGGAATCGTGCCGGACGATGCCGCTGGTCGGTGGGTTTTATCGGGGGTCTTCCATTTCCCCCGCCATTACAATCCGGCACTGCTCCATTCTCATCTCATTTCATTCTCATCGACTCAACATCTCAACTCAACTGATCAAAATACTTCTCTTATTGGGCTTTTCCAATATGTATGGTCGTTAAAAATTGTCATTTAAATTTCTTTGACCGAGTGTTGAACGAGTGAACTCGCGTTTTCTGGAGGAGCAGCGTTCAATTTCCGGTCCCTCCATCCTTTCTCCGGTTTAACATTCTTTCCAGAAACCACTCCAGACGAATACTGGGATAGTACCTTACTGTTGGCAACACTCTATTCCTTTCCCGTACCTACATATCCCGGCAAACTGACCCGTCATTAGAGACGCGTTTCATTTCAAATGAAATGGTACATTAGATTGCTTGTACAAGTTCTGCCACAACAACCAGATTTACACTAAATGAATCGGTCTAGGGGCTTACCGGAACGAAATAATTTTTCACGTAAATACTAAAATATGAGCAAATATTTCAATGCGAAATATTGAACAAATATCACGTTTTGTTATATACAGATATTGACGTAAACTTCTACATAAAGAATCAAATATTAAAATCATAACAATTCCTAACGTACCTTGAACTTTTTGATAAGAAAAACAGCAGAATTTCATTAGAATGAATTTATTGAACGCAAAAAAGGGGGTTTCCTTTCCACGCTGAAACGTGATGTCATGAACAATGACGGACGGTGAATTATTTTTCTAACGTATTATTGAAATGTCGGAGGTTAGTCCTGTTGCAAGATATTTTTTATTTTTCGATGGAGGCGTTCAAAGTACGCCCGTTTACCCGTAACGGAACAATGCCAAAAAAATAGTGTGGCTCCTTACGGACGACTAATTATATATGTTCCCGCACACACACGCACACACACACACGACGAACATGCTTGCAGAGCTCCGGACTGCTGACGTTTATAGACAAAACTAATTAAAATTTTTCTTTGAACCCTGACTACAGACCACATTCAGCAAAATTTTTCCAATTCCCCGTTTTTTCTCTGAAGCGTGCCCTTTTCGAAACTGTGGTGGGTTCCAGAGAGCTCTTCTGAAGCTTATTTTTGCATGTGATTATTCCTACAGACACACGAGAGTCTGTGGACACCTCTGGACGTTGTGACTGTACATGTGTTTGTGGCGGCCATCATGGATCCTCGTGCGAGTTCCTCAAACATTATTTCCCAACGTCGTGTCCCAAACTGAGAGGACCGCCTAAACTTACCTTGTACAGTGTCTTTACTGTTTAATCTAACGCTGTGCAACCTACAGCGAAAACTGAATAAGAGTGTTTACAGTTTAAACTAACTTAGAATTGTCAAGTCCGTTCATGGGTATTTCATACTATCTGAAGCCATGCTAAAGTTCTACGTTCAATACACCAATTTTCTCTCTGTCTCTTCAAAATAACAGTTTCATTCTGTAAAATCTCGTTGCAACACACCGACAACACCGTTAAAACCGTTATGTTTCTCTTTTAAGGAACATAAGCTGAACTAAACTTAACATAGAATGACTATCGAGCCTTACAAAGACACGTAGGTACCTACGTACGCATAATATGTGTATATTTCGACAACATGAAGTACATTACGAAACTCACAGCCGTTCGCCATTGTAACTGCGGAAATGCGAGACCGTTTATCTCAGTGGAAAAGTAGCAGAGTTGGTAGAACGTCAGCCAAATGAAACAAGAGAGTGTGTCCGACAACAACCACTTCTAATATTTCCTTGTACTTGCAATTATTTTGTTTTGCGACTAACTAATTCTTCATAATTTATTTTAAACCGTAATGCACGGTTTTTAATCCTTGTGCTTTTTATTAATCCACTATAAATAGCTGATTTCCTACAGTTTGTATCAGTGGATTTCATTTAACTGAAGACGTTAGTAGTTCTCTTTTTCTACTGATATTCCGGATGGAGCAGTTTCAACTGACAATCAGTAAAAAATAACTGATTCCGATTTAGAGTGCGCTGATTCGTCAGTTTTTTTTTTCCATTGTTTACTCAGTGGTTTATATTTGACTGATGAATCAGTGAAACATTTGTGTAACTGGCTCTCCGTCTCTAATTATATTTTACTTATGTATCAGTTAAACTGCTTGTAAAAATGGCCGTCGAACCGAGTTTAAAAATGGCCATTAAATAACGTGCAATAACAAACGAATAAACGAATAAAACTAATACAAAATACCTTTTTAAATATGTTTCTTCTTTCAAAACGCTATTTTGCGAGGTAATATAAATACACTGTCTTTCATCCCGTTTGTGCGTCTTTCATTTCTATTCCATGTAGTTATCACAGCGCTCTGTTTGAAGGTTTTCATCTGCATTTAATGCATTGAAAAGAGTGCACTCCTATATACTATTCGTTTTTATAATCCTAACGGTAATAATCAAACCAAACACGATAAGTATGAACATACAACTTCAAACTAAACGAATGCGCAGCAGAACTTTAAGACACATATTTTTCGTTTATAGAGCTTGGTGTTATAGCTCAGATGGTAAGGTGTATGCTCTCGGATCGGAAGGCGTGTGAGTTCAATCCCGGAAACCTGCTGACGTTTTTTTAAATTACTGTAAATTGTACAATATAGATATAAACTATCATAAATATGTTTATTTCACGTAATTATTTGCCTACATTCAATAAAAACAATATTTAATTCGCGACTGCGGTCAGCCGTGACTAATTCAATCAGTGAAATTTTTTTCACTGAGACAATCAGTGGTTTTCCGCTGATTCTAAGTGGAGCCATTTTCACTGATTAGAGTAGTTGAATTTCCCTGCGAATCAGTGGTTACCAACTGATTCGAATTTTGAGTGTATGAATGAACTATTAAAAGTCCAGTGTAACTAAAAATTAAACACTTGTGTGTTAACAGAAGTATAGAATGCTCGAGTTACGTGGCATATGTAGGGAACAAGCAAACACTTCATACACGCGGTGATTTTTCAGACAAAAACAGGCCGCCATCACATGATACGTGCAGACATTGTACTACGTTGACTTAGCATATGTAGGAGCGTGACAGCCAGATTTTGTAGTCCATTAGTCGTTACTTACAATTTTTCTAAAGCCCTGCTGAAGTTATACTTCCAGACACCAAAGGAACCGATTCGTTCGCTATCACTTCAATAATATTTGGCATGAGAACTATTTATTACTTGCCACTACGAATGCATCTGTTTTCTCGCTCTTTTTATTCTAATCGGTTATAAATTAAATATTAAAACGTTGAGGTAAAATATAAGCAACTTCTAAATTCAACCGAAACTAAGATACGTTTGTGTTATCATAACTATGGGCCCTTGTGATACACGAGATATTTCAGAAATAACCAAAGACGTCATACAGAGCCAAAGTTCTGATTCAGAAAGTGTCAAGTTACTGCCAATATATGATAAGTGGAATGGTTAGCTACCTTCTTGTCTAAACTGTTTTTTTCATTATGTGTGTGGTAATCTACACTAATATTATATAGAGGTAAAGTTTGTGAGTTTGCTAGTGGTAATCTCTGGAACTACTTATGCGACTAAAAAAATTATTTCCCTTGTAAGTAGTCTGAACCATCTGGACGTTATAACTGCAGGGGAAATTTTAAATACAAAAAAAATCTAAATAAACATAAAACCATTAAATTACTCTTTTTGTATGGGTGTTCATACTCGAAACTATAGATTTACGAAAGAAAATTTCAAATCAATTAATTAAAAATAATGTTAAAATTAATTTTCTTGATTTTACTTACAATTACGTCGAAATAATTTTATGTACGTAATACTTTTTTTATAGATAACTTGATTAAATACTCAATTATATTTTCACCATACCTGTATTAGTTTAGCAAGAATCGTTAGTTTTTTAGACTTAATTTTAAGTGTAAATTTGAAATTTTGTAATTAAAAATGATAATAAAAGCTATTATTGCTCTTATTAATTATGTAAACAGAATAATAAATAGATGCCCAGTTAAGCGGGCAAGGACACTGCTCGTTTCTAATATGTTAGGATCTATATAATTGTTTCCCGCAACATTTTATATTTTTGTATGTCCAATTCCTTCATTACTCACTGACTTCTGACAGAAGATATTAAAATATATATTCTTTATTATCTTCCCTCGGAAGCCTGAAAAACTAATAAACGTGCGTCCGAGTTGATGATTTAAGATAAAGAACACACACTGCATACGAGGGTTGTTGAGTGTTCTCATGTACATGAGAAACGCCATTTCACAGCGCTCCGACATAGCTACAAATGGCTTTTTCATAGCGCTGTATCTCAAGATATACGCATCAGGTTAATAAAAATATACTTGAGGGTCCTGAACTGGACATTGCTACATATATTACACCAGTAAAATTATACGACGGTCACCGCTTAAAGTTCCATAGGTAGGAGCACCTTCCTTCCGCTAGAATATTCCTCAACCAGTTATACTCTAAGACACTCTAGCTACGAACCGCTTTTGTGATTGGGTGATTCGGATTGCCACGCACGTGTCTACCCACCACTCAGGAGTGTCAGAGTCGTAGGAACTAATTCTAATTGGCCCGACCAGGTATAGGCTGTTCACGATAAAGTGAGCACTTTTTAAGGCCCTGCTAAATTTTTCCTTTTAATTAGTACCTACCTTCCTGCCACTTTTTAATGTAAACATTGCAATATGACTAATAAACACAGTGTATACATTCCATCACTCTCAAAAGTTAACGTCTGAGACTGCAATAAGATATATTTATTAGGTGTTAATGCTCACTTTATCGTGAACAGCCTTTACGAAAATAACGCAGCCAATAACCACGTTACAATTGCAAACGAGAACTAGGATGTTGAAGTCTAGCCTGCGATTGAAACTTTTCGCAAGAAACCAGTGGCTCTACCCATAGGTACACGAAGTACGGCTGGAACACTACAAGCCAGTTCAGAGACTTGCGCCTAATGGCGATGGTGCACTTTACGCGCTTTACAATCTAGCCCTTATGGCTCTCGCGCTTCTTGGCCTCAAACCTGGAAGATAGTTTCAGGTAGGCGGGACCCTAAACGGGCCAAAAATTTCGGAAAAAATATCTTAAAAACTAGTTGCGAGAGCAAAATAATTAAGATAATACGTAGGTTCATCATCCACCTTAACTTATTAAGAAAACTACGTAGCTGCGTGTCCAAGGTCGAGAAACGAGGGAGCGATACGGGCGACACTAACAGGCGCTCCTAGCGCCTCATCGCTCCTAAACGCAAGGCATGCAGTGCTTAGTGTTTCCGCCCTAACGCTTTACTTTATAAACTAGATCTGTAACTGTGGGGTTTTATTACACGCGATGGAAGTGCACATATCAGACTGCCTGCGTATGATCGTACTTTTCTCTTGCGATATTTCACCACTTTCACGATTTTTTCTCTCCATTAATACACTTAACATCATAAAAGTGAAAAGATAGCGATAAAGACAGTAGTTTTTTTTAAATCCTTTCTGACAAAATTTCGTATTTCCAAAACATTTAATTACCGAGACACGCGTTTAGGCGCAAGCGACGATTTCACAGAAAACGTTTCAGTGCAGAGAACCCCTAACATATTTGCTGCAATATACTTGTTCATGTTTGTGACATGTTTCAGGAAGGTGACATTATGGTCGATGCTGTACAGATCCTGGAAGTAACACCAGCTAGGATATTGCCTTTCACTGGACAATGTCACTAGTTAGTGCTGACAGACAAACTATTGGTTGTTTGTTGTGTGAGACTTCTACTAAAATCCTTCTCATAGGTTACAAAATGTCAGGCATTGTAAGGAATCTGTAAGTATTTCTCATGCCAAAAATTTCTTTATTTGCAACACCTGAAAGGAAATAAATAATGTGTACGTAAAGGCCACGATCTCTCATTTTTATAGCTTTTGCGAGAATTTATTTTTCGAACCAAAATAGGAGCCGATATTGTAAAATCCTCTTACTATTTTATTACGAATTGTTTTTATTATGTAGTCTAATTTTTTCAACGCAAAAAACTGTATAATTTACTAATTATTAAATAAACATTATTAAATAAACAAAATTGTAACCGGATTTTACAATATCGGCTCCCATTTGAGTTCAAAAAATTAATTCTCTCAAAAACTGTAAAAATGGGAGATCGTAGCCTTAAGGGGTTAAGCATGTGCATATACTGGCCAAAAAATTTGCAGAAAGGTGGATTTTTAAGAAATGAATAGTTAACCGTGAAATATAAAGGGTGCATGTACGTAACACACGACTTTATCTTATCACGATGCCATAAAGTAATTTCCCAGCTTATAGCGTCGTGCTCGAGATACTGTGAGAATGAGCGCCAGTTAAAGCGAGCTGCGCTTAATTGAAGACGAGGAGAGGGAAGGGGCTGGTTTTATCGCCCTTAACACCCCCCCCCCCCCCCCGCGGGAGATAGGTATGCAAAGCAGCCCCGTAAGCACGTGGGCGCAGAGGATACGCACTGGTTCGGTCCTTCGCGCGAAGGAGACAATATATCGACCACGCCATCAATGAAGAGCTGTGCTCCAAACACACGCTCGTTCCGGCAGCTGTCCGACAACTTTTGCCTCCCCTTCCGTCAGCAGAAAGAAATTCGCGAATGCAGAGACGGAAGGTTACGTTGTAGGGCTTGTAAAATTTGGAACTCATTTTGATTTTCGTCAATTATATTTTATGCTGGCCACCATCGTTTCTATAATTGATCAGTAAATATTTACAAAATTCCTTAAAATATATACAAGACCACAATGTTCACAGATAAGACATCAGAACAAAACCTCTCAAAAATTGCATACTCCCGATAGAATTTACATTTCACCCAATTTAAACATCGCTGTAACCTCTTAATAGATTAACATTTAAAAGGATTTAATTGTTTACATTTTGGATAAATGTTAAAATTCCCCCGCACCGGTGTAACAAACTGCTTTGCTTCTCTGTTCCAAAGGCAGCGAAACTACTCCTTACCCTGGGGAAAAAGTTTTGGGAATCAAACAAGATTTGTTTGGTGCAACCAATTTATTCATTTGTATAGGGGCAATGAAATATTTTGTTGCTGAAACCAAATTATTTTGTTGTTCACATTTGGTTGCCCCGAACTGTAAGATTTGGTTAGTGCAACTAGAGAATTGTTTGGCTACACGTACAGTAAACAGTTTGGGTCGATATGAAATAATTTCACCAGTTCGACCGAGTTTCGAACCTCGATCACATGTGTTCAAGCGCTACGCCTTAGTAACCGTGGCTAAGGAGACATACGATGACGAATGAGATCTTTTAAATAGTTATACTGCAAATATTGGGCAACATGTACAAACAAATATTTCAAGTTTTACAGTTTTGCTTGTCAGTTTCTTGTTGCATTGATTTATTAATGTGTTTATACGATTGTTAAGTATCAATAGATGCAATAACAAACACGGTTACTATACTAATTGTCACAAAAAAATACAAACAAACTCTCGAGCTGTGTTTTCGAACGAAGGCAATCAAATGAGTGGCCAAACAAATGCATACAGTTGATTCAACGAAATATTTAGTCGAGAGAGTAATTTTTGTTGGCTCAACACAGAGATTTTGTTTATTCAAACATATATTTTGCTCGACGAATAAAAGCAATTTTGTTGCTTTTCAAATTTTGTTTGCTCAGCAATGTAATTTGTTAGGGCAAGTAGATATATATTTGGCCCTGTAAAAATAAATATTTTGTTCGATTTTCTCTCAGTGTAGAGGCTACCAGGAGTGTGTGAGAAGTCACTCGCCGACACTAACGAGTCCGCTGATCGTTTGCGGTGGGAAACTGACTAGGCAATGTACACTTATGTGCCTCTGTTGTCGGTAGTACCAGCAGACCCCAGGCGAGCTGCTGCTGCAGTGTGCTGTGGACGGAAATTTCCTGCCGCAGTGTTGCTGCCGTCTCCCCAATCTTCGTCTCCATCACCACCGACAACTTCTCGAACATGACCTCGAGGGAAGCGGCTTCGGCTAGCCGTGCCCTCCAGTTAGTGTCTGCGATGACGTCGGCGAGTTCGGCGAAGGAGTCCAGTGAGAGTGATGTACTCGGGTCCCCAGGAATGCTTACGTCGATGTCGGCGGGCGCCGCAGCCACAGCGACTAAGGAAGGTCGTCAAGAACAACCGACCCTGCCAGACTCCGGAGGTGTTGGAACAACTGCAAAGGTCGCCGATTACCCATCTCCCCGTGCCCCAGCAGTCTCCGCGTCTTGCGCTACTCTCAAACACTCAGCCGCTTCATCAGTTAAGTCTTTAACTTGACGTACTTATCCTTAGCTGAGGGACAGACCAAAATATCCCAAACTTCAGTGGCGTACTTGGAATCTAGGTTGCCCTTTCCCTTCGTATGTCCCTGGTAGATAGAGCCACGAGTATTTCTCCAGGAAGCAGTTGTGTGAGGCCTGTACAGAGGCCTCACTTCATCGCAGCAGCCAATAAGCAAACGATATTGTCTCGAGTGTATATAGGGATGTCCAGCCTAGCTAGCTGCCAGCTCGATCCGCTAAATACTCGGGGCTCTACCGATAGAACATGTGTGCGGAATCAGCTAGAATTTGAACTACGACCCGGTGCCGATCTGCAGGATATCTCGGGCCAGTTACAACAACTCTGGGGCAACCTGCCTCAGGAGAGGATGCTGCAGCTGTAGCATTTCCATCCGAACAGGATTCAGACACGAGAGGTCGCTACATCCTACTGGCATCGCACCAGCACTAGGTATGCCCTGTTGTCCGTATTCTTACAAGTAGCCTAGGGGTATCCAAATTCATGACCACTGCCGTAGAAGACAGGTCTGGACACTAGTTTGAAAAATTGACGCCCGTATTGATCCATTCAGGTCACGAACCCAGCCGCAAAGCGCTGATACCGAAGTAGTGCTGTTTGACATGGCTAGCATAGGGAGCGGAATAGCATCCATATCTCTATGGTGTCATCCCTATACCAGCAATGCTAACAACACTAGTTTGATTGCAGCGCTCTGCGGCTACTGCATGAACTACATCAGTCAATAAGGGGGTCAATTCGCTAACACTGTCAGACAGGCGAGTGTCCAGACCTGTGTTCTACGGATGTGTTCATGACTGATGGAGGTCTTATTAAAAATTAAATCGGTAAATTCCAAAACTTAATTTATTCACATTCTTATAAAACTTCATATAGCTACTATTTACAACTTAAAAAAAATAACGTATCTATATTTCCAACAGTAAGCGCAATATTTTATGCTAATCTCAGTTATAATTAGGGTCAGTGTCACTGTATTTTCACAACCTAAAATAACTTATTTATCAATTATTAGTAAAGATCTAAAAAATTTGCAAGTTCAATTACCTACAGTCTAGAGTAAGTGAATGAAGAGATTTGGACGTCTCTTAACTTCGCGGTCTTGAGAGTCGATGAGGGTGAGGCGAGGTGAGTATGGAGCAGCACCGGAATGAAAGGGCGGGGGAAACGGGAGATCCACGAGAAAACCCGGCACAATTCCCACATACGAAAATCCGTAGTGACCCGGCCGGGCATTAAACCCGGATCGCATTAGTGGGAGGCGAGCAGGCTAACTGCTCAGCCTGAGCAGGCTAACTGCTCATTCATCGAGGTCCCCTACAGGCTAGATTGTATAGTCGTATGTACAGATAGGCAAATGTCAAGTGCACATGGATTATCTGTTGTCGCAGTGGAAGGCGATGATTGTACCACCAGGAGGCGTCTAACGCCGTGTGGACAAATGACTAATGTTATATTAACACATGTGTTTTAAATTATAGATTGACTCGAAATTAATTCGCGAATCTTTCAGGTCTCTACTTATTAGCAGGGATAGGAAAAATTCGCGATTTCAAAGACCTGTTGGCTAGACTCCACAGTCCTGTGTATCCTCGGGCCTCAGATGTTTGTTCATTGGCTGCTGACACAGAGAGTAGCCAATGTTACTCCACACTTGCCAGTATGGCACACGCTACTTGTTTCCTTGCAAGTCTGCTATTGGCTCAGAGTCGTCTAGGGCGTGTCTATAAAATGTTATCCAATTAAAAATGTTACTTCAGTGTACACGTGTTTGACGTCTATCTTGTCCCCAAATGAATTCGTGAAATTTTCCTATCCCGACTTATTAGTTACACGTACATGCTTAAATTGTCCACTCTAATACATTAACATCATTCCAAATATCTAACACTAGTGTATCTAGTTTCACTTTCCCGCAGTACAACCTGTAAGTCTCCCCCTCCACTATCTCTGAGCTTGCAGACGCCACTCTTTGGCCAGTGTTGTCGCCAGTCATCCTGATGTTACTGCAAACCTGGTGATAATTGCCACACGCAACTCCAAACTCTCACAGGGCCGCGGTGGCTGAGCGGTTAGACTGTTTGCCTCCCACCAAGGTGAACCGGGTTCCATTCCTGGCCGGGTCGCTCCTAGATTTTCGTACGTGGGAATCATGGCGGACGATGCCGCTGGTCGGTGGGTTATCTCGGGGATCTCCTATTCCCCCGCCCCTTCATTCCTTTCATTCCATTATCACACCAATCACCCTCATCGGCTCTCAAGTCCTTGAAGTTAAGAGCCACCCAAATTTCTTCAATCACTCCAAACTCACTACACAGAGAACGGCCATGGCGTATATAGCTCAAGTGACCTGGCCCAGAAGGTTTATTGCATCTCGGGGTGATGTCCAGGAAATTTGCTCGGTGGCTGTACAAGACGTTCACTTTTCGAATAACGGGAGTGGCATCAGTCCCGGTAGCCTTATCGCGGCATGTATCAGTGTTACGTGGCAGCCCGTTTGTAACTCTGCGCGCATTTCTCCAGTTAGTGGCGATGCACTTGGAACAATGTGCATTGCACGCCTGAGATGGAAGGAAGGAAAGTACGTGTGGACCGGCTGCGTAATCATTGCAGTGAAGTCACGCTATTTACTCACACTTTTATATTATATAATTCTATATTGTAATAATTTTCTTGACAATACGTAACGTTAAATTAAATTAGTGTACATTGAGTTATATTGTACAACATTATAGGTTGCCAAATTATTTTAGTGGGCAGTTTTTTTCTTCAGAAGAATGACCAACTTATGACTGTAAATATTCTATCATTATTTTCTTTTCTCTGAGTAATAAATGATGCAATTTATTTAATTTACATACGAAGTGCGAAACAACACTTTCCCATGACGCCACACGTGATTGGTGTACTCGTGTTCTCCGACAGGCTGACGGATGACTGCCAACCAGCTGCGAGGCTCGCGTGCCCCACCTTCGTGATTGGTGGAACTAATTGTATGTCCAACAACACAGTCGTCGCTGGTTCGTGACCTGGTTGATGCGGGGCGTTATCCCTACCAGAGAGCTGAGGACTCGGGTCACGGCTTACACAGTCCCCATTCCTCAACTCCGCGCTGCGGCAGACTACTTGCCACCTCAGCTGTCCCAGTCTTCTCCCCTACCCCTCAACCTCATACATCAACCATTTAATTTCCCTTGCAATGCTGCAGTTTATTTTCCACAGCGCGACTATACGTAGAGATATGAGAGGTGGTGAGGAAGGTATAGGGTTTAAACCCTTTCAGGGATGATGGTTTTGAACACCGGCCAACTCAGGTAGATGATGCCCTTAAAATTTCGCGAGTTCAATGACCTGCAGGCTAGACTCTACATTCGTATATACTAATATGACGACATCAACAGCACATTGGTTGTCTGCTGTCTCAGTGGAAGGCGACGATTGGATACCGTTATCCAGGAGGTGTCCAACACCGTATGGACCAATGGCTTAAGTTATATAAACGCACGTGTTTTGAATTCTAACTTGTCCCAAAATGAATCAGGTGTCTATTTATCACACTCCCCTAAAGTCATTATTAATGAAGCTGTGCGCTCCCAAAAATATCATTTAAAAATGATTTCCGTTCAAAATATCAGAAATTACTTCCGAATGAGCACAAATCGGTGAGTGGATTTTTGTAGAATGGAGATCTTACGCCTCTGGAAACGCGGTTGGCAATCTCATCCTCCTTTCTTTTTGAAAATGGGATTTGACATATTATTATTGGTTGAAACTTCGTATCCCTAAGATGTATGCGATTTTCAAAACATCATATGAATCCGTAAATGTAAATTTAAAAAAAAAAATATCTTGTCGGAATACTCTTACGTGAACAGTTTTTTAGGAATCCATGCGTAACTCTCAAAACAGAATGTTTGTTGCCAGCCAGGTGCGCAACACATAATAACAAGGAATAATTTAAGGTAGGTAGGTAAAGGCTGTTCATTGTAAAGTGAGCACTTTTGAGGCCCTAGTTACTGATCACTTTCAGCCATTTTTTATCCTTTAACCACCTTTTTAAATACATGTGGACATTTAAGTAATAAGCACAGTGTGTATATTCTACCGCACTCTGAATTTCATGTCTAAGGCAAAAGTCATACATATTTATTGAGTATTATTCCAAATGAAAGGGCTTTCAAAAGTACTCAATTTGCCATGAATGGCCTATAGTAAGGAAACATCCCAGCATTCATTCGCGTGGGATGATTTCAGGAACCCATGGAAAACCGAAATCAGGATAGCTGAACCTGGATTCGAATCCGCGTCCTATCGAATGCCGGTCCAAAGTTTATCCCACTGCACCACCTCGCTCGCTAGAAAGAATTTAAAATTTGGCTCTTGTGTGTGTGTGTTTGTGTGGGGGGGGGGGGGGTGGCCAGTGAAGGGGGGGGGGGGGGAGGACATTTCCTTAAAAACTCACGTAGGGGAAAAGTGTACATGCAATTTAATCTTATAATTTCGAGAGGAATAACCTGCCGTATTTTTTTCGGTATTATTAAAAAAAAAATCTTGCACATTTGAAGTTGCACAGGAAATAGATTGAACGATGTATGTACACTGCAGATATCAGAAGACGGCATCCAATAAAGCAGTTCCCCGCGTGTGGGAGACACCATTCGTTGTTTAGACTTTATAAGCAGATTCATAGACAGTTGCTGTCTATTGGTCCCGATATTAGACAGAGTTGTAATAGTACATTTCTAAGCCAAAAATTTGATCGTTGAGAAGCTTAAAAATTATATTTTTTATTAGAGACTGGAAAATATCGTGAATTCACTTTAGGACGAGCTAGAATTCGAAAATATGTACGTTTCTGTTATGTTTTTAGTGGGATGACGGTTTATCAGACACACCCAGGTGAACTCTGAGCCAATGACAGACCTACAGGGGAACGAGCACCTAAACCCATACCACCTAGTCTGAGGTAGAACCGCCTACACACTGGGGCAGCAACTAACGGATAGAAAGTCGAGGATCCGAAATACACAGGACAGTGGAGTCTAGCCTGCAGAGCTTTCAAAACGCGATGTTCTCCTGTCACAAATTGTTATATTTGGCAGAAAGTATTAATGTCTCGCCGACACCAAGGTCTTTACTAGAGACCAGAGAAATTCGTGTTATTATTTGGGGACAAGTTTAACTTAAAACAAATGTAGCTTTGCAATACGTTTGTCATTGGGCAATAACTAATATGACACGCCCTTGGTAATTCTACGCCAATAAATGAACACTTCACAATCGTGTGCCCCAGTCACGTGCAGTTTAGCTTGAAAGGGCGTGACTTCACATGTATGCATAAGCCAATGGAGAAACAACGCCAACTCGACTATATATAGTGCTGTGAAGTTTAGGCTGATGCCAAATAATAACGCGAATTTTGCAGGTCCCTAGTCATTACAGTAAGAGCAAGTTGCTCAGAGGTAGGGATGGGGTATAAATAGGCATTGTGAAGAAGGGGACATGCTGCAGAATTCAGAAGAAAAGAATTGCAAACTGTACAAAATAAATATTTGAGAGTAATAACTAACCAAGACAGATTCATACCCAATCAAACTATCCATGAGCTGCTCTCCGCCAAATACATTAAAGAAATAATTGTACACAAAAATAAAAATCTGTATAATAATTTAGAAGGGCATGACAATAAGATTATTAAAAACTTGGGTGACTATGATCCCGCAGCCATAAGAAAATCCAAAAAACCTAAACTTATCTGAACACTGCGAAAGTAGGAATGGTCCCACCCGTTGGTAGCCGGTGAAGCCGGCCAATCACAGCGCACGGCCCCGCGAGGCTATAAATATGACCGCGCTACCAAAAAAAATCCGGCATTCGGAGGGCAGTGAGCCGCGAGGCGACAGCTGCAAAGCACAAAATCCTAGCACACACGGCCGAGTGGCCCTTCTCAGAGCTGCTCGTGCAATGAAAGGTAGTTCTTGTTAGAACTACCACGCAGCCCGGGAGAGACGGCCCGGAGCCTGCGTCTGGGCAGCCGACGCCCCCCCCCCCCCCCCCCCCCCACAAAAAATAATTGGAAAGCATGCGTCGGTAGAGCACGCATGCCGACTGCGCCACCTAAGCTGTGCACGATATATCCACTACACTCACCGACGCACACCGCACCATAACTTCTTACACACATGGCCCAGGGAATGGTGTTCATATGGAGTAACTTCGCAATAATAACTACCACCACTGCATGGATTCTCGTGCAAGGAGACCTGCCCCACCTCCACCCGGGAGTCAGGCCTAGTGGCACTCACACTGGCCCAGGGAATGGTGTTCATATGGGGTAACTTCGCAATAATAACTACCACCACTGCATGGATTCTCGTGCAAGGAGACCTGCCCCACCTCCACCCGGGAGTCAGGACTAGTGGCACTCACACTGGCCCAGGGAATGGTGTTCATATGGGTAACTTCGCAATAATAACTACCACCACTGCATGGATTCTCGTGCAAGGAGACCTGCCCCACCTCCACCCGGGAGTCAGACCTAGTGGCACTCACACTGGCCCAGGGAATGGTGTTCATATGGGTAACTTCGCAATAATAACTACCACCACTGCATGGATTCTGGGCAAGGAGACTGCCCCACCTCCACCCGGGATCAGCTAGTGGCACTCACATGGCCAGGAATGTGTTCATATGGGTAACTTCGCAATAATAACTACCACACTGCATGGATTCTCGGCAAGGAACCTCCCACCTCCACCCGGGAGTCAGACTAGTGGCCTCAACTGGCCCAGGAATTGTTCATATGGTAACTTCGCAATATACTACACCACTGCATGGATTCTCGGCAAGAGACCTGCCCCACCTCCACCCGAGTCAGCTAGTGCCTCACACTGGCCAGGATGGTTTCATATGGGTAACTTCGCATAATATACCCACATGGTGTCTCGGCAAGAGACCTGCCCACCTCCACCGGAGTCAGCTATGCACTCCACTGGCCCAGGAATGTGTTCATATGGGTAACTTCGCAAAAACTACCACCACTGCATGGATTCTCGGCAAGGAGACTGCCCACCTCCACCGGAGTCAGGCTAGTGGCCTCACACTGGCCAGGAAGTGTTCATATGGGTAACTTCGCATAATCACTACCACCACTGCATGGATTCTCGGGCAAGGAACCTGCCCCACCTCCCCCGGGAGTCAGCCTATGGCACACACTGGCCAGGGAATGGTGTTCATATGGAGTAACTTCGCATAATCACTACCACCACTGCATGGATTCCGTGCAAGGAGACCTGCCCCACCTCCCGGGAGTCAGCCTAGTGGCACTCACACTGCCCAGGAATGTGTTCATATGGGTAACTTCGCAATAATATACCACCACTGCATGGATTCTCGGCAAGGAGACCTGCCCCACCTCACCCGGGAGTCAGGCTAGTGCCTCACACTGGCCCAGGGAATGGTTTCATATGGTAACTTCGCAATAATACTACCACCACTGCATGGATTCTCGTGCAAGGAGACCTGCCCCACCTCCACCCGGGAGTCAGCCTAGTGGCACTCCCACTGGCCCAGGGAATGGTGTTCTATGGGTAACTTCGCAATAATAACTACCACCACTGCATGGATTCTCGTGCAAGGAGACCTGCCCCACCTCCACCCGGGAGTCAGACTAGTGGCACTCACACTGGCCCAGGGAATGGTGTTCATATGGGGTAACTTCGCAATAATACTACCACCACTGCATGGATTCTGGCAAGGAGACCTGCCCCACCTCCACCCGGGGTCAAGACTAGTGGCACTCACACTGGCCCAGGGAATGGTGTTCATATGGGGTAACTTCGCAATAATAACTACCACCACTGCATGGATTCTCGGCAAGGAGACCTGCCCCACCTCCACCCGGGAGTCAGCCTAGTGGCACTCACACTGGCCCAGGGAATGGTGTTCATATGGGTAACTTCGCAATAATAACTACCACCACTGCATGGATTCTCGTGCAAGGAGACCTGCCCACCTCCACCTGGGAGTCAGGCTAGTGGCACTCCCACTGGCCCAGGGAATGGTGTTCATATGGGGTAACTTCGCAATAATCACTACCACCACTGCATGGATTCTCGTGCAAGGAGACCTGCCCCACCTCCACCGGGAGTCATGCCTAGTGGCGCTCGCACTGGCCCAGGGAATGGTGTTCATATGGGTAACTTCGCAATAATACTACCACCACTGCATGGATTCTCGGCAAGGAGACCTGCCCCACCTCCACCCGGGAGTAGGCCTGTAGTGGCACTCACACTGGCCAGGGAATGGTGTTCATATGGGGTACTTCGCAATAATCACTACCACCACTGCATGGATTCTCGGGCAAGGAGACCTGCCCACCTCCACCCGGGAGTCTGCCTAGTGGCATCACACTGGCCCAGGGAATGGTGTTCATATGGGGTAACTTCGCAATAATCACTACACACCACTGCATGGATTCTCGGGCAAGGAGACCTGCCCCACCCATCACCGGGAGTCAGGCTAGTGGCATCACATGGCCAGGGATGTGTTCATATGGTAACTTCAATAATACTACCACCACTGCATGGATTCTCGGCAAGGAGACCTGCCACCTCCACCCGGGAGTCAGCCTAGTGGCACTCACACTGGCCCAGGGAATGGTGTTCATATGGGGTAACTTCGCATAATACTACCACCACTGCATGGATTTCGGCAAGGAGACCTGCCCCACCTCCACCGGGAGTCAGCCTAGTGCATCACATGGCCAGGGAATGGTGTTCATTGGGTAACTTCGCAATAATCACTACCACCACTGCATGGATTCTCGGCAAGGAGACCTGCCCACCTCCACCCGGGAGTCAGGCTAGTGGCACTCACACTGGCCGGGAATGGTGTTCATATGGGGTAACTTCGCAATAATCACTACCACCACTGCATGGATTCTCGTGCAAGGAGACCTGCCCCACCTCCCGGGAGTCATGCCTAGTGCGCTCGCACTGGCCAGGGAATGGTGTTCATATGGGAATAACTTCATACGTACAAGATGGATCTAAGACTGCCACTCACCGGACAATGGTTCTCGGCCAAGGAGGAGTTTCATATGGATCTTCGCAATAACACTACCACCTGTGGATCGGCAAGGAGACGCCACCCCGGAGTCAGGCCTAGTGGCACTCACACTGGCCCAGGGAATGGTGTTCATATGGGGTAAACTTCGCAATAATCACTACCACACTGCATGGATTCTCGGGCAAGGAGACCTGCCCTACCTCCACCCGGGAGTCCTGCCTAGTGTCGCTGCACTGGCCCAGGGAATGGTGTTCATATGGGGTCACTTCGCAATAATCACTACCCCACTGCATGGATTCTCGGGCAAGGAGACCTGCCCACCTCCACCCGGGAGTCTGCTAGTGGCGCTCGCACTGGCCCAGGGAATGGTGTTCATATGGAGTAACTTCGCAATAATCACTACCACCACTGCATGGATTCTCGGGCAAGGAGACCTGCCCACCTCCACCCGGGAGTCGTGTCTAGTGGCACTCACACTGGCCCAGGGAATGGTGTTCATATGGGGTAACTTCGCAATAATAACTACCACCACTGCATGGGATTCTCGTGCAAGGAGACCTGCCCCACCTCCACCGTGAGTCAGACTTAGTGGCACTCAACTGGCCCAGGGAATGGTGTTCATATGGGGTAACTTCGCAATAATAACTACCACCACTGCATGGATTCTCGGGCAAGGAGACCTGCCCCACCCCACCCGGGAGTCAGACTAGTGGCACATCACACTGGCCCAGGGAATGGTGTTCATATGGGGTAACTTCGCAATAAACTACCACCACTGCATGGATTCTCGGGCAAGGAGACCTGCCCCACCTCCACCCGGGAGTCAGGACTAGTGGCACTCACACTGGCCAGGGAATGGTGTTCATATGGGGTAACTTCTCAATAATAACTACCACCACTGCATGGATTCTCGTGCAAGGAGACCTGCCCCAACTCCACCCGTGAGTCCTGCCTAGTGGCACTCACACTGGCCCAGGGAATGGTGTTCATATGGGTAAATTCGCAATAATAACTACCACCACTGCATGGATTCTCGTGCAAGGAGACCTGCCCCACCTCCACCGGGAGTCAGGCTAGTGGCACTCACACTGGCCCAGGGAATGGTGTTCATATGGGGTAACTTCCAATAATAACTACCACCACTGCATGGATTCTCGTGCAAGGAGACCTGCCCCACTCCACCCGTGAGTCCTGCCTAGTGCACTCACACTGGCCCAGGGAATGGTGTTCATATGGGGTAAATTCGCAATAATAACTACCACCACTGCATGGATTCTCGTGCAAGGAGACCTGCCCCACCTCCACCGGGAGTCAGGCATAGTGGCACTCACACTGGCCCAGGAAATGGTGTTCATAGGGGTAAACTTCGCAATAATAACTACCACCACTGCATGGATTCTCGTGCAAGGAGACCTGCCCCACTCCACCGGGAGTCAGGCTAGTGGCACTCACACTGGCCCAGGGAATTTGTTCATATGGGTAACTTCCAATAATAACTACCACCACTGCATGGATTCTCGGGCAAGGAGACCTGCCCCACCTCCACCTGGGAGTCAGGACTAGTGGCACTCAAACTGGCCCAGGAATGGTGTTCATATGGAGTAAACTTCGCAATAATAACTACCACCACTGCATGGATTCTCGTGCAAGGAGACCTGCCCACCTCCACCCGGGAGTCAGACCTAGTGGCACTCCACTGGCCCAGGGAATGGTGTTCATATGGGGTAACTTCGCAATAATCACTACCACCACTGCATGGATTCTCGGGCAAGGAGACCTGCCCCACCTCCACCCGGGAGTCAGGCCTAGTGGCACTCACACTGGCCCAGGGAATGGTGTTCATATGGGTAACTTCGCAATAATAACTACCACCACTGCATGGATTCTCGTGCAAGGAGACCTGCCCCACCTCCACCGGGAGTCAGCCTAGTGGCGCTCGCACTGGCCCAGGGAATGGTGTTCATATGGAGTAACTTCGCAATAAAACTACCACCACTGCATGGATTCTCGTGCAAGGAGACCTGCCCCACCTCCACCGGGAGTCAGGCCTAGTGGCACTCACACTGGCCCAGGGAATGGTGTTCATATGGGGTAACTTCGCAATAATAACTACCACCACTGCATGGATTCTCGGGCAAGGAGACCTGCCCACCTCCACCCGGAGAGTCATGCTAGTGCGCTCGCACTGGCCCAGGGAATGGTGTTCATATGGGGTAACTTCGCAATAATCACTACCACCACTGCATGGATTCTCGTGCAAGGAGACCTGCCCCACTCCACCCGGGAGTCAGGCTAGTGGCACTCACACTGGCCCAGGGAATGGTGTTCATATGGGTAACTTCGCAATAATCACTACCACCACTGCATGGATTCTCGGCAAGGAGACCTGCCCCACCTCCACCCGGGAGTCAGGCCTAGTGGCCTCACACTGGCCCAGGGAATGGTGTTCATATGGGGTAACTTCGCAATAATCACTACCACCACTGCATGGATTCTCGGCAAGGAGACCTGCCCACCTCCACCGGGAGTCAGGCCTAGTGGCACTCACACTGGCCCAGGGAATGGTGTTCATATGGGTAACTTCGCAATAATCACTACCACCACTGCATGGATTCTCGTGCAAGGAGACCTGCCCCACCTCCACCCGGGAGTCAGGCCTAGTGGCACTCACACTGGCCCAGGGAATGGTGTTCATATGGGGTAACTTCGCAATAATAACTACCACCACTGCATGGATTCTCGTGCAAGGAGACCTGCCCCACCTCCACCCGGGAGTCAGACCTAGTGGCACTCACACTGGCCCAGGGAATGGTGTTCATATGGGGTAACTTCGCAATAATCACTACCAAAACTGCATGGATTCTCGTGCAAGAAGACCTGCCCCACCTCCACCCGGGAGTCATGCCTAGTAGCGCTCGCACTGGCCCAGGGAATGGTGTTCATATGGGGTAACTTCGCAATAAACACTACCACCACTGCATGGATTCTCGTGCAAGGAGACCTGCCCCACCTCCACCCGGGAGTCAGGACTAGTGGCACTCACACTGGCCCAGGGAATGGTGTTCATATGGTGTAACTTCGCAATAATAACTACCACCACTGCATGGATTCTCGGGCAAGGAGACCTGCCCCACCTCCACCCGGGAGTCATGCCTAGTAGCGCACGCACTGGCCCAGGGAATGGTGTTCATATGGGGTAACTTCGCAATAATAACTACCACCACTGCATGGATTCTCGTGCAAGGAGACCTGCCCCACCTCCACGCGGGAGTCAGGCCTAGTGGTACTCACACTGGCCCAGGGAATGGTGTTCATATGGAGTAACTTCGCAATAAACACTACCACCACTGCATGGATTCTCGTGCAAGGAGACCTGCCCCACCTCCACCCGGGAGTCAGGCATAGTGGCGCTCGCACTGGCCCAGGGAATGGTGTTCATATGGGGTAACTTCGCAATAATAACTACCACCACTGCATGGATTCTCGGGCAAGGAGACCTGCCCCACCTCCACCCGGGAGTCAGGCCTAGTGGCACTCACACTGGCCCAGGGAATGGTGTTCATATGGAGTAACTTCGCAATAATCACTACCACCACTGCAAGGATTCTCGTGCAAGGAGACCTGCCCCACCTCCACCCGGGAGTCAGGACTAGTGGCACTCACACTGGCCCAGGGAACGGTGTTCATATGGGGTAACTTCGCAATAATCACTACCACCACTGCATGGATTCTCGTGCAAAGAGACCTGCCCCACCTCCACCGGGAGTCAGACCTAGTGGCACTCACACTGGCCCAGGGAATGGTGTTCATATGGGGTAACTTCGCAATAGTCACTACCACCACTGCATGGATTCTCGGGCAAGGAGACCTGCCCCACCTCCACCCGGGAGTCAGGACTAGTGGCACTTACACTGGCCCAGAGAATGGTGTTCATATGGGGTAACTTCGCAATAATCACTACCACCACTGCATGGATTCTCGGGCAAGGAGACCTGCCCCACCTCCACCCGGTAGTCAGGCCTAGTGGCACTCACACTGGCCCAGGGAATGGTGTTCATATGGAGTAACTTCGCAATAATCACTACCACCACTGTATATATCACTTAGCTAGCTTTCAACACTGGACATACCGGGATAGGTAACTGATAACTAAAAATATAAAAAAACATTATATATATATATAAAATAAAATGATAAAACCCATATGTATACAACAAAAATATATAAAAAATATAAAATAAATAAAATAAAATGATAGAAAAATCACAAAAAATATAAATATATTACAAAAAAAAATTAAAAACACCATAAAATACTTATATTATCATGTACGCACAATGACGCACCGACTTGATAGTCTGTTTCAGGTCGGAGAGAAGCTGACTACCAATAAGGCAAAAGGAGGGAGCCCTGCTTTTACCAGAAATCTGACTGATCTATGGTACCAATGGCTCCCTAGAATATGCACTAATAACGACCACTTTTCTTTCAGGTTTGCACCCTCAGTGCTCGACGAAATTAAAAGGGGGAAAAAAACTAACTTTGCTCTCCCCTTTTTTTTTACCTTAATAAAGCAAAATAATATATTATTTTTCTTCTCAGGTAGCAGAATGAAAAAATATGGCACACAATTAACATTACAATTTGCTTTTATAACATACCCACTTTGAGTCATATTTCACAAAAAAATAAAAAAAATAAAATAAAGTGCTAGCAGCACCAAAACAGAAATGTGCCATAAGTATAAGTAAAAGTAAATGATAATATGTATATGATATCTTTGAATAAGAGCCATCAGCGCAACCACATTTGACTATGAATTTTTAAATTCTCTCCTACACTACACACTGAAACGATGAAACGTACCCTGTGGGCTGCCCCCGGGAGACTAGGGACCCACCTATACAAAAAATGCGAGTTAACTTAGCACACTTGTAAACAACAGACCAACATATTAGACAGACATCACGACACTAACATTCACTCCAGCCATGAGGCTGGAGGGGAGCCTCACTCCCCCGCCAAATACAACCTCGCGTAACTTAATTTAAAAATAGGCAACACCATAAACAGCCTTAACACGAGTCCGGTGCCCAATAAACCACAGCTATACGGAGCCCCGCCGCCCCCTTATCCAGTGATTTGAGTACGTGTCGGGGTGCATTTTGTCTTTACAAACACCCTGTGAGTTATGGGAGTCTAGGCTCCCGGTCTCACGACACACAGGCCATTCGGAGGCGTATGAGGTTCGGGGAGGCGGCGTGGAGGGGGGTAGCAGACCCCGTTGCCCCCCCCCCCCCCTCACAAAGAGTGGAGCTCCTTTACCTCTCTTGTTAAGCCAGCGCCAACCATCACAGTGGGAAAATAAGACCCAGCCCCATCTACTAGTATTTCTCTTTCCACTAATAAAGAGCATGGTTCCTACCTATCTGTATCCTGTAGCATTTTATATTAATGCATGCAAACATTTTTTAAATTATTTCCTGTTGAAAGGGTTCTTACGGCGTCTATGCGAGTTTTTACCTGTATCTTCTTAGTTATAGGTAGGGAAAGGAAAATTTCGCGAATCCGTTTGAAGACAAGATAGACGTCAAACACGTGTACACTGAAGTCAACTTTGTAATTGGATAACAGTTTATTTGAACTGCTGCTCCACCTGCGATTGCCTTGGCTACCTCTCCCCTCCCGTTTTCCCGCCTACCTCTTAGCAACCCCTACCCCTTCTGCGCATGCGCTAGTAATAGTCTTCCTATTGGTTGGTATAATTTCTGGCTGGACGAGGCTTGCTTTCGAGCAAAGCTCGTCCACTTCTACTCAGGTCAGCTCAACGAGAATACTCCTCTGATGTTTCTGATCGTCGGTCCACTGTGGACTCTGTTCGAAGGCTAAACCTCGCTAGTAACAACGAGAATACTCCTCTGATGTTTCTGATAGTCGGTCCACTGTGGACTCTGTTCGAAGGCTAAACCTCGCTACTCAGGTCAGCTCAACGAGAATACTCCTCTGATGTTTCTGATCGTCGGTCCACTGTTGACTCTGTTCGAAGGCTAAACCTCGCTACTCAGGTCACCTCAACGAGAATACTCCTCTGATGTTTCTGATCGTCGGTCCACTGTGGTCACTGTTCGAAGGCTAAACCTCGCTAGTAACAACGAGAATACTCCTCTGATGTTTCTGATCGTCGGTCCACTGTGGACTCTGTTCGAAGGCTAAACCTCGCTAGTAACAACGAGAATACTCCTCTGATGTTTCTGATCGTCGGTCCACTGTGGAGTCTGTTCGAAGGCTAAACCTCGCTAGTAACAACGAGAACACTCCTCTGATGTTTCTGATCGTCGGTCCACTGTGGACTCTGTTCGAAGGCTAAACCTAGCTACTCAGGTCAGCTCAACGAGAATACTCCTCTGATGTTTCTGATCGTCGGTCCACTGTGGACTCTGTTCGAAGGCTAAACCTCGCTACTCAGGTCAGCTCAACGAGAATACTCCTCTGATGTTTCTGATCGTCGGTCCACTGTGGACTCTGTTCGAAGGCTAAACCTCGCTAGTAACAACGAGAACACTCCTCTGATGTTTCTGATCGTCGGTCTACTGTGGACTCTGTTCGAAGGCTAAACCTCGCTACTCAGGTCAGCTCAACGAGAATACTCCTCTGATGTTTCTGATCGTCGGTCCACTGTTGACTCTGTTCGAAGGCTAAACCTCGCTACTCAGGTCACCTCAACGAGAATACTCCTCTGATGTTTCTGATCGTCGGTCCACTGTGGTCACTGTTCGAAGGCTAAACCTCGCTAGTAACAACGAGAATACTCCTCTGATGTTTCTGATCGTCGGTCCACTGTGGACTCTGTTCGAAGGCTAAACCTCGCTAGTAACAACGAGAATACTCCTCTGATGTTTCTGATCGTCGGTCCACTGTGGACTCTGTTCGAAGGCTAAACCTCGCTAGTAACAAGCGAGTTTAAATATCCTTGCTATCTTGGATTTACGTATTTTCCTCATTAACTTAATTTTCGGAGCCAATATTTAAAAACCAAGCTAGTCATGACATCGGGAACATTTCAACAGTTATTTCAACATCCCGCTTAATTTTCTTACATGATCAGTGTCACATCTGTAACCATTATCAAACATTATTTAATAATTTCTGTCCGACGTGGAAAAATACAGGTATATTTGAAATCCTACAAATAAAAAAAAATCGTTAAGTAGTCGTCGGTGTCATGTCTAGCTTTGATTTTTTGTTTATGGTCATGCATTTTCATTACGATTTGTAAGAAAATTCGAAGATAGAGTGGATACTGCCTCCTTAAATGTCTGCTGCAGTGCTCGATGAGTCTCACGATCAGGTGGGTGTGTGACATGTTGTAGCGAATTTCTGTTAAATCGAGTTAGTGTTTTGTGAGCTCTATTTTATTTACTTGCATACTAAATTCTGTTTGGCATTTCCTTGTTATTTTCAAAATTAAGTTTGGATTCACTTGTAGTATATGGTGCTCATAGTTCCTTTGCTTTAAAATGGTCTACCTGTAGAAGCAAATTTATATAGTTAGCTGCTGGTCGCCTGAAAACGTCATGGCATTGAATTGGGACCGCATCGACTTGCTCTATGTTGGAAGCTTTAAATAATAACCCATCTGCGAGGGCATTCATATTTGGTATCCTCGGGGCTTGAACTGCTTATAATAAGTTTTAAATTGTATTTTTTAAATGGTGTGCGTACGTATAGTTTTTAGTTCAGGTGGGGTTTGGAAAGGCTATTGCGCCCCATCTGATATGTTCAAAGTTTGGCTGTTTGAATTCAAGTATTTATATTTCAATATAAATTGAAGTTATATTTTTATAATGTTGCTTGAAAGTAAACGTATATCTGTTGTGAATTAATTTACTCAATTTTGAAGGCTTTAAAGAATTTATAACACTCACTTATCCAAGCTCGTGTACCTTTTAAATGAGTACAGATTTTCTTGGATTTAAATTTCAGTCAGTTTGCTTCAAAAATGTGCAATTTTATTGTTTTATTGGAGCGCCCTGCTTTGACGGCCATTTGGTGCCAGGGTTGCTTTATTTATTTATTTTTTATGTTTTTAATGTTAATGAAATTTGGTAAATGCTATGAACCGAGTTAAAGGAAGACAGGATAAAAGGATGTAACTTTGAGTGGCTTTGTAATAGAAGTTCCATCGTTATCAATATTATTGTTGCTACGTTGTCGTGTTCTTGTAAGGTCGTTTGAAACACCAGCAGAACAAAGACTGCACATCTATGCGAGTTTCGTTCTGAACAGCAAATACATTCTCGTATTCGGTTTGCCCGAGCTACACTCGAGCGTGGTCTACAAAGTGTTAACTATGGGAACACTCAGAGGAAGGTATTCGTGTCCACAAGCGTGGCCATGGCTATCTCTATCCTTCTCTGGCGCGATGCACGCCCCCTTGCATGGATTGCCTCTCCTGTAGGCGTAAGGGAAAAGGCCATGGCCTGTATGTCATGGAGGTGTTAGTGTATGGAGTGGAAGCCGAGACACGAACGTGAAGCCGAAAATGAAAGACAAGGCAGGGCTAGCAGGTGCATGTTTTACATTGCTTACTATGTAACTTCATAATATGGCGGCTGGCGTAAACAATCGGTCTGCGCATGCGCAGTTGAAAGAAGTCGGAAAAGCTGAGGCTCCAAAACATGTACGTCAGTGGAGTCTAGCCTGCAGATCGTTTCAAACGCGACATTTTCCTCTTCCTTTCATAATACGATTTTTTGATCTATTTGCCAAGTATCTAGTACCTGTTAAGGTGTAAGGTAGGAAATAAAAAGTTTTTACTGAACCATAAATTCAGAGTTTAACATCAGGTATATAAGTGACTAAAATGTATGCTGAAATCAGCAAGAATGATAAATAACACTATACTAATATGTTATCAGTGTACCCAAAAGACATTTTTCCCCCTTAAAAATTTTCACCAATTAGAACATTGGGAGTATCTTAATTGTGGCTGCCAAGTAGAGTAAGGATATGTTCTTGTCACAAAGGAGAACTGTAGAAAATCCCTTACCATGTTGAAGTCTAACCTGCGTGGTACTCTTATAGCGAAAATCAGGCGTAGCTACTAATAGCTGAATTTGTTCAATATTTGATTAAATGTAAGCCGTAATTTAATATCTGTAAGAATATTAGCATTAATTATGTCGAATAAGAAGTTTGGCCCTTTCTGAGAAACCTGAATTGATAGGTTCGGGCGTTACAAATAAGAATTTCTTATGCATGTTGTATTTACTCCGACACAGTACTTGTTCCGTTATCGCAGCCAATGAGCTGCAGTCTTTGTGATCGGCGATGGCGATATGAACCAATCACGGTTTACGAATCAATTACCCTCAGGGAAGATCATTTGATCACTGGGCCCCTCCGACCAAATATCATCTTGTTGTTAGATATGTATGCCTAAACGATTTCTAGGTCTGACTGGGTTAATAACAGCGAAACCTTCATTAAAAGTTACTATAGGCTATTCACAGTAAAGCAAGTATTTTTTAAGGCCTTACTAATTTTTTTTGGCCGATTTATATCTTTCTGCCACTTCTTAATATAAACATCGTCATGTGACTAAAATACACATGTATATATTTCACCACTTTAAAAAGTTTAAGTCTGAGGCTGCAATAAAACATATTTATTAGCAGTTAACCCTTGTTGGGAGGGCCTCGAAAAGTGCTCACTTTACCGTGAATAGCCTATAATTAGAGATAAGAAAATTTCGCGAATTCATTTGAGGACAAGATAGATCAAACACATGTACACTGAAGTAACATTTTCAATTGAATAACAGTTTATTAGACACGCCGTGGACAACTCTGAGCCAATAGCAGACTTGCAAGGAAACAAGTAGCGAGTGCCATACTAGCAGGTGAGGAGTAACATTGCGTACTCTCTGTGAACAAACATCTGAGGCCCGAGGATACACAGGACTGTAGAGTCTAGCCAATATGTCATTGAATTCGCGAAATTTTCCTATCCTTGCCTATAATATTAAATAGTTGGTGACTATAACTACAAAAGTAGCAGATGAATAAATACGTTTGTGCTTCTCCATACGTAGATACCCGATAATTTCAAGGGTTGATTGATAGACAAGTTGGAATTCACGCACTTGTACTCAACTTGTACGCAACTGTGTTCCCAACCAGCGCATTTTACTACCTAAACAATCAACCAATAAATAGTGGATATCTGTATGAGAGTTTATAAGACTGTGAAGTCTAGTCTACATGTCACTGAACTCGCGAATTTCTCAGGTCTCTATACATACGTTATGTACTGGTACTGCATTAATAACGTCAAAAATATATTCCATGCAACAGTTTTATACGCTATATTAGAGAACCATGCCATTGTCTCTCGATCAAATAAAAGACGAATAACGCCGTAATAGCATTCATTAAATTTTCTTGATTATTTCTTCATCATTACGGTGCTCTAAAGCGATATAATTGCTGGCATTTAAATTACGAGCTACTTCAGAAAATTTAATGACTAGCTTATAGCAGGCAGAAAGGATTCACTGCCTTTAGTCGGTTACCATGCATTTAAGGGCCTTTTCAAATTTACGACGTCTTTGAGAAACCGGAAATTAAAAATTTTCCTTCAAGCGCTATATCTTGGACTTATGAGATTCGGTTTCCCAATTGGCTTATATATTTCAAAACGCGTAGAGTAATATTTCAGGTTGAGCACGTGCGAAAAATATATTAATTTACTTTGTTATATTATTTTATCAATTACTAGAGAGGATTTCATTCCATTTCTTAGGTATTCATATATTTTGTGATGCAGTGTATTGCATTGTATTGTAAAGGGTTTTTTAACATCGCCCGGTTTTATGCTTGAAATCTTAGCAAATGACGGCTAACAGTCTAACTTATAAACCTAACTTAATTTATCACTTACCCGGGATTCGATCTCAGAGCCACCCACACCCCAGATCGGTGTGATGCAGTGTGTTGTATATCCTGTTAATTGTCGGAGTAATGCTATATTTTGTGCTTCTAAATGCTTCATTTAGTCTCTTCACTAACAGCGTGTTACATATAATTAATTTACGATTATTTTCATTCATACTAACGCATGACAAAGAAACCTATTAAAATCGTGACCGGCGATATTGAATGTACGACATGAATGACAGACAGAAGAATCAACTTGACTAGCTGTTGACAACATCGTCAGGTGATGCACTTACACCGCAGTATGCCTGATGTTAGTTCAGTCTAGCGACGTAGCGTTTACTCTCACACTACGCTTGCTAAACTTAGGCGAGGTTACGTAAGTACGTTGATGTATATATATTTGAACAGGTGCACTGAGCGACATTCGCCCAGTAAAGTTGGTAATGATGGATGGGAAGTAGTTCCACATCTTAACGTCGAATAAAAAGTGTCAGGTAACCATTTGGGTAACTTAAAATTATTTCTTTGACATTCTGTGTTTTTTTTATCCATTGAAGTGTTAAAGTGAGCAGACTTGTAAAATATTTACTTTCAATCTGACTGACGCCGGAATAAAGCAATGAGGCCCATGGCAACGTTAATTTCACATAAGGCGGAATAATACACAACGTGGATACAAGTAGATCTTACTCAGGTCTTTCAAAAGTGCTCATTTTACCGAGAATAGCCTATACTTACTGTAACCAATTTGCAATGCACTTTGATTAAATTCATATCGGTAAAGTATTTTAATCATATAGAAGTACTTATCTTTTGAACATTTAGACGTAAACACACACACGTTAACCAATGTCTACCATGTCGCCACACACGCACACAAACTTACAAAATATAACCAATGTATCCTGAACCACTCCAGTAAGAGGTGGTAACTCTTCAAGAGCTACATACAAGTCTCGTGTTTCGCACGACTTTAAAATAATACATTTCATAACGCAACTTGCTCTCTGCGAGAGTCTGATAAACAAGCGGTTACAGACATTGGAAGGGACAGACATGGGAAATTATTTGGCATCAGGCCGAACTAGATAATACTGTAGGCACTAGAGCCAGCCATCGTTTCTCCATTGGCTGCTGCACAGACGTGAAGACACTCCCTCTCTGACTGCACTACACGCGATTGGGCCACACAATTGTAAAGTGTTTCTCCATTAGTGCAGAGCAACCCAGGGAGTGTCACAAAAGTTTTGGTTCAATGAGAAACGTATTACAAAGGTACATATGTTTCAAGTTTAACATGTCCCCAAATTAATAATAACGCGAATTTTGCAGGTCTCTCCCAAGTCATTTGTGTACACTAATCTCGGTTTTTGTGCGAGTTTCGCACTAGAACAACACACACATATGCACACACACACACACACACACACATATATATATATATATATATATATATATATAAAATACAAGATGATTCTCAATTAGACCGACATATTTTGGGAGGTGATTCTTCATGAGAAAGTAAGACGAATACATATGTGGCACTTTATACCTAAACCGAATATTAAGGGAGGCACGAGCTCTTAAAAAAAAAAAAAAAAAAATTTTTAAGCCGTATTTGTGCAAAATATCAGCTCTTTCGTTGAAGGTCCCGATAACATACAACAATGTTCCAAGAATTTTAACTGTATTTTACTTCGTTACCGATATGTTGCACGAATACGGTTTAAAACCTACCAGACGTTTTTCGGTCTAATTGCGAATCATCCCGTATACGCAAATTTGTACAAATATGATGTTATATTGTATTTAACACATACATCACGAAATAAAACATTTTTCGCAGTCCCCCTTCTCAAACCTATAATAAGGGGGGGAGGAGGACCTGGCAAATACTCGGGCGGAAAAATTTATTTCAAATAAATTTACTTGAATTTACGAAATTTTTTATACAAAGTGTGCGTAATTTTACAAAAAATTTCCTGCAAATTTTATTGCTGCTGTTTTATAACTTCGTTGTTTTTTGTTTTTTTTTGGCGTATGAAGTCCTTCTTTCAATATTGGCTGACTGTGTGAGCCGCGCTTTCACTTGACAGGTTCAGTCATGATGCTATAATATTGATGGACGGCTGTGCTTCACTCGCCATCAGCTGATCCCCTTCAAGTGTGTATCGCCCAATCATGGGAGCTGCAGCCTACTTCAGCGTTTTGGATAGTACACTGAGGGGAAATCTTGTTACAGCCAACCAAATACGTGTTTGTATTGAACCGTAAAAACAGTTTGTTGACCCAACAAAATATTTCGTTGTGTAAACAAAACTTTAAAAGCGACCTAATTAATTGGTTCATCTAACAAAATACACGCTTGAATAAACTAAACCTCTGTTTTAGGGCTAAATAAATCAAACTGCCGACGAAATGTTGATTTGAATGAACTCTATTTGATTACCTTCGTTCGAAAATACAGCTCGGGAGTTTGTTTGTATTTTTTGTGACAATTAAGTCTAGTAACAGTGTTTGTTAGTTCATTAATAGACACTTTAATAATGATATAAATATCCTAACAAAACAAGTTCAAAGGGAAACAAAAATATTTAAGTCTTTAAAATTTGAAAATAAATAGGTTGTAGAGACGCTGCACTCTCACGCGAACCTCGTATGTTGTAATAGTCTAATATTACCACATTCACTGGCAGTTGAGACTACTGCAGAAACACCGGCTCTGTTGGGGTGAGTGAGTGTTAGAACTCACCATCGTCCTCTCTCTCCATAATCGTCCTCTCTCTCCATATGGCAGTTGAGACTACTGCAGCAACATCGGCTCTGTTGGGGTGAGTGAGTGTTAGAACTCACCATCGTCCTCTCTCTCCATATGGCAGTTGAGACAACTGCAGCAACACCGGCTCTGTTGGGGTGAGTGAGTGTTAGAACTCACCATCGTCCTCTCTCCATAATCGTCCTCTCTCTCCATAATCGTCCTCTCTCTCCATATGGCAGTTGAGACTACTGCAGCAACATTGGCTCTGTTGGGGTGAGTGAGTGTTAGAACTCACCATCGTCCTATCTCACCATACCACACTCGGACAATGCGCTGTACCTTACAACGTTCTCTATTGGCCGGTTAGTAATCATTGGCGAACAGATCTGATACTGACCTATCACATTTCCTTCATCTTATAAAAGGATTTAAAATCAATCATGTCGCTTTGAGTGGGTATAAAAAAAATTAATTCTTTCATTAGCATTACTGCGATGTCGTGTTCTCGTGAGGTCGTGTTAAACACTAGCCGAACAAAGACTGCACATCCATGCGAGTTTTGTTCTGAACAACAAACTAAGTTTAAAATTCGGTTTGCCAGAGCTACACTCGAGCCATATTGAATATTTGGTTTTCGTGACTCGTTTTTGTTTTTAAATAAGAAGATTTCCGAAAGTACCCATATACACGACAAGCTGCTGGCCTTACACTGCAATACAGACATGACAAGAGAACTAAGAGCTCATTATTACGTCACAATAATTCTGCCAAAACTTGGCTAGATCAGTATAAAGGCTGTTCGCGTAGAAGTAAGCATTTGATAGAAATCAACCTCTGAAAAATGTCACTGCTCCTACCTGTACATATATTACAACGGGGATAAATACTGGCATGCGCCCGGTACAGTTGGCAACAAAGGAGGGAAAATATTTCCATGTTTTATGTTGAGTTAAAAATATCCGGTGAACATTTGTGAACACTGAAATTAATTATATTATCTTCCGGTTTTTTTTAATGCATGTAAGTTTAAGAATAATAAAATTGGTAAAATATATACTTACCTGATGATTTCATAGTTTTCCTTGACCGAGACACGAACAAAGTAATCGGGCACACGGCAATGTTAATGTTACACATGGCGGAAGAATACACAGTATGAACACAAGTAAATCTTAAGCGGCGCTCTCAGTTTACCATGGAAACAGCTTATAGTGGCAAGTTCGCAGTTCAGTCGCTTTGTCTGTACTGCTGCGTGAGATCAATAGCTGAAGGCCGTTCACGATAAAGTGAGCACTTTTGAAATGAACCTTAGAAAAAAGTCACTGCTCCTACCTGCATTTATTTAAACGAGCACACTCAGTGACATGCGCCCAGTAAAGTTGGCAACGATGGAGGGAAAGTAGTTCCATAACTTAACGTCGAATATATGGTGTTAGGTAACCATTTGTGACAACTTAAATTATTTCTTTGCCTATCTGTTTTATTTTTTATTCACCGGAGAGTAAAAATGAGCAGATTTGTAATATATTTACTTTTATAGTAATTTCACAGTTTCACTTGACCGACGCAAGAATAAAGTGATGAGGCCCGTGGTAACGTTGGTTTTACATAAGGCGAAAGACTTTACAACATCCATATAAGTAGATCCCAAACAGGGCTTTCAAAAGTGCTCATTTTACTGTGAACAGCCTGTAGCTGGGTATAGCGGTATTTCCGAATTTTCTTTTCCATTTTTTTAAAATACAAACAAGATAGGAAAATACAATAATTCAATATGATGGGGAAAGGTTTCCCTTAAAAGCTCGCATTACTTGCCATATTAAATTTTTTTATTTATTTATTCCTAATTAATATTGAGAAGGATTTATTGAAAAATGCGACGATAGAAACTCAAAAAAATACCTTACCCATCAATACTTATATAATATATGAATTATTAACTCATTTTTATGCTACAACTAACTTACTACAAAATGTTATACATTCTTTCATTCTCGCCTTTCAAAAACAACCAAGGAACACCTATTAACAATCAGGTACTGACATTTGCACAGAAATTTACTGTATATGCGATTAACGGTAAAGTGAACACTTTTGAGGCACAAGTTACTTTTTTATTTCAGTCATTTGTTATCCTTTAACCACATTTTAAAATAAATATGGCAATTTAACTATAGACTATTCACGGTAAAGTGAGCACTTTTGAAATCCTCCTCATTTGGAGTAACGATCAATAAATATAGCCCTGATAAATTCACGATTCCAATGACTTTCAGGCTAGACTCTACAGTCGTATGTACTAATATGACGACATCAACAGCACATTGGTTGTCTGGTGTCGCAGTGGAAGTCGACGATTGGGCACCGTTCTCCAGGAGGTATCCAACACCGTGTGGACCAATGGCTTAAGATTCATAAATGCACGTGTTTTTAATTCTATCTTGTCCCAAAGTGAATCCGCGAACTCTTCAGGTCTCTATCTGCGGTGAAATATTTACACTGCGTTTATGACTTCCACGGCAATATTTAGTTAAAAAGGTTGTTAAAGGATCAAACGTGCTCACGTTTCTTTACGCGGAACAGCCTATAATAAACAAAGTGTGTAGATTCCATCACACTCTGAAATTAACGTCTAAGGCTAAAATTAAATATAATTATTGACTATCGTCCCAAATGAGAGGGCTATCAAACGTGCTTACTTTACCGTGAATAGACTATACAAGGTAATTCGAAACTATAGTTCATTCCCGATTGGAAGCGACTTATGAACCTTTGAAAAAACGCCCTAGCCATTAGCTGCATGCATTACTAGTAAATAATGTTGCAGATTCTGGTGGGGGTGCTGTACCTGCACCAGAAACTGCAACTTTTTTACTAGCTATGCATACAGCTAGTGGCTGGGGAGTTTTTTAAAAAGTTCATATGTCGCTTCCAATCGGGAATGGACTATAGACCGGAAAACTTCGGGAGGTGATTCCTCATGAAAAAGTAAAAAGGAAAATATCGGCGACACTTTATTCCTAAACCGAATATTAAGGGAGGTATGAGTCCTTAGAAACCGAGGTTTTAAACCGTTTTTGTGCGAAATATAGGTAACGAAGTAAAATACAATGACAACTCTCGAAACAATATTGTATGTTATCGGGACCTTCTACGTAAGAGTCGATATTTTCCACAAATACGACTTAAAATTTTTTTTTTTTAAAGGGCCAATACCTCCGTTAATATTCGGTTTAGATATAAAGTGCCACGTATGTTTTCCTTCTACTTTTTCATGAAGAATCACCTCTCGAAGTTAGTCGGTCTAATTGAGAATCACTCTGTATAAAGGGCGAAGCACGATAGTACACCCTGGTGTGTACTCCGAGCCAGGCAGTTGGTGGGCGGGGGTAGGGGATGGGAAGTGTTTCTACAGGAGAACATACAGGTGGTTATACAACTGGTTCTCCATGAACGCCATTGCTCGCTGCAAAGTGATTCCGGCAAATGGCTTGCAATACTATCCTCGTGGGCAGGGGTTCTCTTTATGGCACACCTGCGCATCCCCGCTGCTCGAGATGCTGGAGGGAGAGTGTCAGTGTCCTACCTTCCCGTTCGACACTTGTTGAAGTGATGTTCCTGCGGTGGTAATGTTACCTCCACTCCTCCTGATTGCTCCAGGAGATGAGCAGTGATGCTGCGACGTGCCAACGGGAGGAATGTGGTCTCGCCAATCACTGGAGACATTCTGAGTGCCCTGTCGTTCATCATCCGCTTCTCTTCTTTTTTGTTTCAGCTTCGCCGAGTCCTTCATCCTCCGGTACATGCCTGCGTCTATTCGCTGACCCTTCACGCCGTCTTGAAACAAACCTTTGTTAAGTGGCAAGGCGGGGCCGCGGTGGCCTTGCGGTTAGACTGCTCGCCTCCCTTCAAGTCGAACTGGGTTCAATCCCCGGTCGTATCACTCCCGGGTTTTCGCACGTGGGAATTGTGCTGGACGATGTCGCTGGTAGGCGGGATTTCTCGGGGGTATCCCGATTCCCCTGCCCTTTCATTCCGGCACTGCTCTACTCTCACCTCATTTCACCCTCATAAACATTCACGACTTCATTGTTAAGAGCCGCATGTCTAAGAGAGACCGAGAAATATTTGATATTATGTCGGATGGCTATACTAATGTCTGTAGTGAATGGGTCTAAAAATTTAAAGTATTATAGTAATATTAAAACTATTAAATATTCAGTACTCTTAGGGTCTTCTTTTGTGAAACATTTTCTTTAGAAATAATTATATGCAGCCCTATAATCTTGTTTATACAGAAATTATTCTAAGTCAAATTGAGAATAAGAGGGAAAGATTTTTTACTCATAAACATAATGTAATACTTAATATCCATCAGTTTGCAAATACAGGAGTATTGACGCGGTGACATAGAAATTAGATCATTTCAATGATCATTTTGGTTTATCTTAAACTGTTCAGGGGCGCTACCATACAGATACGGGGAAAATTTTGTCCTACATACTTTCTTATTTGTGTCGTATATCGCAGAGGGAAATTAGTGGATGATTTCTTACAAAATAACTAACTGAAATAATAGTACAGTGAGTATTTAAGAAAATTAAAATAATGGCATTAAATTAATAATAATTTTTATTCCAACGAAAAATTAATTTTTCCAGTAATGTTCCGAGTAAATTGTTTTTGTAAAATAATATAGTGAAACCTACCCCCAATGAAGTCATCAAAGTTTTAAAAGTTTTACATATATAGCCATTTAGACTACGTCTTAACATTTTCCTAAATAATTATAGTAAGCTATGTAGTAAAATGTCATGCAGTCTTGTAGTAGATCAAGGTGCAACCATACGAATTTGAAAGTGCAAGCCTGATACTAGTATTACATACATATGTATTCAAGCGGGAGTTATTTTTTATGTTTTTTATAAAATTTCAAAACTTCTTGGAGTAACGATATCTAAAAATTTCCACCGAAAAATTGTGCCATAGAGAACAATAAATAAATTCAGACATAAATAGCAACACACTTGAACACTTCATTTTATTCACATTTATCTCCGCTACAAAAAATAATTAAATTAAGCTGTAAAATTATTATGGTTTCATTGAACGCTTGACATTAAATCATAAAGTGCACAGAGCTTCAGAAATCCGAGCTTTATTGGAAAATGACTAAACAATCTGCTGCGAGGTCTGGCCGCCAGGAGCGTTAAAGAACTTGATAAGTACGTAGCCACTGAACTTATGTATTGATGTCTAAGGCACCTTCAGGTATTCTAGCTCTGTAGCCATTTTATAAATACATTAAAATAATTCTAGTGTAAATAAAAATGAAAGTTACAAATAAACAAATCGCATGCTATCAACACAACAGTTTGTATATTACGCTATCGAGGTAACCTAAGAAATTACTAAATGAGGTGTATTTATTTATATCAAGTGTCAACCATCAGTTTATGTAGCCGGGCTAGTGACAGGCTGATGTAGTACGGTTATTTTAAAACGTCTGTAATTCGAATGAAACTACGAGACTTTGTATGCAGACGTAGTGAAACTCACGAGTTTGTTTTGCGGCAAGGAAAGCTATTGAATTTTTTAGTATTTACACCAATATTTTCTTAAATGAAATCATTGTAATTGTGATAGCTTAACTTTAAGAAGGATTTCTTGCAAAATTGTCTTACTAACGCATCCAAAATATAAAAACGGTTAAATTTTAGTTAAAAATGATAACTGGTAACAGCAATTAATTTTGAATATTCAAATAGTAAATTCTAGACAAATATTTTACAATGTTTAGAAATATATGCATTCTTCTTTCATAACCAACACAAATGTTAGTTTTATGACACTTCCGGTATTGTGTGCTCTATTTTAGGAGTCCTTAATTTTACAGTCTGAATGAGCATTCGAGTAATGAAAAGTCTCCTTACTAAGACGCGCGGCTAATAAGCCAAGGATATCTGGAGGACTGTAATTGGCTTATTGAAATATCGGCCGTTTCCCCTGCCCTGTATATCTTCCGTTGTTCCGTTTTCATCTCATTCCACTGTCGTCGGCGATCAAGACATCCATTTCAATCCCCAAACAAGCCCTTTCAACTGCGAACTGAATAATTGTATGAACCGAGTGAGAGTCGAAGGTATAGACGGGCAGGCCATGTCAACTCGGATAGGAATAACAAATTCTTATAGGTGGTTCGTGATAAAGTGAGCACTTTTGAAATCAACCTTAGAAAAAAGTCACTTCTCCTACCAGCATATATTTCAACGGGCGCGCTGAGTGACATGCAACCAGTAAAGTTGGTAACGATGAAGGGAAAATAGTTCCATATCTTAACGTCGAATAAAAAGTATTAGGTAACTATTTGTGATAACTTTAATTATTCCTTTCGCTTTCTGTTTGTTTATGCAATTAAAGTATAAAAATGACCAGACTTGTAACATTTTTTCCTTCCCAATAATTCCAGTTTCACATGACCGACGCATGAATAAAGTGCGGAGGGCCATGGCAATGTTAATTTTACACAATACGGAAGAATACACTACGTGTATACAAGTAGATATTAAGCCTGGCTTTCAAAAGTGCTCATTTTACCGTGAACAGCCTATAGGAAGAAATCCTAAAGTCTTACAACTTCGGCACTTAGGAAAAAAAAAATGTTCCATGCTCAAACAGAATATTTACCACCTGCGCATCGCACAAATTCACAAAAACCAGGGGCTGGAATATTCCGCGAATTCATTTTAGGACACGCTAGACTTGGAACACATGTACATTTATTTTATGTTTTCATCTGAACGAGGGTCTATTAGACATGCCCAGGGGAACTTTGAGCCAATAATCGACCTAGATGGGAACAAGCACCTAGTCCCGTGCCTCCTGGTCTGAGGTAGAACTGAGGCAGCAGTCAATGAGCAGAACGCTGCTGAGGCTCGAAAATACACAGGACATTGGAGTCTAGCCTAAAGGTCGTTTAACACATTGAGGTCTGCACACATTTACCGGCACTTCATACAAGTTAGAAGTGAGTCGCCTATATCCACTACTGCAACAACACCAGTTCTGTTGGTGTCTGTTAGAACTCGCCATCTTCCTATTGGTCCATACCATACCGGACACTGCCCTGTACTTTACAGAGATCATTATCTGCCGGTCATCAACCAATGGAGAGCCGAGATGGTATTGACCCAATCAAATGTCCTTTATCGTATAAAAGGATTTACAATCAATAATGTCCCTTTGAATGCCTGTAAAAATAAGTTCTATCGTTGGCATTATTATTGTTACTGCGCTGTCGTCTTCTGGCGTGGTCGTGTGAAACACCAGCCGAACAAAGACTGCACATCCATGCGAGTTTTGTTCCGAACAACAAAGACATTTTCAAATTAGCTTTACTCGAGCTACGCACGAGCATGATCTATAAAGTGTTCAAAAGCGAGATTGTCCTGTCCCTAAGAATAACTAGAGATACGGAGATCTCGCGGATTCATTCTGCAACACGCTAGACTCCACAGTCCTTTGTGTACTCTAGCCGCCTCACTTAGTTGCTCACTGGCTGTCGCTGCAGTCTAACCCAGAACTAAGTAGAATGGGATTTGGTGATTGTTTTCTATGCAGATTCGTTATTGGTCGAAAATTGTCTGGGGCGTGTCTAACTAATAATATAAGGCAGAGACACTCAGTTGTACAAGTGGTTGAAGTTTAACATGTCCTCGTAATAATTAGCGAAATATCCGGCCCTTTAACAATAACCGACCGTGTAGTTTTATCTATAGACATCGTACAAACACGTCTTTTGTTAAATAATTACATTATGATGTTGGTAGCACTGTAGCCCATTCTTTGTCACGGGTATTTCACGTCTGTTATTTCACAGAGCCTGTACGCTCATGAATATTCGCTTGTAAAGTCTGTTCACGATAAAGTGAGCACTTTTGAAATCAACCTAAAAAAAAAGTCACTGCTCGTACCTGCATATTTTTTTAACGGGTGTACTGAGTGACATACACCCAGTAAAGTTGGCAACGATGGATGGAGTGTAGTTCTCTATATTAAAACGTCGATTAAAAATTTTAGGTAACCACTTGTGATGACTTAAATTATTCTTTCGTTTTCTGGATTTTTAAAAATGCATCGAAGTGTAAAAATAAGCAGATTTGTAAAGTATTTACTTTTCTAAAAATTTCGCAGTTTCACTTGGCCGACGCATGAATAAAGTCATGAGGCCCACGACAATGTTAATATTACATAAAGCGGAAGAACACACAACGCTAATACAAATAGATCTTAAACAAGGCCTTCAAAAGTGCTCATTTTACCGTTAACAGCCTATAACTGTTAATAAATAGGGACAGTCGAATTTCGTGAAAAGATTTATGCTCATGCTATGCTTCAACATCCTACGTCTACAACCTCAACTTCCTTAAGTCATTGGCCACGCGTCTACGTGAGAATATACGTACTTATTTGACTGAGCCAATCAGAATAAAGTACTCCCAATTTGAACGTCAATGATTAGCGGATAGACACTTGAGACACGTGACATTTAACACCACCCAACCACGAAAGTGTACATGAACAAAAGTGTTTTGGAGTACAACAGGTCTTGAAGTCTTTCCGCGAAAAAAAAAAAAAAAAAAAAAAAAACCCTGTCTCTATTCATAAAGTAATCATTCATCTCCACGATTATGATTCTAGCTACAGGCTGTTCACGGTGAAGTGAGCACTTTTGAAAGCCGTCTCATTTGGAATAGTCGATAAATATATTTTATTGTAGCCTTAAGCGTTATAATCCGAGTGGGGTGGAATATACACACTGTGCTTATTTCTTATATTGCAATATTTATTTTAAAAAAGTGGATAAAGTATAAAAAATGGTCCAAAGGAAAAAGAAGTAACAAGGGCCTTAAAAGTGCTTACTTTACTGTGAACAGCATAGGTGAATCTCGAATCCGTTTGTGCATGAAATAACTGCATATAGCGGACTTATTCAACAATATTTCCCAGATAAAGTGAGCCAATATCAAAATGAATTTTAAATCAGGCTGCCAGACGTCATGCGTCATGTATGCCAACATAACAGAGAGAACAATTGTGTTATAGAGGGTGTTCAAACGTCGGCAGATCAGCAGCACCTACTTCGACAAACAAATGAACACGATAGCTTATCTCGGGTCGTATTTCGTTCACTCTTCAGTGCACAAAATGAGAAAACAAGTTGTTCCCTTACTTGTCTAGTGGCGCGTTTGGGCGCACCGTAAGTGGTTCTATTTCTGGTTCAATATTGCACACCAACTACATGCGGTGGGGCGGGAAGGTTTGCGCGGCTCTCAGCATCGACGTCTTGAGAGCCGATGAGGTGCGGATGTAGCAGCTCCGGAATGCAAGCCCGGGGCAGAGCGGGAGATCCCCGAGAAAACCCGCCGACTAACTGTATCAACATGAACACGATTCCCACGTGGGAAAAACCCGTCGAGAATCGAACCCGGCTCGCCTTGGTGAGGAGGCTAGCACTCTAACCACTCCGATTATCCGTAGGCAAAACTACTTTAGACAAAACTACTTTAGACGAAATGACTAAGCAAAACTACTTTAGGCAAAATTACTTTTAGTGAAAACAGCTTTAGGCAAAACGACTATATTTGAAGTCAAGCGAGGGACTACAATTTTAGGCTAAACTATTTTAGGCAAAAATATTTTAAGCAAAACGACTTTAGGCGAAATTACTTCGGGCCAAATTATGACTTTTAGGCAAAATGAATGTGGAAAACACTTTTAGGCGAAACGACTTTAGGTAGAACGACGGCCTCCCGCTGCTCCTGGTGGGGCCGCGATGGCAGGGTGGTTAGCCTGCTCGCCTCCCACCAAAATGATCCGGGTTCAATCCCCAGGCGGGTCACTCTCGGATTTTCTCAAGTGGGAATCGTGCCGGACGATGCCGCTGGTCGGCGGGTTTTCTCGGGGATGTCCCGTTTCCCCCGCCCTTGCATTCCAGCGCTGCTCCATACTCCCCTTGCTTCACACTCATCGGCTCTCAGGACCTCGTTGTTAAGAGCAGCCCAAGTCCCGCAACTCAACTCTAGCCGCTGCGGCGACCGAGATGTTAGTTGTAAGATATACCTGAAGGTGGCGTTGGCTACTGCGTCTCCACTCCGGAGTGTCCAGTTGACGGCGAGGGGCTGTAGGGAGGGCGGCAGCACCCCGACGACAGCCCCGCGACTCTGGGGACAGACGTGGTAGGACCCGCCAGGTAGGAAGACTCCTCCAGCAGCCGTCAGAGAGAACTCCAACTGTGAATCCGTGCAGCACACGCTCACTGAAACACAACAGCGCGTGCTCTCACCACATGGCTAGCACTTGCTACACCTCACAACTAAACAATACATTCCACCCTTCATTGTATGTATGTACATACATCGCTAAATTACTCTGCTGGTAGGGATACCCGAATGTCGCGAAAATATTTCGCTCATGTTAGATTTCAATAGCCTACGGGAGCACCAGCAGTTTTATTTTCCTTATTGACGGCGTGTCTGTCTGAGAACACATTTCCCTATAGGCTGTTCACGGTAAAGTGAGCAATTCTGAGGCCCTAGTTACTTTTTCGTTCCAATCATTTCTTATCGTTTAACCACCTTTAAAAACGCATGTGGCCATGCAAGTAATTAGTAGGGACCTGCAAAATTCGCGTTATTATTTGAGGATACATTAAACCTGAAACACGTGTATATTTGCTATACGTTTGTCCTTGTACCATACTTCATGTTACACGCCCTGGGTAACACTGCGCCAATAAATGAACACTTCACAATTGTATGCCCCAATCACGCGGGGTTCAGTCAAAAAGGGAGTGACTTCACATATATGTAGCAGCCAATGGAGAAACGACGCTGTCTTCTTTACGTACAGTACTCTGCACAGTGCATAAATTGCACCGCACTCTGAAATTTACTTCTCAGGATAAAATAAAATATATTTATTGAATGTTATTCCTAATTAGAGGACTTTAAAAAGTGCTCACTTTACCGTGAATATCCTATACTTCACTGGCCAATCAGAATTAGGTAACTGTGATATTGGACGTCTGTGATTAGTGGGCAGACAGGAGATTGTTAGTATCCAATCTCATCTCAAAAAAATGGATCTGATCTAAAGTGTTATGAAATACATCTAGTCGCGAAATATTTCCGCGGAAATCGGGTGTCCGTATCTGTAGTTTTATTATAAATAGTTTGGGACAGGAAAATTTGGGGAGTTTTATACGACTTGCAGGCTAGACTCCACTGACCTATGTATCTTCGGGCCTCAGATTTCTGTTCATTGGCTGCTGCCCCAGCGTGTAGCCAGTTATACCTCAGACCAGGTGTCACGATTGTTCCCGTGTAGGTCGCTCATTGGCTCAGAGTTCTCCTGGGCGTTTCTAATAAACTGTCGTCGAATCACAAACACGGCACAAATGTACACGTGTTCGAAGTCTAGCTTGTCCTAAAATTAATTCGCGAAATCTTCCAGTACCTACAAAGAGTTTTTAGTTTGAATACCAGTTTTCGAAGACCATGCAATATAGCGATTGTGGTTAGAAAAAAAAGTGGTTCCTGCAAGGAACTAAGTCGCCGGCAGACAAAAACTTCTTATTATTAAGGATTGGAAAAAATTTCGCGAAGTCATATTGCGACAAGCTAGACTTCGAACACATGTGCATATGTATTATGTTTGCGATTGGATCGCAGTTTTTTACACACGCCCAGGTGAACTCTGGACCAATAACAGATCAGCAATGGAACCAGCTCCGAATCCAGTGCCATCTGGTCTGAGGTAGGGCTGGCTACACACTGGAGTAGCAGCCAGCGAAGAGGAAGAAGAGGATCGAAAACATATAGGACCGTGGAGTCTATCATACAGTTCGTTTAAAATCCAAAATTTCCCTGTCCCTAATTATTATTTATATTTTATCCATAAAACATGATATTGCCTTTATGATTAACATGAATAAAACAGTGAAAAAAAATGTGTGTTCTAATACTCAGTAATATAGAGTTCTTATGCAAAATGTAATTACACAGAGTGCGCACGAATGCGGCGCGTTATTCCTCTGGCGTAACTTTCTACACTTGGTTAAGATTTGTTCGCACAAGGCGGAGAGATATCCTGAAAGCAGGGCTTCAGAAAAGTTGGAAGTAACTTTGAATGGACTGTAGGTGGAATCCGTAGTATATGCGGTAGAGTGCGCACGCTATCTGCGCGATAGGCACTCTCTGGGTCCCAACTTTGGACTACTTTGATATTTGTCAACAGCGCTATCCAAAACCATGTGGATAGGATTTGGGATTAGGAAACTTTTCCTTGAAAGTAAATGATTTCATCGTTTCTACACATCCCCTTTGTTTGAATGCTTTTTGAATGTATTCAAGTTAGTCAATAGGTTTTTTTTATATACAATAATGCGCGCCCGCTTAGAAACCAAATGTAAACAAACACATTATCTACTTTTTTAGTTGGTGGTGTAGTGGTTAGACCACTCGCCTCCCACCAAGGCAAACCGTGTTCGATTCCTGGCACTGTCACTTCCTGATTTTCGCGTGCGAGAATCATGCCAGACGATGGCCACTGGTCGGCGGGTTTTCTCGTTTCCCCCTGCACTTGCATTCCGGTGCTGGTCCATACTCACCTCTCTTCACCCACGTCGGCTCTCAAGACCTCGATGTTAATAGCCGCCCTAATGTCCCCTCATTTGACGATGTGACTTTCGACAATTCTATTAGCGATGGGGCAATTACTGGTGGGTATATGTGCGGGGGGACGAATATCGTAGTCTACCGCCATCTTTGATCTCCGGTCTGACGTTTTCCATGGTTATGTAATGAAGACCATCATGGCGCTGACACATAACAACCTGGTTGAAAAGCCATGACATATCTTCTTCATGGCAGTTATGGCTTCGTCTCATCCACCATCTTGAATTATCCATTTATAGTCAACTCACGGTTACTTCCAACTTTATTAAAGCGCTGCTAAAGTTCTACTTCCAGGATATTCTTCCACCTCGTCCGAACAGAGCATAACCGAGTATAGAAAATTACACTAGAGGGACAACACGCTACTTTCTTGCGCACTCTGTGTAATAATATTTTGCCTAAGAACTATTCCTTGCGAAGTATTATCTACACGCATATTATCTCCCGGTATTTATTCGTGTTAATTATAAATGAAATCTTATAATTTATGCATCAAATAAAAACACATGTTTAATTCAACCAAAAACAATATATATTTTATGTTAACCCAAATAAGAAACTATTGTGACACTTTACTTATTTAGAGAACAAACAAGCATTTAAAACATGGTGTGAATTTTCAAAGGTTTGATTCAAAAAATGTGAAGTAATCGCACAAAAACTATATGTACCATTACATTCTTTGCTGTGAAATAACAAAATATTTCATAATTAGGCACGATTGCACTTTACAAAAACGTTAAAATGTAATCACCGAAGTTTGTTCACGCATTATCTGGTAATTGTGAAATGATAATTCGAATATTATGCTCCCCTAGTTAAGTCGTAATTACTTGACAAAATGTCAGAGGTATTCTGGTTTTATAGCGTACATTGAGATAAAGGTTTCGTTAAATGAAACAATTTTGTTTTGTGCAGCCAAATTATTCTGTATTAATTATTTGGTTGACGTAAATAAATATTTTATTGGTGCAACGAAGGGGTTGTTTGGCTCTACGTGCATGTGACTGTTTCGGTGAATATAAAAGAAATTTGAAATCAGATCGAGATTAGACCCTACATCATTTGCACTCGAGCTAAACGCCCTAGTAACCTCTGCTCAAGTGATTGCACTCGAGCTAAAAGCCCTAGTAACCTCTGCTCAAGTGATTGCACTCGAGCTGAACGCCCTAGTAACCTCTGCTCAAGTGATTGCACTCGAGCTGAACGCCCTAGTAACCTCTGCTCAAGTGATTGCACTCGAGATAAACGCCCTAGTAACCTCTGCTCAAGTGATTGCACTCGAGCTGAACGCCCTAGTAACCTCTGCTCAAGTGATTGCACTCGAGCTAAACGCCCTAGTAACCTCTGCTCAAGTGTTTACAAATGGAATTGGGATGCTTTTAATATATGTATTTCAAACACTTGACAGCGTACGCAAACAAATATCTCACGTTCTGCAGCTGCTTTTACGTTCCTGCCGAACTTCTTTTTATATGATGTTTATACAATTATTAGTCACCAATAAACGCACAAACAAACACTGTCACTGTCTAATTATCACAAAAAATACAGACAAATTCTCGAACTGTATTTACGATCGAAGGCAATCAAACGATTAGCTAAACAAATATATAGAGCTAAGTCAACTAAATATTTTGTTGGGGCAACTAAATGTATTTTTTGCCCTGTACAAATACATATTTAGTTGGCTTGCAGTAAAATTTCTCTCGGCGTAATGTGGATTTCCAGACAGAGAGGCATAGTTGTTGTGTGAAATAAAAGCTTCCCTAAACAACTGACACAAGATGGGAAACAGATGTTTAGAATGTCGCGTGAGCCCGAGTATTAATTGCAAGCAGCTACAATGAAACCGGAATAGCAAGATGCAACGTTTTAACTAATTGGACCACTGGTAGTTCTTGTGCTGGAGATGTAACACAAGTACGAGTGGTAAGTATGACTGAGATATGTGTTTTTCAGCTTCTGCGGGTCCACAAGCCCGCAGATTAGAAGAGCAGTCGCTTTATCTGGATCCCTTGTTCATGCTTCGCATCTCTTTTCCATCAGTATCAGTGCCGCAGCAAGCGTTCGCCTAGACAAAAGCGCAGGATTCGTAATTATGTCGCAGCAGCAGATAGTTAGCGATGAAAGGAAGGCGCCTTCTATATTTTAATAGGTGTTTCTGAAAGGAAGAAGAATAAATTATAAAATATGTTCACAAACGAAGTATACAGCATTCCAAAAAGAAAGAAATAAACCACCTTATAAAAAAGGCGGGTTTTAATACCACACTCACTATCCGCAAATTACGGGAATCAATAGGGCAATGTGCGGTTGATGTACGAAAATAGAGTTCGTACCAAACAAATAATTGCTCTTTGTAAATATGAAATATGGAACATTTTGCGATGAAAAACGAAGCGTCGTCGCTGATGCAATTACAAAATTATCGCTCTTGATATAATCGGGCCGTTCACATCACCTTCAAATAAACATAAATATTATAAACGTTAGCAGAAACTACCTGTGATAGATAGCAACCTTCAAAGCCAGCCACATGAATATTATAAACGTTAGCAGAAACTACCTGTGATAGATAGCAACCTTCAAAGCCAGCCACATGAATATTATAAACGTTAGCAGAAACTACCTGTGATAGATAGCAACCTTCAAAGCCAGCCACATAAATATTATAAACGTTAGCAGAAACTACCTGTGATAGATAGCAACCTTCAAAGCCAGCCACATAAATATTATAAACGTTAGCAGAAACTACCTGTGATAGATAGCAACCTTCAAAGCCAGCCGCATGAATGTTATCTGTGAGCAGGTGGCGGCTAAAATGTATTGGACTGTCGCACACTATTTTTTGCTTTCTGATCACTTACGTAATATATTACAAGTTTAAATATAGTCTAGGAGGTAAACATGTAATGAATATTGGCGTGAATGCGAATTTGGAGGTAGGTATTTACTCACATATACAATAGTGGATGTCATAACAGATGGGTCAAGCATCCAGTGGTTGGTTAGATCTGAATATATGAATGTGTGAATGCGTTCCAATCAAATAAATATAGAAAATTTGTAAAATATGTGCCCGTTAATGGTAAGTTTTCTAAGGCCATAACGCATCCTGATAATGCACTTGTTGGCAATATAACAATTGCCTTAAGTCAGCATTAGAGAAATTAAGAGCAACAAATACACTTGTAAAATATACTCAAGGAAATTCACTGTCTAAAGTAGAGAAACGGCGGGAAAAAAAAAGTTGTCTTTGTACTTCGATCGAAAGAAAGACCACTAGTTATTAGAAAGTGGTATCAAATTTAAACAAGATGAAGAACTGAAACTCTAAAACCACTTATAATGAATTATCAAACACGAAAGCATGCATATTTTAAAAATGGCTGAATAAAATATGTCACAAAATTTTATTAAATCCGTGATAAATCGTGTAAACGGAGATTAATATTCTTAAACATTCTACTAAATTACGTAGCGAAATTATCCCTTGAGACACGCGTGATGTGAATAGCTGAACATTTAACTGGCATTTGCTCATTACTTTCACCATGTATATTGTTCACTGGTCCTCTAGGAGCTCATTAAATTTACCGATGAATGGTTGCTATATGCTATTAACGGTAAAGTGATCACTTTCGAGGCCCTAGTTACATTTAACCCCTAACTACCCTACCATTATAAATAGATACTGACATATAAGTTATAAACAATGTGTTTATATTCCACCGTACTCGAAAGTTAACGCCTAATGCTGCAATAAAATCTATTTATTGACCATTATTCCGAATAAGAGGGCACTCAAAAGTATTCATTTGACCGTGAATCGTCTATAGTGGATGGCCCGCTGTGTCCGAGGGTGTGGCCATATTCACATCCATAGTGAACCAAATGAATAGTGTTCATCAATTTATCAAGCTCATTTAAGTATTTTATGGTCGAGCGTATTTTTAAGCTTTGGAATACTTTGTTTAGATGTACATTTTCCAGTTTAGGCTTGTTGCTTACAAGACTACAGAATAAAATTGATTATAAGCTGTTCACAGTAAAATGAGCACTTTTGAAAGCCCTGCTTAAGATCTACTTCTATACACATAGTGTATTCCTCTGCCTTATGTAACATGAACATTGCTATGGGCCTCATCACTTTATTCATGCGTCGGTCGAATGATACTGTGAAATTATTAAGAAAGTAAATAAGCTACTTTACATCTCTGCTCATTTTTACACTTAGAGGCATAAAAAAAAACAGAAAGCGAAAGAATTAATTTTAAGTTGTCACACATGGTTATCTAACACTTTTCATTCGACGTTAATTTATGGAACTACTTTCCATCCGTTGTTACCAACTTTACTAGGCGAATGTCACTCAGTGCACCAATTAAAATATATGCATGCAGAGGCAGTGACTTTTTTTTCTAAGGATCGTTTCTAAAGTGCTCACTTTAACGTGAACAAGCATTTAGATAAATGTACGAGATTTTCAAAGAGAGAGGATATAAAAATGATCGGTTGCATTGGCGTACGGGTGCAGTACTAGAAGTGTTAATTCGGAATGACGTATGATGCGGCGGTCTTTGAGACGGAAACAATAGTAACCTCGATGGAGTAAAGTGTGGAGTGGAGCCGAGATATTTGGGCGGCTCTCGACACCAAGTTCTTGAGAGCCGATGAGGGTGTAGCGAAGTAAGTACGGAGCAGCGCCGGAATGAAAGGGCGGGGTGGAACGGGATATCCACGAGAAAACCCACCGATCAGCGTGGTGCGAGCCATGTTAGCCAGGGCTGGCAAGTGACGCTCGAGCACCTGGGATGGTGCAGCCACGACGAGCCAGCCCCGCTGTTTCGAAAACACTCCTCCCACCGAGGAAGGTCGTGAGGCTAGGCGGGGTGGTATATAAGGTTGGGATGGCGGCCATCTTGCTCCGGAGGGACCAGCGAGACCTAATCGCCGTGGAACACAGGGCCGTGGCCACGACGTCGACTCTTCACTCTGCCAGTGTCGAGAGGGCCTCCACACGACGACGCCGACAAGATTAAAAGGGTAATTATAATCCCAGTAGGATGTCTTGGGTCTTGCCTGATTAGGGTCCTCTGATTGAATAATTAATGTCTCATTCAGCCAAGAGCACTCTTTATCTGTTGTTATTGTAAAAGTTTAATCTCCGTAACTTGGTCTGGTAATAAAGTCAGTTAATGAGACGAGCAACATTGTTGTAATAGCCAAGGGCTATATGTACTTCCTGTAGTAGATCTAGTATTTGTAATAAAGTATAGTGAATCTGACAGAGTGATTTATCCTCTGGTTACGAACATCCCCCCCCCCCCTTTTTCCATGCGTGTCCTGGTTCGACTACAGAACAGGTCACAGCAAGCGGCATTGTCCGGCGCGATTCCCACATGCGAAAATCCGATAGCGGCCCAGCCGGGAATAGAACCCGGCTAGTCTAGGTGGGAGGAGAGTAGTCTAACCACTACACCACCGTGATCCTCGGCCGAGGAGCAAAAGGACGGAAGATGCAATGCAGAGCGACCTAGAAGGAAGGAAATGTGAGTCTGCCGCTTGTTATGGTGAAGGATGACTCCCTCGAGCTCGTGTTGGAAAAGAGAGCAAACAGATGATTCTCAGTGCAGTAGGGGCGCTCCACAACTCGCAACGTAATCGCTCAGGAAAGCAGTTCATCACACGAAGGATGGGGAAGCTTTAGGTTTGAGAAGTCTTAGAAAAGAAGAAGTACAGAAATGTCAAGATAATGCTACTGAAGGTAATCAAAGAAGTATTGAGAGAGAGAGAGTGCAACCTTAGCCATGAAAAGAAGGCGCTGAAAAGGATTCTGCACTGAGGGATATAAAAATATCCGCTAGAGCCATTGTTCCGTAGATCCCTGACATCGATTCTACACTGAGAGAAATATTTCGAAAAGCAGTTCAATTCACTATAACTTCTGACCCATCTTGAAGTTCAAAGGTTTTTATTACATGAAAAACAGTAATATTTCTTAAAATTATGAGAATTTAAATGAGCTGCATGACATGATCTAAATGACTAACAAGAAATATATAACGAATTTTTTTTTGGATAAGACAGATTCACTCGATCACTTCTAATGGCTAGAAATAACCTCAAGACTGAGAAACAAAACATTCACAAGGGCTAGTGAGTGAAGAGATTTGGGCGTCTCTTAACATCGACGTCTTGAGAGCCGATGAGGGTGAAGTGAGATGAGTATGGAGCAGCGCAGGAATAAAGGGGCGGGGGAAACGGGAGATCCTCGAGAAAATCCGCCGACCAGCGGCATCGTCCGGCGCGATTCCCACTTGCGAAAATCCGGGAGTGGCTACATCAGGGATTGAACCGGTTCGCCTTGGTGGGAGGCAAGCAGGCTAACCACTCAGTCACCATTGCCCCCATTCCCAAGGAATACGTGAGATTTGATTGGGCGTTTCTCCACGTAATAGAGCAACTAACAAAATAATGGTTGCCCAGAGGAGTGTATGATGTCTTCTAATTTGCGGTACTTCCAGTTCTGGTAGTTTCCTCACACTCTAGATTCCTATTCTTATGATTGCTTAGTAATGATAACTGGAAATGTAAATTCGCATATACAGAGTCAGTCACAAGCTTTACTCCTTGATAAATAAGATTAAACCCCCTAATGTCCAAAAGAAAATATATAGTTTGAAATGAATCTTACAACTTCTTACCTGGGAGTTGCGATTCAGTTTGAGGAGAATTGTAAGTACCTGGGAGAGGAGGTTTTTCTTGGTGAAAGGCTAACTTTTTACGATTGTTAAGCACACCATCATTTTGCGTTAAAAATTAGTTACAAGGTTGGTATAGGCTGTTCCGGGTAAATGAGCAGTTTTGAAAGCCCTGCTTAATATATACTTGTATTTACGTTGTGTATTCCTCTGCCTTATGTAAAATTAATACTGCCATGGGCCTCATAACTTTATTCACGCGTCAGTCAGCTGAAACTGTGGAATTATAAGGAACTAATTATGTCACAAATATGGCAATTTATACATTTCGATGCACAAAAAAAAACCAGAATGCGAAATAAATAATTTAAGTTATCACAAAGGGTTACCTAACACATTTTATTCAACGTTAAGTTGTGGAACTATTTCCATCCATCGTTACCAACTTTACTGGGCGAATGTCACTCAGTACACCCATTAAATTATATTCATGCAGGGAAAGTGGCTTTTTTTTTTAAGGTTCATTTCTAAAGTGCTCACTTTATCGTCAAAAGCTTTTATCATAAAATCAGGTGATAAAATGACGCGTGTCATTGGAGTACAGCAGGTAGTATCGTAGTAGCCAACGAAAAACAATTAACCTTGTTATGGTTTCATTATTTGAAGGCTAGTCTAACTGGAGAATATTAATGGGAAAAAAGGAGCAGTGTCTGAACGATGATATTAAGCTAATATTTTTTACAGAATTGTGAATCTATGCACAGTGCCATATTACAGCATGAAATTGTAGGAACTTTAATATTATGTGCTGCATAATGGCCGTGTTGATAAGCCATTATCTCGTGGCCACAGGAAAATGAAGCGAACTGTAAATTGCCATATTCTTGAAACGATATACCTACCTCAGTTTTAAAGCCCTCTGTAAACGAATTTAACTGCCATATGCACTCTAAACTTGTAAAAAAAAAGTCAAAATGGACCCATATAAGTGAAACCAGGGAAATATGTTTAACTGAAAATCAGAGACAGCTCACTGACTATTTCAGTGGCTGCATTTCACTGGATTCATGTTGATTCAGGTTTAAGCTACGATGCCACAATTGCACATTAGAAAAGAAGACATACGAGCTAACAGAGTTGCAGAATTTATTTACTATCTCATAAAGGACTGCTGTATACGGTAATTTTGAAGGAGTTGTTAAAATCACAAAACCAGGCCAAGATGTCTAAGATTTATTCTAGCAGATAAGAAACCCCCCGTCTGTACGTGGTTGATTGACAGCGAAATGGGTAGCCTTGGGGAAAAAAAAAACCTCCCTTCTTTTTGCCAGATGTCAACAAAACACCTTAAGACTTCAGTTCAGTATAACCTCATATAGTGCTCATATCTTGGCAATTTCGAGCTGCAAGGTCTCAGGATAGCCGCTTCGCCACTGTGGCACAGGGAAATAGGTATAGAGAGGCGAAATAGTCATGCAGCATCTTTGATATCAGCGTACTCAAGAGATGGCAGCTTAGATGGTTATCGCCACATTCGTGACGCGTGTGTGTCGATGGTAAACAAATAGTATTCACGAATGTAGTGCATTAGCATTACTTTAGTCAATATTCGTTCATTTATATCCCTAAAAATTAATTCGATTGCATTTCGAGTTTATTTTACCATTCATGAAGTATAAAGACTGCACAGTACTGAATAATAATTGTCGTCAATGCGGGGACAAGAGTTCGAAAAAACTCCACTCATTTCGTCTCAGGATATTTATCTCCTGCGTGACTACATTTTTCTACTCATTAAGCGTGGATGATGTAGTAGAAGATGTTCACTGTGAAACCAGATCAATGATATCAGTATTATATGAAACGCTAGTCACTGTTAGTCAGTTAGGAGGCTGTTACATATTGGCCAATCAGTCGAATGAACGGGAAAGCAGTGCCACTGTACGGCGTTCGCAACTGTATACAAATATATGTCACAAGGTGTACTTTTCTCTCTCATTCACGCGTGTTTGAGCTGGAAACCTTGATAATTTTTGCACGCGGGTGGAATTTTATTTGCGCCCAAAACAATCAGTAAGTGAGCCGTTCACACGGCGACCTTGTATTCATTACGCTGTTCGTCCACTTGGAAATCAGCAAAACAAATACCGTCACAAAACAAACAGAAATCATTTCGCCACGAAAAGTACTTCGTGCTTCTATGATAAATGTGTGTTCTACATTTCAACCGCTATACGATGTTTAAAACTAAATATGTTAAAATGTATCCGTCATTTCACAAGGCCGCCAAGCGAACTTTGAATCCGTGAACTTTAGCCACCGCAAGAATCAGTCATCTGCAACTGATTCGTAGGTGCAGTAATCTTCACTGGATGTCACTGATTTGACTCCATTTTCACTATTTCAGGCTTACAGTGTATAACCATATGTGAGAACATGTAGAGTAGTCAGAAAAAGGTGTTACAGGTGTCCACAGGAAGTGATAAAGAAGCAAGGAGCTCGGCATTATCTGAAGCAATTTTGCCACGAGAGCTGGAAGAAAGCTGGAATGTTAGAGGCAGCGATGCTCGAAGATTGCTTCGACATATTCAGATGAGCCGTGAGAACGATCTCGGGTAGAGGAGAGTCAGATCTTTGCGTATTGAGGATGGAAGAAGTTCTCTCCAACGAGAGCCAGCGGAATGTCAGGGGTAGCTGAAGGGACATCAGAGAAAAAACATTAAGAGGGATGAAAGTGGCTTTCTCCCAGGACAGATGCTGCGGGAGGGAAGGACGTAAGGTGGGGCGAAAGGCCGGATCTAGGCCCCTAAAAACTTGTGGCTGCGTATTCCGGAGTTCTACCAACAACTCTGCCTTCACAATACCATGTCCCAAAAAGGAAGTGTTCTCCTCTACGGGGATATATTTCCTGAGCGCTGCCCTATGCAGGAACTGGGACGCAGCCTAACGTTTTTGACGGTGCTGTAGTGCTATTATAGGCTGTTTACGGTAAAATGATCACTTGTGGCAGCGCTGCTTAACATCTCCTTTTATTCGCATATTGTATCCTTCCGACATATTTAAATTTAACTTTCTCATTGACAATCTCACTATATTCATTCGCCATTCAAGTAAAAGAGCATGGAATCGTTGAGATTGTAAATGTCTTACTGTTGCGCGATTTATTATTCTAAAGTCTAAGAAGTATAAAACAATAATTTAAACAGCCATAAAATTGAACGTTATGCTCGCAATAGAATCGCCAAATATTAAGAACTATTTTTCTGTATTCGCTTCCAACTTAACTGGGAAGCGTGCATGCCAGCGTGTAATGTAGCGTGTATATGTAAATAGTTGGAGTGGTGTTTTTCAAAGGTTGATTTCAAAAGTGCCTACTATACCGTGAACATACTTGACTGAGAATTACTAAACTAACTAAAGTTTGTCATACAGCTGGTAAGAAAGTGGTGTCATGTGTATCATCCTTGTATTTTGACAACATTGTGATATAGGCTGTTCATAATTAAGTAAGCACTTTTGAAATAAACCTTGGAAAAAAATCACTGCCCTTACCTGCATATATTTACACAGGCGCATTGAGTGGCATGCGGCCAGTAAAGTTGGTAACGATGGAGAGAAAGTAGTTCCATATCTTAACGTCGGATAAAAAGTGTTAGGTAACGATTTTTCATAACTTCAATTATATCTTTCGTTTCCCGTTTTTTTCAATGCAGTGAAGAGTAAAAATAAGCAGTATTGTATAATATACACTTTTCTACTAATTCACAGTTTCACTTCACTGACACATAAGTAAAGTAATGAGGCCCATGGCAATGTTAATTTTACATAAGGCGGAGTAATACACAACGTGCATACAAGTATATCTTAAGCAGGGCTTCCTAAAGTGCTCATATTACCCTGAACAGCCTATATATAAACATACTTTTGGCTTGTACGTGTGATAATACGCAGTAGGTTAGTGTCCACGGGAATTCATTACAATTTTGTGTATATTTCCGCTATCCATTGGCTGGTTCTCCTGACACCAGGCAGCAGCATGATTTGCACTTTAAATAAATAGGCTTTACGTTGTAATGAAAAAAATTATATAGCAAGAGTAGTATTTTATTTAGTACGCAATCGCATTGGTAAAAATATGTCTGTTCGAGTGCACTTGCGTTAGCTGCTAACACTATCAACATTCGGCGAAATTATGTAGCGGAGATGTCGCTAGACACAAGATAGATGTCAAACATATACAGCTGTTTTTAAAGTACATACTGAAATTCAAACCATGGCTTCTATGAGCTAATATAAATAAAAAATTCCCCGTAGCAAAATATTTGGGAAATTTATCTAATATTTAAAATTGTTAAATGAAGTGCTGGGAGTCCGCAGAAAAATGTACCTTACGCCTAACTAGTTGCATAACACGCAGGCGAACGGAACTAGAGCGGTATACCGAGAGTCCCTGCGCATAGGACGCCATAAACCCAAGTGCCGCTAGTTATTGCACGTGTGTCAAACTACAAGATCAAATGAAGATTATAAACTATTCACGGGAAAATAAGCACTTTTGAAAGCCCTGCTTAAGATCTACTTGCGTACACATTGTGTGTTCTTCCGCCTTATGTAAAATTAACATTGCCATGGGCCACATGACTTTATTCATGCGTCGGTCAAGTGAAACTGTAAATGATTATAAAATTAAATATTGTACAAATCTGCCCAATTTCTACACTTCGATGCATTAAAAAACCAGAAAACGAAAGAAATAATTTAAGTTATCACAAATGGTTACCCAGTACTTTTTATTCGACGTTAATATATGGAACTTCTTTCCCATTCATTGATACCAACTTTACTGGGCACATGCCACTCATTGCAGCCGTTAAAATATATGCAGGTAGAAGCAGTGACTTTTTTCTAAGGTTGATTTCAAATGTGCTCGCTTTATCGTGAACAGCCTTTAACAATTAAGTAGTAAAGGCTGTCAGAAGTGGTTGCATTTTATTTTCAACAACACACAATCAGTAGTAATGGCGAAGTAGGTTCTGCACGTTAATCAAGGTAGCCTATGTACGGACGGTCGTCATATGTCTGAACGCCATCGTGTTATGCAACTTGCCGTGCAAGCAGGTGAGTAAAGTTGCGGACTCCCGGCGCTAATTTGCTAACTTCAGTTAGTTAGATCTCAGTGAAGTAAACATAAATTGAACGAAAGCTTTTGTTAATGTGCATAGCGCAATACAGCTACAGTGTACTCAGTGTTACTATAATAATTTTGTGTTAGGTACGAGTAGGTTCGTAAATTACAGGTTATAGGTTTCTAATTTTAAGAATACTTTTACGAAATTTCAAGTCAACAGAACCGTTTTTCTATTGGTTTATTTCCGAGAAACAGTTAAACATGTACATAATGATTTATTTATATAGCATTTTTACGAAGTTTAGAGTTAATTGGATCATCAAATATTTTTTCTTCGTACATACTTTGAACGCCGCATTTAATCCCTTTAGGGGTTGAATTTGGAAAAATCCCTCCCCAGTGGCTGCCTACGTTACAAAATTAATGTTCTCTCAAAATTTCATTACTGGGGCAATTTTTGAGACTGGGCGTCGATATATCAGTCACTTTATATATATATATATATATATATATATATATATATATATATATATATATATATATATATATATATATATATATGCACACACATTACACACGCAAAATGCTCGGAAATTCCCCTTACAAACTCCTGATACTTGTATAGGGTACTGAGTATACTATCTTTTTGAACAGGAACCCATGTTCGGAAACATGCAGTTACCATGCTACAACCATTTCAGATCAGATGTACCACTCGTCGACTTCCGCCGAGGGAAAGAGCAATTGCTCGCGTACTCGCTGACGGGTTCTGTTCAACATGATGCAGTACAGCCTCTTCCAGTTCGGGAGTGCGGCATCTCTTTGGAGCACCACAGTCGTTCCTGTTGGCGGTGGAGGTACCTTGTTCCCGGAGCCGTTGTGTAACTGTAGCAAGAAGAGTATGTCGCACGTTGTGGATGGATAACGCTCTTGATACAGCAGACAAGCTGCTCTTCCATTACCTTCAGCTGCGCCATACACAAGGATCATGTCTGTGTATTCCGCAAACGTGTACTCGACCTTGTTAATCGGAGACGCAAATCAACATTGCCACTGGCTTGGCCATCGTGCTCGTGAAATTGTATATTTAAGCTGAGAAATTTTTAGAAAGTAGAATATTTTAGAAATTATGTTGATATTCGCACACATATATGCATTAAAGAATTGGAGAGTAAAATAAATAGTTTCAGTATTCACAAATGTTTACCTTACATATGAAGTCAATGATGAGACATCGGAACAAATTTCCAGCCGTCGTTACTAACTCTGATGGTAGAGTGCAAGCATGCTTGTCTGTTAAAATCCATGCACGTTCCGGCAGCGACATTTTTCACAGGTCGATTTTAAAAGTGCTCGAATAACCATTAACAGACTGTAGATGTCAATCATTTATCCCGCGGTGTCTTAAGACTCCACTGAAGCTTCGATAGCTTAAAAATACTTTCACAGATGATTTAAAAAAATGTATTGTAGAGATCGTACAGAACCTATGTACGCACGAAACCTTGTCACAGAGGCCATTTTTCTCAAGCACTAGGCACACGCTGGTTTTCATTACATGTTAATCACATAGCCTAAATCAGTAAAGTTATCGATTTATCAACGAAAATATGTAATGCTTTACAGGTCGGCAAAACTCATTACAATCTGTGTAACAAAGTAGCTTAAAACAAGGTTCTATGTTGCAGGTATAAGTATCCTAGAGACTAATGTGTGGTCCCCCCCTCACAGGCATTCTACTTTTTTCAATGTATTATGTCTAGTTAGCGATATTTCTGGTTATAGAATATTTTACCTTTGTATTCGCTACGTACAGTTTTTTTTGCCGATGATGTGATTGTAAAAACTGCTTGTTACTGGTCTCATAAAAAACAAACACTCTTTTTGTCACAAAAGAGTGATTTTTATATCGCCATAAAATGCTTGGCAAGTCAGGTACAGGATGTTTCAGAAAAGATGGTTTTGGCCTACAGGTTATGTTGTATGTAGTATAGTAAGGTAAAAGGTACCAACAGACACGTATAGGTGGTTCACGGTAAAATAAGCACTTTTGAAAGCCCTGTTTTATATCTACTTGAATTTACAATCAGTATTCTTCTGTCTTACGTAAAATTAACGTTGCCATGGGCCTCTTCACTTTATGCATGCGTCGGTCAAGTGAAACTGTGAAATTATTAGAAACGTAAGTGTTTTACAAATATGCTCATTTTTACACTTCAGTGCAACAGAAAGAGAAAACAAATAATTTTAGCTATCACAAATGGTTACCTAATAATTTTTATTCTACGTTATGATATGGAACTAGTTTCCATCCATCGTTACCAACTTTGCTGGGCGCATGTCACTCAGTGCTCCCGTTAATATATATGCAGACACGGCCATATATATATGCAGATACGGCCAGTAACTTTTTTCTAAGGTTGATTTCGAAAGTTCTCACTTTATTTATGCAATTCAGGCTGTACGAGGCTGTTCTCAAACACGTCTCCCAGACGAGCAGCATGCTTGATACAAGATGGCGCTCCGGCCCATTCCAGCCTCACAGAGTGCACGCACCTGGACGCTATCATCCCGGACAGTGGATTGGACACGGGGCACCAATCACGTGGCCCGCCCAATCGCCTCACCCGACTCCCGTAGATTTATGCCGGTTAGAGTCGTGTAAAAGCTTTGGTTTGCAGGACTCGTGTTGTCAGTATCGATATCTCTCTGCAGCGCATTGTGGGTTTACTCGACCACACCCGCGCCGACCGCGGCATATATGCGCCAGATCATCATCTGAAAGGAAGACTTCTGCAAGGTATTGCCGCTAATGTTGCACATTTGGAACATTTCTGGTAGAACGACATGCCTCTAGACAGTGTACCATGTCTAACATCCTGACATTTTTAATTTTTCCGCTGTAGAAGGCTCACTACTTCTAGAAGCCAATAGAGGAGAAGCAGAGACAACCATATGCAAGTTAATTTCTTCTTCTTTCATTTATTACAAACAAAACCTAAAAGCAGGGATAATATTTTTTAAGCAACTTGTGTATACAATAACCCAATTTAACTGTAATCACAAGATTTGTCAATATATAAACCAAAAAATAAAGAACGTACGGGGATCTAAACAATTAGATTATTCATAAATAATGTAGTTCCAAACAACAAACTCTGCTAAAATTATGATTATATCCCCTTATTAAATCTCATTTGGTCTGCCTTAACTTCAGTTTTAAAAGTTCGAACGAAAACGTAATTTTGCTATAAATTTTAATCTCCCCCAATAATTCTCATGAAAGAGGTAAAAAGGGAATTTTTGTTTTCTGGGAATAATTTTTGCTATAGCAGCAATTAATGTATCAGGGTTTTATTTATAAGCTCATTAAATGTTTACTGTTGGGCTGCTCACGATAAAGTGAGCACTTTTGAAATCAACCTTAGAAAAAAGTCACCGCCCCTGCCTGCCTAGATTATAATGGGCATACTTTGTGACATGCGCCCAGTGAAGTTGGCAATGATGGATGGAAAATACATCCATATCTTAACGTCAAATTAAAAGTGTTAGGTAATTACTTGCAACAACTTAAATTATTTCTTTCGCTAAGTACATTTTTTAATGTATCGAAATTTAAAAAAAGATCAGACTTGTGAAATATTTACTTTTTAAAATAAATTCACAGTTTTACTTGATAGGCATATGAATAAAATGATGAGTCCCATGGCAGTGTTAATTTTACATAAGGCGGAAGAATACACAATGTGCATACAAGTAGATCTTAAGCAGGGCTTTCAAAAGTGCTCATTTTACCGTGAACAGTCTTTACACGAGCATTCTTTCCATCATCTGCCACAAGTATTGCCGTTCCAACGTATCTTATACGGAATGAAATCCATACTAACATTTTAGTGTATATTATCATTATTGAAAATTACGTGTCAGTTATTCATGATTAATATGACGCTTTCGAAGCCAAACTTTGAAAAATGCTGCTGCCCCTAATAGCAAATATTTTAACTGTGTGGCCTGCGTGGAATAAAGTTGGCAACGAGGGAGGGAAATTAGTTCTTGTATTAACGTTGAATTAGAAGTGTTAGGTAAATATGTGTGAATACGTACTAAAATTGATTTCTTTTGATTTCTCTTGTTTATGTATGTAAGTGCAAGGATGAGCAAATCTGTAAAATTTTTAAGTTTCTAATAATTAATTTAACAGTTATAATCGACCGAAGCATGAATCAAGTGATCAATTAACGTGGTAATGTTAGTTAGTAGATCTTACGCGGGGCTTTCAGAAGTGCTCGTTCTTCTTCGGTGCGCCTGCACTGCAAGTGACGATATGGGGATTATCCTGAGAAAAATGGGGAGGGGGAGGGGTCACAAGTGGACGTAGCCCAACCTCCCCCCCCCCCCCCCCCCCGTTTCCGTTGTATTTACATGAAACTATCATGCGAATGTTTTCACAGTGAAATGAAATAATATCAGTACTGCACAAAATTCAGATTTTGTTTAAGAAATTTGTCATGGTCTCTTGAAATTACGATATCAGACAGCTCCCCTCTTCCAATCCATGACTCTAAAGTCGATATCTCCACCTGCACAGTTAAGCTGGCTCCACAATAGTGCGATACGGTGCGATGAGCGGTAGCCAATCAGGATGAAGCAGATTCTGTCGCAGTTTGTCGGCGTCAGCCTGCGTCGGAGAAGAAGAAGAACAAGTATTTATTTACAAAGTGAATAAAAGTATATAAATATTTTTCAATTTGAAAACGGCGATCACGTTTACGCCGAGGTTTTCGTATTTGTATTTTTATTATTGCTGCATGGATGTGCAAAATAGAAGACAATGCTTCTTATAGATATGGACAATGCTATAAAAATTGTTTAGTTATAACAAAATCATTCTCCTTCGTCTTATTATATCTCGTTCCCGCTAATTTTAATCACACATCACGTTCGTATTACCCTGATTTTATCTTCTACCACTTAAAAAATACAGTTTCAACTTTTTACACTAATCTTTTGTTACATTCGTGAGGTCTGAAAACGTACTTTCCTCCCTTAAACAAGATAGCAGCACCATCTCAGACGGCGTCCATCGCCGACAGATCATCGCTCAGTTGTGATACAGCAAGTATAGCTCAACGCATCGCGCTATTGTGGAACCAGCTTTAGGACGTGAACTCCGTCACCGGCTCTCAAGACCTCAATGTTAAGAGCCGCCCATATTCCTCCGCTGCCCTTCCCCCTCAAACAGGAAGTCTATATACGCTTGCGATGTGATGGGAACCTCGGGAATCTACAGAGCGCTGTGATGACGGTGTAGTGACCTCGACAGGACGTAGGGGGAGGATCCACGGCGACCCATCAACGTCAGCCTGTGTGACTGCAGGCATGCCATGCCACGGTCGAAGGACCTGGTATGAGGACCAAACGTTGTAGGACAGGGAGGGGGAAGGGGATGGCATAGCCACCCAGGAATGCCTTTGTGTGGCGGGATCACACCCCTGACGACAGAGCCTCTGGCGGGCTCTCCCAACCCGTGGTCACCTCTGTCCCTCTAGAACCGGCGCCGATACACAACACGTCGAACATCACTGTAAAACAAATTCTGGCAAACTTTCCAAACACCAGTGGAAATATTTAACCTATGCAGTATATGAAAGTAGTACCACGTATCAGGATGAAAAATGGGAATGTTTAGCATCGCTACTATTCAAAGTTGAGAACTTCCCTACGCATTTGACTCTTTCCTGAGCAACTGTAGGAACGTTATCATGCATGTATGAAAAAATGTTCTACCATTCACACTTTGTCACTGTACGTATACAGTGATATGGTACATTTACAAATAATTTCTTAGAGTGCACGAGAAAAACGAATCCCTAACACTATTTCCATGATTTCCATGATGGATGAAGATTTTTGCAGGTAGGAAAGATCGAAGAGAGAAAGTTCGAAAATGCTATAATCCTTCAGGATTATAGCATTTCACGATAAAGTGAGCACTTTTTTAAGGCCCTGTCTAAAGGCACTGACCACGAATAAATATACCTTACTGCAGCCTCAGGCATTAACTTTTGAGAATGCTGAAATATAAACAGTCAGCTTATTGGCCATAATGTACTGTTAATATTAAAAAAGCAGAAGAAATATAGAAATTGGGCGAATGATAAAATTTTGAAAGGCCTTAAAAAGTGCTCACTTATCCTTGAACAGACTATAAATGTGTATAGTCTTTTTGCAATAATGTCACACTTTCTGAATCTAATCTTTGAGAAATCACCCAATGCATGACGTGTTCGATTGATTCCAAAATATCCCATGTATCACAAGAGTTTTATACTTCTTTTATTATTAATATATCTGATTTTTGCTTAAACAAACCCTTTACTTATATTTTATCTATAAATCGTAATATACATTTATAATTAATACGAGTGAAAACAGAGAGAAATATATGAGTTGATAAGGCCTAGTAAAGGCAAGTAAGGAATAGTTCTAATGCAAAATATTATGAAACAGAATGCGCACAACTGGTGTTCGTTGTATCTTTGCTGTAGTTTCCTAGACTTAGTTAAGCCTAGTCTGCATGAGGCGGTGGAATAGCTTCGAAGTGAAACTTCAGCATGGCTTCAGAAAATTTGGAAGTAACCGCTATTGGAATATAACAATTTGAACGAATCTCGTGCTGTCCTGTCAGAAGTGGGATGGCTTGGCACCTCGGTAAAAGGCTGTGGGCACTTTCGAAAGACTTGCTTGATATCCACTTTAACTCCTCATTCTGTATCATTCCGCCGTATACGAGATTTACATTGCCACGGGACTGATGACTTCATTCATGCGCCAGTTAGCTGGAGATGCTGCTGTGGCTGGCTCCTGCGAGAGTTGCTCAGCGTGGCGCTGAGGCAAGGTGCAGAGCGACCTCGGCCAGCCGAGACTTTGTTTTAAATAACACATACCAGGGGATTGAGCGCGAGGTCAGGAAGGTACTATACAAGCTAAGAGCGATGGCGGCTCTGGGCGCCATCTTGCCTGCCGCTGCCGGAGGCTCTGCCCGAGGACAACGAGGCGAGAGGACCGCAGCCCGTGGTCCGCCTTCGACGCCCACCCAGCAAGCCGTTGAGAGAGCTGATACGAGACTTCGACGGCGAAAGGGTAACTATCCATTCCCTGGTAGGGCGACTAAAGACACGCTAGGGCGTGGGACTTGTGACGGCTTTAAGGTCCCTCTGAGCATAGTTCGTCTTATTAACATTATGCTACCTTGAGCTTGGATAAGGGCATCAGCGCCCCTGTGGAACATAACCATCTATATATAACTGCTACTTGTAACTTCTGTGCTGTAGAACCTTATTGGAGACGGAAGTCGCCTACTTGAGGCGCGATTGTAATTATTTAGCCTTTAATGAAAGCAGTATTTTGTATCTGAGTGCTTATCCTTTGAGCTACCCTTGTTCCCCCTAGTTGATGTGTGGCCTGCTCCTTCAGGAGAAGTCACAGCAATGTGGATAAGTTACAAACCTAATTGTGTGAAACCGATATGCTAATGTGTAAAATGCAAAAAAAAATCTAAAACCTTCACTTGCCTTAAATATAAACATCGAACTCACTACAGAACACTAAGCCTTGTAACTACTGTACTTGATTCACTACCAACTTAAATGGAAGTTTGCATGCCATTGTGTACGGTAGCACACATGCAGTTAACGGGCAGTCATTTGTTTTCGAAGGTTCTTTCAAAAGTGCTCTCTTCACAGTGAGCCACCTACATCGTCCATTCAAGATTACTGCCAGAATTTACGAAGCCCTGCCGAAGTATTACTTCCAAGATATTCCTAGGCTTCGTGTAAACAAAGCTTAACCAAGCCTAGGAAGGTACACCAAAGGGACAACTCACCGAATTCGCAAGCACTCATTTTAATAACATTTTCCATGAGAACTCTTTGTGACTAAGCGGTACCGACACATCTATTTTGGCTCTGTTCATATCCAAATGGAATATTCTTCTTCTTCTTCTTCTTCTTCCGTGAGGGTCTTCTAGGAACCACGAACCAATTTCAATACTTCGTCCTTTGCAGTTGTTTCTTCTTCCTCCAGTACTTCTTCATTTTCTCACTATGTATCTTTTTCCTCTCCTCGGACCATTTCGAGCCTGTTTTCTTTTCCTTCCTGCAATGAAATCCTTCCATCTTTGGAATATTCTATTTTAAATAAAAATACGTAAGAATTCAATTCAATAAAAAATATATTGGTTTTATGCTAAAAGAATTATAAAACACTTTCGAGACATAATATATTTAGCAGGCAACCAAACATTTCATACATGGAATGATTTGGCCATATTTTAATTCAAAACGCGTGGAGATGTCGTAAAGAGACTATAGCATCCAGTGAACACGTGAAGTTGGGTCAATTATATAGGACTGTGACATCTAGTATGATGCCAAATAGTAACGCAATATTGGCGTGTATGTAGTAAGAATCCTTCGGCCTGCCCCTAAATTGTACATTTTATTCGCCATTGTTTTATGAAATTCCTTGAGACTGCGTGGCAGGCCTGAAAAAGTACGAAATAAACAATATTAGGTATTTATTGCTACGATAAATCCAATAGGAATATGTATGGATAAATTAAAACTCTTACTGGCTAGACGGATAAATTAAGTAAGCTTAACATTTTTCAGGGGTAGGTAACCATGTTAAAATTGAAAGGAATTTAAAGGTTCCCAGAATTCGAGAGAAAAAAAAGTTCCAATACAGTTTTATCGTCACAGTAGACTTGTTTACAGGCGTTTTATAATGCTATTAGGTTCATAGCTAATGAAATGTTAGTCGAGCGTGGTTTGTCATGATGTCCTTGATACTAACTTGCAATGAGCAGCGCCAGAGCACGAGAGAGGGACAATAAGACGTGATAACAACGTACACCTGTGATTCATGGGGCAGCTTGCACGAGTATCACGCCTTGTTAAGTTCCACTACAGAAGACTCTCAAGCTCTGAACCAGGGAGCAAGATTACACATATGGCAGAAGGCATCGCGGACCTGGGTAAAACGTCTTCACAGGTGCATTTCGCTACAACTGTTCACGGCAGATTGGACGCTCTTTAAAAACAAAATCGTTGTCCGTTAACTGCTTAGATGTTATACTACAGTCTATTCGCTTTTTTTCTTCGCACTTTTTAAATCAAACCTTTGAAAATTCGCCCCATGTACTACATGTTTGGTGGATTCCTAAATAATTTACGTGTCACGAGCGTTTTATACTTCTGTTAACATAAAAGTGAGTGAGTGAAGAGATCTGGACGACTCTTAACAACGAGGTATTGAGAGCCGATGGGGGTGATAGAGGCGAGTATGGAGCAGCGCTGGAATGATAGGGCGGGAGAAACGGGAGATCCCCGAGAAAACCCGCCGACCAACACCATCGTCTGGCACGATTCCCACATGCGAAAATCCGGAGTGACCCGGCCGGGGATTGAACCTGGATCGCCTTGGCGTGTTTACATAAAAGTATCACATTTTTTTAATTGAACTGAACTTTATTTATGCTGTAATTAGGGACACTCCAATTTTCCGAAAAGATATCCCCGCATACTCGATTTCAATGTCCTACTAGCGTACCGTCAGTTTAAAGTTGCTTATTGGCGGCGTGTGTCTGTGAGAAGACATTTTCTTACTTGACTGGCCAATCAGAATTAAGTTACTCCAATACTGCACGTCTCTGATTCGTGGGCAGACGCTTGAGATGCGTAACTTCCAAATCACCCAATCTCAAATGTGGATCTGAGCTAAAGTGTCATGAAATAAGTACATCTGGCCATGAAATCTTTTCGCGAAATTCGGGTGTCCCTACTTATAATTTATTTATAAATTACAATATTTTGTTTATAATTAATATGAATATAAACAGGGAGGAAATACTTGTGTTTCTAATGCATAGAGACCTGAGAAATTACGCAAGTCCAATGACCTGCAGGCTATAATTCACAGTTTATATATTCTCATACAGATAACAACTGTTTATTGGCTGATTGTTGTTGCAGTAAAAGACGGTGGTTGGGCGCACAATTTATTTCATGTTTGTTATTGGCTCATTTATCTCCAGGAGGTGTCAAACAACACGTCGACCAATTACAAAAGTAACATGAACGTACAAGTGTGTAAATTCCAACTTGTCTAGTAATTAACCCGCGAAATTCTCGGGGTCTCTACATAGCAAGAAATAGTTATCATGCAAAATATTATTACAACTAGATGCGTACGATTTCGGTGCGATGTCCTCTGGTCTAATTTTCAAGACTTAGTTTAGCTTAGCTCACACGAGGCGGAGGAATATCCTGGAATTAGAACTCAAACAGTGGGGTTTTAATACAGCTACAAAGTGTGGAGTAACATTGGCTACTCTCTGTGAACAAACATCTGAGGCCCGAGGATACACAGGACTGTGGAGTCTAGCCTGCAGTTTATTAGACTTGCCCTAGACGACTCTGAGCCAATAGCAGACTTGCAAGGAAACAAGTAGCGAGTGCCATACTGACAGGTGTGGAGTAACATTGGCTACTATCTGTGAACAAACATCTGAGGCCCGATGATACACAGGACTGTGGAGTCTAGCCTACAGGTCATTGAACTCACGAATTGTTCCTATCCCTACTTACAATGCTGCTGCGAAAATGTGTTGTTTGAAGTTGAAACCTCATGTTTACCACGTTTGGTTTGATTGGTACAGTTAGGATTGTTGCTATAATCCACTCCCGGTTACTTCAAACTTTCCTGAAGACCTGCAAGTAGTCAGTGCCACGCAATTCAATAAAAGCCACTGCAGGTCGCCCGTCACTTAATAAATCAGTGAAATTATTTCACGTCACTAGTTCGATCACTGAAATCTTTCCACTGAAACAATCCGTGGTTTTCCACTGATTCTAAGTGGAGCCACTTTCACTGATTCGAGTAGTCAAATTTCACTGCGAATCAGTGGTTTCTCACTGATTCAAATTTAGTGTCTCCTCCTCCTCCTCCAAATAAAGCAGACTTAGTTAAGTCTAGAATGTCACACCAAAAAGAGACAACGCGCCGTGTTCGCGTTGGAGCTCTGTCTAAACATTATTGATATTCATCCAAGTGTAATGTTGGCTAAAATTAAACAACAGATCTCAAAAGATGGGCCGAAGGGTGCGCCGGTTCAATCCCGGCCACCTGCGAATTTTTTTTTTACTTTTTCAACTAGGGTAAATTGCATCACATAAATAGTAAACTATCACAAATATGTTTATTTCACGTAACTTTTTACTCTCTGTTTTCATTCGCATTAATTGTAAACGAAAATGTTGTAATGCAAAGGCTGTTCACGGTCAACCGAGCACTTTTGCAAGCCCTGCTTAAGATCTACTTGTATACCACGCTTACACATTCTTCCGCCACGCGCGAAAAATTTTCTTTGACATGGGTGTTATTACTAGGGACACCCGAATCTCGCGAGAGTTCTCGACTAGTTGTATTTTAATACACTTTTCCTGAGATTCACTTTTGTGACTGGATTATTTACTTGTTACGCATCTTAGGTATCTGCCCGCTCACTAACGGAGTGACGTAATTCTCACTATCCGGTCAAGCAAGAATACGTCTTCTCACTAAGCCATGCAACAAGTAAGCAAAGAAACACTGCTACAGTGTCAACACACTATTGAAATCTATCTTGGACGGAAATCTTTTCCCGGAATTCGGGTGTCCCTAGGCATTGCTTTATTCCTGCGTAGAGGACAAGTTAGACTTCACACACATATACATTTGACTTCCTTTTCCCAATGGTCAGCAGTTTGTGCGCCACGAATTGGATGAAATTAAACCAATAACCTGCAAGGAAACAAGAACCGAATCCCCTGCCACCTGATCTAGCGTAAACCAGTAGCAACCGCCAATATACATCTAACTGTAGCTCGAGTGCACAAAGGATTGTAGAGGCTAGCGTGTTGCCAAATTAATTCGCAAAATTTCTGTCACTCTGTTCATGGCGAAACTCTGAAATTAGTAGAAAAGTAAATATTTTACGGATGTGCTAATTCTTTCACTTATGTTCATTAAAAAAAAATATATTGAGCAAAAGAAAACATTTGGGTTATTCAAGAGTGTTTACCCAACACTGCTAACTCGAAGTTAAAATACGTGACTGCTTTCGGCATCTTTACCAACATAACAGGCAAGTACAGGCTGCGAAATTTTTAGAGGGCTGATTTCAAAAGTCCTCGGTTAACCGTGAACAAGCATGTATAAATAAGATATAAGTAAAAGTTCTCTTTAATTGGAAAACAAGTCACTTTCATGTTAACAGAAGTATAAGACGCTTTTCATGAGTGACATGTTTAGGAAAAAACCAAACAGGTCGTACATGGGGTGGTTTTTCAAAGGTTTGATTCAGAAAAGTGTGACGATACCGCAAAAAAAAAAAAACTACGCTCGTTGTCTGATTGGCTACTGCGCCCTAAGGAAGGTTCCCTATTGGCCGGGCTGTCGAGTGTTACCACGCAATGATTGGCGAACGGTGTTCCCGAAATCAACGGCTGTTTCTCTTCCGGTTTTTTTTTAATAGTGCGCGGTCACGTTTGCCGATTGTGTAACACTTAAATATTTTTTACTTTATAATGATTATTCTATGTCTTCAAATTTGATTTAAATGGCAAATTTTATTTTAATGTAAAAGATGTTTACGTATGTTCAATATGATATGTGTATAATTATCTACTTTGATAGTTGTGTTGTGTATACTATGTAAGTGTAATTACTATCTGTGGTTTCTTTGCATGAATATTTGTCAGTGTAACTAGCACTGCTTTTGTTTCTCAAAAGAATCAGGCCACACCAGCTGGCCTATCGTAATTTATTGATATTCGAACAATAGTCTTTTAGAACAAAAAAAACTTATTCATTTTAATTTGGAATCAACGAGAGGTCAGCACGGAAAAGAAGACAGTCCTGAATATGGAAGTTAATTTATCATTTATTTACGCACTACTGAAATGCTGAGCCTTTATATATTTAAAAGAAGATGTACGTCGACATAAGCTGTATGATGAACCAAGACGGAGGGACGACTCGGAAAAGGAGGACTTGTTGGATCCAACTTCGAACCAGGAACAACACGGGTCCTGATATTCGGAGAGCCATATCTGCAAGGAGAGGACTACTGGTTGCGCATCTAGGTGAGTTCCAGTTCTACGTCCATCTACGCAGAGGACGAGTTCGCTGAGGACCTCCCGGGGATGTGCTGTCCGTGGTGAGCGGGAGAGTTGTTCCAGGGTTCTACACCAGCGAAGGATGACTCTATGACATCGGCAGAGTTGCGGTGAATGTCCGCTTTCTACACAGCTAAGTTGCATTTTCCCCAGGCTAATTTAAACCTATTTACTACACCAACACTAGTGCATTCAAATACTGGTAGTTCGTTTGGTGTGCAAAGTGCAGGCTGATGTTGTCTAGTAATTTTGAGATTTATAATAGCATAATATTTCACAACTAAAGTTTATTTAAGAGTACTATATAGTTTGAAATGGTTCAGTTCTTTTGTCTCTTGTTAAATTCATTTGACAGCATTAAAATCAAGAAACTTTTATTCATTTCTATTGACTTACTCGCAATAAGACTTCCTTGGTTGTTTATTAGATTTAATGGTCCAATTGTTTTAATCTCCAGAGGTAAGCCAAATCTGGATGAATATACTGATTTTTTACTTTGCAGCATAGAGGTTACCTGGGACATGTCATTAACCTAACCTATCAGAATCACACGCATATACAACTATATTTTATCATTACAATACTCAATGTATATTACATATTACAAGTAATATTGTAACAAATTGCAGTGGTGTAACAGTGTTAAGATTTGTACGCCCATGCGTGTGGCAAACTTAACAACTGCTACAATTGCCAACATATTTTTTCTCCGGGCCACTCCCGCCACAATTCGCAATGGCAGACGGTAAGTGCTCATCATTAGTGAGTTCCAACTCTTGAGTGGCACTCGATGTCGATTGTTCCCGAGCACTACCCCTAGAATTCTTTCTTTTTACCTTTCTTCCCCGCGCAGATGCCGAAATGGACTTTTCATCCGGCCTAGATGCACCTCCATTATTTCATTGGCCGTGCCCTAATGCTGCCCCGAGCCCCCTAATGCACGCGGGCTGCAAACGACTGCTAGTCACGCAATCCATCGCTTTCGGGGGGGGGGGGGGGGGGGTGTTTGTGTGACTCCGGCTTTACTTCTCTTCGACGGCAGGGTCATTAATGGCCCATCTTCAATTGACTGCACCCACGGACTTATCCGTATGCCTACGTTGCCAGCAGCATGGAAATTTCCCTACACATACAGAAACAGTCAACATTGTAATGGCTAGGGGCAGTGATATTTGGCGAAAATTATTCGATACACGAAAGAATTCGAAGAATGAACTAGTTTTTCAGCTTTTTTGACTGGCTGAAACATGTTTTGGTCGTTGTTAACTGTCTGCGCACGTATCACGGAGTCTGAATGCCAGATTGACAGAATCTCGATTTGATCGGACAAATACGTGAAAGAATTTTCATGCAGGCAGCAGCCAATGGAGGTATAAAAACAGCTGGGCATTATATATAGCATTGAAGTCTGCTGTGTGCTCCGATTTTTTTCGCGAAAAATCACTGGCCCTAGTAGGAGCCTAGCAGAATGTTCTGTTGCCTGGTGCTGAGCAGTGCTGTAATCGGCCTGAAGATACCAGCGACAGAACATTCTGCTATGCCGGAATCACATAGCCCCGACGAGCACAGCACGACACGATAAAAGCCGCAACCCCGACCATTTCCAAACTGCCTGCTCAACTTTGCAGTCCGACAGTTTACTGACGCGACCCAACGAGTAGAATTATTCGGATCCAATTAGAAGGCGCCGATTACCTACGCTAGTTTCAAAGGTGGTGTGCAGGCGGGAAATTTGGAATACATAATGGTGACGAAGTTTTATAGCTTATAAATACAAAGCTAAAATTATTATTTATGAGCGTGGAAAACAATAATTGTCGTTTTCTTTTAAGATACGTATTTCCCACTGTAGAGAAATCTTATCATACAATTTCATTTTGCAAGGTTGTACACCCTGTGCGTCGTGTCGCACGACACGACGAAGAATATAAATAATTTCTAATCCAAAACTGCTGGTCGTACGACAGAATTGTCGGGATTACGTCAGGTCTATCTTGTATTTCAATGGTTATTTAGTTTTAAGTGCTTGCGGTGTCGTGTTGGTCGGGGTTATGTGAACCCGGCATTATGTGATTGTTGTGAGAACAGTACATATAGTGTTGAAGTTGTTCTGTTGGGAGTACTGTCAGTGTTGTAGTAGAAACGCAGTTCTCTGCTATGTAGAGCAACAAATATAATCAGAGAAACGAATACAACAAACGGTTATGTTGGTATTACTATCTATGTTAACAATAATTAGAGGGTACCTGCAACCTATCAGACAGCTCTCCCTATTTTAATATTCTGTATGGTTTTCTACAACCACGTGTTTTTCTTATTGCAAAGAAATGATCAAATAAACATTGCTCTAGCTACAATCACACTCTAAAAAGATCCATACATATTTTCTTTACGACAAAGAAAACCGTTTCTTTAATACTATTTTGTTTACAGCAACACAATGTAATGTTAATTCAAAGAGAATGTTATAGAAACACAAGTGTGTTGCCAATAAATGTTTTCTTTGTACGTTTTAGTTTTGTGGCAATATTACCTTTCTTTATAGCAAAGAAATGAAAGTTAATTGAGCTGCTTTTGTTCACAGTAAAGAGATATTACTTCCTAGGTCAAGATTTAAAGTTTTTCTGTCGTCCATCGCAGTTTTCAGTACGGGGCTGTTGTCCAAACACAAACGTTCATAAACCAATAAGAATATTCTGCAGGTAGGAAACTGCAATGGAGCACATTTGTAGTCCTCCTGCAGACGTGTTTAATGTCATTCTAAAGTTCGGCGATTCTTCAAGCCACTAATCTCAATTCTTTCCAAGAGACGCCATTATATTCCAGCAAATATTACTACAGTACATGAAATACCTATCAAAAGTAATACAATCCCCAAAAAGACGCAGTGGTCGTGTGGTGTAGGGTGTTAGGTTTGTAACACAAGGTGTGCGGGATCGAATCACGGAGCCGTTCTGGCTATAACGAGAGAATTATTTTTACATGTTTGCTCCTTCTCTCATATTTATTGTAATGACAGTGCAAGGTTATGATAGTCATTGCTATATAGATCAAACAAAAATCATCTTTGTGGCAAAGCTACTTTGCAGTGGTTCATATTTAAACAAATTTCCCTTCGCAGCAACAAATTACGTGTTGCAGCAAAGAAAGAGTTTTTACAGTGCAGCATGGTCGTCAATCATCGTAGTCCTAGTGCCCGATACATGTGATGTTGCATAGGACGTTGGTTAATGACCTAGACTGTACGCAGCATGGAGACTAAGTCCAGTATAGCATGTCTCTTACATCACGTGGGAGATGGCGCTCGTTGCTGCAACTATGCTCCATGTCAACTATCCGGGGCTGCCAACATCACTTCTGAACTCAAAACACTCTCTTTATTGATCCTGAGGTGTCAGAGAACATTTCACTGACACAACTACCGTTTCACGGGGGGAGAGGGGGGGGGGGAGCATTGCAGCACGTAAAATGAATGACTTAAAAAGTGAACAAATCGATTTAATGCGAAGTAACAAGACTCACGCAAGAAACTTTATTTTGTAATGAAATTAAAGGATTAACCCGGTTTTAGGCTCTGAGAGGAGGAAACCAATTCCCATGACATGTGAAATTTGTCCCTGTGCAGTCAGGGGAACATATTTTATATGGTGGAGCGGATTGTCCACTCGTGTTAATCTCAATCATAACTGCATCAGACTAAGAACAATCTGTACTTTTAATCAAGAACGAAAGTTTGCCGTGTCTAACACTTTACGCCCAAACGTTTGGAGAAGGAAGGGGGGGGGGGGGGGTAATCGATAGTAGGGCGAGTTATGGTTGACGACCCCCCTCAACTAAACTTCCGTGAGGGGGGGGGGTTGTATCCCAGGCTTAATATTTGTGTATACCATACAAGCCGGGGTTCGGATGTACCATGCTTGTCTTACACAAGTTCATATACCCATTTGTCTTAAGTCTTAATGTTTTAATTATTAAGTATCAAGTCTTCAGTCTTACATATTGCGCCTTGTATCTTACTTCTTACGTCTTACATCTTAATTCATAATTTTTAATTCTCAATATTCCTATTGCAACTGCAGGACGGAATGCGGGAGCACGCGCTGGATACCCCAGACGACATTGTACCATAAATACTAATTCGTACGGTTATAGGCTGTTCACGGTGAAATGAGCACTTTTGAAAGCCCTGCTTAAGATCTACTTGTATGCACGTTGTGTGTTATTCCGATTTATGTAGAATTATCATTACCATGGGCCTCATCATTTTATTCATGCGCCGGTCTATTTAAACTGTGAAATTATTAGACAAGTAAATATTGTACAAATCTGCATATTTTTACACTTCGATGCATTAAAAAAAAACAGAAAGTGAGAGAAATAATAATTTAAGTTATCACAAATGGTTACTTAACACTTTTTGTTCGACGTTAAGATATGGAACTACTTTCCCCTCCATCGTTACCAACTTTACTGGGCACATTTCACTCATTGAGCCCATTCAAATATATAAAGGTAGCGACAGTGATTTTTTTTTTAAAGTGTTGATTTCAAAAGTGCTCACTTGATCGTGAATAGCCTTTGCCTGCATCATCGACGCGATGGTGGCTTAGCCCGCGGATTACGCAGGCCCGTCCCCTGGTCGCTTTCACTCGGAATCGCGCTTTGTTCATTGTATCGCGCACTGAACAGAATTAACTAAACGGATTCCTCTATTCAAATACTACAGTATTTTGGGCCGTGAGGAACAAACAATTAATATGAAGAGCGAAAAAATTAAATTGTTAGACTGCATTCCATTACATAACTCTGTACTGAACAGACTTTCGAAAGTCACAAAGTGAGCTTGGATTGAGGTTAAGCGTTATCGCTGTTGTAAACAGTCACACTGAAAATAATAAAAACCATTTTTTTGTCCGAAATCGTTAGTACGCCGTGATAATATCGCAACTGCGCCGCTAATAAAAATCCAGCCAACACTTACGTCAATCTGTCACGTGTAACTCGCCATTCTCTCCCCCTTCCCTTCCTTCATCCCTTTCTAACCCACGTTTCCCTCCGCCAATCAGAATGACCCTTAGTGTCACGCGAAGTCACTGCGTTTCCGCGGAGATTTATTTACATACCCTTGCATGTCCGGGCCGGTGCCAGTCGTCCACGCACACCCCTCGCCCTGGAGTAAAATAGACTCGTCCACCTCCCTCGCTCCGTGCCGACCTTCTAACTCCGGCGCTCCCTAATTGCTTTATAAGCCACTCCTGCCAACCTGAACGAAGGTTCCATGTACTCTCACAAACGTCCCGTTGTGTAGGGTTCAAAGGACCGGGCTAGCCAGCGTCATCTTCATGTCTAATGCCCGGTCGCACCATCGTGATTCGAAACTCGATCGGAGATCGGATCTAAGATCGACACAGAAAACTGTTGCACCATTCGAGTTAAGATCTGGACTGGAGATCAAGATGAAATTCATTTCGAAACGCCGAAATTGGCGGTTCGAAATCTCCATCTAAGATCAGCCGCCATCGTCGACAATTGTAGTTTGAAAATACGCCAACAGATAGAACTACGTTCGATTGTTTTCTTGGGAAATTAAAACAACATTATACGCACTTGAATATTATTCAATAAAATTCGTACAACAAAAATTCACTGAAAACAGATCAAACATCGCACATCTAGTTCTATCTATAGTGGAAAATTTGCCTAGTTCCATGACGTCATATATTACGAAGCAATAGAGAAATTTGTCTCATACTTAGTATCGATCTCTCACTTCTGATCCAAGATCGACGAATCGGACATCCATAATCATGAAATTTCGTTGGTGCAGCATTTTTAGATCGGAACTAAGATGAAACTGCATCCTGGTTCGGAACTAGGATCATGCGATCTCGGATCGGGGAAGATGTTGGTGCAGCCGGGCATTAGAGACCCAACCACAGCCACCAGTGTGTAGCGAAGTTCTACAGAGAGACGCGCAGAGCTTTCAAAATCATCCCTTTATCGAAAACTACTAACCATCCGATAGCAACCATCTTACCCAAACGTTACAACTGGTTCGCGATTAATCAAGCACTTTTCAAATCAACATTTGAAAAAAGTTTTCGCTTCTGATTTTGAAATCAAACTTTGAAAGAGTTCTTTAATTGCGATCTTGAAGTCGATCTCTGAAGGAAGTCTTTGTTTGCACTTTCCAAATCAACCTTCGCTTTTGAAATTGACCTCTAAAAAATGGCTTGTTTGTTATTTAGAAACCAACGTTTGAAAGTAGTCTCAGGGTGTGCTTTTTAAGTCAACCTTTGAAGGAAGCCTTCGCTTGCACTTGTTAACACATTGAGGTCTGCACACATTTACTGGCATTTAGAAATATTAGGAGTGTGTCACCTACATACACTACTGCATAAACACCGGTTCTGTTTCTGTCTGTGTTAGGAGCCACCATCAACCAATTGGCCCATACCACACCGCACACAATCCTGTACTTTACAGCGTTTAATACTGGCCGGTCATCGACCAATGGAGAAGCCGAGATGACATTGACCCAATCAAATGTCCTTTATCGTATAAAAGCATTTACAATCAATCGTGTCCCTTTGAGTGGCTATGGTAAAATTAATTATATCGTCAGCAATATTATTGTTACCGCGTTATCGTGTTCTTGTGAGGTCGTGTTAAACACTAGCCGACACATCCATGCGAGGTTTGTTCTGAACAATAAAGAAATCCTCAAATTCGCCTTGCTCGAGCTACAACTCGAACATAGTCTACAAAGAGTTAAATTAATATTGAAAGAAAGCCCATCTTGTACTTGTAAAGTTGAGCTTTGAAAGAAGTCTCCGCTTTTAACAGCATGCATTTAAACGGCGATGCCACAGAAGAGGTAGGTACGTAGGGCCTGTACAGAAGTGCAATAGCGTGACGGTTGCTCTGAAGTGGGCGTGGCCATCCGCTACACGAGGCGAGGGCCATACAGAAAATTGCGAGCTGCCCTAATGGCAGAGCTGCCAGCTCGCGAGAAAGTCATGACACTTCGATTTATAAATGGCGTCCCCATGTGTTGCTGTTGCGTGCTTGGGGTTCGCTGTATGTGCAGTTGTTTTACTTCTGTACTCGTAATTATTCTGTGCTCTTGCGGACTAACATACTCCAAGTAAGGTTGGCAGCTATGTACTCTCCGTTACAGAACATAGTTCCATGTTTCATCGTAGTCGTAGAATTGCAGTGTCAAAGCTTGTGTGCTCTGAATTAATTCCATTTTCCTTTATTGTAATAATAATTAAGGACACCCGAACTTTGCGAAAATATTTCCGCACATGCTCAATGTCAATGCCCTGCGAGCGTACAATGAGCTTCCTCTTGCTTATTGGGGGCGTGTGTCTCTGAAAAGACATTTTCTTACTTGACTGGCCAATCAGAATTAAGTTACTCCAATACTGTTCGTCTCTGATTCGTGGGCAGACGTTTGAGATGCGTAACTTCTACATCGCCCAATCTCGAAAGTGGACCTGAGCTAAAGAGTCATGAAATAGAATTGGCTGTGAAATATTTTCGCGAAATTCAGGTGTCCCGAATAATAATAGACATATTTGGATAACATGTTTATGCTACTCATAATTCCACAGTTGCATTTCATGGGTTCACGAATAAAATGGGCATGTCCAAGGGAGTGTTAGTGTTGTAATGGCGGAAAGACACAAAATGGGGAATAAAAGTAGGACCTGAAAAGGACTTTCAGAAATGCTTATTTAGCTGCGACCAGCGCATACACACGTGTGTGAATGAAGTGGTCGTTATCATATCGTTCTCTTAACGGGCCAGCCTACCAAGGCAGCAGCCGCGAACCTCAAATGGGGTAGCAACGTGTTAAACGAAATTCCTTCTCATTGCGTCAATTTTAAAGATAACTATTTCAAACAAAAAGTATTCTACGTGAACTTTCTAAAGGAATAATGCTACATTATAATATTTTTCCAATTTTTTTGTTTAATATCTTTTTTTTTTTATGTAATGAAAATATTGAAATTTACATAGAACAAAAAAAAAAGAGATGGATAATTTTTTTTTTTTCAAAAACAACTTTATGTAGCAATATTCTCTGAGAAAATTGCGTCAACGTATTTTTTTTTTAAATAGTTATCTTTAAAATTGATGCAATGACAAGGAACTTCGTTTAACATTGATTCCCCATTTGTAGAGACCCCTTAAAATTCGCGTTATTTATTTGAGGACAGTTTAAACTGAAAACACTTTTACCATAGCAATACGCTTGTTATAGGACCATGCTTTATTTGATACGCCCCGGGTAACTCTGAGCCAATAAATGAACACTTCACAACCGTGTGTCCCAACCACGTACAGTTCACTCAGAAAGTGAGTGACAACATCTGGACAGCAGCAAATCAAGGAACGTCGTCTGCTTCAGTATATACAGTACTGTGAATTCTAACTTGAAGCCGAATAATAACTCGAATTTTTCAGGTCCCTAAATATAACGTAATTTAAAAAATCGTTTTAAACGTTTAAAAAATACATGCGTTTTTCTAGGATTTGAGCACACACTGTCCTGTTCTCATAGTGTTACCCCACCATTGGAGCTACCGAGAACACGGGCTCTCTAAGGGGAAAAATACACGTCTTAGCCCTTTGAGGACGCCCCAAATTTACTTGGCACTGAAGACAAGCTTGAAGTGAGCTGCCTATATTCTTCACTACAGCAAATCAGTTGCGTTGGTCCTAGTATTTCTGCTCGCCATTTTCCTATTGGTCCAGACTACATTGGACCCGCATACTGTACTCTGCAGTGCTTACTATTTAGTGACTGACTGTCGCATCAGCCAATGAAATCGCGCTTTGACTATGTACCAATTAACGTGTTGCGATGGATGTGTAGTCGATTCACGGTAAAGTGAGCACTTCTTAAGGCCCTACCAAAGTTTTCTTTTTAGCCACTTTCTATCTTTCCACCACTTTTTAATATAAACACTGCCTTGCGACATACTGTATATGCATCCCACCGCTCATAAACGTTAACACCTGAACGTGCAATAAAATATTTTTATTAGTGGTAAATGCATATTGGAAGGGCCTTTGTAAACTGCTCACATTATTGTGAACAGCCTACAACAGATTTTACAATTCATCGTTGACAAGTTGTAATTTTTACTTAGGTACCGATAAAGTCCAGCGAAACAGTAGATGTATATAAAAGTGCGAGTCTTATCTTCAAGAGCAAAGAAAAAATTTCTTACAAATGTAACCCGGAGAGTTTAAGTGTATACTCCTCAAATGGTTTGAGTGTTTTATTGAACATATGTATCTTTGAATTGTATGTCCTTTCTTAATGTTTTTAGTCTCTCTGGTGACATTGCGACGAAACACACAGTAGGTATAAATGCACACGAACTACTGTATGTAATGCAGTTTAAACCTGCAAACCAAGCGCTATGATGGGTGATATGAAAACGAAACGAAAGACGTAAAAACGAAATGAAAGACTGAATGTTCATGTTCTATCTATAATGGTATTTTAATAGACTAAACGAATATTAACAAATTTAGTTTATTGGTTTTATTAATGTATGCATTGTTATTTCATTTGATACACAATTGTTTAACTGATGCATCGATTGAAAAACAAATCACTGTAAAACAGAGAATGAAATTGTTGGTAAAAAATTTCGCTAAGAAGCATGACTATGGTTAAGGAAAACTGGCATGTTTGCATTAATTCATAATTCATGTGATGTTGACTGATTTAAACAGTGACATTTTCAATGATTCAGGTTTAGAGTGCAGTTTCACGTCCCTGTCTTGCCTTTCCCTTTAACTTCTACACGTTTCACTTAGCAGAGTGCACTTACGTCTCTTGGCTCGGCCAATGAAAACTTCCGGACTTGGGAAACGTTCTGGCGGAGATCCGAGAAGGCCCTGATAACTATCGACTATCCTTTTGCGTGCGTCAGAAGTAAAGAAGATGCACTACCCATTTTACTGGTAGGTGGAGAGGGAAGATTCTGGGAGGCTTTCAACAACGCGGTCTTGAGAGCCGATGAGGGTGAAATGTGGGGAGAATGGAGCAGCGCCGGAATGAAGCGGCGGGGGCAACGGGAGATCCCCGATAAAACTCGCCTAACAGACGCCTCGTTCGGCACGATTCCCACTTGCGAAAATCCGGGAGCGACCTCCACCGGGAATCGAGCCCGGTCCCTCTAGGTGGGAGGAGAGTAGTCTGACCACTCAACCACCTCGGCCCCACGGGTGCGTGCGCAGAGTGTGCGACTTCAGGGAAACAATTTTTTTTTTGCCAGCCAGTACGGATTACAATTTATATTATGCACTGGGATTAAACCGTACCTTTAACAGACTCGCCCTATGAAATTTAACTGGTCGTGAAATTTTTCTGTGAAAATTGGGTGTCCCTAGTTATGAATTTTTCTCGTCTGTTTTTTTTTCTTCTTTCTTTCTTTCTTTCTTTCCCGAGCAGTGTGAGATTTATTTTCATTTAAACAACATGCTTTCTGCTCGGCTCATAGGGACGTAAATGTCGCGAAAATATTTCTAGACCAGTTTTACTCCAAAACACCTTAGTTCATATGCACTTTCGTGGTTGGATGATTTCAAATGTCACGTGCTTCTAGCATCTGGCCACGAATCATGGACGTTCACTATCGGAGTACTTTATTCTGATTGGCGCAGACAAATAAGAACACGTCTTCTCGCGTAGCTGCACGGCAAATAACCAAATGAAGTTAGGGTTGTGTACGCAGGATATGGAAGTATATCACGAGCATGAATCTTCTCGTGATAGATACGTGAGTAATCCTCTTTGGGGCGACTTTGTCATCACGGGAGTCTGCACACTCTCAGTATCATTATTTAATGTACAAATCACCGAAAATAAGTTGGGATAGGAAAATTACGCAAATTCATTTGAGTACAAGATAGACGTCCAACACGCGTATACTAAAGTAACATTATAAATTTGATGACAATTGATTATACACACCCTGGATGACTCTGAACCATTAGCAGACATGCAAGGAATAAATATCGAGTGCCATGCTGGTAAGTTTGGAGTAACATTGGCTACTCTATGTGTCAGCAGCCAATGAACAAACATGTGAGGCCCGAGTATACGCAGGACTGTGGAGTATAGCCAGCAGGTCATTGAACTCGAGAATTTTTCCTATCCTTAATTATAAGGAAAAATATTAACTATGTCACACAGTAGAGGATTATACGAGATATCGAACAAACCACTGCATCGACAAATAAATGTGGCACTAACAATGTTTTTAACAATTCTTGGCTTATAACTCGTTTTTATTCTCCGTCCCCATAATGGCGTCATCCTTTTTCTTGTCGTTTTTGCCTTTTTGTTTTTGGTAATAGTTTTATTCTTTTATAATATCTACTAAATGGATATAATGTACTCGATAAAATAATAATTATTATAATTATTATTTCGTGCCTAAGTCAAATATCAGGAATGACTTGACCAGCTACTATCAAATGCGGTGAAAAATAATTTCTGATTTGACATTCATTTAATACATATTGTCCTGCTATCTACATCTTCAAGTATCTCAAAAACATTATCTCCACACGAACGAAGTAATCTAATTAGTTATGGGGGTAAATTCTTGTAGTCTATTTTTGAACACTATATGACTCATTTATTTATCAAGTATAAATTATATTTGTGTTACTTTATGTTTTTTTTTTTTATTTCGCAAGGAATTTTGTTTTTAGATTTTTCTTCTTAAGTTGTTTGTTTTACCATGTTCATAATCATCCAATTTTGTAATCAATTAATCAATATACGCATTACAGGTTGCACAAATAATAATAATTATATATATATGACATTTAACTTCAAACATAACTTTTACGGGCATCCATTACAGAGTACGCAATATAAAAAATGTTACTACACACTAGACAACTTCATACGGAATATATATTTTTTTACTGCCGAACATATTTGACACATTTATGAGTAGAAGTCATGGTTCAGAATAATTGTATGAAATAAATCTGTAAGTACGGAAGAAAATGGTTCTAGTTAGCGTGCATGCGTTTATGTGTCTGTGAGAAGTCTTTGATACGTGTTTACAAGTTCATGATTCAGGGCGTTTAGTGGATACTGCGACCATTTTGATGTAACTAGTGTGGACTCCAGACCTTTCTCAATATTTTCATGTATATATCCTCTGTTTACATATACTTTCTCAATAGTTTCATGTATATATCCTTTGTTTACATATACTTTATCAATAGTTTCATATATATATATCCTTTGTTTACATATACTTTTATCTAAATTTTCGAAGGTACGTTTTAACCAGCCTGTTTTTTGATAAACTAATCGGTAACCATGGCATGGTTATTTCAAGAGTTATTTTAATAATAGAACACGTGCATATGAAAAATAATTAGAGACGTGCAAATTTCGCGTTATTATTTTGGCACACTTGAAACTGGAAACACTTGTACCTTTCCAATACGTTTGTCATTGGAACATACATCATGTGATACTCCCTGGGTAACTCTGCGCCAATAAATGAACACTTCGCAGTGGTGTCGTGGCGTCACATCTGTGCAGCAGCCAATGGAGATACGACGCTGGCTCCAGTACAGACAGAACTGTGAAGTCTAACCTGATGCTGAATAATACCGCGCATTTTGCATGTCTCTAAGAATAATGAAAACATCGCCCTTGCGTGATACGAAAAATATTACCTGAATTTGTAAATCTGCCCGCCTCACTAACAACTATCCTAACAGTCCCAGAGTTTTAAACCTCCAGCTTGTTGACGTGCAGCCGAGCCAATAAATAAGGAAGAACAGAAGGTGGTTAAGAGCAGGGAATACCGCCCAAGACTGGCCACGATGAGGCTGAATATATCGAGCGAGCTGAATAACTGCGACTCGCATAAATTAGCAAAAACCTCCGCGCATTTAAATTACAGCAGAAAACGGGCAGAGGCCTTGCAAATTAAGATATAACGAAACTTTGCAGTTTAAACTGAGATAACTCAGGTGGTAATTGAGACGTAATATTTTGGGGCCAGCGCTCTTTGAATTTCGCCTTATTCCTATTTTAAACTTTTCAAAAGAGCGCGCCATAAATTGAATCCCAAAACGTAAATTTAATCACAGAGTATATTCTGGATAGCATGTTAACCCTTTAACTCCATGTGTCCTCTACAGTGGACATGTCACAGAGAAAGTAAACATACGACGAGAGCTGTACACGGCTCGGATCATGACCCAATGGGGCCGCGGTGACTGAGCGGTTAGCACACTCGCCCGCCACCAAGGCGACACCGGGCCCAATCCCCGGCCGGGCCACCGGATTTTCGCAAGTGGGAATCGTGCCGGGCGATGCCGTTGGTCGGCGGGTCTTCTCGGGGATCTCCCGTTTCCCCCGCCCCTTCATCTCAGCGCTACTCCATATTCACTTCAATCACCCTCATCAGCTCTCGTGACCTCGCTGTTAAGAGCCGCCCACATTTCTCCACTTCATGACCCAATGCAGCCAGTTTCTTTCCTATGGATTTGTTTTTCTCGGACATTTGTACAGCTCCAGCTGAGCGGTTCCTGAAATGTCTCCTTATCACCGAACATGTATTTTGCTCTCTGCGTTATTGAAAAGCAAGTGTTGATTCTCTATAAATACAGCCCGAACCAAAATATTATTTGATTGCAGCACTTCTAAACATAAAATAATGGGGGACTTCAGAAGTCAAATGGGTAAACAAGCAGGAATATGTTACTATTAAATACAGAGACCAATATAACTTTGTTCTTTATCTGGTGTTTTAAGATTATTAACATTTGATACTGCACACAGAGAGAAAACCGAACAAAATATTTGTTTGTATAGGGATATATATATATATATATATATATATATATATATATATATATATATATATAAGTTGCCTTAACAAAATGTTGTTGAGCAAACAAAATTTGAAAAGCAACAAAATTACTTTTGTTCGTCTAAAAAATATATGTTTGAATAAACAAAATCTCTGTGTTGGACCAACAAAAATTACACTCTCGACTAAATATTTTGTCTAATCAACTGTACATATTTGTTTGGCCACCCATTTGGCTGCCTTCGTTAGAAAATACAGCTCGGGAGTTTATATTTTTTGTGACAATTAGGATAGTAACCGTGTTTGTGAGTGCAGCTATTGATGCTTAATTATCGTACAAACACATTTTTAAAACAATTCAATAAGAAACTGACAAGTAAGGATGTAAAACTTGAAATATTTGTTTGCACACGTTGCCCAATATTTGCAGTATATATATTTACAAAGCTTTCCTGCGTCATCAGTTGTCACATTAGCTGAGATTACTAAGGTGTAGCGCTCGGACGCAGGTGATCTACCTACGAAATTCGGTCGAAACTGCAGATATTTTTTATATCGTCCCAAAATGTTATATGTACGTGTAGCCAAACAAATCCTTAGTTGTACCAACAAGATCTTACAGTTTGCGGCAACCAAATGAGACCAACAACATAATTTGGTTTCATCAATAAAATATATAATTGCCCCTATACAAACAAATAATTAGGTTGCACAAATCAAATATTGTTCGCTTTAACAAAACCTTTTCCTCAGTGTACGATTGTAATTTTATGTGCCCTGACCGCAAGGTGTTAAACATAGAAAACAATGTAGATACCCAACTCCGCTTTTATTTTATTCAATTAACGCAGAGCTCTGGCCTCGAATGTATGGCGAGAAGTTTCCAGCATAAAATGTAAAGTGGAGGTGGGTATTTTTGCGCCTCAGTAGGTTAACTTACGCTCCAGTAAGCGAACTAGATTATCGCCAGCTAGCGAGCTCGTTTCGCTAGATCGATAAGCACTATCTTCTCGTTAAAGCCAAGCGTGTTAGAGGCAGCTCCCTCGAGCACGCAGGTCAACAAGAAAATACGAACGAGGAACTGAGTGGCTACCATACCAAGGGATGCCTGCACAATTCACGTTAGTTTCTCGCAACAGAGATTATATTTTTCGGGTGTGTATATGTAGTTGGCCCGGGAGGGGGTGTGGATCAGGCCACATTTGAGTAATTTGATTAACCCTTTGATATCAAATTGATTGAACGGGTTAATCCTTAATACGATTTCAATCCGATCAAAAATTGTTAATCCGATTTTAATCCGATGGAAATTGTTTGGATTAATCCTTAATCCGCTCTTAATCCGATAGATTGTTTAGTATTTTCATCCGATAAAATGGTACGCATCTTTGATTGATTGATCGAATTAATTTAATTTAATCAATAAATCAAATATTGTTGTGTGATAAGTGTATAGTTGTACTTTATATTTTTCTTTCTTTTTGGGTGGGGGATGAGGAGCAGCTGTGGTAGGTCCTCACCCTCGGAGCTCTGGCACTCGATGACGTGTGGCGTGTGTGTGTGCTGAGTTTCGTGCAAGATTGGCATAAGTGTTTTTTTTTGGGGTGGTAGTGATATCGCTCGTAGATGGTGGTTGGAGATAGGCGATTTTTGGTAATAGTAATTGAACACAAAAAGAAAACTATGAATTGTTAACACACAATATAATTTCGGAGTGTTCTACATATCAATATTAATAAACACAAGAGAGAAGTATAACGTACACAACTATGTGAATAACCTGGTCTCGTAAAGAAACAAGTGCTAAACGATCACAACTACGTGAGTCTCCAGTATAAATTTAATTAACGTAACAAAAATGTCCCTATAAATATGTACAAATTAAACTGCAAACGAACACAAGTACGTGACTATCACTAAACGAATTAAGGAACCCAGCTATCCTGGTTTTTCAATAAATGAAATGGCAAAAGCACCTCTCCCAAAACATGTCCGTCCACCTGAGAGACTGGTGAATGAATGACATTAGTATAGGATATGCAGACTCCTATAAGCTGTTTCGAGCGCTGCTTGGCAGGAGACCTATCGCAATAAAAGCTTAGGGAATCCATACGCTAACCGACGATTATTAAAAATGAAATTAATTTATTAACACTCGTAAAAAAGAAAACGTTTAACAGTCAGTGATTTTAATATACATCCATTCGCTTGGGAGTTCGCCGCAGCACTGACTTGGATATAGCACTTACTTCGACTTATAAGCTGAACGAGGTGTTGAAAGCAAACAGAAACTGTGTTTGCGTCGGCCTACGTTTGATTATAGATTGAGCTGAAAAACTCGGAACTGAACAATTTATGTCATAAATCAATAAAAATATCCTGTTTACGAATTCCAGACCCTATTTTCCTACTAAGTTATTATTAACGACTTGGTTACATTACGTCCTACAACAGACAACGAAACGATAATTTTTTTTTAAAGTACCCAGATTTTTAACGCAAGTTTTACTATTGTGAGAATAATTAACTTTTAACACAAATTTTCCTCGAAGTGTAGGGACATTCGGATGACTTAATCCTTTAAAGCTAATCCTGTAACACTTTATAGAAACATGCTATATATTATATTTAATTCACAAACTTGGTCGAAGAAAAATTATTTAAAATAACGGACGTACTACAAATTTACGTTAAGTCTGTGAAATTCATGGCAGTAGTTAATGAAACGCTTTTTGAAAATACTATCAACCTTCGTCGACCGAGCTCAGAAACAAGCTTGAGACGATAAATCTTATAAAAATAATGACTGCACTATATTGGCTTATCACACAGAAAATTTTTTTTTCAGATAAATTAAAACTTATAAAAATGTCTATATTGAAACACACATATAGTATCGCGTAATGAGAATCGCGGCTAGCACTCAGGCATATGATACGCCTACACTCTCCGAACTGGTCGCCGCGACTGGTGGTGTTCAGTGTCATGTCTATCCAGGGTGAAGGTTGGTGTCAAACTAACATGGCGCCTGCCAGCGAGAAGTGTCCACATCGGTTCTGCCTGCATCCTCACTCCCTCACCCTCGAAACCAGGATGCATTTTCGTCTGAAAAGAGAGTTTCTATCCAAGAACCCTCTCCACCCTCTCCACCCCTCAAGCCATTACCAGCGAAGCGTCAACCTGTTTGCAGTACACCCCTCCCTCTTCCCCTGAATTTGAACTGACCTTGCTTAGCTGCCAGCCCCTCTCCCCTCTACACTACAAACATTTACTTTCGCCTGGAAACTGAGCCGTCGAAAAAAACTATTTCTCTAATGCAAGGGAAGGTTTACTTCCAGCGAAATAAAAATTGCTACCAAAGTCTTGCAGATGAAATAATTTCCCTGAACTCTAGGAATTAAATCTTACCCGAAATCTAAATCCCCAGATAAAATTCCAAAAAAAATAAATAAATAATCCAAGAAATCCATTTTAATCCAATAAATGTTATCCAGTTTTCCAGCAAACTTGTATATGTATTTCCAGGAAACTAAGTATATTTTCGTACAATAGATATTTTCACTCGCAAAATTTTAAACATTGAAAGAATACCATTTTTCAAGCAAGTATCATTCAATTTACCTAAGTTTCAACTATTATGATGGAAGACACAACACGTGCATACAAATTGAAACTTTCAATGTGTTTTCAAACATGTAATTTCAAAGCAGAGAAAAATACGTATTTTAAGTGTAGATTTCTCTACGACAACAAAATTTTCTTATAATCAAAGTTTCAATTCAAAAGCTTCCCAATCGAGATTTTAGATACACCATCTACCATAAAATGTATGTTTAAGCCAATATAGTGCGTTCGTTATTTTTATAAGTGTTTATCGTCTCAAGTACGTTTCTGAGCTCGGTCGACGAAAGTTGATAGCATTTTCAACTATCGTTTCATTGACTAGGGCCGTGAATTTTGCAGACTTAACGAAAATTTGTAGTACACCCGCTTTATGGCATTTCTAAAGAGTTCACTTTATCGCGAACAGTCTTTACTAGAGATGGGACTATAGGGGCCTGGATAATGTGTAAAGTGGATAGCTACATGCGGTTGTATATTTGGCCTAAGGATTCCGTTCACGCAGGGTTAACATGCATTGATGGCTAGGAACAGGTGTTTTTCGCGAACAGAATTTATAACCAGTTGTACTCCAAAATATTTCAGTTCATATGCACTTTCGTGGTTGAATTATTTTTAATGTCATGTGTCTCAAGTGTCTGTCCGCGGATCATGAACGTTCAGTATTGGAGTACTTCATTACGATTGACCCAGTCAAATAATAACATGTGTTCTCACTTAGATACGAGGCCAATAACAAAAGGAAGTTGTGGTTGTGGGCCTAGGATATTGAAGTATAGCATGGCCATAAATATTTTCGCGAAATAAACCTGTCCCTTTAATGACTCATCCCGTATAGTATGTTTCCGCCTTCTATTTAAGTGATTAACCTGCTGTCTAAGCTTGTTTGTCTAATTCATGTACATTCTGTGCATACCTGAGTGCAGAAATGGGCACTAACTTGTAACCAAGTTAAATAATAACTTTTACTGGTATTTAAACTCTTTGAGGACAGGACATCTCTGCTGGTATTCGAAGATAGGCGAGACGTTGAGTCAACAATATCTACTATTTTAGTAACGCCTGGTCTGTTGCTATTTTTATTCCCAATTACAATTACCACAGTACTGTTGGAAGAGAAAGGGTGGCTGTTTACTAGCCGTCAAGTACTGTACACATGTCCGACAGTTTTCTGTCCCTATGGGTCGCCATACATGTCTGATGCTACCATCCCCTCATCACTGGGCTAATGAGGATTCTCATACTTTAAAGCACAACATCGTGATTGTTCTGCAAATAATTATAGTTAAGTCAAAACATAAATTATCTGCCAATAAAATAATAGACTATACTAGATTGTTGTTCAATATATGTTTGATGATAAATGTTGTATATTTTTCAGTGCATCTTCCTATTGTTTTACAATACACGGGACGCTAAATTTTACTGTACAGTATCCGTTAGTGGCAGACCGTCAGCCAACGGATTATCGAGTGAGTGACTTAAGAATTTTGGGCGACTCTTAACATTGAGGTCTTGAGAGCCGATGGGAGTAAAGAGAGGTGAGTATAGAACACCACCGGAATGAAAGGGCAAGGGAAACAGGAGATCCCCGAGAAAACCCGCCAACCATTAGCATCGTCCGGCGCGATTCCCACTTGCGAAAATTCGGGAACGACCGCGCCGGGTATCGAAGCCGGTTTGCCTAGGTGGGTGGCAAGTAGTCTGCCCACTACATCACCGAGGCCCCTGGAATATTGATTTAACCCTTTCATTCCCATATTAATTCATAATTTATGGTGTTGCAAATTAGAAATATTTTGGTGCGTGCTGTACGCTTTCAGAGTACTTGCTTTGCTATCACAACCATTAAGCTGTAAGCTTTATGTTCGGTGATGAGTGATATAACCTGATCATGACTAAAGTAGTAGCATGGTTTAGGAATCAGTAGGGACACCCGAATTTCGTGAAACGATTCTCGCACATGAAAGATTTCAATACCCTACGAGCGTAAAAGCATTTTATTCTGCTTATTGGTAGCGTGTTTTTGTGAGAAAACATTTTCTTACTTGACTGGCCAATCAGAACTAGTTCCCTCCACTACTGTGTGTCTATGATTCGCAAGCAGACGCCTAAGTCGCATAGCAAGTAAATCACCCAATTACGAATGTGAGTCTGAGCTCAAGTGTTATGAAATACAACAGGTCATAAAATCTTTTAGCGAAATTCGGGTGTCCATCAGTTACCCAGATGTAAGATCATTGGCCACCGAGTCTCACATGGTACAGTGCCGGTCAAATACAACATTCCTGTGCAACATGCTGGTTATTGTCTACAATGGACATGAAAAAATTGAAGTTCTGCAGAAATGAGTTATGAAGAGGAACAATCCACAGTTACTGGAAAAACGTGTTTCTGTCTCGTTCCATTTCAAAACATTTTAGCGCACGGCCATTTCCCCAATTGCATAGTTTTAGATGATCATCGTCTACGGGGCCTTCCCGCGAATCACAGACGTTCAGTAACACAGTAACCTAATTCTAATTGGCCCAGTCAAATACAACAAAAAGACGCGCAGCTAATAACCAAAGAAAAATTGCAGGTTTACGCTCTCGTTACTGAAAGCTAGCCTGAGAGGAAATGCTTTCGTAAAAAGTCATGCGTAGAGACCAGAAGAATTCGCGGATTCATTTTGGGACAAGCTGGAATTCAAAACACGTTTGTGTATATAGCATTAGCCAATGGTCCACACGGTGTTTGACACCTTCTGGAGAACGCTGGCCCAATCGTCACCTTCCACTGTGACAGCAGACAACCAATGTGAGCAGTTGACATCGACATATTTGTACATAAGACTGTAGAGTCTAGCCTGCAGGTCATTGAAATTGCGAAATTTTCTGGTCTCTAGCCATGTGTCTTTAGCTAGAAATTTTAACGCAACACAAATCACAAACTTTATCTGTGTTTGAAAGCTACTTTAGTATCTCTTTAATCGGTGGTATTTATTTTTACCATAGCATCGAAGTGATTATGCTTGTTTTGTTGCCCACGAGAAAATCAACACTTCTGATCCGACTGGTGTTTCATGTTTAAAATACTGTAATTACGTTCACCTCTATTAGTACCGTTTACATTTCGATACAGAGCAGTGGTATTTAACAACAAATCTGTCTGTTCTACTGCATATAACCAATTTATGTACAACACACTATGTAAGAAATTCTCCCTCGATACATTGACAAAAATGTTCGTATTTCACCATTAAATACTATTTAAAGACTCTCAGCATTGACAATTATATTTTTTCGCCTTCTGAATTTTGGGACCGCTGCGGTTGAGTGGTTAGCCTGCTCGCTTCCCACCAAGGCGAACCGAGTTCGATCCCCGGGGCTAGGCCACTTCCGGATTTTCGCATGTGGGAATCGTGCCAGCCGATGCCGCTGGTCGGTGGGTTTTCTCGGGGATCTCCTATTTCCCCCGCCTCTTCATTACGGTGCTGTTCTATACTCATCCCGCTTTACACTTATAGGCTCACGAGACCTCTGTGTGGATCCAAGCTTTAGTGGTGTTATTTTTTCAGAAAACGTCAATTTCGTCTTTTTCGTTATAAAAATTTATTATGCACTAAATATTACTTGGCACTAAGTAACTATTTCAAGTTTGACAACTGTACATGTTAGTTTCCTGTGGGAATTGTTTTAACAACAGCACAGGGGCACGTAGATTCTTTCAAAGAGTTGATTAACTCCGCAAATATGATGCACTTCTGTGCAACAAATGCCAACATAGCCTCAAGGCATCGTATCTCTTCCTTCTGAAACCCTTTCACATACTTCACCCCTTCATTGTCTTTACTGAGCAGATCAAAGAATTCACCAACATCATGCGGGTGTAGTGCTAAGTGTGAAACTGAATCAAACCATGTATTCCATCTTGTCACTACTCGCATGAGAACAGTTTGACAAGTGCCCTGTATATTTTTACAATTTTTTTCAAGAAATTGCAACGTAGGCATGCCTCTTCCTTGTATTAAAGAAGGTATTCTTCCATGTTTATGGAATATATTCTTCGTCTTGCATACAAGGAAGGTCAGTTACTCAGAATATTTTACCAGATATGTTCAACAACGTTTATTTCGTGCGCCCAAGAGTGCACATAATACATGTGGTCATCAAATACACTTGTGAGAATACCAGCAGATATTGCCATAAATCTTGCCACCATCTGTGACATAGGCAATTATGTATTTATATTTTGTTTTATTCGATATTTGGAGCACACGTCCATCACAACTGGAGAACAATAAACATAATTTAGTGAATCATTTACACAGCATGCCCCTAAAATAATTTCATGTTCCGCACCTGGATACAAATTTTTTAATAACACATCGATAGGAACACCTGAATTTCCGAAAAGATCTCAGAACACGCTAGACTTCAATATCCTACGGGAAGTACCGGCACTTTTCTTTTAATTATTGGCGGCGTGTCTCTGTGGGAAAACATTTTCTTACTTGTCTCGCCAATCAGAATCAGGCAACTATAATACCGCCCGTCTGTGATTCGCGGCCAGACACATACGACACGCAACATGTAGATCCACGAATGACGAAAGTGGATCTGAGCTAAATTGTTACGGAATACAACTGGCTGCGAAATGTTTTCACGAAATTTGGCTGTCCCTACACATTGAATATACAGTAAGGATTCTTGTCTGTAGTTACATCTGCAAGTATTACTGTATCGTTCTCACTGACTTGTTGTGTGTAGTTACATCTGCAAGTATTAATGTATCGTTCTCACTGACTTGTTGTCTGTAGTTACACCTGCAAGTATTACTGTATCGTTCTCACTGACTTGTTGTCTGTAGTTACACCTGCAAGTATTACTGTATCGTTCTCACTGACTTGTCTGTAGTTACATCTGCAAGTATTACTGTATCGTTCTCACTGACTTGTTGTCTGTAGTTACATCTGCAAGTATTACTGGACCGTTCTCACTGACTTGTCTGTAGTTATATCTGCAAGTATTACTGTATCGTTCTCACTGACTTGTTGTCTGTAGTTACATCTGCAAGTATTACTGTATCGTTCTCACTGACTTGTTGTCTGTAGTTACATCTGCAAATATTACTGTATCATTCTCACTGACTTGTTGTCTGTAGTTACATCTGCAAGTATTACTGTATCGTTCTCACTGACTTGTTGTCTGTAGTTACATCTGCAAGTATTACTGTATCGTTCTCACTGACTTGTTGTCTGTAGTTACACCTGCAAATATTACTGTATCGTTCTCACTGACTTGTTGTCTGTAGTTACACCTGCAAGTATTACTGTATCGTTCTCACTGACTTGTCTGTAGTTACATCTGCAAGTATTACTGTATCGTTCTCACTGACTTGTTGTCTGTAGTTACATCTGCAAGTATTACTGGACCGTTCTCACTGACTTGTCTGTAGTTACATCTGCAAGTATTACTGTATCGTTCTCACTGACTTGTTGTCTGTAGTTACATCTGCAAGTATTACTGTATCGTTCTCACAGACTTGTTGTCTGTAGTTACATCTGCAAGTATTACTGTATCATTCTCACTGACTTGTTGTCTGTAGTTACATCTGCAAGTATTTCTGTATCGTTCTCACTGACTTGTTGTCTGTAGTTACATCTGCAAGTATTACTGTATCGTTCTCACTGACTTGTTGTCTGTAGTTACATCTGCAAGTATTACTGTATCATTCTCACTGACTTGTTGTCTGTAGTTATATCTGCAAGTATTACTGTATCGTTCTCACTGACTTGTTGTCTGTAGTTACATCTGCAAGTATTACTGTATCGTTCTCACTGACTTGTTGTCTGTAGTTACATCTGCAAATATTACTGTATCATTCTCACTGACTTGTTGTCTGTAGTTACATCTGCAAGTATTACTGTATCGTTCTCACTGACTTGTTGTCTGTAGTTACATCTGCAAGTATTACTGTATCGTTCTCACTGACTTGTTGTCTGTAGTTACACCTGCAAGTATTACTGTATCGTTCTCACAGACTTGTTGTCTGTAGTTACATCTGCAAGTATTACTGTATCGTTCTCACAGACTTGATGTCTGTAGTTACATCTGCAAGTATTACTGTATCATTCTCACTGACTTGTTGTCTGTAGTTTCATCTGCAAGTATTACTGTATCGTTCTCACTGACTTGTCGTTTTATTTCAGCCTCTTGTTTGCTTGCAGCTTAGGAAGCATAGCAAAGAACATTTTCCTCATCCAATCTGCAGTTGGACGAACTCTAGACCAACACCGTGTTTCTGAGGCAATTCTTTCAACTTATCATGTTTTTCAACAACTATACTAGCAGCTATTAAATCTTCCACTGTTTCTACCACAAGATCTTATTTTTGTTCTTTCTCACGCTTAAATACAGCTCCCGGTTCTGAAATGGAAAACTGTCGTTTAAAATCCGATGACTATTTGATTTACATTCTTGTGCTTGTCGATGATGATGTGTTCCATTTATGCTCCAAGTGGCGGTTACAATATTTGCAGAAAAGCGCCTCCTTTTCATCACTAACATGGCAACCATCATTTTTAAAATTCTCGCACGAGATTATGCTGTAACTTTATTTTTAGCCATTATTACGAAATGGCTCAACCGTTTTCTGAACGACCGTACATTGAGTGAGTGAAAAGATTTGGGTGGCTCTTAACAGAGAGGTCTTGAGAGCCGATGAGGGTGATTGAAGTGAATATGGGGCGGTGCCGGAACGAGAGGGCGGGGTAAACGGGAGAACCCCGAGAAAACGCACCGACCAATGGCATCGTCCGGCACGATTCCCACTTACGAAAATCCGGTGACCCGGCCGGGGATTGAACCCGGTTCACCTTGGTGGGGAGGCGAGCGTGCTAATCGCGCAGCCACCGCAGCCACCGCGGCCCCCTACACAATCGTTAAATCGTTAAGTGTTAATTTATTAGCGCAGGTTAACTATGTTTACAAGACACCTTTCAACGTTAGCGTTTTCTGCATTTGTGCCAACACTATATATAGGGTTAGGAAAAATTGGCTAGTTCAATGAGCTGTAGGCTAGACTCCACAGCCCTGTGTGTAATCAAGCCTCAGATGTTTGTTCATTGGGTGTTATCCCATATAATAGCCAGTGTTACCTCACACCTGGCAGTATGGGGTTACCTACTCGTTTCCTTCCTAGTTTGCTATTGGTTCAGAGTCGTCCAGGGCGTGTCTAATAAACTCCGATCCAATTGCAAAGGAGATTTCAGTGTACACGTGTTTGACGTCTAACTTGTCCTGAAAGGAATTCGCGAAATTTCCCTATCCCTAATTATTACACATATCTTGAAATACGATTTTATGAAACGTTTTCTGTTCAAAAAATGTCCCCGAAATTCACAAACCCAAATTTCACAATGTTCCCAGTTTATAATTTCAAGGATTTTTTTTTAAAGAGAAAAATCACATTACCGTCTTAATAATATAATTTCCATTTATTACCGCAATAACTTATTATAATAAGTTCGAGTATTATTAATTTTTCGAAAAAAATTAACAAATGATGTTAGTTTTGATTCGGTAATTTTTATGCCGCCATCTTTTTTTTTAACACTTATCATTCGGCTATCTCGCCCGCTCACCTTCAGTTGTGTTCTGCAAACGGAATCGTAAACAGCGTCGATAACGAGAACCCCGCTTGCGGACGGAACCCTCTTGAGAAGCAATGTCTATTTTGGATACCCGAGTATTTGTACAGTTGAGTTGCACTCAACTTACGGCAATTTTCTTACGTGTTGGGCGTGAACAGTGTGTGTGTGTGTGTATATATATATATATATATATATATTATATATATATATATATATATATATATATATATATATATAACTGTTTAAATGAATTTACTAACAACACGTGTATTGGCGATGTTGTTTCACGTTTATTGCAAAGATCCTTAATTTTCGCGATTTGTAGTGAATGTCGCGTAAAAATTGGCATTTTCGCGTAACACAATATAGTTTTGGCTCGCCCTTGATGTTATTAGACACCAAAATCTGTCCGATCCACTTGCATGAACGATCGCTTAACACAGTGGGGTCTGTAGTTATTTACAGGCTTCCGAGACAAACTGGTAATTAGTCACCTAAAGCCACCACTGCAAAAACAACATTTATGTTGGTATGCGTGTGTTCCTATGTCTTAGTGGTTTCCCCTATACACGACGTACCCTGTTATCTCTACGGCGTTTTTCATTGGGTGGCCATCATCCACCAAGGTGCAGAGCTGATTTTTTTCCCAATCACAAGCCCTTCACTGTGTAAATGCTTTACAATCAACCGTGTCTTTTCGCGTAGTTGTAACAATATATATCTTTGTATCCATAAAAAGAATTGCTACCGGCACTTAAGGTTTTTTTGTAAGCTCATGAACAGTAGCGGAACAATGGATTTATATACGTTCGAGATTATTTCTACAACTCCAAAGACGTTTGCAAAGTATTGTTGCTCGTGCTATACTTTCATGTAGTGCTCAATGCATTAACAACGCCTCTCTAACAGGCAATACTTAAGTTTCTTTCACTGTTTCCGTTCTAAAATATACCTATTTATTATACTTCAATAGTGTTTATTCCTTCCTTACAATTGTTTAGTAGAGAAACTTAAGTTGCACCTATTTACTTATTCTTCACCGTTTTTGTTCCAAACCTTTGAAAAACCACCCCATGTATGGCATGTTTGCTAGTTTCCTAAATATATTAAATACCACAAGCGTTTTATACTTTTTATTAACGTATATTAAAATTAAAATGTATTAAAATTATATATATGTTATTAAATTTAATTTATAATTAATATAAATAAAATCAGGAAGAAAATAGGCAAGTTGATAATGCCCAGTAAGTAGGGGTGGTGAAATTTCGCGAAAATATCTCAAGACAAGTTATATTTCAAAACACTCTAAGATCGTATACCTGTATTGATAGACGGAATTACTTTCTGACACGTGTTAATTGTCCGCACGCGAATCACGTAGGAGCCGTGACGATATTGCCGAATTCTGAGTGGCCTGGTAAAGTATTAAAACTTTTTCTCGAGCAATGACAATACACAAACTGCTGTCGACAAGTTGTGTACCAACGCACTATAGTTCGGAACCACTTTGGTGATTCGATCATTTGAATTGAATTGTTACGCTTCTGATATGTCTCCCAGCGGATCACAGGCGTTCAGCATCGGAGAAACTTAATTCTGTTTGGCTCACTCATATAAACAGATTGTCTTCACGAAAATACAAGCGGCCAATAGCCAAATGAAGCATGTAAGTGTGCACATAGGATATTGAAGTCTTGCCGGAATCACATAGCCCCTACCAACACAGCACGACACGGCCAAAAACTCAACCATGACACATGACACATTTCAATGTGACTACTTGAATTTACAGCACGACCAACACCACACTCTCGGCATTTAACCTAACTATTTAGAAGACGCTGATAGGCTACGTTAGTCTCAAAGGCGGTGAACTAGAGGGAAATTGTAATACATAATGGCGACAAATTGGTATCGCTAATGCATACAAAGGTAAAATTGTTATTTTCAAAAGGCAGATGCAGTAATTTTCAGTTTATTTTTCTTTTAAGCTGCTTATTTGTAGGGAAATCTTGCAATAGAATTTAATTTTGCAAGGTTGTACATTCTGTGCGTCGTGCCGCACGACACGACGGATAATAGAAATCATTTCTAATGCAAAATTGCTGGTTGGACGACAGAATCGGTCGGGCTTACGACGATCTATCTTGTATTTCATTGGCTGTTGGCTGTCGTGTCGTGCGCGTCGGGGATATGTGATTTCGGTTTTAGCCTCCGCATAAATATTTCCGCGAAAAACAGATAGCCCTAAAGATCAGCATCGACGTCCTAGTTACGACAGAACGACCACAGAGTACAGACAACACACAGAAACGAAATGGCACGGAGGTTTCTTTGACGTGGGCTTACTCATTCTCTGATTGGTTGTACGAGGGTGGCAGCGGTACTCGTCCCTGATTGGCCGCCGCGTGCTGCGCAATCTCCCCTATTGGCCGGGGCTGCTGGCGGTGATTCGCGAACTGCGTTCCGACATGACGCTGGCCGCCGACGCCATTTCGGTGGCCCGTGCTGGCGGAGTCCGCGAAATAAGCGGCGATTCCACCTCTGTATTATCATATGTTCTGTGGCAGGACTCTGCACTCGTTGGTTGTGGGACAATCGGACGGTAAAAGCACTCCGCAGGTGTCGTTTCCCACAGCCGAATGCTACGCCCCCTTTAACCCCCATCCCTCTGGCGGTCCCCCCTCCCCCATCACAGTTAAAGCTATTTACTGTCCTCAGCCGGAGTGTGCGAATAGAGAGAGAGAGAGAGAGAGAGAGAGAGAGAGAGAGAGAGAGAGAGAGAGAGAGAGAGAGAACATACAATCACCGCTCTCCGCGGCTTCGTTAAATGCTCCCGGCGGGGAAACTGCTCGCTAATTTATTTATCTGTTTTCTCGCAGCCGACCTCTGGGAATACATGACTTCCACACTTCCACTTTTTTTGTGCAACCAAATTCATTGTTTTCTATAATACAGGATGAGTATAAAAGAATACCCCAACTTTGAAGGTCTATAATGTCGAAACCAAACAACTTACAACCTTGGTTGACCAATCAAAGGAACCGCGGAAATGTGACGTTTGTTTACCATATCTTCATAAATGTTCAATGTGACAACCATGAGAGGCCCGACCGACATCTACGTAATACCCTAACTCGTTCCACACTCTTGTATGCATGTCCGGTGTCACGGTTGGGATGGCGTCCGTAATTCCCGTTTTAAGGTCGTCAATGTTAGCTGGCAGTGATGGACTTGATCCTTTATGTACCCCCGTAGAAAAAGGACGCTCAAGGTAAGATCCAGGCTTCTTGGGGGCCAGTGATGAAGAGCCTGGTCACCAGTTGCTCCACGACGAGTCCAGCGTTGCGGCAACATCTCGTTCAGGTATCCGCGACCAGCTAGGTGCCAATGGGGTGGCGCACTATCCTGCTGGAAAATGAAGTCCCCCGCAGCCTCTTCTGAGGATACAGCGACTCTGCAAGTATGTCCAAATAAGGGATTCCAGTGACAGTGGACTCGTGTAAAAAGAAAGGACCGTGTCTTTGGGTACAGCGCAAAACACATTCACTTTGGTGGAAGCGCGCTTGTGTTCGGTGGTTCCATGTGGATACTCCTGACCTCATACCCGCACGTTGTTCCGGTTCATCTTACCATGTGTAGGAACGTCGCATCATCGCTTCAAAAAAATAGCTTAGACATGAAGGCATCGTCTACCTCGTTCTGGGAAAGAACGAACGCGCAGATATCACGTCTCAGTTCTTTATATCTTTATGGCTTGAATAGCAATCGTTCTCGCAACACTGTACATGCCGTCGATTGAGGGATTTGCATTTCCCGGTTAGCTTGTCGAGTTGATTTTCTTGGACTGCGAATGAACGCTTGCTGAATCTGTTGCACATTCTCTTCGGACACACGCGGCTGCCCGGAACTTTTGCCTTTGCAAAGGCACCCTGGTGTCACGGAACTGACGAAACCAACATTCCCCATTGCCCCCTCAAACCGATAATTACGGACGCCATCCAAGCCATAACACCGGACATGCCGACAAGCGCCTGGAACGAGTTTGATTATTGAGAATATGTCGTTAGGGCCGCTCATACTGGTCACATTAAACATTTATGAAGACACGGTAAATAAACTTCACGCTTCCACAGTTAATTTGATTGGTCAACCAAGGTTGTTGGTTATTTGGTTTTGATAATATAGACCTTTAAAGTTGGGGTATTCTTTTATACTCATCCTGTATTTAATAGAAACTAAATTATTATTATTATTTGCTTTTACTTCGATTCCTCAAATTAATATTTGTTGGTGCAACTGAAGATTTGTTTGGCTCAACGTGCATTGAACCCCGACCGAGAATCGAAGCTGGATCGCTTGCTTGAGAGCGTTAAACCCTAGCAACCTCCAGTGAAGGAAACGACTACTTATCAAATCGGAAAGTTTTCAAATACACACATTTCAAATACTGGACGACGTAAGTGAATAAATATTTCAAGTTATACAGCTTTAGATTTTAGTTTCCTGTTAAAATTGTTTTATTATGAATAGTGTCTGCTGTTGTTCGCGAAAAGCTTTACATGAAAGCCAGACTCCAATTTCCTATAGCATGCGTACAGTTTCCTTTTGGTTATTGGTAAAGTGCCTTTGTCGGGAGACAGTTCCTTACCTGACAGGACCAATCAGAATTAGGTAACTCTCGACACCGAGCGTCCGTGATTTGCGGTCAGACACCTGCAATGTGTGAAAGTTAAAATCATCCAATCACGAAAGTGGTTCTAAGCTCTAGTGTTTTGGAGTACAAGAAGTCCTGAAATATTTTCGCGAGAAACAGGTGGGCCTAATTATGATGTTTGCACTACTACTAAGCATTCATAAATTCACTTATTTTCACTGTTACTAACCTCAATGCCATAAAAAAAGCCAACAAATTTTCGAACTGAGTTTTCGAGCGTAGGCAATGAAGTGAGTGGCCGAAATAATATATACAGTTGTTTGAACCAAATATTCTGCTGGCAGTCTAATTATTTTGCTCAACACGAAGGTTTTGCTTATTCAAGCATTAATTTTCTTAGATAAATAAAATTAATTGTGTGCCTTTTCAAGTTTTGTTTTATCAACAAAGATATTTTGTTGGGGCAAGACAATATACTTTTTGACCCTATACAAACATATATTTCGTTGGCTCAAACAAAGCTTTCCCTCAGTGTAAGTTGCGTATATTTATAGCTGAACTTTCTTGAGACGTCGCCCATCTTCGGGGCATCTCCCTTGTCAACTGCAACGTCGGTGTTACTACATCATCGTAAAATCGGCATCGAGAAGATGCAAGGCGACTTCAAAAAAATGTGCCACGCCTCGGCAGCAAGGTAGTGAAACAGCCTCGGAGTATCATTTTCCGACTGAACTGGTCGAACGCTGTAAATACAGATATTTACGCATTAGATTAAAGAGGCAAGGACGAAGTAATATATTACTGAACATACATTACATTACAATACATTACAAAATACGTCACGAAACACTCGCCCAAACCGGTAAAACTAACAAGATCACTCCATTAAAACTGGATAGTTGCCGGAGCTGATCAAATTTTGTGTCATGCCATAACGAATAGAAAGCATGAAGAAAGCTTTAGGGTGTGTTCCGAAAATACCAGTGATTATCACAGATATCAATTCGCTTGACACAAAACCAATAATACTATCATTATCCATTACGCGGTATTTTACATTAATCCCATGAATAATTCGTAAAATTACGTTGACAGAAAATAATATAAATATAAAATCCAATCTGTTGACACGCCAGCTTAACCTGATCAGAGTAACTGGTCACCGATAAATTTCAAAATGGAAAAGTAGTGAAATTTTGGAACGTTCTTAGTTGCATAAACAAAATTACAGAAACAGTGACTAAAACATTATCCAACCTTGCTATTACATAGAAATAAGCAATTAATTGGAATGGGAAAATTTCGCGAAATTATTTCAGGACAAGATTGACGCCAAACACATATATAGTGAAGTGACCTTCGCAATTGGATCACAGTTTATTAGACCCGCCCTGCACGCCTCTGAACCAATAGCAGACTCGTAATAAAACACATTTTGAATCCAATAACTGCCAGGTGTGGAGCAACAGCCAATGGACACACAGATGAGGCTCCAGTATGCAGAGGACTGAGGAGTCTAGACTACAGGTCATTGAACTCGCGAAATATTCCTATCCCTAGTAATTAAGAAAGTTAGGTGCAGGAAAAGAAAACAAGTTGCTTTGCCATGAAAACCAAAACTACTCCCTGGAAGAAGAAAAAAACACGGCTAAAATAAACGAGTGCCTACAAATGGCACAGACCTCGATGTTACGAACCGTCCTTATCACTCCAATTACTCACTTGAATGTGGGTTACCCATTCTGAGTCTGCAGAGAGGCTCCATGCGTGTCTTACTGGTGGGCTGGTGACGCCATTTTGCTGGCGTGTGTCTGAAGTCCTGAACTATGAGCTTCTCTGTAGTTAGGTTAGTGGGGTAAAGGTCGTGTAGAGAAATTGGCTGCTTTGGTGAACGACAAAGCATTCATTCTTGAAAAATTATGCATTTTAACTGTTTCCGAACCAATTTAATTTACAGTTTCAATGTGTGGAAAATATGGAAACCGCACTTGAACCAACAGACCGCTTGCTTAGTTAACACAGCCAATGAGATACGCTCTCTGTGTTCCGTCACAGTAGTATGAGCCATTCGTAACCAACAACAGAAGCACGGTTTAGTAATTCCGGGGAGGAGGTGTTAGGTCAGCGAGCTCTGAGTTTCACAGCGAATAGTACCGATCAGAACTAACATTCCTGTGCATTTTATAGGCTACACAACTATGTACACTGGGTTTCGATGGGATCGACTTGGAGGGTGCTAGGCAGTCCTAGGCTCGACTTGGAGGGTGCTAGGCAGTCCTAGGCTCAACTTTGAGGGAGCTAGGCAGTCCTAGGCTCGACTTGGAGGGTGCTAGGCAGTCCTAGGCTCGACTTTGAGGGTGCTAGGCAGTCCTAGGCTCGACTTGGAGGGTGCTAGGCAGTCCTAGGCTCGACTTGGAGGGTCCTAGGTAGTTATAGGCTCGACTTGGAGGGTGCTAGGCAGTCCTAGGCTCGACTTTGAGGGTGCTAGGCAGTCCTAGGCTCGACTTTGAGGGAGCTAGGCAGTCCTAGGCTCGACTTGGAGGGTGCTAGGCAGTCCTAGGCTAGACTTGGAGGGTGCTAGGTAGTCCTAGGCTCGACTTGGAGGGTGCTAGGCAGTCCTAGGCTCGACTTGGAGGGTGCTAGGCAGTCCTAGGATCGACTTTGAGGGTGCTAGGCAGTCCTAGGCTCGACTTGAAGGGTGCTAGGCAGTCCTAGGCTCGACTTGGAGGGTACTAGGCAGTCCTAGGATCGACTTTGAGGGTGCTAGGCAGTCCTAGGACCGACTTGAAGGGTGCTAGGCAGTCCTAGGCTCGACTTGGAGGGTGCTAGGCAGTCCTAGGGTCGACTTGGAGGGTGCTAGGCAGTCCTAGGGTCGACTTGGAGGGTGCTAGGCAGTCCTAGGCTCGACTTGGAGGGTGCTAGGCAGTCCTAGGGTCGACTTGGAGGGTACTAGGCAGTCCTAGGGTCGACTTGGAGGGTACTAGGCAGTCCTAGGGTCGACTTGGAGGGTGCTAGGCAGTAGTAGGACCGACTTGGAGGGTGCTAGGCAGTCCTAGGCTCGACTTGGAGGGTGCTAGGCAGTCCTAGGCTCGACATGGAGGGTGCTAGGCAGTCCTAGGCTCGACTTGGAGGGTGCTAGGCAGTCCTAGGGTCGACTTGGAGGGTACTAGGCAGTCCTAGGGTCGACTTGGAGGGTGCTAGGCAGTCCTAGGACCGACTTGGAGGGTACTAGGCAGTCCTAGGCTCGACTTGGAGGGTGCTAGGCAGTCCTAGGCTCGACTTGGAGGGTGCTAGGCAGTCCTAGGCTCGACTTGGAGGGTGCTAGGCAGTCCTAGGACCGACTTGGAGGGTACTAGGCAGTCCTAGGGTCGACTTGGAGGGTACTAGGCAGTCCTAGGGTCGACTTGGAGGGTGCTAGGCAGTCCTAGGGTCGACTTGGAGGGTACTAGGCAGTCCTAGGGTCGACTTGGAGGGTGCTAGGCAGTCCTAGGCTCGACTTGGAGGGTGCTAGGCAGTCCTAGGACCGACTTGGAGGGTGCTAGGCAGTCCTAGGCTCGACTTGGAGGGTGCTAGGCAGTCCTAGGGTCGACTTGGAGGGTACTAGGCAGTCCTAGGCTCGACTTGGAGGGTGCTAGGCAGTCCTAGGCTCGACTTGGAGGGTGCTAGGCAGTCCTAGGCTCGACTTGGAGGGTGCTAGGCAGTCCTAGGCTCGACTTGGAGGGTGCTAGGCAGTCCTAGGGTCGACTTGGAGGGTACTAGGCAGTCCTAGGGTCGACTTGGAGGGTGCTAGGCAGTCCTAGGCTCGACTTGGAGGGTACTAGGCAGTCCTAGGCTCGACTTGGAGGGTGCTAGGCAGTCCTAGGACCGACTTGGAGGGTACTAGGCAGTCCTAGGCTCGACTTGGAGGGTGCTAGGCAGTCCTAGGCTCGACTTGGAGGGTGCTAGGCAGTCCTAGGGTCGACTTGGAGGGTACTAGGCAGTCCTAGGCTCGACTTGGAGGGTGCTAGGCAGTCCTAGGGTCGACTTGGAGGGTACTAGGCAGTCCTAGGCTCGACTTGGAGGGTGCTAGGCAGTCCTAGGCTCGACTTGGAGGGTGCTAGGCAGTCCTAGGGTCGACTTGGAGGGTGCTAGGCAGTCCTAGGGTCGACTTGGAGGGTACTAGGCAGTCCTAGGGTCGACTTGGAGGGTGCTAGGCAGTCCTAGGCTCGACTTGGAGGGTGCTAGGCAGTCCTAGGGTCGACTTGGAGGGTACTAGGCAGTCCTAGGCTCGACTTGGAGGGTGCGAGGCAGTCCTAGGGTCGACTTGGAGGGTACTAGGCAGTCCTAGGGTCGACTTGGAGGGTGCTAGGCAGTCCTAGGCTCGACTTGGAGGGTGCTAGGCAGTCCTAGGGTCGACTTGGAGGGTACTAGGCAGTCCTAGGGTCGACTTGGAGGGTGCTAGGCAGTCCTAGGACCGACTTGGAGGGTACTAGGCAGTCCTAGGGTCGACTTGGAGGGTGCTAGGCAGTCCTAGGCTCGACTTGGAGGGTGCTAGGCAGTCCTAGGGTCGACTTGGAGGGTACTAGGCAGTCCTAGGCTCGACTTGGAGGGTGCTAGGCAGTCCTAGGCTCGACTTGGAGGGTGCTAGGCAGTCCTAGGCTCGACTTGGAGGGTGCTAGGCAGTCCTAGGCTCGACTTGGAGGGTGCTAGGCAGTCCTAGGCTCGACTTGGAGGGTACTAGGCAGTCCTAGGCTCGACTTGGAGGGTGCTAGGCAGTCCTAGGCTCGACTTGGAGGGTGCTAGGCAGTCCTAGGCTCGACTTGGAGGGTACTAGGCAGTCCTAGGGTCGACTTGGAGGGTGCTAGGCAGTCCTAGGCTCGACTTGGAGGGTACTAGGCAGTCCTAGGCTCGACTTGGAGGGTGCTAGGCAGTCCTAAGCTCGACTTGGAGGGTGCTAGGCAGTCCTAGGCTCGACTTGGAGGGTGCTAGGCAGTCCTAGGCTCGACTTGGAGGGTGCTAGGCAGTCCTAGGGTCGACTTGGAGGGTACTAGGCAGTCCTAGGCTCGACTTGGAGGGTACTAGGCAGTCCTAGGCTCGACTTGGAGGGTGCTAGGCAGTCCTAGGACCGACTTGGAGGGTACTAGGCAGTCCTAGGCTCGACTTGGAGGGTGCTAGGCAGTCCTAGGCTCGACTTGGAGGGTGCTAGGCAGTCCTAGGGTCGACTTGGAGGGTACTAGGCAGTCCTAGGCTCGACTTGGAGGGTGCTAGGCAGTCCTAGGGTCGACTTGGAGGGTACTAGGCAGTCCTAGGCTCGACTTGGAGGGTGCTAGGCAGTCCTAGGCTCGACTTGGAGGGTGCTAGGCAGTCCTAGGGTCGACTTGGAGGGTGCTAGGCAGTCCTAGGGTCGACTTGGAGGGTACTAGGCAGTCCTAGGGTCGACTTGGAGGGTGCTAGGCAGTCCTAGGCTCGACTTGGAGGGTACTAGGCAGTCCTAGGCTCGACTTGGAGGGTGCTAGGCAGTCCTAGGCTCGACTTGGAGGGTACTAGGCAGTCCTAGGCTCGACTTGGAGGGTGCTAGGCAGTCCTAGGCTCGACTTGGAGGGTACTAGGCAGTCCTAGGCTCGACTTGGAGGGTACTAGGCAGTCCTAGGGTCGACTTGGAGGGTGCTAGGCAGTCCTAGGGTCGACTTAGAGACTGCTATATTATGTCATTGTTTATACTAACGCGTTGCTTCCTGTCTACACCTTTTAACCGAACAATCTATTAGCAGTACAAAGACACTCACCGTATAACAATATTGCGTGCCCTCCAACTTAGTATGAAGAATTTACGGTATACAAAATATCCCTTCCAGACTGACTTGTGTACAATGTTGCAAACAAAAATCTGTATGATTCGTGCTGTACTTAAGTCGACACAACACTTGTTTAGTTATCACAGCCAATGAGATGTAAGCAATATGTTCAGCTACAGTAATATGAACCAGTTATGACCTAGACCAGTAAGATGGTTCACGATCATTTACCTACATGATGATCATTGATCATTGAGCTTCGCAGTGTGCAGTGCAGACCAAACATTACCTACACTCGCGTAATGTACACGGGTGTTAGAGCTAGTGAATTTTCGTGAGAAAATATGAGAACACGGTAGACTTACACATCAAACAGCAGTTTGTCTATTACCATTGGTTGCTATCTGCTTGAGAAGGCGTGTTCATATTGAACCGGCCCACTCAGGGTTAGGCAACATCGGCACGGCTCTTACGTGATTCGTCTGCATATAGTTAGCACGCGCCAAAAAGAAATTCAGCCAATCAAGATAAGCAAACGACCCTACAATGTTTTAGAGTATAACTTGTCCTGAAATCTTTTCGCGAAATTTCACGACCCCTAACAATTGTGCACACTGGGTCTGAATGTCTTAACATGGTTTATCGCGGGAAAAGTCGCTTGGTTGCTGGGATTCAACGTAGTGTACACTAGTCCAAAGTTTTATTTCTCTATTGGGTGTCATGCATATATGCAGTTACTATCCAATTTCCTTGGCTAACGAGGATTCTGATACCACAAGGCAGAACGTTCTTGATTGGTCTGCAAACAACTTTGGCGATTCAAAACCTTGTTCATCCAGTCATGAAAGAATAAACTAGTTAGCGTGTTATAGAAGATACGTTGGTTCAACAAATTTTCGCGACTTTCCATCATCTCTAGTTATTCCACATACGACGTGAAGGTTTTGGCGTCCATTAGATTCGGAGGGGGCAAGGAAGAGAAACAGCAAACACTCTAGGCAAAGTATAAGAAAAGAATCTGTGTGTATACATACATATATAGGAAAACTGTAAATTATATTGTTGTGTTATATATCTGTTTAGGTAAAAAAATAAAATTGAAGGAACCTCCCCCTCCCCCTTCGACTAACTGTATTGCTCGTTTAGACGCTACGTAAGACGGGCAAAAAACAGATTAGCAAGACAATCCGAATAATTACTTTGATTCTTTCGAAAAATAAATTCGTTCTCATTTCCGCTTGTGTACATGTGTACTATTATAAAAATTATTTCTTAAGTGGATGGAGAAAATTACCTAAGTTATTTAAAGGGACACCCGATTTTTACGAGTAACGTCCCTAGCGGGAGAGATTTCAATACCCTACTGGCATTCTAGCAGCTTTTCTTCGCATATTGGTCCCTTGTCTTTGAGGGAGCCAATTTCCTCTGATAACGAACGTCTGTGATTCACCGGCAGGCCAGTTAGACTCGTAATAAGTAGGGATAGGTGTTTTTCGCGAAAAGATTTCAAAACCAGTTGCACTGCAAACCATTTTACTTCTTATGCACTGTCGTGGTTGGATTATGTTTAATGTCGCGTGCCTCAAGTGTCTGCCAGCGAATCTTGGACGTTCAGTATCGGAGTCCTTTATTACGATTGGTCAAGTCAAATAATAACGTGTCTTCTCACGTGGAAGCGCAGCCAATAACCAAAGGAAGTTGTGGTTGTGGATGTAGGATGTTAAAGTCTAGCATGACCATAAATATTTTCGCGAAGAACACCTGTCCCTAGTAATAAGTAAATATGCCGTTCACAAGAGTGGATTTGAGAGAATGTATTTTAACAAGTTATGAAATCTTTTGCGAAAATCGGGTGTCCCTAGTTATATATATTAAATTAGTATAGGCTATTAATGGTAAAGTGAGCACTTTTGAAAGGCCTCTCATTTGGAATAATAGTCAATAAATATATTTTATTTTAGTCTTAGACGTTATATTCCGAGTGCAGTGGGATATACACACTGAGTTCATTACTTACATGGTAATATAACAAAAATTGTTAAAGGATAAAAAAAATGACGGAAAGCAAAAAGGTAATATAGGCTATTCACGGTAGAATGAGCACTTTTGAAACCCTTCTTAAGATTTACTTGTATGAACATTGTGTATTCTTCCCTCTTATGCAAAGTTAGCATTGCCATGGGCCTCGTCACTTCATCCATGCGTCGGTCCAGTGAAACTGTGAAATTATTACAAAAGAAAATGTTTTGCAAAACTGCCCATATTTACACTTCGGTGCATTAAAAAAACAGAAAGAGAAAGAACTATTCTAAACTATCATAAATGGTCACCTGACACTTTTTATTCGACGTTAAGATATGGAACTACTTTCCATTCACCGTTGCCTACTTTACTGGGAGCATGTCACTCAGTTCGCCCGTTGAAGTATATGAAGGCGCCCTGCCTTCATATACTTCAACGGGCGAACTGAGTGACTACTTTTTCTGATGTTGATTTCAAAAGTGCTCTCTTTATCGAGAACAGCCTTTGGAGTCTCGAATGTACTCACTTTACATTTAACAGCCCATACTAATGTTTCATTGTGTAGACGCAAGGGAATTATCATGGTTGTCATTTATTTACTGAGGTTGGTTACTCAGCGTGCTTCCTGAAGCATAAAATAACCGCATTAACTGCGACGAGAAAAAAAATTATTTTAAAATGAATTATCTGTTGAAAGAAGTACTCTGCTCTGTAACGAAATACTCTGTCTATCCCGTCCAGTCACCATGTCCACTATCGTGTGCATGTTGCAGATGAAGTAGGATATTTATTGCCAGCTCTGTACACAGCGAGGGCTCAGTACCCAATGTCCTCAGAGTCTTCCTGAAGTGTAATCTTATTGGTGAACGTCACCACACTTCTCGTGTATGAATGGCTGGTGGTAACTTCTCTGTGCTCATATCAAGTGGTTCACCTTTTGTAAAACATACGCTAGACACAAGTACAGTTCACAGAAAGATATTTAACGATTGCAACACTTCGGTGCACAAATTAATGAGAGACCGAACGGGTTAAAATGGATCTTCTCTCAGATGCACCCAGAAATACATAATTATTAATAACAATGATAGCGTGTTTAGTAGAGTTCGTACGCGCTATACTTTACAGTACAGATGTATTGTTGGCTGTAGTGGTAGTAGGAAATAAACATACTTGTACAGACGTAACTGTACAGACACACGGGAAATAATGTGCAACATTCGCAGTGTTATCCTCCACACAGTCGCTAAACTGTTTCCATCATGCACAATTCTCGCTGCCGACTTTCATTTGTATCTTATGTTAGAAATGAAATGAAATTTGAAGAGAATTGTTGTTACATTGTTGCTTTCTGCACAAAAGCTTAGATAAATAAATAACACGAAGGGTCGAGGCGGTGAAAATAAACTTCTAAACCCGTGTTTCAGTAAATGGGCGGAGATTAAAACTAATCGAAAACTTACAGGCTTTATAAACTATAGGTAGGGACACCCGAATTTCGCCAAAATATTTACGCACATGCTAGATTTCAATACCCTATTAGCATACCAGCAGTATTCTTTTGCTTATTGGGGGCGTGTGTCTGTGAGGAGACATTGTCTTACTTGACTGGCCAATCAGAATAAGGTTACTCCGCTAATGTACGTCTGTGATTCGCGTGCAGGCACCTAACACACGTGACACCTGGATCATCCAATCGCTGAAGTGTAACTTAGCTAAAGTGTAATGGAATACAACTGGTCGTGAGATATTTTCGAGAAATTCGGGTTCCCTAACTATAGGCTTATGTGAAGCTGAGTTTACAAAACATTTTAAGGTAGAAACATTTTTTTTTGTAAGAAACAAAAAGAGCGGTCTTTGATATTTTTTTAATTTATGTCACTTAAAATTACATCTCAAATAATTAGTACATTTGCTCGAAAAGAAAGTTTAAACCATACCAAGCTTCAAAATATTTCATGTAAATATTTGTTTTCCTTAAAAAATTTAGATTTTTATTTTTTTTTTACCATTCTTAAACTCACACACTTCAGGAACAATTTTTAGTCCGTGTGGCTATTTCATATTCCCCGCCTGTACAGCCCCAATCAACGACAAAGTGAAATCCTAGGTGTCTGTGTCGCGTAATTGAATTCTCTCGCATGCTAATATTACTTTGATGAGATATGGAAGCGGAGAGGACAGCTGACAGAGATACCGTTAATATTCCCAGTATGCTGGACGACAAACATAGGGACCTGCAGGGAAAACAAATAATATGGTTAATAGCACCCCTTGCTTTGTGTGATGTGGCTAGCGAGCGTGAAAGGAATCCAATAAATGTTTCCCCCATTCCCACAAATTTTCCCTCACGTCCTGGGGGGGGGGGGGGAATAATTGCGCCAGTTCGGAACACATAAATAACGGCGGCTGTTTTGTTCTCGTTCGCCCAGGGCTGGTTTCGCGCCCTTGTGGCCGGAATTCCACACGCCCCAAGGATAAAGAGAGAGAGAGAGAGAGAGAGAGAGAGAGAGAGACGGGCAGAAACACACACACGCAGAGATATATAGATAGATAGAGAGAGAGCGATAACTCCCTTGCGCCTTTATATATTTATCGGCATCGCGGATGATTTTGGTAACTATCGAAGCGTGTGTGTTTCAACAGACTTTATCTCGAGTCCCAGTCCCCCTCATGGAATCATGTGCAGATATGTTCTCGGCGTACGGAATAACCATAGTGTAACTATAGGAAATGCAAGAAAAAAAACACACACACAAACACGTTTTTGTAAATCTTAAATTTTACACTCTTGACTCAATATTGGGTTATCTTATTTGTTAGTAAAATAAGCAAGTTGATCTAGCTATAGTGCTTCACATCAAAATAAATCAACATAATACAGGATCATAGATATTCATAAACATCAGAGTACCTCTAATCGCTACCATTCTTTTATGTTCGGCTCTCAAGAAATGGCAATGGGCGTGAGTGAATAAACCGTCAAGTTTGTGTTAAAACACTGGGATGAATTTTCAGTTATATCACACGATAGCAGCGCTGACAAGAACACACATCCGACCAGTGCATACTATGCCGATATGATTCAGCCTTCAATATACGGCGGATTGTGTGAGTTACTTACTATTTGAGAAATGGGATGTGGCTGTGTTGGGGACACGACCGTTTGTTTTGTGTGAATACGTCTACGTTGACGCGCTCGGACGCCTTGATGTGTATTTTACGTTCCCGGCAAAGCTTCACTCGATCACATGGGGTTTTATGGGTATCACTGGATTGCTTTTGAGATGCTCTTTCCAACCGTATACGATTTCTGTATTTCTACTTGGGTTTTTGACGAGTATAGGCCAACGTTGTGTTAAGTTTTTTAGTTTTTTACTTTAAACTCATACAATTTCACCATAACCACGCCACACAAATGTTTTTATACACGCAATAGATTGATCTTGACGAGAGCTGTCGATTGAAACTTAAACGAGCGTAGTAGCTTCTCCCAGTCAAAATTTATACTACGCAGAAGTTATGAGACGTGGCGAAACTAACTCAAAATGGCTGTTGGGAGGGCCTTAAAAAGTGCTCACTTTATCGTGAACAGCCTATAGATACTTTTATTATTACGTAGTCCGTCGTCCTCTATGTCCGTAGTTCTATGTTCTTCAGCGTCATTTCCTGAAGTATCTGGCGGCAGCTGAGTGTCCCGAGGTCCCGTGGCTCGCTCCGAACACAGCAAGAAACATAAGTCGCTCCTCCGTGATTACCGCCTTAAATAATCTCGGTGCACTACGAGAACACTGCACGCCAGTTCAGAGCCTTGCGCGTAAGGACGATGGGGAACTTGATGGGCGTGGCTTTGTCTTCCTTATCTTTCCTACGCTCCCCGGCATCAAACGCAAACAAAACATATCCAGGTAGGCGGCGCACTTGACATCGCCTATGACGAGTACCTTGCGAGGGCGATATGAGGCGAAAACGGGAATGCCAGGAGAAAACCCACCCCACCAATGTCCGCCACGTTGTGGCGTGCGGGAAAAAATTAACTAGTGCACTTTATACTAATTTACAAGAAATTCTCCCAAACTGAGAACCAACCAACAGTCTGGTGCACTATTTAAAGGAAGGTCTATACTACTTTGGTCTATGTCTCTTTAATGTATTATCTAAATCTTATTTTAGAGAATGACTTATATAAATTTATTTAACTAACGTGTAATTTTATGGATCCACTTGGCTTTTAACATCGAACAGAAATTAATGAATATCTTTCCCATTTATGAAAGTAGTGATTGTGTGTATTTGTGTGCGTATTTAGGTATTTCTAATGTAGTAAATTTACTTCGTAAAATAGTGTTATATATAATTTTAATATCATGTTATAATATGTAGAAGTGTACTGACTGAAATTTGTAGAGTTTATTCGTAGTTTCTTCGCCAGTTTCTTGGATAAATTGAACTTTCACTTATATTTGATCTACAAATTATAATTTTTAACTTAAAATAAATGTGGAAAAACACGGAGGAAATATGTCTGTTGGTAGTGCCTGTTAAGAAATAGAAATGGTTCTTATGCGAAATATTATTACTCTGAGAGCGCATGAATACTGTTCGTTATAATTTGGTGTAATTTTTTAAATTCTGTTAAGCTTTGTTTGCACGAGGCGGAGGAATATCCTGGAAGTAAAACTTCAGCAGAGCTTCAGAAACGTTGGAAGCAACAGTGAATGGACTATAATGTATTAGCTTTATTTATGTTAATTATGCTAGTAGGTAAAGCGGAGTTCAAATAATATATTTTTATGACAAATCCTATATCCAAGAATGAACATATTTCCAAATGGATCATAGTAAGGATAAAAATATCTTCATTTTTAGTTTACACTAAATACTGGAATGACAAAACAATTTTGTTGGCACCTCATAATCTTTGGTCACGTCTGGATCGACAAAAGAATTTTGAGGTCGCCAACAAAACTATTTTGGTCACCACAAAACTGTTTTTTTTTTTTTTCAGTGTAGCTTGTCCTCAATGAATCCGTGAAATTTCCGGGTTATGGGTAGAGAACCACGAAAGTCCGTCGATTCGTTCGGCAACAAGCTAGACTCCACAGTCCTATGCCTACTCGAGCCTCAGTTAGGTCTTCATTGCTCCAGTCCAACTCCTGACGAGGTAGCACGGGGTCAGGTCTTCATTGGTTGTTGCTCCAGTCTAACCCCTGATGAGGTAGCACGGGGTCAGGTCTTCATTGGCTGTTGCTCCAGTCTAACCCCTGACGAGGTAGCACGGGGTCAGGTCATCATTGGTTGTTGCTCCAGTCTAACCCCTGACGAGGTAGCACGGGGTCAGGTCTTCATTGGTTGTTGCTCCAGTCTAACCCCTGACGAGGTAGCACGGGGTCAGGTCTTCATTGGCTGTTGCTCCAGTCTAACCCCTGACGAGGTAGCACGGGGTCAGGTCTTCATTGGTTGTTGCTCCAGTCTAACCCCTGACGAGGTAGCACGGGGTCAGGTCTTCATTGGTTGTTGCTCCAGTCTAACCCCTGACGAGGTAGCACGGGGTCAGGTCTTCATTGGTTGTTGCTCCAGTCTAACCCCTGACGAGGTAGCACGGGGTCAGGTCTTCATTGGCTGTTGCTCCAGTCTAACCCCTGACGAGGTAGCAAGGGGTCAGGTCTTCATTGGCTGTTGCTCCAGTCTAACCCCTGACGAGGTAGCACGGGGTCAGGTCTTCATTGGCTGTTGCTCCAGTCTAACCCCTGACGAGGTAGTACGGGGTCAGGTCTTCATTGGTTGTTGCTCCAGTCTAACCCCTGACGAGGTAGCACGGGGTCAGGTCTTCATTGGTTGTTGCTCCAGTCTAACTCCTGACGAGTCAGCACGGGGTCAGGTCTTCATTGGTTGTTGCTCCAGTCTAACTCCTGACGAGGTAGCACGGGGTCAGGTCTTCATTGGTTGTTGCTCCAGTCTAACTCCTGACGAGGTAGCACGGGGTCAGGTCTTCATTGGCTGTTGCTCCAGTCTAACCCCTGACGAGGTAGCACGGGGTCAGGTCTTCATTGGTTGTTGCTCCAGTCTAACTCCTGACGAGGTAGCACGGGGTCAGGTCTTCATTGGTTGTTGCTCCAGTCTAACCCCTGACGAGGTAGCACGGGGTCAGGTCTTCATTGGTTGTTGCTCCAGTCTAACCCCTGACGAGGTAGCACGGGGTCAGGTCTTCATTGGTTGTTGCTCCAGTCTAACTCCTGACGAGGTAGCACGGGGTCAGGTCTTCATTGGTTGTTGCTCCAGTCTAACCCCTGACGAGGTAGCACGGGGTCAGGTCTTCATTGGTTGTTGCTCCAGTCTAACCCCTGACGAGGTAGCACGGGGTCAGGTCTTCATTGGTTGTTGCTCCAGTCTAACTCCTGACGAGGTAGCACGGGGTCAGGTCTTCATTGGTTGTTGCTCCAGTCTAACTCCTGACGAGGTAGCACGGGGTCAGGTCTTCATTGGCTGTTGCTCCAGTCTAACCCCTGACGAGGTAGCACGGGGTCAGGTCTTCATTGGTTGTTGCTCCAGTCTAACCCCTGACGAGGTAGCACGGGGTCAGGTCTTCATTGGTTGTTGCTCCAGTCTAACTCCTGACGAGGTAGCACGGGGTTAGGTCTTCATTGATTTGCTTAACTTGTCCTTAAATGAACTTGCAACATTTCTGAGTCTCTAGTTATAGGTAGGAACAGCTGTTTATCGCGAAAATATAAATGGTCTGGCTAGACTTCACTATCCTACGTCCACGACCACATCTTTCTTTGGTTATTGGCCACGTGTCTACGCGAGAATACCTGTCCCTATTTATTTATTTAAAGCCAAATTCAGTCCAAGGCTGGTTTACAATTGTTACTTTTTACAACTTAGTATATTCTACATATGTTATAGAAACTTTTTTTTTTAGTTTATACGTACCACACATTATTCGTAGGGCGAAAACCTGTAATATAAATTTAATTTTAATTTTAACCCGAATTATAAATTTAATTTTAACCCAATTTATAACTTTAATTTTGATTTTAATTTAACTTTAATCTTAGTCTATTATGAAAACAACAAAACTTACGTACGATAGCTCTACTTAACTGACTCTGAAACAGAAAGGTCCTATACCTCACCTTGAACGAGTCCAGCGAGGTGGGTTTCAAATTTCCTCACAGGTCATTTCAAATTTTGCTTGCCATGCATATAAAAGATTTTTGATACATGGAATTGAAAAAACGAGGAAGTCGAAAGGAATTTGTATTACTAGTATTGTGGTGATGCAAAGAGTCGAAGTTAATAATCTTTACTAGTAAATATTCTGACTTTTGCGTACCAATAATTCTTTTTAGTTGAGTGGCTGAATGATACAAACACATATTTCCCACATTCAGCCAATAGAATGTGAAAAGGGCGTTTGTGACGTGAAACAATATCTAAGGCACGCGTTCTTGTACTATTTGACTGGACCAATCGTAATAAAGTACTCTGGTACTGAAAGTCCGTCATTCGCGGACAGGCACTTGAGGAACGTGACATTTAAAAATAACACAACCACGACAGTGCATTCGAACAAAAGTGTTTTGGATTACAACTGGTCTTGAAATCATTTCGCGGAATGCACCTGTCCTCAGTTTATAGGCCATGAATGGGCACCCATGATTTTCGAGACTAATTGTATTTCAAAACCTTGTAGCTCAGATTCACTTTCGTGATTGGATGGTTTATGCGTTCCACGTCTTGGGTGTCTGGCCGCAAATCGCAGACGTTCTGTTCCGGAGTAAGCAAATTCTGATTGTACAGTCAAGTACGAAACTGTCTCGTAACAAAGACACGCAGCCAACGAACAGAAGGAAGCAGCTTGTGTGCCCGCGAGGTGTTGAAATAAAACGTGTGAGATATATTTTCCGCGATAACTGGATGTCTCTATTGCCACGTGTATTTGAAAGGTTATTGTTTATTTACCTGTCTGGGTCACTCATAAAGGCTGCACACGGCAAAGTTAAACCTTTGAAAAATGTCGCTGCGTAAATTTTAACTATGCTCGAGTGTAGCTCGAGCGAAGATAATTTGAAAATTTATTTTTTTGTTCAGAACATTACTGGCATGGATGCGCAGTCTTTGTTCGACTAGTGTTTAACATGGCCTCACAATAATTTGACATCGCAGTAACAATGATATTGATAACGATAGAATTTATTTTTATAGACACTCAAAGCGACACGATTGATTGAAAATCCTTTTATTTGATAAAGGACATTTAATTGGGTCGATGTCAGCCCTGCTCTCCATTGGTTGAATACCGGTCAATAATGAACGCTGTAAAATACAGGGCAGTGTCCGGTGTGGTATTGACCAATAGGGAGATGGCGAGTTCTAACAGACACCAACAGAATCGGTGCTGTTGCAGTAGTGGATATAGGTGACTCACTTCTAATTTGTATGAAGTACCAGAGGAAAAGTAGTTTCATGATGTTAACGTTGAGAAAATTGTGACAGGTACTGAAATTATTTATTTTGCTTTATGTTCTTATTGGTGCATAAAAGTGTGGAAATGACAATTTTGCTTAATATTTACTTTTCCAGCAATTTCACAGTTTCACTTGACCGACGCATGAGTAAAGTGACCAGGTCGTGGTGGTGTTAATTTTACGTACGGCGGAAGAATACACAATGTGCATACAAGTAAATACTAAGAAGGGCTTTAAAAACGGCTCAGTTTACCGTGAACGGATCGTACCTACGTAACTCCGGCGCCGATCTACCGTTATTTTGCGGACACGCATCTACGACGCGTAACAACTAGAATGATCTAATCACCAAAGTTGATTTGAACTCAAGTGTTTTGGAGTACAACTAGTCGCCATATTTATTACTGGTGTGAATAATTTCCGAACAGAAACAGCGTTATTCAAACAAATGTTCCCGTACAACCGGGATAGTATTTCAGCGAGAGAAGATGGACGAACAATCGTGCCTTCAGTTGAATCACATTTCCGGTAAATATTTTTATGGACGCGCAACATGCATACCGCTGTTGAATGAACTGCGTCCATCCACGAGTGAAGCCATATTTGTTGCCTAGCTCAAAGAGGGGGGGGGGGGGGTGGAAGTCGACGCGGGAATCGATGAAATGGCGTGCACCTGTAGGCAGTTCCTCTTTCATTGAAAAACTGTTCTGGACAACCTTCGCAAAACTATCCCCACAGCCACAGCGTACTCGTTCCACTCTGCGAGACCTCGCTACGTCGCAGTTATACGCCATTCACGGTAACGTCACACTTTTCTGAAGCCCTGCTTAAGTTCTACTTTTGGTTACCCGTTTCTAGAGACACCCGATTTTCGTGAAAAGATTTCCGCTCGTGTTAGATTTCAATAACTTATTGGTATATCAGAAGAGACATTCAGAATTCGCGTTATTATTTGGGGACATTTTAACATTTAAACACCCCTACCTTTGCAATACGTTTATCATTGAACCATACTGTATCTGACACGCGCTGGGTATCGCTGCGCCAATCATTGAACACTTCACAATTGTGTGCCCCAATCACGTGCAGTTCATTCAGAAAGGGCGTGGCTTGACATGTATGCGGCAACTAATGGGTAAAAGACACCGGCTCCGGAACATACAGTACGCGAATTGTGCATGTCTCTATATATATCAGCAGTTTTGATTGTTTTTATTGGTCGTGTGGCTTTGTGAGGGCACATTTCCTTACTTGCCTGGCCAATCACAAATTACAATACTCCTGTAAGGAGCGTCTGCGATTCGCGAGCAGACACATAAGATGCATGAAACATAAATCATCCAATCGAGAAAATGGACGTGAGCTAAAATTTTTCAATATTCCACTTTCATTCCTGCAGCTTCACTTCCGCGTTGTTGGCCGCGTGCGTTCGTCGAAGCCAGCGAGGTGTTTGACTGGGCCAATGAGAAGTGAGTTGCTCCGGTTCTGGAAGTCTGTGATTCGTGCGCAGGCGCACAAGACGCGTCAATCGCACAAGTGGAACGGTGTCAAAGTGTTGTGAAATACAAGTTGACAAGAAATATTCCCGCGAGAATCGGGTACTCCTTTACCATTTCCTTTCCTTCCGCTACATGTAAACATAAACACAGCCATGTGACTTATACGTTTTAACTGCAAAATGCGTTGTTTACTGTTTTCAGTGGTTCAAAAAATTCTGTCATATATTTCGAATACCTTTTTGTACGAATGTTAACAATTTAGGTTTATAACCATGTTTAGGTCATCTTTGTGACTTTTGAACAATGTCTGTATTACGATAGTTCCTACGATTATTGTTTTACATCGTAAACATATTTTTTATACACAACATAGCTAGAGGTAGTGAAATTTCGCGAAATTATTTCAAGAAGAGGTATATTCAAATACGTTGTAGGGTCGTTCACCTATCTTGATTGGCTGAATTACTTTCTGACACGTGTTAAATGTCTGCACACGAATCACGTAGGAGCCGTGGCGATGTTGCCGAATTCCGAGTGGCCCGGTCAAATATGAACACGCCTTCTCAAGCAGACAGCCACCAATGGCAATACACAAACTGCTGTTAGGTTTTTATAGTATTAAAGTATACCGTGTACGCAAACTTTTTCGCGAAATATCACTAGCTTTAAACATAGCACATCACACGTAATAGACCCATTACACGTTAATATAGTTCCGCGACTGTGTTTAATGCTGTTACAACTGAAGGTGAAAGAAATGTAATATTTAACATCTTGTTACTGATATGTCTTGGATTATTTATTTAAAAGGTAGGCCTCAGTTGGAATAAATATTTAAATAAAGGAACAACCAGTTCAACAGAAAGAGACAGCAAATTAAATCACGCAACCCTTATCACTTATATTTTGTACGCAGCAGCGACAAACTTAACAAAATTGTGGTGGACATGCACACAAACAGACCTACGATAACATTAATTCCGTTCATATTTATATGCATTAGTAGGCCTTACTTACTGTTTTCTTGGTTTATTTAATTATTTATTTTGATTTATCTGGCTGGGCTTAGTATTTTGTTGGGATTGTGAAAACAATCAAATCACAGAAAATTAAGCGCGTTACACAATTGTGTTTCAAACACCTATGGAAAAGTTACGTGGTGATAGATAAACGGACGTAACTTTCAAATCATTAATTTCGCCATACAATCAGTTCGCGGTTGAAACGTATAAATTTCGCACGTCCAATATTTGCAATCGCATACACACTGCTCCGACGTAACATAAACACAGCAATATTCTTTCACATACAGCGGTCAAGATGCACGTCACAGTATATTTATCCCTGTGGTGGTAAAACAGATTTATCATAACATCGTGACATGCCCAGGTTGGTTTACAAATCACAATGTGTACAGACGTGATGTAGTACTTTTCAGTATTTTCCACAAGAAGAGAAAATAACGCTTCGAACAGTCTCTATTTTCTATGAGCAATACACTTTGTCATGTTACCAGTCCCCACTTCTGCCAACTTCAGACTTGTAAATGTCCCGCCATCACGTCTAAATATATAAAAAATGAATTCAAACAATAAAACCTAGTTTCAGTTGTAAATTACTTATTCAAGAATCATAATTTTTCTGTAATAAGTATGAAATATTCTACAATTTAAAACATGTATAATTTTCTTGTAGGTTACTAGAGGTGTGTAACTTCCCGGGAGAGAAAGGAAGAGAGAGAGAGAGAGAGAGAGAGAGAGAGAGAGAGAGAGAGAGAGAGCCATGCTCCGCTCCACCTATTCGTTTCATTCTCCGACGAACAAAAAACACCATGTCACTAGGGCCTACGCACCATAATTTGCGCTGGTATTTTTAACTGTAACAATGTAATATGTTTCCCTCAGTACTACCTAAAAATTTAAATATATCAATAGGTAACGTTTAATTTACAAATAACTTACAAAAAAAGGCTTAAACAATATTTATCTGTGAACTATTTCTTACTAGCCTTTTGCCAACACATCGCTGCTCTCAGTGTTTTAATTTGTATTTAATACGAAATAAATATTACAAGTTATAGAAGGTACTAAGTTGACGTTTCGTTTATTCAGGAATACTGTACTTTAAAGTTAATCACAGTGTTATATATTCGTGTGACACAATTGATTTAAAACACAGGTTGACATGGTACGCCTAGGGTGGTTTTTCAAAGGTTCGTTTCCAAACATCCGAAGAGACCGTGAATGGGCTATAGTACACATTTACTAGCATTCGAGGTAATCTTGAAGAAAGACACACCACTGCAGTATCTTCTCTTCTGTTGCTCTTTGCTGTCCCGCTTGACCCGTTGTTAGATCACACCACGCCCACTGAGGAAAAAGTTTTATTGAATCAAACAAGATTTGTTTGGTGCAACCAAATTATTTGTTTGTATAGGGGCAATGATATATTTTGTTTGCTGAAACCAAATTAATTTGTTGTTCACATTTGGTTGCCCCAAACTGTAAGATTTGGTTGGTGGAACTAAAGATTTGTTTGGCTACACGCACATTAAATAAATTTGGCCGATATAAAAAAAACCTTATAAGTTCGACCGAGTTTCGAACCTAGATCACCAGCCTCCGACCGCTACGCCATAGTAATCTCAGCTAACGTGTCAACGAATTGAACCGGATAGCTTTTAAATAGATATACTGCAAATATTGGGCAACGCGTGCAAACAAATATTTCAAGTTGTACAGCTTCACTTGTCAGTTTCTTGTTGCATTGTTTTATTAATGTGGTTATACGATTGTTAAGTATCAGTAGATGCACTAATAAACACGGTTACTATCCCAATTGTCACAAAAAAATACAAACAAACTCTCGAGCTGCATTTTCGAACGAAGTGATGAAGCACCACGAAGAGGGCCTTAACAAATTGTCATGTACAATCAAAGTGGTATGAGACCGACCTTAGACTTCTAACAAATCCAGGACGCCAGTGATTGCGTCAGAAGACCGCAACACGACAACACCCCTACCACTGAGGCTGGAAGGAGGCCAGTTGGCTAAGGTAAAACAAGGGATTGATATAGGCCGGCGCGGAGCGAGGGTCGGGGCCTTCTCCACGACCGCGGCCGAAGACGTCTGAAAGAGCTTCCACGTCGGGACGACGGGCAGCGAGGAGCTCGCAGCCTTGGGTGTGTCGTGCGTCGTGATCCGAGCGAGCCAGATACAGCCTCCGGCATCAACCTTCGGCTGGGGACTGTCCTTATTAACTTGAGTCAAGAAGACGTCATTGCTAGCCTATTAAACATGATGTTAATATCATTCAGTAGCGCCCCGCGCCAATTAGTCACAGAATTAGTTGGAATATTGTATGTAAGTTATTGTGTTACAACACGGATAAAATCAGTGTCTTATACGACTTGCCTGACTGTTGATATTAGCGTAGAAGCTACACCGTAAAACTATATGTATGGTGTATTGTGGAGCACAATAGCAACCATAACATAAGGCGGCTCTCGGGCGGCGGCCCTCGTGGCGGACGGTCGTGTTCGTCGGGAGCCTCGGTGGCTCAGTTGTTGATGGCTTCGCGTATCTTCTTGGGACGGCTCAACGATCAAGGCGGAGGATGTTAGTGGTAACCCGAGGTGCTGAAACATGCGAAGTGTGGCGAACCACTCCACTGCTGGATTATGCGGTCTGTCAACTGTAGATGCGTGCGGAATGGAATGGAACAGCATCGGACCTCGGACTACCTCGCCCCGAATCAGTGACCCATGGGCCAACTCGACACCTCCCAGAGCTGGTCAGCCACTGTAAGCCCCCGCAGGAGGATTCTTTTGAAGATGTAGGGGATGGCCTCCAGGAGCAGTTCTCCTCGCCTTTCACCTGGACGCACCTGCGTCTGGGTCAGCGGATTCGCCACCCTGGATAGCCCCTGGAAGTCCCACCAGAGGTATGGTTTTGGAGAAGGAGGAGAGCTGCCCTCCGTCTTCAACCATGGTAGATGTCGGGCCGAAGAGAGAAGATGGAGTAGGTGCCATGACTGAGCTGCCCGGATTTCTTGCGCCCTCGGCTGGAAGCTTAAGGGCCCTGCCTGAAGTCACTGCTGTCAGTGTTGATGTGAGTGTAGTCAGGCTGCCCGCGTAGGAACATGGATGGCAGTTCGACCTCAAGGGCGCGTGTGTCTTTAACATGATGGCCCACAAGCCCCGCCACCTCTCTACTAGATTCTTCACTCCAATATTAAACAGCGTGGACTCCACACCTGCTATCTCCTTCAGCATTTTCACAAATGCTCCCACGAGTTTAACTCGTTTTCTGTCGGTATGGGATTTACCGTGTCTGTGCGGGTTTTGCCATACCCCTTCTTAATGTAGCTTCAACTACACTACACTTAGGGAGGTAGGCATGGCCCCAAAGTGATGGCCATGCCTACCCATTCCCTCTCGGCCGCGATGCCCGCCTCCTTTGTATTCAATTCCCTCTCCTTTAGGCGTAAGGGGAGCAGTCCTGAGATTAAATTAGAACCGGACCTTACCTTCGGACTTACACTTAACACTTAGAATAAGATAGTTTAGAAAAAATAACAGAAGGCAGTCAAATGAGTGCCAAACAAATATATATATATAGTTGATTCAACAAAATCTTTATTTGACAGTAATTTTTTTTGGCCCAACCGAGATTTTGTTTATTCAAACATATATTTTGTTGGACGAACAAAAGTAATTTGGTTGCTTTCCAAATTTTGTTTGCTCAACAATATATTTTTTTAGGGTAATATATTTTGTTTTGGCCTTATACAGATATATTTTGCCATCTCAGATACTCTTGTACTACACAACGTTCCTAATTGACTGTCGGGATGTTCGATTTGGATTCGATTACCATGATAATCGATTAATTCATTGCGATTAGTCTGTTTTTGGAATCGATTGTTATTCTTTAAATAAATGAGTTCATCGATTAATTTCGTTCAATTGTTTTTCGATATGTGACAATATCTGTTCAAACAGCGATTTTCTTTAAAGCAACTGGGCGTTACCAACCGTAACCAAATTAGGCTACATGTAGCTTAATTTTAGGCAGCAGAACGGGTGCTGCCAGATGTCTAAATACAGCCGAATTAGGGTATGCCTACTGCATATTCTGTAAATTTGTCCACGCACTTCTTTTCTCTTTGCGGCATTAAAAAATATAGCAGTAAGAACATTTCTGACTATTTTTTATTTTTGAAAGAACACGGTACATTTGTATTGGGCCTAAGCTTGTTTGCGCATTTATAGTTCCCTTCGAGAATTCGGAACAAGAAGCATTAAAATAGATTAAGTAATTAAATTTTTAATCTGTTATTGAGAACAGATTCATCGGTTTCATTAATCGTATCGTTCTGACCTAATCGACATATAAACAATCGATTACTACGTTTCGATTCTCATCCTCATAGGTTGCCTGTCAGCCAGTGGAGAGGTAATTTGACCGAGTTCCAGGCAAAATTTAATTTTTGCAGCCTCCAGACTTTCGCGAAGTAGTTTCTTAACTAGCTGTGTTTCGAAACACTTTCACTCTGATCCACTTTCCTGATTGGATGATTGGCTTCCTACGTGTCTTATGTGTCAGCTAGCAAATCACAGACGTTCAGTATGGAGATAACATAATTGTGGTAAATAATTATATGTCTCTACTCAGAAAAGCGGCCAACAAATAAAGAAAAACTGCTGGAATGCCAGAAGGGTTTTGAAATTTAGGCTGTGTGGAACTATTTTCGTGAAAATCAGATGCCTCTGATGATTTTAAAATTTGCTCTCATTTGAGTAATTATGCCAAACTTCAACTTACGAAAAGTATTGTCGATTTTTCTCGTTGTCTTACTGAATCCTGACAACACTTGCAAAACAATTAATCTATAAAGGTTTGAGTTTTTGTCTTTCAGAGAATAATTCATCACAACCACTAAAACAGACGACTGTAGACTCTTGCAGCTTGTGTAATGGCGTGATTAATTCTTCACATAAGTAAATTTTCGTAATATTCAATCAGCAAAGAATGTTTCAATTAACGATCATAGTAAAAAGGATTATTCAATTTTTATGTCCAGATTATTTTCACTCGTGGAGATATTTGGTAGGCCTTTGACAGCGGGGTCTAGAGAGCCAACAGAGGTGAAGCGAAGTGAGTATGGAGCAACGCCGGAATGTAAGGGCGGGGGAAAACGGGAGATACCCGAGAAAACCCGCCGAATGGCTCGGCAAGATTCCAAAATGCAAAAATGGGAGCGACTGCGCCATCAGTGTTACATTTTAAATACTTTCTGTAATATTTACAATAAAAATGTGCCTCAGATCCCACCTCCAAGGGTGCGCGCCAAACTTACGATGCATCGTCGACCATATTTCGCGCAGATGTTTCTGACTTATTTTTGCATAAGGAATATGCAGGTGGAGTTTTTTTGTTGACTCGTCCTCTACAAATATTGAATCGATATCCTGGAAATGTTATAGCTGCACTTCGTTTATATGTAAAATACAGTTTCTGTTTATAATTAGGCTTATCCTCAAACATGTCCACTTAGAGAGCGAACTATTGTGTAGGGTTTATAACGGCACCTAATTATACTAATTACAATATGACATAACAACAGAGAGAAACCTGGGTAAAATGTTTACGACGTCACCAGAAACGTTATACATATAATTTATGCACTGAATATTTTGCCAAAATTTGCACTCAGTCATCTGCCTCGTAAAAGAACTGAAATGTTCTCATCACCCAGCATTTCGACGTCACAGTCATATACATGCCGGCTTTGTGGCATTTCTATCGCGACGTTGATTTATCATTTTATATTGGCTTTTGTAGATTAAAAACGATTCATGTGTGTTTATTCTCGCGAACATTCCTGTGGTGCCTGTCAATTGCCTTTTCATTTCCCCTTCAATTTGTGAGTTCAGCTACTGCAAGTGAGGCGTAGGCCTGGAAAAATTATTATTTTATATTTGTCAAACTTCTAAAAATTATCCGTGATTATTCCTTCCTCGGAAAAATTAATTGAGTGCCTAGCTTTTCGCAGAAATAAATGTTAAAGATCACAATTTTACTGTTTTATAAATGTACAAATAATGAAAACTATCTTATAGTTGCGGACACGGGACTCGAACCCGCACACCTGATGACGGAGCTAGGTAGTAGCGAGGGTGTCAGACAGTGCCCCTGTATGTCAGCCAGTCGCACTATACATAAGGCCGCTGGTAGATGGCGACGCCCCTAGTCTTTGACCCACTCTGCTGGTACCACTTCGAGGGCATATCGACACCAGAGGTCGCCGCGAGCAACTTGAGGGCAACACTGCGGGGCGAGCCGAGATACTGACGTCTTGGAGAGACGTGGCCAGATCAGCCAATCACACCACGACAACACGACATCACGAGGTGGCGGAGCTCCGGTCCTGTGTCGCTAATTACCAGTGGTAAGGAGATATTCAGTTCTGGGTGCAGGATAGATCCGGAAACTATATCACGCGCAGCGAGCCCTAGATATCCCCTGTTAAGAGCCTTGATGTTTGTTAACGTAATTGTAGCTTGGAAGAGTCGAGTCTATTTACTTTATTAGTTGAGATATTTCAGATCAAGTATTATTTCAGTATTGGTTGTTAATGTATTTGAGATCATTTACTGTATGAGAAGGCGTAGTAAAATAATTTGTAGATTCTGAAATTATCTTTTGTCATTGAACCATCTAGAGTTATTCCCCCCAGAATACAGTAACGTTAAGGGTATTAGCCTCAGAGAGTTACTTAGAGTATAAACTTGTGTTTAATATTATAACGTCACAATAGACAGCCCCAGTAAGAACTTTACATCGTGCACAGACTCGAGAAAATTCACACCGAATTTGCTGACAGTAAGGAAATTATTAGTTATTCTTTTAGTTTGCGTCTGGCCCTAAACTTTTGTAAAATAACTTCTGCTAAGTGTACTTTAAAATGAGTTAAGAGAAGAACTTTAAGTCGACCTTGATCATTATTCTAGCAAATAGTTCGGTTAATTTTTTATTTGCACATAATAAACAATACAATTTTGACACAGACATTTTATTTTTGCAAAAAAACCATGCGATCTAAAAAAAATGCATATGAGGAAAAAAATAGCTACAAAAAATGTCTAGGAGATGGATAGCAAGCGGTATTAATATGAAATAAATAATTTGCGTCTGCCATTTGCGTTGGCACGTGTTTCATGTCAATCTTTTATCTTGTAATTTTGCTGTTTGATGTTTCGTCAAATATTTTTTTTACTGCCAGATCGTGCTCCAGTTCTGCTTAATAATTTTGTTTATTTACTTTGAAGTTGTAAAACAAACCTAGTCATCTGACAATTTTGTAATTTTTATATATTTATTTGTTTTGTGTTTTTTATTTAAAAAATTGTTTTATTCGTGTCTTTTAAATATTTATGTACGTAATATTGCGTGAATTCTTAATTTTAAAGTATCAAAATGAAAAACTTACATCTATTATATTATTATTCTTTCTAGACTTTCTATTGTGTATCTATTAGACGGGCGAGACAACGAAGTCCCTACAGTTCGTTTCATAAAGTAAATCAGAAATTGCATTGAATCAATATAAGTCTTATATTGATTCAGTGAAATTTTTCTTTAATCATCAACCATCTCATTCACTGTTTTAGTGATTTGTTTTTCGACTAATGGATCAGTTAAACAATGTGTTATATCTAACGAAATAACAACGCATTTTCTAATAAAACATATCATATATATATATATATATATACATACACACACACACACACTCACACATTACGTGTGAGTTTCCTCTTTTGTAATACTATTTTACGAAAAACTACATGAACATTCAGTCTTTCAGTTCGTTTTTACGTAATCATCATAGCGCTCAGTTCTAAAGTTTAAGCTGCGTTAAAAGTAGTGGTGAATTGAGTGCTCTATATGTACTATCAATTTTAACTATTCTAATGAGACCAATTAAAATAAAAACGAGAAAAAATATACATACAAATTAAAGCTGCATATTTTCAATGATTAAATATAATAGGCTACATATGTTTTCACTTTCATAGACGTTAAACTGCACAGTGCAAGCGGGGACTATAGGAAATATTCTTATCTCTGGAAATTATTCGGTTAAATTCAATAAAAACAATATTTAAATCTCTGCACGCAGTTGGCCTTCACTGATTTAATCAGTGAAACTGTTTCACTAAAACAACGGGCTGTTCCCCACTGATTCTGAGTGGAGCAGTTTTCACCGATTCGAGTAGTTGAATTTCACTGCTAATCAGTAGAAAATCATTGATCCGGGAATGAAGAGCATATTGTGAAGTCAACCGTGCTGCCGTTCTATAAAGCGAAATTATAGAATCTCTAGTTATAGGTCGGGACCTGAATAATTCGCGAGTTCAACGACCTCCAGGCTAAACTCAACGGTCTTATATGCAATCGTGCAGAGTTCAATTGCCCATTGGTTGCCTGCTGCCACAGTGGAGGGCGATGATTGGACGTGCATTTTGTTGCTTGTTTCTCATTGGCCCAGGGTTCTCCAGGTGGTGTCAAAAAACGCGTGCACCAATGGCAAATGTGACACAAACGTAAGAGTGTTCCAATTCTAGCTTGTCCCAAAATTAATCCGCGAATATCTCAGGTCTCTAGTTATAGGCCCCAAGCATCGAGTCCTTGAGTATCGACTTCCGGACCGGTAGTATTTTTCCCATCGGCAAACCACAGCCCAAGCTTCAGTTGTTCATTTGGCGATGTGATCTCGCCTTCTATCTGGTCTTCACCGCTCTCGGTCAGCCATGTTCTTGACACCTCCCCACGGTTTCCACACTTCATTGCATTTCCCGGAATTTTTTATAGCAGCGTGGTTTATAATTGGATAGTTTCCTCGTATTGGATATCGGACACAGCATCTCGTGTGACTGGAGAGCAGCGACTGTTGCGCATTTTTGGTCCTCTCCTGCGTGCGTTGCTTTGGGACAGCTAATTAAATTAACCTGCGTTTCTGTGTTACCGACCAGCCACAAACGCTTTGAGCTTTGTCCAGGAATTTCACATAGAACGTACTGTTATATTAGTCTCGTGTTGAAGCATCTGCAGAATCCATGGTCATGTTTCTCGTCTGTATTTTACTCAGATTTTTTTAACTGTCTAATGCGGCTTTTTTTACTATAAGTTCTCTTGCTTAACAATTACGCTAATATCTCCACTTCTCAAAGGCATACAAATGCCGTAGCCTAACTGTTTTTTGCCGATAGCATAGTGTCCACAGGTAGTGATTTTTGCGAAAGATTTCATGCCGCATTTGCGCCAAAATTCCAAGTGAAGGGATTTGAGAGGCTCTTAACAGTGAGGTCTTGACAGCCGATGAGGGTGGTTGAGGTGAGTACGGAGCAACGCCGGAATGAAAGGGCGGGGAGAAACTGGAGACCCTCGAGAAAACTCGCCGACCAGCGGGATCGTTCAGCACAGTTCCCACATGTGAAAATCATCCAACCGCGAAAGTGTATCTGACCATAAAACTTTTGTGAATCGTCTCCAGAGATGCAAGGCACGTTCCTAGAGCCCCACGCCGCCAATCAAAGAGTGAGTTTTCCCCCATCAAAAGAAACCGCCGTGCCATTTCGTCTCCACGATTTTACCACGTGTAAACCACGTGCAAGGAACACGGCGTGAGGCTGCGGCCAGTAAATAATCGATGATCACTAGAATTCGTGCAGGGCTGTGAAATGCATACACTGCCAATGGTCTAAAGTGAATCTTAAGAGTGAGATGGACCCCGTGGGAACCCCGCGTCCATGGTCAAGAAGCGAGGGAGCGATACTGGCGACACTAACATACAAGCCTAGTGCCTCATCGCTCCTACGCGCAAGGCGTGCAGCGTTTCCGTCGTGGTCCTGTACTGTGCAAATTATATCTGTAACATTGGAGGAGTTTTATTACACGCGATGAAAGCCCATAGACTAAACTACGTCCGTATCTTTGAACTTTCCTCTTGTCGCTTAAGGAAACTGCATAGGCAAGCTTTACCATTTTCACAAATTTTTTCTCCAAGAATACACTTAATTAGACAAAAGAGAAAAAAAAAATAGGTTCATAAATAATTTTTTGAAATCTTGTCTGCCAAAAAGTCGTATTTGCAGAACATTTATTTGCCAAGATACGCGTATTCGCGCAAACAATTATTTCGTAAAAAATGTGGGGTCCATCCCACTCTAAAGGACCGCACACATTTTTCAAATTGGACCTGGAGCTCTAGTTTATTACAGATATTGGAGAAAATATTTAATATGGAACACTGAGTATCAGGATTATGTATGATGGAATAATTATCTGCAAACACCCTAACACCTGTCACTGCCATCATATTAAATCATGGAAATAAAATGGATTATTAATTTAACGTTACTCATTATCCACACATGCGGTGTTCCATTATAAACATTATCTGCGCTATTTGTATTACTGTCGTGTTTAGATCCATCTTTAAATACGCTTACCGCCCTTGGATTAACTTCAGAACTTAGGACGTGTGTTTTTCACCTTCTCACATGGTGATTCACCGGCAGCCGAAGTTTGTTGATTTAATTTTTATATATCATGTACGTGGGGTATTAAAAATACAGAATCGCACCAATCGTGAATCTTGTGTCTGCACTGTAAAAAAAAAAGTTTAGAAATACATGTACAACCTTTTGGTAATTTTACATTTTCTGTGTGTGATTTGTAAAAACAAGTCCAGTACGTGTATTTCTACAGCAATGTACAACTTTATTCATAACACAGTACATTGGTATTATAAAAAAAAAACATAAATGTATTGGGTATATTAACAATAAAAGAGGTGAAAATTTACAAATTTGAAAGTACGTGTAAAAATCCACGAACGTGATGTATAAAACCCAAATCTGTGTATTTTAACAACAACGCCAATGTTGTATTGGAACGTGTACATCGGTATAAAAGTACATATTGCTCTATTTCATTCAAAAAGTAGTACAATCTTACAGTACAAAGAACACAACTGTACTGGCATATTGACGTTTTAAAAGGGTGTAAAATTACCCATGCAAAAGTATGTGTAAAGACACTAATACGAGGCACTAAAACCCTGAGCTTGTGTGTTTTTACAACCATGCCAATGTTGTATTAAAATACGTACATCAGTGTAACAGTACATATTCTTCTATTTCATTGAATAGGTAGTACAATCTTACTGTAAAAAAATCAATGTACTGATATATTTACATTAACAAGAGTGTAAAATTACAAATTCGAAAGTATATGAGCGAATATTTACACATACAAATTTTCGGTAAATTTACATTTTTATGTGTAGTTTCCTTAAAGGAATACACTATTTGTAATTTTACACTAATGTTCCTGCGAATTAAAATATAACTACAGGTATTTGCTAAACACATGCGATGTAGCGGTAGGGAGTAGAACTACTTCGAACTCGTTTTGTGTTCAAAAGGAAATCTTACCTCCCGCTGATGGTGGGATCATCAAATGAACTAAGAGAATATGGATTCACAGCATTGAATGTCTGGCAGTATAGAACATCAGCTGACTCACCGGCAGTTTATGGGGCAATAGTTTTGCCTCGAGAGGAGCTAGACATTCTCAAAATACACAAACCAGGTTCCATGTCGGTTCGTATAGAGCTGTGCAAATACCGCACTGATGATGTGATTCAGTGTAAGATATGTTGTGCGTTGGGCCACGCACAGAAATACTGCACAGTTAGGAAGCTGTGTGATCTTTGTGGGATGAAATCACACAATCAGTACCTGCTCCTAAAGAGAACAAGACACGTCAATGTGGACATGTGGACTTTGTAAAAAAAAAAAAAAAAACTGGACACTCGGCTGTATGGAAACAGTGTGAAGTGGTCAACACTCGCAAACAAATGTTTGAAGCTAAAGTCAACAAACAAATACAAAACAAATAGCAGGATACGCGACCAAACATCCAGTCAAAGACTCAATTTCCCCCCGACTACAAACTCAGAAACTACAGACTGAACTGGGAAATAAACCAGGGAGCAAGTACCAACACAACATTGGAGGGACAAGACACAAACACACAGGAGAAGGGACACCAACATAACAGAAAATACGACCACGATCTCAGACGTGCAGGAACTGGCCGCACTTCTGAAAGAAACACAATTCACAACACTATTGGACCATTTATGGCCCATCATTACACAACACTACACGAGAAGCAGATGTTGCTCCTCACAGCACTCGTCACTTTACCACAGTAAACAAACAATAGTTGGGGATTGTTTAACTATCAAATCACCCCAAACTGGCAGTGTCGTACTAAACACACAGTTATTATTAATATTTAGGGCGGTCTGCCCAGGCTGGTTACGTGGGAACTCGGGAAAGGTGGGAAATAGCCCCCCCCCCCCCCCGCCACTCACCCTCCAGGTCGAGTAGCACACATGCCAGTCGAGGTAGGGTCGGGGGGCTAACACGATATCACAAAGCTAATTTAGACTAGCTTAGATAATTTAATATAGCTAAGGCTTTTACTAACATCACAATATATTATAATAAAGTGAATAAAAAATAATTATAGAAAAATAAATATTTAAAAAAACATGAAATAAAAAAAATTAAAAAAATACAAAATACAAAACACTTAAAAAAATTACATAATAAAACATATAGTATTTTATATGTTGCAAACATTATTATTTACTTGAAATAACGCACCGACCTGATAGTCTGTTTCAGGTAGCGAAGAAGACGATCCTCGTTGAAGAGAAGACGGGGGGGGGGGGGGGTGTCTGCTTTGACTATTTGACTAGGGCCTGGCAGACTCTGGCAAAGACTGGCAGACTCTGGTTCCAAGGGCCCCACCCTATTGTTTTCTGTTACTAACACTGGATTTCATTCCTATGTCACAACACTCTGAAACGACAGAACCTACCCCGAGGTTTGCTCCCGAGCGATTAGGGACTCACCGACACACTGCACGCGAGATTAAATAGCACACTTGTATACAACAGAACAACACGTTAGACAGACATCACGACACTTACACTCACTCCAGTCGGGGGGCTGGAGGGGATCTTCACTCCCCCGCCGACAACATTAACATATAAAATCACATAATAATAGGCGACTAAACTAAAACGGCCTAAATGTGGGTCTGGTGCCCCAGACTTACACTGACACGGCCCCCGCCCGCGGACCCTATGATTAGTCCAAGTGTCGGGTGGCAATTGTTTTTACAAACACCCGGTGAGTTATGGAAGCTGCGGCTCCCGGTATCAGGACACACGTGTCATTCCGGTGGCATATGAGGGCCGGCACTTATGTTACATGCTGGCTTTTGTATATAACTACCTATTCTATATCTGAAGTCAATCGTTATCTACATTTTGGAGATAACTTTTTACAACTCTGTTACTGTACAGAAATTTTGTAGTTACAATTGCAGTGATTATGCGATGTTACGTTACGTTAGTGAAAAAATACTTACACATACACAGTGGTGAAGTAACACTTGTGATGTTTATGTTTATTTACGGCATGTGGCAGGAAATCTATAATTTACATAGTTAAATTGCATGCATGGAGTGCATGTAATTTAACATCATAGTAAGTTAAAATTGCAAACTGGTGTGGTAATTTTACACCTAGAGTGTACATGTAATTATAGTCCGTTGCCGATTGGAAGCGACTTATGAAAATCAACCTTTCAAATAACACTCTAGGCATAACATGTCAACCTATTTTTTCAGTAACCTGTATTCCACAAATATATATCACTGTGGTTAACTTTAGAGTACTATATTATTTAATAAATGAAACTTTACCTTAATATCTTCTATAACTTGTAATATTTATTTATTTTTAAAAATGAATTAACAGCAGCGAGAGCAGCGACGTGTTGGTGATGGCCAGTAAGAAATAGTTCACAGTTAAAATATTATTTTAACCTGGTTTTTTATTATACTATTTGTAAATTAAACGGTGCCTATTGAGATATTTAAATATTTAGGTAGCTCCGATGGCAACATATCTCATTTTTACAGTTTAAAATATAATCGGAAAATATCGTGAGTAGGCCGTAATGGTACGGTGTTGTTTTATCGAGCGAGAGCAACTTTGAAGCGACTGTCTGCTGAGCGAACTTTGTCGCTTTCTCTCTCTGTCTTTGTTTCTTTCACACTCGGGAAGTTTCACTTCTCTAGTATGTGAAAAATTGTACCTATTTTTAATTGCAGCATATTTCATACTCTTTACAGCAGAATAATGATTTTTGAATTTGTAATTTACAACTGAAAAGAGATTTTAATGTTTGAATACTTATTTTAATATATTTAGAAATGATGGCGGGGCAGAAACAAGGTGAAGTTGGCATACGTGACAAGCCATTACATGGCGTGTTGCTGTTTTATCAAACGAAGCATAAATTATACTTACTCCGAGGAATCCTTCAAATTACCATATCACGTTTGTAGACGTTGTATTTTTTAAACCTACCTTAGCAAGTAACGATGTTGTGATAAATCTGTGTTACCGCGGCAGTAATAAATATACTGTTACGGTGTGTTTCGTTAACCGCTGCGTGTGAAATAGCGTGGCGTGGATGCGTGGTGTTTTTTACGCTGGATCTGTGTGTGTGCGTGATTTCAAATACTTGATATGAACTTGTAAATGTGAACTGTTTTTATGACGAAGTTATTTATTTACATCCACGTCTGTTTATTTGTCACAACATTGTACCTTTGCCCTGGGTGTTTGAAACACAGTCGTGTAACGTGATATACCACCAATCCCAACAAAATAACCAAGCCCAGTCTCAATAAATTTCAATAAACGTAATACACAGTAGGTAGCAATAAATATAAATATGAGCAGAATAAAAGTTACGGTAGGCTTATTTGTGTGCATGTTCACTGTTATATTTTAAGTTTCTCTAACAAAAAAATGAGCGACACGAGTAGCGTGCTTGATTTTAATGTTGCTTTTCCTTTGGACTGGCTATTCGTTCGTTATTCGAACTGAGGCAGTCCTTTTAAAGAAATAACCTAACACATATCAATAACAAAATGTTAAATACTACAGTTCATTACCCCGCAGTTGTAACAGTGTTAAACACAGTCGCGGCAAAATATTAACGTGCATTACGTGTAATGTGCTATGTCGTGGAAAACAAATATGTTAATGTAACGTAACCGTAAGAACTATCGTTAATTCAGGCATCTTTAAAACATCATAAAGCTGACCTAAATAATGTTATAGGTCTAAACTGAATATTCGTACGAAATGGTTTTTGAAATAGACCTAAGACAGAATTCTTTGAAAAGCTGTAAACAGTAAACAACACATTTGGTAGGTATAATAGTAGGAGTCACATTGCAATGTTTATTTTTAGGTATAGCGAAAGTATACGAACACATGTACACACACAATGGCATGTAAACATTGATTTTGACAGATTCTACATGGCAGTCACATGGCAATGTTTGTTTACATTTGGCGGAAGGATACGAGACGGGCCTGCAAGTAGATATTTAGCAGGGCTCCGAGAAAGTTGCTTCCAATGGGGAATGGACTATAGGCATGTTGAACATTAAACAGTAACAGACTGGTGTAGTAAAATTACCATAACAATGATTGTGTTAATTTACAACGTGTGGTAGAAAATTAGTAGCACGTATATTAAAATCACATGTACAGAGTACATGTGATTTAATGTGATGATTAGTAAAAGAAACTGACAGGTATGATAAAATTACACTAACAAAGTTAGTGTAAATTTACATTATGTGGATTGATATTGGTAACAAGAAAGTAAAATGACACATGCATAGTATGTGTAATTGCACATAATGATTAGTAAAAAGAATAACAAGTATAGTAAAATTACACTGGCATTGTATTTGTAAATATGCATGGGACACACAGTAAAGTACACTTACACATGTACGTGTAAAAAAAAGACGAACATGTGTGTAGATTGTGCCACCACGTACATTCGTGTAAAAGCACACAAAAATGATTTTTACAGTGTGGTCAAATGTTCTGTTATCTTAAGCTGTCTGCGGTGTACCACAAACCTTTGTCATTGAGCTCTTCACGTAGCTTATTCGCGAGAGGGATTGCAAGAGAAAACATTCACAAGACTCAAGAGAATGCTGTTTACGCAAGGAAAATGAATAGGATTTTACGCGAATCAAAGAGATTAAAGAGAACGGATTTAACCAGGGGCTTCGCCGACATCGCTGCGAAAAACGAAGTGATCTTCGTCTACAACTTGAATTCCCGTCGTCATTTATGTGAATTCTTTACCTTTCACTACTCGTATCAGCAAATATTACGTACCAAAAATTGACATACGTATAAACCTTCATGCACATGTGTATACATGTAGTTAAATATGATGTGCCCATTGATTAATATCAGTTCGACATACAAAATACGCTGTTACAAATTAATCATAAAAAGTAAGTTTCAAAACATACGAAGATAGTCTATTTTTTTATTGTAGAAATGGTTATCCCCGCAATATATAATGAAGAGTAAAATCGCTCACGTAGGATGCGTTGCAGAACAGGTGATCATGGTTTGTACTGTACAAGGTCAGAAGCTAGTATCAATACAGACAGCGTAATATTCCTGGTTTATGCTATTGGTGCGGACCGATAGCAGATCACAGCACTTATATAGGGTTCCTGCCAGTGCCACTGACCAATAGGAATTTCTCTCGTAGATTATATTGAGTGAGTAATTACAAGGAATTCGTAAGTACTTCTCAGACCAAAAGTCTCGTATTTTGCAACTCCTGGAACGAGAAACTAATTTGTAAGTTAAGTTAACTCCTTCTTAGGTTTACCCATACTGGGCATATCTCAGTATGTATGTATGTATATATATATATATATATATATATGCTTTCATGTATGCCATTTTCACTGGAAATCATAACTGTGATATTTTATTACAGAACACTTCTGATTTGTCAGCCAAAGCTAAGCCACAGAATACTGATAAATACAGAATTTGACTTCAGCCGTACAAGAGAACTAAAATGTCTTTACTGGACAGCAAGATGTCAACACGTCGCTAACCGATCAGCACCCTGATAACTAGGGACATCCCAATTTCATGAAAAGATTTCATGACCAGTTCTATTTCATGACACTTTAGCTCAGATCCACTTTCGAGATTGGGCGATGTAGAAGTTACGCATCTCAAGCGTCTACCCACGAATCAGAGACGAACAGTATTGGAATAATTTAATTCTGATTGGCCAGTCAAGTAAGAAAATGCCTTCTCACAGACACACGCCACAAGTAAGTAAAATTGTATTGAAATCGAGCCTGTACGGAAATCTTCTCGCGAAATTCGGGTGTCCCTACTGATGACTTACTTCGGCTTTAGAAAAATGAACCATTCATTACGTAGTGCAATCGTAATAGTACGGTGTAGAAGTCATATACCTGTAGCTGAGCCTCCCAGCGTACAGCACCCGCCAAAAACAAACTTACCATGCGCGTGAAGAGATTTGAATATCGAGGTCCTTGAGAGCCGATGAGGATGAAGGGAAGTGAGTATCGGGCAGCGCCGGAATGCAAGGACGTAGGAAACGGGAGATCCCGGAGAAAACCCACCGACCAATGGCGTCGTTCGGAACGATTCCCACGTGCGAATATCCGGGAGTGACCCGCCGGGGAATAAAGCCCGAACGGTTCGCGTGGGCGAGAGGAGAGTAGTCTGACCGCTACATCACCGCGGCACCTTGGTCCGGCTGGAATTCGCTGTATAAACGGCTGTTTGACCTCTGTAGCTGTTGTTTCCTCTGTGACAAAGAGTCGTACTAATATAGGCTGTTCACGGTTAAATGAGCACTTTTGAAAGCCCTGCTTAAGAACTACTTCCATGCATGTTGCGTGTTCTTCCGCCTTATGTAAAATTAACATCGCCATGAGCCTCATCACTTTATTCATGCGTCGGTCAAGTGAAACTGTCAAATTATTAGAAAAGTAAATATTTTCAAAATCTGCTCATTTTCACTCTTTTATGCATTAAAATAACAGAAAGGGAAATAAATAATTTAAGTTATCACAAATGGCTTCCTAACACTTTTATTTGACGTTAAAATGTGGAACTACTTTAATTCCTTCGTTACCAACTTTTCTGGGTGTTTGTCACTCAGTGCGCCCGTTAAAATATATGCAGACAGTAACAGTGAGCTTTTTTCTAAGGTTGATTTCAAAAGTGCTCGCTTTATCGTTAACAGCCTTTGCTTGTAGGAACGGTGCTAAACAGCAAATTTGTTATTTGAACGTTTCAACTATAAAATGTTATTTTTGACTCAAAAGATTAAGCCGAAAAATGTGTATATTGAATTATGGCTTGTGTAAAAGTGACAGGCGCAAATTTTTTATTTTCCCGTTTAGACTATAGTAGTAGGGAGTTCTGCCCATGGCGGACCAGTTGTCCACAGGGAAATAAACGATTGGTCGACGGAGGTATGGGGAGTGAGGGGGAGCAGAAGTGAAATCCAAATTAGAAAAAAATCCTCAGACGTCCAAAACGCGTCGGGCGAGTCGGAATAGTCCACTGCCGCTGCATGAAGGGGTGTGGGGTTCACTTCAATAACGACAGCGATCGAGTTACGTCACCAGTTGCGTGTTAAAGGCTGTTCACGATAAAGTCAGCCTTTTTGAAATCAACCTTTGAAAAAAGCCCCTGCTCCTGCCTGTATATATTTTAACATGCGCACTGAGTGATATTCGCCCAATAAAGTTCGTAACTATAGAGAGAAAGCAGTTCCATGTTTTAACGTCGATTAAAATGTTTCAAGTAACTTTTTTGTGATAACTTAAATTATTTGTTTCACTTTCAGTTATTTAATGCATCGAAGTGTATAAATGAGCAAATTTGTAAAATATTTAATTTTCTAATAATTTCACCGTTTCAATAGACTGACGCATGGATGAAGTGATGAGGCCCATGTCAATGTTAATCTTACATAGGGCGGTATAAGTAGAGATAGTAAAATGTCACGAATTCATTCGAGGAGAAGATAGACGTCAACCAGGTGTATACTGAAGTAACACCTGTTACTTCAGTAATTGGATAACGGTTTATTAGCCACGCCCTGGGTGACTCTGAACCAATAGCAGACTTGCAAGAAAACAATAATACTGGCAGTTGTGGAGTAACATTGGCTGCTCTCTGTGTCAGCAGCCAATGAGCAAACATCTGAGGCCCGAGGACACACATGACTGTGGAGTCTAGCCTACGGGTCATTGACTCGCGAATTTTTCCTTTCCCTAGGTATAAATTACAACATACATACAAGAAGATCTCAAGCAGGGCTTTCGAAGGTGCTCATTTTACCGTGAACATTCTATACCGGTAGGAACAACTAAGTGATTGCCACGATGGTTGAGCGGTTAGCTTTTTTTTATTTTATTTCATTAACCCTACTTAGCAGTACAGCCATCCAAGGTGTTCAACTCTCTAATGACTACTACAATTTAACAAACAGTATATAAGTTAAATATATTACATTTTTTTGGGGAGGGTGCCTGTTTGTTTGGGCGCCCATAATTTAAGCTACAAATTCTATTTTTACTATTCAAAAGCATCATTCACACAGCGGTTAGCCTGCTCGTCTCCCACCATGGCGATCCGGGTTCAATCCCCGGCCGGGTCACTCCGAATATTCGCATGTTGGAATCGTGCCGGAAGATGCCGTTGATCGGCGTGTTTTCTCAGGGATCTCCCGTCTCTCCCACCCTTTCATTCCGGCGTTGCTCCATACTCATCCAAATCACCCTCATAGGCTCTCAAAACCTCGATGTTATAAGAGCCGTCCAAAATCTCTTCACTGAACACCTAAGTCGCGCAGCGCGGAACAGAATGGTGGTAGAGAGCGATACCAGTGTTATCAGTTTGATAAGTATATCGCAGCAGTGTCACATGATTTCCCCCCTCCAACGGCGAGCGTTCGAGAGAGCCCTCCCCTACGCCGTCTACCCTAAGTCCGCTATCTTTGAGCTGCTCTCCGCGTGGACTACATTCTTATTTTAACTTCACTCTGCAGATCCACAACACACGAACGGTTTTGCCACGTTTAACGAGACACGCACACAACAAACGTACCTACGCTTACAAATTACCACGCCCCCCCTCCCCCCCCCCCCATAATTATTTTAGTAGGCCACTGAACGCGCATTCCAGACCCTCGCCTTGTCCTCAGCTCTGGGCAGTATTAACTTGAGTCTTGGAACTCACTGCAACTGGGGCGATTTACAGTTTTACATTAATTACGTACTGACATAATAGCTGTAACATGCTAACCATGCACTGTTTTCAAGCATATCAGTGACGGGATGTTTAAATACAATGAATATAATACGTATTAAAATCGTTCTACACTAAAATGAGCTCTGCGATAGTAAACATGTGTTATTACAACATGCGAGATTTAAAAAAAATATATTAGGTATTTCATTTAAACAACCGAATTACATCATTGATAATAAATCCATTAATGCAATAAGAAATATGATACGATGAGCGATTGTATTATGTTATAAATATATTTTTCGTTTCTTTCATAGCAAGAAATGTGTATGACATTTCTAGCGTTCCAAATACTTGCGTATGCGAATTACCAATACTCGGATTAGCAACCGGGAAACTTTAAATTCGCCGCCCGTATCATCTCCCGCCAAAGACATCGCCTGAAATGGGACTGATGAACGTGGAATCACTGAACTCGTCGGCTTTGCAAGCCTCTCTGTGACTCTCTTTCGCCAGGGCAGGCGGAGAAACTAGCAGGCTTGTTCGCGTGGTGTGACATATGTGCTATCTCAGAGCAGCAACAGCTGCTAGTCTCTGTGGGACGGCACGAACGACCAACGGCAGAACACTAGCACATCAGGAATCAATCAATAAAACATTGTTAGGAAATTAGCGATAATTAGGTACAGGGTTATCCGCGAAAATATTTGTGGACATGTTTGCTATACTTCCATATACTTAGTCCACGACCACAAATTCCTTTGGTTATTGGCCGTATGTCTACGCCGAGAAGATATATTCCTATTTGACTAATTACTCTGTACTAAGTACTCTGATACTTAAAGTCCATGATTCGCGGACAGACACTTGAGGCATGTGACGTTTCAAATAGTCCAACCACAAAAGAGCATATGAACTGAAGTGTTTTAGAGTTTAACTGGTTTTGAAATCATCTCGCGAAAAGCACCTGTCCTTAGCGATAATCATTGCCGCTGTGTAGTTTTTGTGTATAAAAATTCAGGTTATTCAGGATAACTTACTTTCGATGATAAATGTGACTCAATTGTTTTCATTTTTGAGTACATTTTCCTGTGCACTCGTTACAAGCACCCAAACATCTTCTCGTCAGCAATCTGTAGCAAAATAAATTAATTTCCCCAATTACCACTCTCAAAACATTTCGGCGTTTGTAATTTTAATGTGGCGGTCGTTTTTTTATCTTGCCGGTTCTTCTGTTTCTGCTTTACCTCCGCAATAAACAGCACAGATAGATGCTTCGTATAGCAGAAACAGATAGCTACTTCGTATAGTAGAAGCAGATAGCTGCTTCGTATAGCAGAAACAGATAGCTGCTTCGTATAGCAGAAACAGATAGCTGCTTCGTATAGCAGAAACAGATAGCTGCTTCGTATATCAGAAACAGATAGCTGCTTCGTATAGCAGAAACAGATAGCTACTTCGTATAGTAGAAGCAGATAGCTGCTTCGTATAGCAGAAACAGATAGCTGCTTCGTATAGCAGAAACAGATAGCTGCTTCGTATAGTAGAAGCAGATAGCTGCTTCGTATAGCAGAAACAGATAGCTACTTCGTATAGTAGAAACAGATAGCTGCTTCGTATAGCAGAAACAGATAGCTGCTTCGTATAGCAGAAACAGATAGCTACTTCGTATAGTAGAAACAGATAGCTACTTCGTATAGCAGAAACAGATAGCTGCTTCGTATAGCAGAAACAGCAACTAGTACTTCCACGCGAACAACACACAAAACAGTGCTTGCTATAACCCGGAATCCAACTAGCAGGATAATAGCAGGAATAGCGACAAACTAGTAGTTAAGCGAACAACGCCTACACAGTAATTTCATGGCCACTTCCAACTTCTCTGAAGTCCTGCTTCTAGTGTATTATTTCGCCTAATGCAAACAAATCTTAGCCGAGTCTAGAAAATTACACCACAGGGACAACGCACCGCATTCGTGCGCACACAGTGTAATAAGATTTTGAATAAAAACTATTCCTTACTAGGCATTATAGGCTGTTCAAGGTAAAATGAGCACTTTTGAAAGCCCTGCTAAAGATCTACTTATATACACGTTGTGTACTCCTCCGCCTTATGGAAAATTAACATTCATCACTTTACTCATGCTTGGTCAAATGAAATTGTGAAATTATTAACAAAGTAAATACTTTACTTATCTGCTCATTCACTTCGACGCATTAAAAAAGCATGAAGCGAAACAAATAAGGTTCAGTTCTTAAGTGTTCACTTTATCGTGAACAGCCTTTACCAACACATTTGTGTTCGCCATGTTTTTATTCATATTAATTGTAAACGAAATATTATAATTTATAGGTATAATACGAGAAAAATTCAATTTACCAACCAGTAAGGTACTTTAATGACAACACAAGTATAAATCGCTTGTGATTTCATGCTGTGTACAGGAAGCCAGCAAACTCATCACACATAAGGTGATTTTGAAAGTGTTTGATTCAAAAGGCGTAAAGAAACAGATAATAGACTATAGTACAATCTTCTTGTTACGAAGACTCAAATCTGAGACAGCGACGTTTACTTGCGAGCGTGCTCTGAAGGAGTGGCATAAGCAGTACAATTTATCTTCTGTCAGGAGTCCCAATGACGCGAACGAAAGGACTGGGAGCCACTTCCCTCCCCCTACATTTTCGTCTCTCTCTCTCTCTCTCTCCTCAACTTCGCTGAAGCTGCGTTATTATCCCCCTCATCCTCCTCCTGCTGAAACGACCCCTACGACCCGGGCCTTCTGGAGTATGCAATACCGCACGTGTTGGGCTGGAAGGGTTGGATTATAAGGGTGTGGTTGGGAAGAGGGGAATCTGGAAGGGGGAGGATGGTGTTGGCTGTGCGTCGAAAGAAGCCCCTTGCGAGGGAAGCTGAAGATGACGTCACGAGCAAGAGCAACCCACATTTTTCAGTGCAGTGCAGTTCAGCGGCGTGTGTGGAACTGTTGCAAGGAAAGCTGTTTGTTTGCCCTGTGCTATACCTAACCGTCCGCCACTTTAGTATTGCAGTTGGCGTTGTAGCACGTGTCTAACAGGTGCCTCGCCGCTCTCTCGTGAGTAGACGCAATGCATTAATTTTCTCCCGGCATTACTCTAGTTACTTGCTGGGTATGCCGAGTGTGTACAGCATTCAACAAGCAACAGCTTACCTTGCACCAAACCAGTTTCAAAGGAAACCACCATTAATGACCATTAACGATTTACGACCCATTATTGTTTACGGTTTCAGGTATTGCAAACAAGTAACTTTATGATGCATACTGTACTTAACTCATCACAACACTTGTTTCGTTGTCACAGCCGATAAGCTGTAAGGTGAATGTAATATGAACCCGTTACGGCCTAGACCAATAAGACGGTTTGCAAATAATTTATCCACAGGTAAGATAATTTGTCATTGAACTTGGCAGTGTGCAGTACAGACCAAAAATCACCTACACGTGCGTAATGTACACAAATGTGCAGACTGTGTCTGAATAAGTAAATAATACATTAATAAAGTAGTTTATGGAATTAAGATTTCTATATCCTATTCACAGTAAAGTGAGTACTTTTGAAAGCTCTGCCATTTGAAATAATTGCCAATAAATATATTTTACTTTAGTCTTAGATGTTAACTTCCGAGTGGGGGGGGGGGGGGTTACTCGCTGTGTTTATTCCTTACATAGCAAAATTTATTAAAAAAGGTATTTAAATTATAAAAATGGCTGAAATAAAAACGTAACTAGGGCCTCAAGAGTGCTCACTTTATCGTGAACAGCCTATATCAATAAAATCACGCAGTACTGGAAACAAGAAAAATATTATTACTGTGGTACGAATAATAATCACTTAACAAAGTGGCGAAAGTGAGAATACACAAACAAAACACATCCTTACAGGGGGGCTGCTGTGGCCGAGTGGTTAGACTACTCGCCTCCCACTAAGGAGAACCGAGTTCAATCCCCTGCCATATCACTCTCGGATTTTCGCATGCGGGAATCTTGCCGGACGATGCCGCTGGTCGGCGGGTTTTCTCGGGGATCTTCGGTTTCCTCCACACTTTCATCCCGGTGCTGCTCCATACTCACCTCTATCACCCTCATCAGCTCTAAAGACCTCACTGTTCAGAACCGCACAAATCTCTTCGCTCACTCACCCATCCTTATAAGTGCATCAGAAACGCTACACCGTAAAATATTTTTGTACCCATTTTTACAAAGAATTCTATTGAAGCTATGTTGCTAAAAGTTACACTAACCTTTGGGGGGGAATGCAACACCGAGAAGGATATGTGTGATTGAAATGAACTATATTCCACATACTAGGTACACGAAATTACACAATTGATTAGGATTACAGAACTGTACATGATCTCCGTCCTCGAATATTTAGTATTGTGTAAACCCTCCCACGTGCTTCAATCAGATCCCTTAACGTCGTGGTATGTAATCAAAGAGGACCTGGATATGTTGCTGAGGAATCTCCATCCACGTGGTTTGTATGCGAGTCCACAAAGCATCAACAGTGGTTACTGGAGGTCCGTGACAAACAAGTCGCATGCCAACCACATCCCATTCGATGGGCGACATGTCAGGCGAACGTGCAGGCCAGGGAAGCAGTGGTTCCCGTCGTTCGTTGAGGAAGGCTTGCGCATTCCTCGCCGCATGTGGCCGGGCACTGTCCTGCTGGAAATATGGCACGTGGAGTCGCCCGAAGGAAGGGCAGTGCCTCGGACTTTAAAACCTCCCTGATGTAGCGGTTGGTTTTCGGATTGACCTCAATACGTAGGAGTCGAGATCGCATGTTTATCGAATGGCACCCTACGCCATCGCACTTGGCGTTTGCCCGCTATGCCGCTCCACAATGCAGGCTCCGCATGTCGCTGCGTACTGCCCTCTCCTATCCCGTGGCTCTACACGCGCATCAATGGCTTGAGCAGCATGCCTTGTACGAGCCGAAATGTCGCGGCATGACAAACCCGTCTCCCGGATACTGATCAGTTTACCCTCGAACTCACTCACGTGCCGATGTGGTGCCCTATAACGAGGACGAGGCATATTGGCAGTTGCTTTCGCTTCGTTTCGTCTTGTAGTAAATGTAGGCCCACTGTTGATTACCGAGGGCAATGCAAATCTTAGTAATTATCTTGAACACAATATAGCGAGACTTTGCACGTAATATACATTACGTTTAGGGAATATTCAATCAGTGCCTAAACTAGATAACAGTTTAATTTTAAAATTTATCATTAACCTAAGTTATTACTTTTTATGAAGCATTGTATATACTAATGCTTGAAGAAAGCTATGTAAATATATGTGGTACGAGACTAAAACATTATACGAGTACCGTAAATAAAGTGTAAAACAGTATATACGCAGGCCTATATAAACTGTTGTAACTACAAACTGATCTGTTCACGTAAGTAATTTTAACATAAATTTTTCGGTGCTGGTGGTTAGTTGAACAATCGGAATACACAATTTTTTTTTGTATACGTAGTGACGTAGGTTTGCATTGGTTCTTAATAGTTACTAGGCAAACAATAAAGCTTTCATTTTCCATTATAAAACACATTTTTGGTCGGGGTTCGTTTGCTCATAACGAAAGTAATTACACAAAATATATGTACTTTCTTTTCTTCGGTATTAATTTTCATTGGTTCGTTTATTCACATCACCACAACGCACCGTTACCAACATGAGAAAATTTATAACGTGTTCCTTCAAGCAACTCACATTTATGTGTCACTTACAAAAATGAGTTTTATATTGGTGAAACACCTCGGCATCCGTAAGGGCAGCTTAAACCGAAGTATCTCCTTGCTGGGACTAGTTTATTCCTTGTTGGTGATATCGACTGTAAGTCTTTTAGATATGATTTAACGATTGGTTTCTGAATACAGCTCATTATGTTTATATCACTATAGCCAAACACAAAGCCTACAAGGTTATTGGCGACTTAAAACAAAACAAGGCCTGTGTCTGTTAAAATACAGTGAGCATCGATTTATATCTTCTTTAAAACACGTCAAATCATACAATAATTTGTATTTGAGGAAAAAATATGTGATATTGTACTGGAGAAGGATGTGAAGGAAAATAACCTATTCAAACCTTGCCTCTCCCAAAAAAGTTTGGAAAAAATCTCTATTGGTGGCAGTTTGGAAGAACGTGCTGTGATAAACCTCGCCACAGCAACTCAAGGATGAAATTAATAGGATCCATTCAACCGACGTAGAAAGAAAAGACAATGGATGGCACAGCACGACGAAGAGAAGACGACAAATGAGACATAGGACAACAAGCGGGTAGCCTTTCACTAAGTTTCTGTAACTCAAGTTTGTCCCCTTCGTAGCCTGCTAAACTCGGAAAGTAATTACATTGCACCACAGGCATCTCACTTAAAATAAAACTAACTGGATTACTGACTAAGCTCGTCCTGCAAGAAGCTTCCCATTGTCTGATTTAAATCCTTTTTTTCCCTTCGAATCTGTCAGTGAAATGAGTTTCTTAGGGATCCACTGGTTGAATCCCGCAATTTCTCCACGTTTTCAAAAGCGCGTTGAAATTGCTAGTTGTTTAAAGGGCCTTCGAGAAAATATGTACACGCAGCGCAGTTTGGAACAAGGGACAGTGTAGTGAGTCTCAGCAAGAGACAATAAACTGTAAGGATTTTCGAGAGTGTTTAATTTTAGTCCAATAATAGTCTTACGTCCATGCCAAATTTAGATGCATTTGAACAACACTGTATACAGGATACGCAGAGAAACAGGAAAATCGGGAAACATTTTTAAGCCAACATCTTACCGATAACTAGAGCCACCAATTAATTTTTTTAAAGATTTATGCGCAAGTCAACTTGTTTCGTGCATAATTGCAGATTTTATTTAGCTATTGGCCGTGTATCTGTGTGAGGAGACATTTTCTATTCGACTGGGCTAATCACAATAAGTTACCCTTGCACTGAAGGTCCATGTTTGACTGGCAGACAGTTAAGACATGGGCGAGTTAAAATCACCCAACCACGGTATTGGTTATGAACAATCGTGTTTTCGGAGTTCTAATAATCGTGGATTATTTCCGCGGGAAACAGGTGGCCCTCTCTACAACAATACAGCAAGTTTATTCTTTTGCAATTGGATGATCAACTTTTCGACTCGGCTAAGTTATATGCAGATCAATCACGAGCGTCAGAATCCTTATTGGCTCAATAAAATGAGATGGGAGCTTCATACACGCATGATAGCTAATAAGGAAATAAATCTGTAGAATATGTGTACAGTAGGTTGAATTATAGCAGCGAGTAAATTTTTTCCGCCATAAACAATTTTATAAAGATACTATACGTACCACTGTTGACGCAGTTATTTTATTGACAGCTCGCCCCCCTCCCCCCCCGGCAGCACCTTACATAACACGGCCACAACTACACAGGACCTGCCAACTTACAATAGATAAGGAATTTAGTTTTTAGTTATATCTGCAGTTACGTACGAGCTGAACAGAAAGAAAATATATATATATAAGTAGCGATATCAGTTAAGGGAATTTAATTCTTAGTTACCCCGGAAGAGCTCGCAACTACACATACTTCAAAACCCGCTTGACATTCCTGGATGGGTAACTTCCTTATATGCATTCAGCAGTTTTGAGTACGCGCATGATGCACATTATTTATCGGCGACAGATGAAGTGGAGTGAAGTCGAGAGATTTGGGTGGTTCCGATGAGAGTGGCGTGAGGTTAATAGGGACCGGAATGCAAGGACAGCGGAAATGGGAGATCCCCGAGAAAACCCGCCGACCAGCAGCATCGTCTAGCATGATTCCCTCATGCCAAAACCTGGTAGGTAGGTAGGTAGTTGGGCTTAACGTCTCGTAGACAGCGAGGTCATTAGAGACGATCCAAAATCTGGGAGCCACCCCGTCGGGAATCCAACCCGGTTTGCCTAGTCGGAAAGTGAGTGGTGTCCTCAAAAGAAACTATGAATTATTTTGAGATATCATTCGGTGAATTCACTATGTGGACAGTGCACGAACATTCGCATTCATTGTACAAAAAAAAGCGAAATGTATAAGTTAAATACTGTAAATACAAAAAAAAAAAAAAAAAATTAACCCTTTTAATATTCAATCACTGCTATCGAAATGCCGATTGGCAGAGACATGCAAAATTCGCGTTATTATTCGGCATCAGGTTAGACTTCACATTACTGTCTGTACTGGAGCTGGCATCGTTTATCCATTGGTTGCTGCACAGATGTGAAGACACGCCCTTTCTGAATGAGCTGCACGTGATTGGGGCACACCACTGTGAAGTGTTCATTTATTGGCGCAGAGTTACCCAGGGCGTGTCACATGACGTATGTTCCAATGACAAACGCATTGCAATGGTACACGTGTTTCGAGCTTAACGTGTGCCAAAATAATAACGCGAAATTTTGAGATCTCTAGTCATAGGCACCAGGACATAGACCTTCAGGACTCAGAGGGCAAAATAAAAAAATTAATGTCTTTATATATAACGACTGCCTGGATATAAAAAAATTGAATGAAATCCACTGGACTCAGTTTGTGCGAGTTATACGGGCGCCAGACCACTTCCAGTCGGTGTGAAGGATAATAACACTTCACCAGGATGCTGTGTGCTGTGATCAGTGAGGTAACTATGGCAGTGCAGGCGTGGCAGGACTTTGGATTTCATGAGCTTGTGGAAGAAGAAATTTTACATATATAAGTTAAAAAGTGTTTCTTATTCATGTCTACAATTTATAGCTGAGCTGCCCGCTATAACATTCTGTACACAGTCCTTCTTATTTTCATAATCATGCATTTTATTTATAGCATCATTGTTTACTTGTCCTTGGAAAGGAGAGGGCCTGATGCCAATGTTTGCATTTGGGTATTTTAATTTATAGTTATACCACTTGCTGCGATTCAGGCCTTTTGCTGTTACTGGCTAATTATTTGCTCTAAATCATTCAGGGTGTGTAAAATTAACTGAGGTGTAACAAATAAAATGATAGAACAACAAAGGTACCTTAATTTTCTTACAAACAAAGGGAAATCTACCTGAATTTTTTTTTTTACAGCGAAGACATTCTTTGCCAAATGAAGAAGAGAATTTCTTTTGGTGGCTTTAAATTCTGTTATGATTTGACAGTAGCTAATCGGCTGTCTCTTTTCTGGATGTGTGCAATTATAACTTTCCAAAAAAACATAAACACTTGACCAATTGGTAGGGACCTCAAAATTTCGCGTTATTATTTTGGCACACGTTGAACTCGAAACACGTGTACCGTTGCAATATGTTTGTCATTGGAACATACTTCATGTGACACGCCCTGGTTAATTCTGCGCCAATAAATGAACACTTCGAAGTTGTGTGCCCCAATCATGTGCAGCTCATTCAGAAAGGGCGTGGCTTCAGATCTGTGCAGCAACCAATGGAGAAACGATGCCAGCTCCAGTACAGACAGTAATGTGAAGTCTAACCTGATGCCGAATAATAACGCGAATTTTGCATGTCTCTATCTGTGACGTAGTGAAGATGTATTTAATGACGTACGTTGCGCATAACAGGAAATAGTGTGTAGTAAATCCATCACGGGGTGTCATACGTCACTCGTTGTTTAGTCTGTTTTCCGTTGTCACAGAATCTACTGCTGCCAATAACTAGGGCCACCTGTTTTTCGCAAAAAGATTTTCGCACTTGCCGTATTTCAATACCGTCTATGTAGAGACGCGCAAAATTTCCGAAATTTTTCGGTGACATGATAGACTCCACTGCCTTGTAAACAAGTGACCACATTTCGTAGTTTCATTGGTCGCTGTACAGTAATCAACGTCACGTAGCTGTTTGATCTCCTCAAAAGAGATTGGCCACTGCACATATGAACTTATATTATTGGCTCAGGAGTTCTTCGACATACACCAAACACGTTTTTGGCCAATAGCTAGATTTCGTCTAACGTACACTTACTTTGAATTCATTCTGTTCTTAAAAAAGCGAATTTTGCAGGTATCTAACTATGGGCATACCAGCAGAATTTTTTCTCTTGTTGGCATCGTGTTTCGGTGAGAAAACGTGTTCTTACTTGGCTGGCCAATCAGAATGAAGTTGCTGTGATACTGTACGTCTGGGATTCGCAGGCAGACGCCGGAGACGCGAGTTAGTTAGAACAATCGAACAACATAACTGGTTCAGAACTAACGTGTTTCGGAGTACAAGAGGTCGTGCAATGATTTCTCGAGAAAACGCTGTCCTACCAACAACATCAGACATACACCAAAATTTATTGACTCCGACATATGACAGAAAGTTAGTACTCTTAAAAATAAAAACATTTGCTCGTTGCAACACTTGAAATTAATTTTCATATGTGCCTGGAAAAGTTGAAAAAATCTTGCACTTGTGTTCTTTTTTTTTTTTGTCGTGAAGACGTCTTAAATTTGCAACCATAGTGGGATGCAATACAGAAAATCTCATGATAACAAAATTGTGGGATACAGTTTGGCATTGCAGGTCCAAATCTATAGTCTAGATTAAAAATTCAGTTACACCACTCGACTGCCAAAGGATCAAAGAATATGTTACGTTGAGTGAGGACTTCCAAGCTACACGCCATGCAGGTGGTGAGGAGGTGGTGGGGGTTGGGGGGATGGATTTTGAGTTCGTTTTGCCGGGTCTCATATGTTCCGCGTAGTATAACTTTTGACTAGGAGAATATATGACGCTCGTGTGAGTTTTAATTGACGGCTCTCGTCAAGAGCAATCGATTGCGTATATAAAAACATTTGTGTGGCGTAGTTATAGGGAAATTGTATACTTTTAATGTGAACAATTAAGAAAACTTAACACAATGTCGGCCTATACTCGTCAAGAAGCCAAGTTGAAATACAGAAATCGTATACGTTTGGAAAGAGCATCTCAAAAGCAATACAGTGATGCCCATAAAACCCCATATGATGTAATAAAGCGGCGCCGGGAACGTAAAATAAACATCAATTTGTCCGAGCGCGTCAACGTAGACGTATTCACGCAAAACAAACGGCCCTGTCCCCTAACACAGCTACACACAATTTTTCTTTTCCCCTCACGGCCATCGCTGCCGTTTCTGTGACCAACCTAAAGGAAACAGTTTCTGGAAGTGATTTGGGGGGGGGGGGGTATTCCCGACATCCTGGTTTTACGTATATTCCTCCCTATCTTAAGTCTCAAATGCTACATTTGTTTGAAATCTAAGCTTGTCAAGACATAAGGAACATCTTGTAAGTTACCTCAAAATCTAACTTATTTATCTACCGTTACTCGTTTCATGTAATCAAAGGTTCCCTCATTACTAAACGGTTACGCCTGTCTGGCGTGTGAACTGCGATGCAGAACGTTCGGAATCCTTTTTTTTTTTTGTTTCTCGAAACTATTAAACATGCCCCCAGTATGTTTACCTACGAAAAAACATCAAATACCAGACGAGAAAAGAATGGTACTTTAAAGTTACCACGCCGTCTGTAAATATTATTTTGAACTTCTCCAATATAATTACAAAACGGCTTTTTCAAAGACTGCCGTATCTCAAAACAAACTAAAGGCTGTTCACGATAAGGTGAGCACTTTTATATTAACCTTAGGAAAACGTCATTGCCCAATATCTGCATATATTTTAACTGGCGGACTGAGTGACATGAGCCCAGTAAAGTTGATAACGATGAATGGGAAGTTGTTACGTATCTTAATGTAGAATAAAAAGTGTTAGTTAAAAATTTCTGATAACTTAAATTATTTCTTCTGTTTTTTGTTTATCTTTTTTTTATTAATCGAAGAGTAAAAATTAGCAGATTTGTAAAATATCTACTTTCTAATAATTTCATAGTTTCACTTGACCGACTCATGACTAAAGTTATGAGGCCCATGGCGACATTAATCTTACATAAGGCGAAGAATAGAAAACCTACATGCAAGCAGATCTTAAGCAGGGCTCTCAAAAGTGCTTATTTTACCTTGAATAGCCTATAACCAGACATAAGCCAAACTGCTAGGGGACCCTGGATTGAACTTTGCTACAGACTTCGCGTGAATAAAATAATAGATTCTCCACTGAAAAGATCCATAGTTACACGCAGCACTACCAGAACACCGCACGCCAGTTCAGAGCCCTGTGCGTAGAGGCGATAGCGCTCTTGTAGTGCGTGCATGTGTAACCCTTACAGCTCCCGCCCTTCTCGGCCAAAACAAAATGAGAAAAACGATGCATGCAGGTGGCCCCCTTAATAATTTCTGCCCCACGCGGGTAAAAATTCATCGTATTGAAGTCGTACAAACTTATAGAATTGTGTTAATTTGTCCTCTATTCCATGTCAGCTTTCATTTTCAGTGTTCGACCACGGCCCATGAGCAGAGACTTGCAAAATTCGAGTTATTATTTGGCATCAGGCTGAACTCCACAGTACTGTATGTTCCGGAGCCGACGTCGTTTACCCATTAGTTGCTGTACAGATGTCAAGCCACGCCCTTTCTAAATGAACTGCACGTTATTGGGGCACACAATTGGGAAGCGTTCAATTATTGGCGCAGCGTTACCCAGCGCGTGTCAGATACAGTATGATTCAATGACAAACGTAGTACAAAGGTAGTTGTTTTTAACACATTCGCGCCCAGTGTGCACACAATTGTGTACATTGCTCACGTGTTTGTAATTTTCGGTCTGTACTGCACACTGCGAAGCTCAATGACCAATGATTAGGGATAAGAAAAATTCGCGAGTTCATGTACCTGTTGGCTAGACTCCACAGTCCTGTGTATCCTCGGGCCTCAGATGTTTGTTCATTGGCTGCTGACAGAGAGTAGCCAATGTTACTCCACACCTGCCAGTATGGCACTCGCTACTTGTTTCCTAGCAAGTCTGCTATTGGCTCAGAGTCATCCAGGACGTGTCTAATAAACTGTTTTCCTATTACTACAGTTACTTCAGTGTACACGTATTTGACGTCTATCTTGTCCTCAAATGATTTCGCGAAATTTTCCTTTCCCTACCAGTGACCTTACCTGTGGATAAATTATTCGTAGGGACATCCGAGTTTTGCGAAAATAATTCTGCGCGTGCTATATTTCAATAACCTACCAGCGTAGTACCAGCAGTCTTCATTTGCCTATTGGCGACGAGTCTTTATGAGAAGACATTTCCTTAATTGACGGGCCAATCATAATTAGGTTACTCCGACACTGTACGTATGTGATTCGCGTGTACGCACCCTGGACGTGTAACACCTGGATCAGCCATTCAAGAAAGATGATCTGAGCTAAAGTGTTGTGAAGTACAACTGATCGTGAAATATTTTCGCGATATGCGGGTGTCCCTAATTATTCGCAAGCCGTCTTACTGGTCTAGGTCATAAGTGGTTCATATAACTGTAGCCGAACATATAGTCTATAGCTCTTTGGCTGTGACAACTAAACAAGAGCTGTATCTACTTAACTACAGCACGTATCATAAAATTCTTTGTTTGAGGACACGTTAACATTTCATTCTTTCAGACCCACTTTAATTTACAGTTTCAGATGTTGATCTGAAACTGTAAATTAAAGTGGGTCTGAAAGAATGAAATGTTAACTTGTCCTCAAATAATAACGCGAATTTTGCAAGGTCTCTCTCTACTCATGAAGATTGATCACGGAGATTTGTGAAATAACAAAATCCGCGATGGATGGTATTCCTCCCACTTTCTGTGTACGTGGTTGTTTTGCGTGGGACGCACGCGCCTTTAGAACAGACCGGGCCAAGTGATTTTGGGGTTGTATTTGTAGCACACAGCGGAAACCTCGTGACTGTGGTATTTATTCCCTCCGGAGTGGGGTGAAGTGGGGGAAGAGGGGGGGTGGTAGGGGAAGAACGGAATTGGGGCAGTCGTATCGTGACCGGATCAGGGATCAATAGCGCTTAACGTCTTCGCCTTCTTGCAGTCCCCTGGGGCAGCTACTCGAAGTAAGTTCCGCCGCTGCTATCAGTGTCCAGAGACCAAATGTCCAGGAAGATCGGTCGCTGCCCCAAGGGTGCAGTCCCCCCCCCCCCAAAAAAAAAACTCAGGCGATCTCCAAGAGGAAAATATTTTATTCCTTGGAAATACTCTTTAGAGTACTCTACGTCCTACTGCGTTATAACTTTGAGCGCCTGCGGCATACTACCTCGTCGTCTGGATTAAACTGCGTTGTATGGAGTTCTCTGTAACGTTACGGCATTCCTTGAAGGCACGGCCAAAGAAGTATAACTTCTCCGGCGGTTTTTCTACCGTTCTCTGCAACGTAATATTTCATCTGCAACTCTCAAAGTAAATTAGTGGCATGCGCTAGGTGGATTGCATATAATTCTACGTAGTAAATTACAATTGGTTGGGACACTTTACTCTCGGCATTATACTGGCAGGCAGTAATGGACGTAAAGTACAGTGAGCATGTAGAGTGTTGTGTGAGCCAAAAGCGAGATGAGTGTGGAGCAGCACTGGAATGTAAGGGCGGGGGAAATGGGAGAACCACGAGATAACCCGGCGACCAGCGGCATCTTCCGGCACGGTTCCCCATGTGAAAATCCGGGGGAAGGGAGGGGGGGGGTGCAATTGAACCCGGTTCACCTAGATGGGAGGTGAGTAGTCTAGCCACTACACCACTGCTGCCCCGGAAGAGGCGGTTACTTTGATGTGAACATACCCATTCGTTGATTAGTCGCGCGAGTCTCCCAGAAAACTAAAAGTCTGTGACTTGAAACAAACCCGACAAACGAGCCAAGACGGACATAAATTTTTTAATAAAACCAATAGGGAATTTTGTCAGATTATACAACGAAATGGACAAACAAAGTATAGAATTACAGAACGAATTATAAACTGGAAAAACTGAAGGGAAAAAACAAGGTCAACACGATGGTGACTAGAGACCCGGAAATTTCGGGGATTCATCTGAGGACAAGATAAACTGCATTCACGTGCACATATGTGTTTGTGCTTCTATTGGTACATAGTTTGTTAGACACGCCCTTTAAGACTTTCAACCAATAACGAACATTCAAGGAAAATATAACACCAAATCCCGTGCTACCTACTCTGGGGATAAACTTGAGCAACAGCTAACGAACTACTAACTGCTGCTGGAATGCACAAAGGATTGGGGAGTCTAGCGTGTTGCCGAATGAATCCACCAAATTTCCGGGTCGCTAATGATGACACAGGTTTCAATCAAACGGAAAAAATGTGAAAAAAAAAAAAAACAAGAAACAAGAACAACAACAAAGACAGCACAGAGACGAAGACAAGAGCAGTAAGGTAATGTACCTATTGGTTATTTTTATTTAAATTTTTTAAATATATTTTTAATATTTTTTTTTTAAATTTTGTTGGAAATATTTTTCGAGTGAAAGGTAAAGGTCAAATGTCACGGGTCCTGAGTCCTATGTCCGGCTCTTCAGGCTCGGAGTCACAGATCCCAGTCACCTTCTCCGGCTGAAAATAGTCTTTTTGGGGAAGTCCTTTTTTGCAGCTAGGAGAAAAGGCAATTTTTTAAAAGGAAAAAAGGGATATTTGAGGTGTTTTGGGTTTAAAACATGCATTTAAAGAAACAAGTTTTTTTTTACGAGAAAAGGGTTTTTTTTTATAAAATTCCAAGAAGGCAGCCGTGGCTCCTCCCTCCCCATCCTGAATCCTGCGCCAGAAGGAACATTTCCCTACTACTTACACAATTCCGCACAAGACTGAAAGAAACAACGATGACGACACAGAAGAACACAGTGGTAGGTTATCTTAGACGAGCTTGTCGGGATCTTCAGGGAGCTGATACCTACCCGCTTCAAGTGGAGTGGCGAGTGAATGAAGAGATCTGGGCGTCTCTAGAGATCTGGGCGTCTCTTAACCCTTTCAGGCCCATTATAGTTTAAGGTTTCAGGTGTTGTAAAAACAAAAAAAAAATATGATCCATGCCGTACTTAAGTCGACACAATACCAGTTTCGTTGTCACAGCCAATGAGCTGTAGGCTATCTGTTCAGGTACAGTTATATGAACCAATTGTAATCCAGACCAGTAAGAAGGTTTGCGAATCATTTACGCACAGGTAAGATCATTGGTCATTGATAGGGATATGCAAAATTCGCGTTATTATTTGGAACCAGGCTAAACTCCACAGTACTGTATACACTCGAGCCAGCGTCGTTTCTCCATTGGCTGCCGTGTAGCTGTGAGGCCACTCCCTTTCTGACTGAACTGCATGTGATTGGAGCACACAGTTGTGAAGCGTTCATTTACAGGCGCAGAGTAACCCAGGGCGTGTCAAATGAAGTATGGTCCAATGACGAACAAGTTGCAAAGGTCCTGAAATTATAACGCGAATTCTGCAGGTCTCTAGTCATTGAGCTTCGCAACGTGCAGTAGAGACCACATATTACCTGCACGTACGTAATGTACACACATCTGTACACTGGGTCTGAGTGGGTTAAGCTCAGCCTTGAGACGCGACTTCGCGTATAACACATAAGTAACCGGCTGTAGCTATGAAATGCAGTGTGACCTCAGACAACTCGCCTCGCGTTACGGCGTACCGGGTTCGATAGCCGACCGAGCCAAAAACCTAAATTTTCATGTGTGATGGGAAACAAGGGGCGGGATGTTGCCGTTTATCGTTTCGCAGCCTGCTAAAAACGCTGTTTACAAAAAAAAAAAAACTAATTACTATGTACTTATATGGAACACCTTTCAATCTGTATACATGTATTATAAGTAGAGGTAGCGACAATTTCGCGAAATGATTTCAAGACTTGTTATATTCAAAAACACTGTAGAGTCGTTTACGTATCTTAATTGGCTGAATTCATTTTTGACACGTGTTAACTGCCTGCACACGAATCACGTAGGAGCCGTGCCGATGTTGCCGAATTCTGAGTGGCCCGGTCAAATATGAACACGCCTTCTCAAGCAGACAGCAACCAATGGTAATACACAAACTGCTATTGGGTGCTTGTAGTATTAAAGTCTACCGCGTACTCAATTTTTTTCGTGAAATATCACTAGCTCTAATCATAAGTGTTCTTTACTGGCATTGTGGCATGTCAAAATCACAATGAACAAAACTCATTTACAGAAAATTTAACATGGTGACTGCAAGGCCATTTATTAAATCGTTGTAAGGTACACTTAACAAAACATATTTTTAAAAAATCATTGACTGCTACAAATAAAAAAAATATGCAAACATGTCCGTATTTCAGTGTGAATTATGTCATGTTGGTGAGTTAATATTTATTGTTTGTACGTCCGGAGAGCTGGCGAATAATTACTGGTAATTAATGTCTTCTGGTTGAACAGCATTCCGTAAAAAAAAAACATAAAGATGGATTTTTCGGTGGCCAGTTTAAACATTGCCCAGATATTTTCCCGCAGACCGTATTCCAATAAATTAATATTTCTATTTGAGCCTTTTTTTAAATATAAATATTCAGTTGGTACACATTGATTTCCAACTGTTTGACACGCATCCGTTCTATTTTCTACATAGCACGAATTCGCTGGTTGGTACCAACTGAATTTGACAACAAATATTTTAAAACTAAAAACTCAGAAGTTTTCTTTAAAAATCAGTTTTCGCGGAAACTTTGAGAGTACTACTCACGTTTAACATCAACAAAACAGCTAAAAAGGAAAAATTGTTATTGAAAACTAATTACGAAACGAAACAAAAAATTGTATTTCGTTAACTTATTTTTTTTGAAACGGCGTTTATTATAATAACACCAGCTGTATGCACTTCTGTTTGGTAAACCGTAAGCTGACAAAAAAAAATGTTATCCGTTTAGCATACAGTATTGGACACATGATCAATTCGTTCACAAATGCGCCTACTATAATACGACCACTTCGTTTACAAGCGCCGCAGCAGTTCGGAATACACGCGATTGTTCCTCTTCTGTCCGATAGAACGTTCTACGCGAGGGGCAGCCACTTAATTGTGCTCTGCTTGTTGGCTTTAGGTTACGCGTGCAACAGCTCGCCAAACAAATTGCCAACAGTAAACAGTCAGTTCAAACTGTTTGTAATTTGGTCGGAGGCCGTGCAGCAGGCCTCAATTAAACCGTGGGCCAATTGCGAAAAGTGGCATTCAAACGATGCGCGCGCCTCCTGGTTACCGAACGCAGTAATTAACGCCAATAATCGCATGCCGTCCGATTTGTTGGCGGCCTTTGTGAGCATGGTTACACCATAAGAAATTATTTGGAAATTTACCACATCAATGTAGGGATAGGGAAATTTCGCGAATTCATTTGAGGACAAGATAGGCGTCAACCACGTGTACACTGAAGTGACATTTGTAATTGGATAACAGTTTGTTAGACACGCGCTGGACGACTCTGAGCCAATAGCAGACTCGCAAGGAAACAAGTAGCGAGTGCCATACTGGCAGGTGTGGAGTAACATTGGCTACTCTCTGTGAACAAACACCTGAGGCTCGAGTGTACACAGGACTGTGGAGTCTAACCAACAGGTCATTGAACTCGCCTGCTTATCAGTGTAACGTACAGTAACAAAGAGCGAATGGTAAAATATTTTCCCTCACAAGCATGACAGCGTTCCTACAGTTGCTCAGGGGAGAGTCAAATGTGTAGGTAATTCCTCAGTTTTGAATAGTAGCGATGCTAAACATTCCCATATTTTCAGCCTGACACGTAGTTCTACTTCACTACACCGTATAATTAGGGATACCCGAATTTCACGAAAAGATTCGGGTGCATGCAATATTTCAACACCCTACGGTCATACCAGCAGTTTCCTATTACTGTTGGCTTGTCTCTGTGTAAAGACACTTTCCTACCTCTACTGGCCAATCAGAATTACGTAACTTCAATACTGTACGTCTGTGATTCGCTCGCAGGCACCTGAGACACCTAACACGGAAACCAGCCAATCACGAAGGTGCATCTCAACTAAAGTGTTATGAAGTACGACTGGTCGTAAAATATCTTCAAGAAATTCAGGCGTATCTATGTATACGTTCCATTACAGTTGAGGAAGTTTACCAGATGTTTGTTTACTTTTCAGTCACTGACGTAATGCTACCAAGTGATAATTCTGCACACGCCAACTAGCAAAGACTAAGGATGACATGGCTTGATTCTTGCCTTTGCAACTCCTAGACGTCTCCACATTTAAGTTGAGCTTGAGTTTTGCTTCCAGGATATATTACTCCGCCCCATGCAAACAAAGCCTAACTAAATCTATAGATAACCACACCAAAGAGACAGAGCACCGCATTCGTGCGCACTCAGTATAATACAGTTTTGTGTAAGAACTATTTTTTTTTATGCTGGGAATTTCCAACACAGCAGTTTTCTCCGTGTACGGCTAAAGTTCTTGGTATAAGCGACTGTTTCACATGCATATCCCCAAGTACTGTGTGACATACAGCATTCTGGCCTTCTTTAGCTGTTACTGCACTCTTTCTATAAACTTCAGAAAACTTACAACGTTTTTAATATTTAATTTGTATTGTTACTAAAATGTTTGGCGCTTGATCGTTTAGTAATTTTTGTCAGTTACGGAAGTTCTAAAGGCTGTTCAAGATTTCTTGAGCTCTTTAGGAAGACCTACTTAAGATCTGCCTGTATGCACATAAAGTATTATCCCGCTGTAAATACAATTAGCATTGCCTCGACTATCATCACTTTGTTCATACGTCGGTCAAGTGAAATTATACATTTATTATATAAGTATACATTTTTCATATTTGCTAATTCTTACACTTAACAGTCGTTAAGAAAGAGAAACAAAATTAAATATTTCAGTATTCGTAAATGTTTACCTTACACTTTTAATTCAAAGTTAAGACATGGAGCTACTTCGCCTCCATCCTTGCCAACTTTACTGGGCGCATGAGAGTTAGTGTTTGTTTTAGAATATATTAAGTTGGGTACAGTGACGTTTCTGAAAGGTTGTTTTCAAAAGTGCTTACTTTACTGTGAACAGTCTTTTATTATAATTCACTTTTGGCCTATATTGCTAGTGCGTAGGGCCATTATGTCGGGATGGGAAGCTGGGCTTGGGAAAAGACTAAAAGACTCTCTGTAGTGAGTTAGTCCGTGCCCTAATATAACGTAACTTTACGAATAAAACAAACTTACACGAGCAAGAAACGGTTCCAGTCTTGCCAATACCCGTGCTGTTTGCTGCAGGGTTAATTTGCAATGCTTATGAGGAAATAAATTTTCCACTGGAGATTTCCACATTCGTAAAGTGGTTCTTTTGCCGTCTTCCAGCGCTTGGCCTAGATAACTCCGCTGTAATCGAGGTTGGAAAACGATCTATCACAGTCTTAACATTCATTTTTTTTAAACCCTCGCATGGATGGTATAGTCTAATCGTAAATTTCCACATTTGTGAATCAAACATTTGAAAACTCACCCCATGAAGGTTTTCGGTTGTTTCAAAAATGTTTCATCATTTATTACAAGCTTTTTATAGTTAAGGCTACATAAAAGTACGGTATTTTTGATTAAATTGAACTTTTACTCGTATTGTATTTACAAATTGAAATATTTCATATATAATTAATACGAGTAAAAACATAGAGTATATAGATGTGTTGGCAATGCCTACTACAAAATAGTTCTGATACAGACTGTTCACGACAAAGTGAGCACTTTTGAAATCAACCTTAGAAAAACGAAACTGTCCCTGCCGGCACGTATTTTAACGGGTGAGCGGAGTGATATGCGCCCAGTAAAGTTGGTAACGATGACTGGAAAGTAGTTCCATTTCTTAACGTCGAATAAAAAGTGTCACGTAACCATCTCTGATAACTTATAATATTTATTTTTATTTTTTTTTATTTTAATGTGTCGATGTGTATAAACGAGCAGATTTTCAAAACATATTTACTTGTGTAATAATTCCACATTTTCGCTTGACCAACACATGAATAAAGTGACGAGTACTATGGCAATGTTAATTTTACACAAGCCGGAAGAAGAAACAACGTGCATACAAGTAGATCTTAAACAGGGCTTTGAAAAGTGCTCATTTTACCGTGAACAGCCTATACAAAATATTATCTAACTGAGAGAGCACGAATACGGTGCATTGTCCCTTTGGTATAATTTTCTAGACTCGGTTAAGCTTTGTTTGCACGAGGCGGAGGAATGGCCTGAAAGCATGACTTCAGCAGGGCTTCAGTAATGTTGGAAGTATCTGTGAATGGACTACAGTGAGAAGTGATTGGAAGCAGCGAGAATGTTTTGATTACATACATGTCTTATATATAGGGATATGAACATTTCGCGAATTCATTTGAGGACAAGATAGACGTCAAACACGTGTACACTGAAGTAACATTTGTAATTGGATAACATTTTATAGACACGCCCTAGCCGACTCTGAGCCAATAGCAGACTTGCAAGGAAACAAGTAGCGTGTGCCATACTGGCAGGTGTGGAGTAACATTGGCTACTCTCTGTGTCAGCAGCCAATGAACAAACATCTGAGGCCCGAGGATACACAGGACTGTGGAGTCTAGCCAAATGGCCATAGAACTCGCGAATTTTTCCTATCCCTACTTATATAACACTCTTAACTAGTTTATTCTTTCACGATTGGATGGACAAGGTTCTAACTCGGGAAACAAATGACCTCTGCCTGTTAACTGTCTGTACACGAATCACGTAGGAGTCGTGCCGATGTTGCCAAATTCTGAGTGGCCCAGTCAAATATGAACACGCCTTCTCAAGGAGACAGCCACCAATCGCAACAGACAAACTGCTGTTGGGTGGTCATAGTATTGAAGTCTAGCGGGTACTCATATTTTGCGGTGAAAAGTCACTAGCTCTAGTTATAATCCATTCCCGGTTACTTCGCTCTTCTCAAGCTCTGCTAAAGTTCTACTTCTATGATATTCCTCCGCTTCGTGCAAACTGAGCTTAACTAAGTCTATAAAATTGCAACAAAGGATAACGCAGCGAATTCGTGAGCACTCAGTTGTAACAATATTTTGCATGAGAACTATTTCTTAATAGGCGCGCACCAACACACATGTCTTCTGACGATTTTATTCATATCTATTAGAAATCAAATGTCAAAACCTGTGAATAAAATATAAGTAAAATTTTAACTTAACAAGAAATCAATTTTTTTTTTTATCTAAACTAAACGCGTTATACGTGGGGAGATTTTTTCGAAAGTTTAGATTTAAAAGGCATGATGGCTAGGGAGAGGTGTATTTCGCGAAAATATGTGTGGTCATGTTATACTTCCATATCCTGCGTCCACAACCACATCTTTCTTTAGTTATTGGCCGCGTGTCTACGTGAGGAGACATGTTCTTATATGACTGGGCCAATCAGAATAAAGTACACCCATTTTTTGAAAGTCCATGAGTCGCGGACAGACACTTGATTCACGTGACTTTGAAAACAACCCAACCACGAAAGTGTATATGAACAAAAATGTATTGGAGTACAACTGGTCTTGAAATATTTTAGCAAAAATCACCTTTCTCTACAAACAGGACAATGGTGAGTGGAAATAAAGAGACAGACACAACCGATTTTGTTTCAGTGGATAATACAAACTGCTGATTTCAATCTTACCCTCAGTGACAGTAAATGTGTGAAGTCGTCAAAATGTTCAGGACACACATGTGAAATGGCAGCGTCTACTGCGAACTCCGACGACACAAGGGCCGCGGTGGTGTGGTGGATAGACTTTTATTTCTATTAATTTTTTAAAATTTATTTCATTAACCCTACGTACCACTACAGCCATCCAGGGTGTTCAATTCTATAATGACTACTACAATTTAACAAACAGTACATGAGTTATATAAATTCACAATTTTTTTGTGGGAGGGCGGCTGTTCGTCTGGGCACCCGTAATTTAAGCTACAAGTTCTATTTATATTCAAAAGCATCATTCGCACTTGCTAGGAAGGTGGTGAGATATTCTGCCCCGACCGAGACAGTATCCTTTCGGCCCCCCCCCCCCTTTTTTTTCGACGCCCCCGCCAGAACAGACCAGGAACCGGGATTTACACGAATCCGCCCGCGCGACCAGACGCCGTCGGGCCCGCACACAGCTAACTAGCCTTTCGGCCGGTCCGCTATGGCACCCAACGGTCGAATGGCCCTGCCCACGAACCCGAAGGCCCCCAGCCCCCTCCATAACTGTACTATTCTATTTTGTTATTTTAATTTTTTCCCTCGCCCACCGTTCTGCTCCAACCTAAGCATCGGTCAAGACATCGAAGTACCCATTCTGGACACCCAGGCCTTCATTTCCAGGCGGACAAAGGAATGGAGCTCCGCTCCTACAGGTGCCCCCTTTTTTTTCCACAGACATATACACAGACATCAACCAACATATTATCACAAATCACATCTTTCCCTCATTTGTATTTTCTTCTCCGCAGTTCCTTCCATTCGTCTTTCATCCGTTTCAGATCTTGTCTTTCTTCTTCTCTTTCTTGCTACTTCTCCTCCTCTTTTCCTCTCTTCTGTTGTTCTTCTACTTTCCTTCTCTGTCTCCTCCCCATTTTCTTTCCTCTTCTTTTTTTTTCTCATCCTCCTTGTTCTTATATTTTTCTCTTAATGTCCTTCAATTATTCTTCCATTCATTTCAGATCTTGTGTTCTTCTTTATAACTTTTTCGCGTTTGGAGCTTTTCAATTTTCTTCCCCACTGATATCCTGCAAAACTTCAATATTTACTGAAAATTCTGTTTCTCATCTAAAAGAGAGATTTATTTAAAATTGTTATTTAATTTAAACGATAAAACACTTTAAACGATAGCGGATAGACTGCTCGCCTCACACCAAGGTGTACCCGGGTTCGATTCCCGGCGGGGGTTGCCTCCGGGTTTTCTCGGCGGTCTCCCTTTTCCTTGGCCCTTTCATTCCGGTGCTGCTCCATGCTCAACTCGCTTCACCCACGTCGACTCTCAAGGGATCGATTTCAACAGCCGCCCAAATGTCTCCACACACTCGCTCGCTCGCTCTGGCGAGACGGGCCTTCAAAATGTCCTCACTGGCCAACAATATGGCGTAACGTCGTCCTCCAATCTGCTTCTGAGGACTAAGGCCGTGCAGGAATTCAGATATATACTGGCGTACTTGTATCCTTACATACTTAACTCACCATTGTCACCAAGCTTGATGAATTCAGGCAGGCAGTTTTGTTGGCTTCTGTAAAAGCTATTAGTAGGGACAGGTGTTTTTATGCGAAAATATATGAAGTCCAGCTGTACACCAAAACACTTTTGTTCGTATGCACTTCCGTGGTTGGATGTCTCGTTCCTCAAGTGTCTGTCCGCGATTGGCCCAGTAAAATATGTACATGCCTTCTCCGGTAGACACACGGCCAATAACCAAACGAAGTTGTGGCTGTGAAGGTAGGATATTGAAGTCTAGCATGGCCACAAACATTTTTGCAAAAAAACACCTGTCCCTAGTTATTAGCCAGCTAACCACTTTTAATGTACGTGTACCTGGCTAAGGATTTGATAGTTGCCGAAAGTTGTAGGGGTAAAATAAAGTATTAAATAACATTTAAATTTGATTTACATAACATTTATTATCATGCATCATTTTATGTGAGTACAATTTTGACTGGTTTTTTTATTATAGCTTCTGTAGGTTAGTGACATAGACCTAATACGAATTTATTGTTTAAACTTTTTTTAAGGTGAACCTTGCGATAATTATTAATTCAGTTCAAAATATTATGCCTACGAAGTAATAATGTCGCCCTATTAAACTTTAAATGAAAATAATAATGTCGGGAATAAATTGTATACTGCTTCGATTACTTGTATACTTGCATACTTCACTTGCAATTGTGCAGCACTTACGATGGTGCGCACAAGTATGTACTCCAATCGAATCCGGACACAGCCGAACTTGCCGGAAGACAGCCCGACCAATAGGAAATATTTTATATTGTGACATTATTACGCTACATCGCAAATTGGTGGACTCACTAACAACAACATGTTTCCTCACTAAATACCAGTATTCCATTAGGGCGCATAATGACCCACAGTGAAATTCTGGTCCGAGAGTAATACATCCTCGATATCTGGAACGGATGTATCTTCGTTCCTCTACTGAGTTTGTTCTTCTGTGACCTCCTGGTTGCAGTTGGCAGCTTATTGTTGCTGTCGGAAGCACTTCTGCGACCTCCTGGTTGCAGTTGGCAGCTTATTGTTGCTGTCGGAAGCACTTCTGCGACCTCCTGGTTGCAGTTGGCAGCTTATTGTTGCTGTCGGGAGCACTTCGCATTGCCAGTTACACTGCTGGAATTATCTCATTTAGTTGACACACACAATCATTTTCTTTCTCTACGGATGCGACTTCCATTCATTACATATATACTGGCCTACTCAGATACAAAAATACTTTTTACTGTCTTTATTAACGGCCCTGCTTTCAAACAGTAAATACATTTCTGGGGAAATAGAAGGAGCTCTTTACCGACTAAACAAACCCACTATTATACTTCTACAAACCATACACGTAGGGTCTGACTTGTTTTTCCGGTTGGTGGCGTGAAAAAAAAAGGAGGGGGGGGGGATGGCAAGTCTCAAACTTTCTTTGATCGTACCCAACGTTAATTTTTTATCTTACATCTCTAGAGATCTGCAAAATTCGCGTTATTATTTGAGGGCATGTTTAACTCAAAACACTTTTCCTTTTCAATAAGTGTGTCATTGGACCATTTTTTATTTGACACGCTCCGGGTAACTCTGCGCCAATAGATGAACAGTTCACAATTGTGTGAACCAATCAAGTGCAGTTCACTCAGGAAGGGCGTGACTTAACATTTATGCAGCCACCAATGGAGAAATGACGCCGGCTCGAGTATATATAGTACTATGAATTTTAGCTTGATGTGAAAAAATAACGCGAATTTTGCAGGCCCCTATACATCTCTCTCTTCCATACTAGTGTCGTATGTTCGTGCAAGTGATTATGTGCGTGTGTCGAACAGTCATTTTGATGTAAGTCAAGGGATTAAAAATATAAATAATATATTGGAAATTCAAATTAATTAATGTTTACTGAAATGTTTCTGTTTTTGCCAACGTAAATACCAATAAATAAAATTAATTTAAAAACTAACGAGTCAATCAGTCTACTTTACGTACGGACACCAGCTTTTCGCGAAGAATGTTTAGTGCACACCAACACACTGCTCCTCAGCAGTCTTACTGTGACCATACTTAGGCACACCAACACACTGCTCCTCAGCAGTCTTACTGTGCCCATACTTAGGCACACCAACCCACTGCTCCTCAGCAGTCTTACTGTGCCCATACTTAGGCACACCAACCCACTGCTCCTCAGCAGTCTTACTGTGCCCATACTTAGGGACACCAACCCACTGCTCCTCAGCAGTCTTACTGTGCCCATACTTAGGCACACCAGCTTTTCGCGAAGAATGTTTAGTGCACACCAACCCACTGCTCCTCAGCAGTCTTACTGTGCCCATACTTAGGCACACCAACACACTGCTCCTCAGCAGTCTTACTGTGCCCATACTTAGGCACACCAACCCACTGCTCCTCAGCAGTCTTACTGTGCCCATACTTAGGCACACCAACCCACTGCTCCTCAGCAGTCTTACTGTGCCCATACTTAGGCACACCAACCCACTGCTCCTCAGCAGTCTTACTGTGCCCATACTTAGGGACACCAACCCACTGCTCCTCAGCAGTCTTACTGTGCCCATACTTAGGCACACCAACACACTGCTCCTCAGCAGTCTTACTGTGCCCATACTTAGGCACACCAACCCACTGCTCCTCAGCAGTCTTACTGTGCCCATACTTAGGCACACCAACACACTGCTCCTCAGCAGTCTTACTGTGACCATACTTAGGCACACCAACCCACTGCTCCTCAGCAGTCTTACTGTGGCCATACTTAGGCACACCAACACACTGCTCCTCAGCAGTCTTACTGTGCCCATACTTAGGCACACCAACCCACTGCTCCTCAGCAGTCTTACTGTGACCATACTTAGGCACACCAACACACTGCTCCTCAGCAGTCTTACTGTGCCCATACTTAGGCACACCAACCCACTGCTCCTCAGCAGTCTTACTGTGCCCATACTTAGGCACACCAACCCACTGCTCCTCACCAGTCTTACTGTGCCCATACTTAGGCACACCAACCCACTGCTCCTCAGCAGTCTTACTGTGACCATACTTAGGCACACCAACACACTGCTCCTCAGCAGTCTTACTGTGCCCATACTTAGGCACACCAACCCACTGCTCCTCAGCAATCTTACTGTGCCCATACTTAGGCACACCAACCCACTGCTCCTCAGCAGTCTTACTGTGCCCATACTTAGGCACACCAACACACTGCTCCTCAGCAGTCTTACTGTGCCCATACTTAGGCACACCAACCCACTGCTCCTCAGCAGTCTTACTGTGCCCATACTTAGGCACACCAACCCACTGCTCCTCAGCAGTCTTACTGTGACCATACTTAGGCACACCAACACACTGCTCCTCAGCAGTCTTACTGTGCCCATACTTAGGCACACCAACCCACTGCTCCTCAGCAGTCTTACTGTGCCCATACTTAGGCACACCAACCCACTGCTCCTCAGCAGTCTTACTGTGCCCATACTTAGGCACACCAACACACTGCTCCTCAGCAGTCTTACTGTGCCCATACTTAGGCACACCAACCCACTGCTCCTCAGCAGTCTTACTGTGCCCATACTTAGGCACACCAACACACTGCTCCTCAGCAGTCTTACTGTGCCCATACTTAGGCACACCAACACACTGCTCCTCAGCAGTCTTACTGTGCCCATACTTAGGCACACCAACCCACTGCTCCTCAGCAGTCTTACTGTGCCCATACTTAGGGACACCAGCTTTTCGCGAAGAATGTTTAGTGCACACCAACACACTGCTCCTCAGCAGTCTTACTGTGCCCATACTTAGGGACACCAGATTTCAATATCCTACTACGGGCGTACCAGCAGTTTTATTTTACTTATTGCTGGAATGTCTCTGTGTAAAGACATTTTCCTACCTGACTGGCCAATCATAATTACGTAACTTCAATACTGTACGTCTGTGATTCGCACGCAGACACCTAGGACACATAACACGGAAACCATCCAATCACGAAGGTGCATCTCAGCTAAAGTGTTATGAAGTAAAACTGGTCTTGAAATCTCTTCACAGAATTCAGGTGTCCCTACTTATTGACCACGTGACTTTGTAAACAGACATTTATTTCTTTGATTGGCCAATGACAATTAATGTACTCCTATTAATAACTAGGGATAGGAATATTTCGCGAGTTAATGACCTGTAGGCTAGACTCCACAGTCCTGTGTGCACTAGAGACTCAGGTGTTTGTTCACTAGCTGCCGCTCCAGGGAGTAGCCAATGTTACTCCACACCTGCCAGTATGGCACTCGCTACTTGTTTCCTTGCAAGTCTACTATTGGCTCAGAGTCGTCCAGGGCGTGTCTAACCAACTGTTATCCAATTACAAATGTCACTTCAGTGTACACGTGGTTGACGTCTATCTTGTCCTAAAATGAACTCTCGAATTTTTCCTATCCCTATTAATAACATATCGGTTTAAAGAAAGAGCCCATGAGATGCGTGACATATAAGTCATCCCATTTCAATAATAGAGTGAGTGAAGAAATTTTGAGGGCTCTTAATATCGAGGTCTTGAGAGCCGATGAGTGATTGAGGTGAGTATGGAGCAGTGCCGGAATGAAAGGGCGGTGGATACTAGAGATCCCCGAGAAAACCCGCGTCATCCGACACGATTGCAATAGTAGAAAATGTGTTTTTTAAAAATACAACTAGTCTTGAAAGCTTTTCGCGAAAATCGGGCAACCCTAACTATACGCTATAAATACTTATTATTAGAGATGTGCACAATTCCCGTTATCTTTCGGTGACATGATAGACTAAGTGACCAGAGTTCGTAGTTTCATTGGTCGCTGTACAGTAATCAACGTCACGTAGCTGTTTGATCTTCTCAAAAGAGATTGGCCACTGCACAGCTGAACTTATACTATTGGCTCAGGAGTTCTCCGACACACACCAAACATATTTTTGGCAAATGGCTTAAGTTGGTCTAACGTACTGTGATGATGCCTCGTCACTTAACTTGCCACCTAGTGTTTTTTTTTTTTGACAAGGTTGGCAACGGTTGGTTGTCGTGGCGCGAGTGTATAGTACTTTTATTCTGTGTATTTTTTAATTGGCCGGCCCATTATTATTTTGCTATTGTGTATAGGTAGGGACCAGCAAAATTCGCGTTATTATTTGAGGAGACATTAAACCTGAAACACGTGTATATTTGCTATACGTTTGTCCTTGTACCGTACTTCATGTTACACGCCCTGGGTAACACTGCGCCAATAAATGAACACTTCACAATTGTATGCCCCAATCACGTGGGGTTCAGTCAAAAAGGGAGTGTCTTCACATATATGTAGCAACCAATGGAGAAACGACACTGTCTTCTTTACGTACAGTACTCTGAAGTTTAACCTGATGTAAAATAATAACAGGAATTTTGCAGGTCCCTATGCGTAGGCAAATACACTGTATTGGAATATTTAGATTTTTAGAAGTTATTAAACTTATTTTCTCATTGCACTTTAGTTTTATGCTCGTTATATTTCAAATAGTACTTGATTTAACGTACGCAGTCTAAATGGTTGTTAGGGCGATCGCCACCAGGTGCGCTACGTGTCACATGCCGTGGGGCTGCACTGGCTAGGGCCTAGTCGGCTGACACCCGTGGCAAGGAGCCGTATGGTTGTTGCCAAACTGTGGCAGGCGATGTACGAAGAAAGGCGTTCTCGGGTAGGAATATTTTGCACGTAACGTATAAGTATGAAGTTGCTAGCTTGGTGTCAAGACCACGCGTTTATTATTACGTTACGTAACTTAAAGCAGAAGTGTGCCGGGTCCTGTTGTAATGTTTCCTTGCAAACTTGTTCCTGGATGCAAGTGCCGGCCTACTGTGTGCAGCAACGTAACTGTAGCGTGCAATAAATACTTATAAACGCACGTGGCTCGTTTGTGCACAAGTACTACACGAGTGTCGGGGCGCCGGAGCTGCAGTCAGTTGACGAGCTGTGCGACCAAGTCGTCCCGACGGCCGCTGGGGCCTGCGACACGACGCTACAACAAGAATTTTCCTGGCGCTGTGTATTGTCCCGTGCTGCCAACGTCACTGCTAAATTACCAGGTATGAGATAACGTCACTGCTAAATTACCAGGTATGAGATAACGTCACTGCTAAATTACCAGGTATGAGATAACGTCATTGCTAAATTACGAGGTATGAGATAACGTCATTGCTAAATTACCAGGTATGAGATAACGTCATTGCTAAATTACCAGGTATGAGATAACGTCACTGCTAAATTACCAGGTATGAGATAACGTCACTGCTAAATTATCAGGTATGAGATAACGTCACTGTTAAATTACCAGGTATGAGATAACGTCACTGCTAAATTACCAGGTATGAGATAACGTCACTGCTAAATTACCAGGTATGAGATAACGTCACTGCTAAATTACCAGGTATGAGATAACGTCACTGCTAAATTACCAGGTATGAGATAACGTCACTGCTAAATTACCAGGTATGAGATAATGTCACTGTTAAATTACCAGGTATGAGATAACGTCACTGCTAAATTACCAGGTATGAGATAACGTCACTGCTAAATTACCAGGTATGAGATAACGTCACTGCTAAATTATCAGGTATGAGATAACGTCACTGCTAAATTACCAGGTATGAGATAACGTCACTGCTAAATTACCAGGTATGAGAGGAGCGAATATTGATGTGGCCAGTACTGTCCGGGCCTTATATTTTCTACAAGTTTTTCGTCTTCAGAGTGTTGTCAAATTTGCGAGCACCCTGTACTGCGACGCCTAATATTAACTGTATTTAAAGGCCAGGAATATTTAGTTAATTGTGTTTCCCGTGGACGTAACTTTTAAGTGTAAAAATTTACTCACGTTAGTAGCGAATTTGGAAGCTTAAATGTTTGTTACGTATGATACGGAGTGTTAAGGCAAGTGAAAATAGCAAACTGTAAAATATTAGTAAATGAAATAACTTGCATATTAAACTGAAAATTAGTGTGCGCTATCAGTTACTGTTTCAATCCTCTGCCTGCATATTTTACAGCTGTAAATATTAATATTGAACTTCCGGCCTATTGTGTTAATAATGAGACTGCGCAACGTTTACGCCGATACTATAGTACTTAACCTTAACAGCGAGTTTGCTACTTGCTCTTAAGATTTGTTGCTTTTCCTATAAATGAGTTCGTCATCTACTCACTAGTTGTGTTTGGAGGTTTAGGGCACTTTTGGCAAAGTGAGGTAGCATTTGAGTATCGTGAAACCCGCGCTGGGTAGGGGGCGACTCAGTACAGTAACATGGAGTTCACTCTGTCCTTGAGTAAAAACGCGAATGTTATAGGTCTCTGATTATTATAAACTGAATTACCAACCGGTTTCTCTTTATCAACTCCTGCTGGTTTAAAAGGGCCATTTTTATCATCATCCTTCCCGTAATGGCGCCCATGACAGCACGCATGTTACATCCTATATTGGAACGCAAAATGCGCTATCCGATGAAAACTTAACCTATCAACATACTACTATTAATGTACTCGTTTATGTATAAGACGCTGGAGAGTTGTTGAAATATTTTTTCCTACCATGCTTTGTCAACAACGAACATCAAACTAGTCTGTTTTTTTCCTTGGGTAGTTTACAACTCTTGTCATGTTTACATTTGATAACTGGTTGGAGCTCATGCAGTGTGTTAACAACTCTTGCAGCAAGCTCCATTGCATAAGTGGCTTTTGAATGTTTGTAAGTGCTGCACTTTTAAAAATACTCATAGCGGGTGATAGTGTGGAGTATTCTGAAGTGAAAAGACCAATAAACAAATGCTCTATTCGCAAATGTGTCTAAGATACAGCTATGTGTTGAGACCTGAAAAATTTGTGAGTTCAAAGACCTGCATGCTAGACTCTACAGTCGTATGTACTCATATGACGACATTTAACAGCACATTGGTGGTCTGCTATCGCAGTGGAAGGCGACGATTGAACACCGTTCTCCAGGAGGTGTCCAACATCGTGTGAACCAATGGCTTAAGTTATACAAACGCACGTGTTTTGAATTCTAACTTGTCCCAAAATGAATCAGCGAATTCTTCAGGTCTCTAGCTATGTGCCACTGACAATGGGAAGGTTGCATGTGGATAGTAAATGAACAGATCGTTACGTGTTGGTTTTATTGTGCAGTTTCCTTTACAACACATGTTGCAAACTGCCACGGCCGTCTTCAGCTCGTGTAGTCAGATGCTGTGTTGCTAATCTGAGCGGGTATCCACATTCTTCTTCAAACTGCACACAAGCATTTGACACGTGAGCATGCAATTCCTTCCTTGTTTACGCTATTGCCTGGCGACGCTCGTCTTCTACCAACCCCACAAAAAAATAATCTAGCGGAGTAAGGTCGTGTGGAGTGTGCAGGGGCTCCATCCTGTTGCAAGTCCATTCCAGCCCTTGTTGCCAACGGAACGTCCTCCAAGTATCTCCAGGGACGAATTCTGCAGGAAGTGAGTGAGTGAAGAGGTTCGGGCGGCCTTTAACATCGAGGTCCTGAGAGCCGATGAGGGTGATTGAGGTGAGTATGAAGCGGCGCCGGAATGAAAGGGAGGGTGAAACAGGAGATCTCTGAGAAAAACCCACCGACCAACGGCATCGACCAGCACGTTTCCCAAATGCGAAAATACGGTGACCCGGCCGGGGATTGAACCCGGATAGCCTTGGTGGGAGGCGAGCAGGCTCAGCCACCGCGGCCCCTCTGCAGGAGGTGCAGATATCGTTTCCCCTTAAGACGGCTGTCTACAACACGGACTAATGAGTATGTTATCAATGATACCGCACCACACGTTCACTGTGAGACGTCGTGAGTGTCACGTAGCTAGGGCCAGTGATATATCGCGGAAATATTTCGAGAGAAGATACAATTCTATGTACTGTAGAGACATACAGGTTTATCGATTGGCTGAAACATGTTCTGGTGCATGTTAATTGTTTGCGCACGAAGGTTTAGTGTCGACGTTATGGAATCCTGAGTGGCTAGGTCAAATGCGGAAACGATACCAGCGTCCAATGGAAGTACACCAATACCTGAGGTGTGTACATAGTATTGAAGTCTACTGTGTGCGCCAATTATTCCGCAAAAAAAATTATTGGCCCTGCATATAGCTGTATCTCGGACACCTTTACGAATACAGAATATTTTTTATTAATTTTTCCTTCATAATTGTCCATACTATCACCTCATATCGTATGTCCGTTTCCCCTGAGACATCTTATATAGTCACGAAATTTTTTACGGAAATGCGTTTCGTAATGTGATAAAAGGAAACTGGACTCCGTACATACAAAACACGGAGCATCTCCTTACTTCCAACTGCTTCGAGTTTCGGAACGAACTATACCGAAGATACACGAAGTATTGATCGCCACTGTAACTAGGAGAATATTGGTCATTCGGCATTAAGGACAATCACACCATTTGAACCTCTTATCTAAAATATCAGAAAGTTGCACGAGCAGTTTGCGAAAGCTAGCAATACTGCAAACACGCAAACATCACTCGTTAGGGGCAGTGATATTTCGCGGAAAGATTTCGAGACAAGACAGAATTCGAAGAATGATAGGGTTGTTCAGCTTTAGTGATTGACTGAATAATGTTTTGGTCTTTGTTAATTGTCTGGGCATGAATCACGAAGGCTCAGTGCCAGAGCTACCGAATCTCGATTGCCTCAGAATACGGTTTATCATGTAGGCAGCAGCCAACGGGGGTATAAAAACCACTGGGCTGTATACATATTATTGAAGTCTACTGTGCGCTGCGATTTTTCCGCGGAAAATCACTGGCCCTAGTATATACTTTCTCAAATGAACGCAATTGAGTATAAACCTCTGTTGCACCACATTAATTGGTACGCAATCAACACGCGACTTCATTGGCCGATTACCAGCCAGTAATACACGTCGCAGACCACAGTAGGCGTGTCCAATGTAGCCAGGACCAATAAGACGATGGCAAATGGAAATACAGAGACCAAAACAACTGATATTTAGAGATCTGCAAAATTCGCGTTGTTATTAGAAGACAGTTTAAACTGAAAACACTTTTACCATAGCAATACGCTTGTTATAGGACCATGCTTTGTTTGATACGCCCCGGGTAACTCTGAGCCAATAAATGAACACTTCACAACCGTGTGTCCCAACCACGTACAGTTCACTCAGAGAGTGACAACATCTGGACAGCAGCAAATCAAGGAACGTCGTCTGCTTCAGTATATACAGTACTGTGAATTCTAACTTGAAGCCGAATAATAACACGAATTTCGCAGGTTTCCTACCGATATTGCTGTAGTGGAGAATATAGGTAGCTCACTTCAAACTTGTCTTCGGTGCCAGTAAATTTGTGCCGTACTCAGAGCGTTAAAGAGTTAGTAATGACCTTTACCATATCGGTGGCGTTTGAATGCAGAATTGCTACCAGTTCGAAAGCACAAGCTCATCCAATGTGTTGTCCTATAGCCTAGGTACATGCTTACCTTGAATGACCATCGATAGCAAATGCAGATTCAATAAATAGAGCCAATATTTTAATTACCACCTCAATAGCAAAACAGTTATATTCAAGCTATTCTCCTGCAAGTGGTTCCACAGTGATTTATGGCACGAATATTTATATCCTAATCAAAACGGGACTTTTACGGACACCTGCACTCTAAATTCGAATCATTGAAAAACCACACAACTGTTGTTAATCAATGATTACGTAGCGAAAAAAAATGTTTTTCATTCCACCGATTTAGTTTACGAAAAAATATTTATTACAATGGCACTAGCTATAAGTATTTCAAAACGTTCCAATTCGGCGAAGCTAATACGACGGTTATTTCCTGGCTTCTATTTAGTAAACCGTTTTAGATTATTTAATACTTTTCGAGGTCTAATTTATGTTGTGATAAAATTGCTTCTCAAACGTATCAAAGCTAAAAATTTACGTTCAGATTAAACTCAAAGCGATTGAATTTGATTAATTAGCCACTTGAAAGAGTCCCGATCCCTCTGCAATCTCGTGAGACGAACACTGGCTCTGTACTTCGGCGGGCGCAGTATGTGCGACATCTGGGGGCAGACGCCAGAATAGAGCGGGCTCTTAGCGTTGAGTACGGCGAGATTGATGATGGACTGCCTGCGCTATGCAGTCCAAGGTGCTGGAAACACACAAAATAAATTGTATGTGTTGGTGAGAGAGAGAGAGAGAAAGAGAGAGAGAAACGCTTGTCCGCTAACCTCCCTCTTTCCTCCCACACGCCCTGATAAAAAAACACATTAAAAAAATATATATCGTGATAAAAGGTTTGGAAGGCAAACCCCGGTGAGGTTTTTGTTTCAGAATGTCATTTTCACACACGATGGTACGAACAGACGGAAATGAAATCCTCCCTGAAAATAAACCCGGACGGTTTGCTTCGAAAGCAAACATTCGGAACACGCAAACAAAAAAACAAAAAATCTCCAAAACTGTACAATCACAAACTTATTTCAATGAACCACTGAAAATTCGAAGTGAAACAACCAGAATAGTTCCGCTGAAATATGTCACGTAACTAGATATTGCAACGACAGATATTCTGATAATATAACAGCTGTTTATTTTGCATGTTATCAGTGTACCTACAGATTAAATATGATGTGGCACTATTTATGTCATGCGCATTATCCTTAATGATGGCTAGGGACTGCGGACTGGATAATTTCGCGAATTCATTTTAGGACACGGTAAACTTCGAACACATGTACATTTAATTGAATTTTGCAATTGTATCACTGTATATTATTCACCTGGGCAGTTTATTATAAATGCCCAGGTGAATTCTGAACCAATTACTGGAGACCTGCCAAATTCGCGTTATTAATTGAGGACAGAAGAGACTGTGAAACGTCATACATTTATAGTGGTTTTATTACTGGGTCCCACTTTGGCTGGCACGTTCCCGACCTATTTGAACCAATAAGAAACAATTGACGATGGCACGGCCTAACCGCGTCCAACCACGTCGAAAGGTAAAAATGGCACCTGTCTTCTGTGGGCGCCAATAAACAAATGTCACCGACTCGGCTACATAGGACGGCGAAGTTCATCACAGCCAGAATTTAATGCGAATTTTGCAGGTCTCTACCAATGACTGATCTAGACTATAGCAACCACTTAATTCCCCTGCCACTTGATCTGAGATCTACACACTGGAGCAGCAGCTAACGAACAAATAGCTGAGGCTCGCAAGTACATAGGAGAGTGGAGTCTAGCATACAGGTCGTTCAAACCGCGACATTTCCATGTCCCTAATGATGGCCTTTGTCGTAGCAAACATCAAATTCGAGTGCTAAAATTTCATTATACAGAACTTGCAATACTATTCGGTCCGAAGTGATGTATGTACCAATGATAGAGACAGTTAGTTGTATTTCGCGAAAATATTTGTGGCCATGCTAGACTTCAATATCCTATGTCCACAACCACAGCTTCTTCTGGTTACTGGCCGCATGACTACGTGAGAAGACATGTTCCTATTTGACTGGGCCAGTCGTACTAAAGTACTCCGATACCGAACGCCCATGATTCGCAGACACACCATTGAGAAACGTGGCATTAAAAATCATACAACCATGAAAGTGCTTATGAACAAAAGTGTTTTGGATTACAACTGGTCCTGAAATCTTTTCGCCAAAAACATCTGTCCCTAACCATTGATAATATTTAAACACTTTTTTTTTGTGTGGAAACTTTTCTGATACTAAGCTCTGTCACTCAGTTGAAGTTTTCCATCAGATTACTTCCAATAAGTTTGGTCAAATAAAATAAACACCGCAATGTATGCATGAAAGCATTGGACGGCTCCGGTTTCCATGAAACATTTGAAGATTGAACTAGTTGGAAAATTATGTTTGATGTTTGACCGTCTCAGCTAATAAGAATCGCACGGGATAAAAATGGCAGTTTCCGACGTCTGAAACTTTAAAATAACGAACAACTGCTGGAATTAAAATAGGGTTATGAAAATAAACAATTAATATAGAAGATGTCCGAGCATGAATGCTATTTAAGAAAATATTTCACATAACATAAAGAAGTCAGAGATATTATATTTAATTGTGTAGGAGACATATCCGATAAATGAAATTTTAATTTAGTAAAGAAGTGAAAATTAATCACAACATTCTTTACATTTCTTCCTTTAATGGACTACAAGGAAACATAAAAGCAGTATCTCACTCTGAAAATAATTTTCAATTAAGAATTCAGATTAGATCCTCCCAGTAAAGGAGATGAAAAAGAGTCACATTTTTTAACACATTCAAGATTATTTGATAACATTAGTTGAAAGGGTGAATTTTATGCCGTATCTCATTTTTAAAGTTTATTGTCGGAGGCGAGAATTGTAAGGTGTTAGCTTCGTAGTTTTGACAGTTCTACTGCGTAAACGACTGTTCTGTTGGCGACATGGATACGTTTACTGCGTAGATGGCATGAGAACTCTACACCATATTATCTATTCGCGGGAACCCCCACCCACCTTCCCTAAGTGTTGTTAGCACTAGTTGCGAGACTTAAACACGTATGCTCCTGTGTGTGCAGCAATTTACACTAGACGTAGTTCGCGGTGTCTTTGTGGCAAGACGTTCCAAAACTTCGCTAAACACATTGGAGTCAGGTTTCTCTGGTAATTACCGCATGCCATTTGCGGGCAGGCATATCAGGCGCGTAGTAAGTAGATCATCCGATCGCGATAGTTTATCTAAGACCAATTGTTTTCAAATAGAGCTAGTCATTTTTATCGCCAATGTCGGGTGTTTTTATGAGCAGCACTGCAATATACCAATCCTGATAGAATTTTCAATATAGCACCTGCTATGCGGTATAAATGTGCAAAGACTGTTCACGATAAAGTGAGCACTTTTGTAATGAACCTTAGGAGAAAAATCACTGCCCCTGAAGGCTTGGATGCACTGAGTGACAGTTGCCCAGTTAAGTTGGTAACGATGGATGGAAAATAGTTCCATATATTAACGTAAAATAAAAAGTGCCAGGTAACCATTTATGATAACTTAAATTATTTCTTTCTGTTTCTGTTTTTAACGCATTGAAATGTGAGAATGAGAAGATTTGTATAACATTTACTTCCCTAAAAATTCCACAGTTTTACTTGACCGACGCATGAATAAAGTGTAGATGCCCACGGCAATGATAATTTTAAATTAGGCGGAAAAATACACAACGTGCATACAAGTAGATTTTAAGCAGGGCTTCCAGAAGTGCTCATTTTAACGTGAGCAGCGTATAGAGCTATGCATACAGGATGTTAGTGGTAAAATGAGACTTTTTGAAAGCCCTGCTGAAGATCTAGCTGTAAACCTACGCACATTGTGTATTCCTTCGCCATGCGTAACATTAACATTGTAACGCACTTGATCACTTTATTCACGCGTCGGTCAAGTGAAACTGTGAAGTTATTGGGAAAGTAAATAGTCCACATGTATACGAAAACAGAAAGCAGAATAAATAATTTCAGTATTCAAAAATGTTCACTGACGGGTTTAAGTCAACTTAAGATACAGAACTACTTACACTACTCCATCGTTACCAACTTTACTGGGCTCATTCCAGTCAGCAAGTTAAGATACAGAACTACTTACACTACTCCATCGTTACCAACTTTACTGGGCTCATTCCAGTCAGCAAGTTAAGATACAGAACTACTTACACTACTCCATCGTTACCAACTTTACTGTGCTCATTCCAGTCAGCAAGTTAAGATACAGAACTACTTACACTACTCCATCGTTACCAACTTTACTTGGCTCATTCCAGTCAGCAAGTTAAGATACAGAACTACTTATACGACTCCATCGTTACCAACTTTACTGGGCTCATTCCAGTCAGCAAGTTAAGATACAGAACTACTTACACTACTCCATCGTTACCAACTTTACTTGGCTCATTCCAGTCAGCAAGTTAAGATACAGAACTACTTACACTACTCCATCGTTACCAACTTTACTTGGCTCATTCCAGTCAGCAAGTTAAGATACAGAACTACTTACACTACTCCATCGTTACCAACTTTACTGGGCTCATTCCAGTCAGCAAGTTAAGATACAGAACTACTTACACTACTCCATCGTTACCAACTTTACTTGGCTCATTCCAGTCAGCAAGTTAAGGACAGTGACATTTTTCAAAAATTTATGTCGAAAGTGCTTAAATAATTGTGAAGAGCTTATCTTAATAATATTAGAAATGCGAATGTTTGTATGTTTATTTGTTACTCAATCACGTTGTAATGGCTCGACGGATTTGAATGGAATTTGGTACAGGGTTAGATTATATTCTGTATTAGCACATATGCTACTTTTCTTTCCGGAAAAACGAACAATTTCTTAAGGGAAAAATAAAATATACCACAAACCATTTGAGTCGGCGCTGGTTGGTGGTCATTTTTTTAAGTTCCTTTAGGATTTTTTTAAATGAAAAGTGCCCTATGTGCTAATACAGAATATTAGAGTAATAAAGAAGAACAATTAAGAGAGATAATTAAGGTTTGACTTCTGCACATGGGCGAAGCTGCGGGTATCAAGTGAAGAGATTTTGGCGGCTCTTAGCATCGAGGTCTTGAGAGCCGATGGGGGTGATTGAAGTGAATATGGAGAGGCGCCGGAATGACGGGACGGGGGGAAACGGGATATCCCCGAGAAAACCCGCCAACCAACAGCATCGTCCGGCACGTTTCCCACTTGCAGCAGTCCGGTGACCCGGCCCGAGGACTGAACCCGGTTCGCCTTGGTGGGAGGCGAGCGTGCTAACTGCTCAGCCACCGCGGCCCCTAGGTAACAGCTAGTATAGGCTGTTCACGGTAAAGTGAGCTCTTTAGAGGCCATTGTAACTTGGACTTTCAGCCATTTCTTATCCTTTAACCACATATTTGTAATAAATATGGCCATGTATGTAATAAACAGAATGTATATATTTCAACGCATTCAGAATTTTATGTGTAAGGACAAGAATAAAACATCTTTATTGATTATCATTCGAAATGAGAGGGTTTTCAAAAGCGAATAGCCTATAATGAATACACTTGCTATGGGCATGCACGAATCAAATGCAGTTATGTGAGAAGTGGCGTGGTTTTCACCAAGCTAGCAGCAAAGTGAACGCGTGAAGCGGGGTCGATAATGTCCAGGACTATGACATCTAGCCTGATGCGAAATAATAACGAGCATTTCGTACGTCTCTACTTGCCGGAATATCCGCGACGGTATCTCCTCCATACAGTTGACTATTGCGTAGTTGTATGCGGTGCGAACGCAATTGGCACACAATTACACGCGATGGGTTGACACGCAGCGATATCTCTCGCCCCTAGCGGCCCAATTCCTTCTGCTGGTCGATAACACGGAAATGCTCGCTCGAAGTGGGCCGGGACGTTAGCGCACATGTCAATTATTCAGATTCGAGTCTCGTCGATCGATCGATACCGCTGGGACCAAGAAACGCTTGAGCACGGAATTTATTTTAGTGTGTGCTCCACCCCTCCCCTGGATTTTATGCAGCCCGTCAACTTAGCTCGCAAACTGTTTGCAATCCACACGTTTTTAAAAATAAACCATTTCCCACGTGCACAGAACATTTGCGCTCGAAAATAAATAACAGTCCAGCCCAATGTGGAATACAACATACAGCAGATCACACTCGTTGAAAACAATAGTTTGTACGCGCCGAACTATTCCGCTCGCCGGCGGGTTTTCTCCGAGATCTCCCGTTTCCCCCGCACTTGCATTCCGGTGCTACTATGACAGTCATGACGTCATCGAAACGTAATAAACGCCGCCATATTTGTCTGAGAAAGTTGTATGGCTTCAGTTTCCATCAAACGTTTGAAGAGTGGACCGGTTCTAATTTGTTTTTTATGTTGGACGGTCTCAACCAACCAGAATCGTGCACAACAAAAATGGACGTTGTCGAAACTTTTAAATAACGAACAATTGCTGAAGACGAAGTACATACGCAATGAAAATAATTTATGTAGAAGCTGTCTGGGCATGAATACTATTTTAAGTGTGAATATTGCACATAATGTTAAGAACTCAGAGGTATTACATTTCATTTTACAGGAAGAATCCCTGAAAAATAAGGTTTGAATTTAGTAAAGAAGCCAAAATAAATTACAACATTCGTCATATTTCTACCTGAAGTGGAATTCACGGAAAAACAAAAGCATTACCTCGCTATGGAAATAATTTTTAAATAATAATTTAAGTTAGATTCTCCCTGTAAGAAAATTTGACAGTGTGACAATCATTTGATAAGAATTTGTTGGAAGAAAAATTTAGATGGCCGATTTTCGTATTCGAAATTTGATTGTCAAATACAGTTGAAGGCGAAAATTTGACAATGTGACAGAGGGTTTAAAAGGTGCTGATTGGCCAGTGGCGTTTGCGGTTGGAGTAATCGATATAAGCGGCATATTCGCCTCTGTATCGTGAAGTATTCTGTGACAAAACTCTGCACGGGTGTGCACCAATTCCTTTCGCTATTGGATGCTTTCTGTGTATGAAGCTACTTCCTCGTTTGAACGGGTCAATGAGAATTCTGCCACACTAACATCGAATGCATGTGATTCGCTCGCAGTATATACCAGTTATTTATGATTAGTAGATACGCCTGAATTTCGTGAGAATATTTTACGACCAGTCGTACTTCATAACACTTTAGTTGAGATGCACCTTCGTGATTGGCTGGTTTCCATGTTAGGCGTCTCAGGTGCCTGCGAGTGAATCACAGACGTACAGTATTAAAGTTACGTAATTCTGATTGGCCAGTAGAGGTAGGAAAGTGTCTTTACACAGAAACAAGCCACCAGTAAGTAAAATAAAACTGCTGGTACGCCCTTACGGTAATATGTTTGCGAAATTCGGGTATCCCTAATGATTAGGGATACCTGAATGTTTCATGTTGCTGTAATTAAACATATAGCAAGCAGCTCATTGTCTGTGGCAACGAAGCGAGTGTTGTGTAGACTTAAGTACAGCACCCATCATATTTTTTTTTTGTTTGCAACATCTGAAACCGTAGAGAGAAGTACGTATGAAAGGGTTAAGATTGAATAACAAAAGCAAGAATTTTAAATATTAGAAAAATTATTTTACAATATACATGTTCGCAATAACCCATTGCTTTGTTATCGGCATGTGTTCGCTGTTAGTATGGGGATAACAGACATTCATTAGCAGAATAACCAAATTACGAGTGGTGTAGTCAAATGAGGAATCGTAACGCAAACAGCTGTCTGTAGAAAAACAAAATGCCTTTTCGTTGCTCTATGATTTCGACGACCTTTTTCCCTTCGAGCGAAAACTTCCGTGCGAAGTTTCACGTGAGCGCGCCAAATAGCGAAATGAATACACGTTTCAGGCCAAGTAAATGGCTCCATTTGAAGATTGGGGGAATGCGTTAAAGAAGAACCAACTCACAAATTGAACCAATAATGCCGACATGAAAACGATTAGTCTAATTAGGTGTCGCGTGATTTAGTAGAGCACGATGCTCTCAATTTAGGCGCGCATTAATTATTCATAACGTAAACGTCACATATATCAATGCGGCACAATTTATTTATCTCGTCCACGTACATTCCTCGTATATTTCCCTTTATTTTTGTTTCATTCCAAGTGTTTCTCTTCCCCTTCTTCTTCTTCCGTCGTCCTGCAACTACGTCGCCATTTCGATTGCGAGGCGCCCTCAAAATTAATTACCTAACTTATTCGATCTTCAAGACTTTTCTATGTCCAAAGTCATTTTCTTCTTTTTCTTCAGCTCCTTCTTCGACAATCCACTTTATCCTCAATGTCGGTTTGCACATTCATTGTTTCAAACTATCCATATTTTGTTTCTGCCTCTGTCAGAATCCAAGTTACACCTCCATATATTGCCATTTCTTTTTCATGCACAATATAAATTTGTCATAAGTCAAGAATTCATTTAACTCTTTCAGGCACAGATGAATATATTATAACTTTAAGTGTTGTAACAAAAAACCTGTCTGATTCGGAGCTATGGTAGACTTCGTGAAATACATCAAGACTCGGCCATACGTCCGGACTAAGAGATCATAAAATCAATTTCATGTACAACGTCCAACGTATATTTAAAGCAATGGAAAACACATTTGATCATTTCTCCTGCTATTCAGTATATAGGGTGTACCGCAATAAATCAATCTCATAGAAAAAATTTACCTTTACTAACAGTACTAGTTCACCGATTCCCATTTTGCTTGATAAAGTGTGCAAATTATTAATATATTTCACCCTTTCCAAAAAATAATGACTGATCAATGACCGATGCATAGGGATAGGAAAATTTCGCGAGTTCAATGACCTGTAGGCTAGACTCCTCAATCCTCTGCATACTGGAGCCTCAGCTGTGTTTTCATTGGCTGTTGCCCCACACCTGGCATTTATTGGATTCGCAAGGTGTTTCATTACGAGTCTGCTATTGGCTCAGAGGCGAGAAGGCCGGATCTAATAAACTGGGATCCAATTGCGAAGGTGGCTTCACTATATATGTGTTTGGGGTCTATCTTGTCCCGAAATGAATAAGAGAAATTTCCCTACCCATACCGATGCATATATACACAAATGTGTAAACTAGCATTGCTTGGGGATCTGAACCCACGACCTCTAGCAATCTACGTCATGGGTGTTACCTTCGCAGACAGCTGAACTACAAAGATGATGGACATTAATCTGTGGTTCACCTACAAATGACGAGATGGGGGAAGAATGAAATACTCGACAACCGATGCCCAACTGAGGTAATTTTACCGCTGCGAGCAAAACCCTGGCTAATCGAACGGTTCCATCTTTATCTCGTTGTTGCGGGACACGATTGAGGGGGCGCCCGTTTGTTCATTAACCCCGCAATTATAATCATTCTCGGTTTCACATTGAGTTTATTATATAACATTTCAGTGAGCCCGAATATTTAGATGAGGTTAGAATTATTTTGCCCCTGTCCCCTCCACCCCTCACAAAGGATGTTTCCATGTTACGAACAACAACTCCGTTAAATTAGTTACAGTGAAATATTCATTAGATTTTTTTTTCTACATCGTAGTACTTGTAAAAAATTGAATTTCAAACGTTTACCAAAACAAACTCATGAAAATACGACTGTAAGTTATTTCACAGTTACGCGTCAAAAGAATAACGTTATCGTTTTTTTGCATACCTCTGCAAAAGAGAAAGAGTGATAAAACCACTTAATAGGGATAGGAACATTTCACGAATTCATTTGAGGACAAGATAGACGTCAAACACGTGTACACTGAAGTAACATCTGCAATTGGATAACAGTTTATTAGACACGCCCTGGACGAATATGAGCCAATAGCAGACCTGCAAGGAAACAAGTAGTGAGTGCCATACTGGCAGGTGTGGGGTAACACTGGCTACTCTCTGTGTCAGCAGCCAATGAACAATCATCTGAGACCCGAGGATACACAGGACTGTGGAGTCTAGCCAACGGGTAATTGAACTCGCGAAATTTTCCTATCCCTAACAATAACTACCGATTACAGTAGGCTACTTACAGCCGCTCATAAAGCAAACTACAGTCGCACGCGGCTGTAGAGAATGTCTTCACTGGCCAATCACATGTCGGGCAAATAGTAATCCGTCTATTGTTTAATTAGGAAAGATTTTTTTCTTTTTTCAGGTTACGAAAACCTCCCGTTGGTTTGTCATCAAAGAATATCATAAACTTACTTTGGGTTTGCACACAAAAAATTAATATATATTTTCCCATTTTTAAATACAAAATGCAAATTTGCATTTATGGGATTTCCAAATCTGCGAAAACATTTAATGAAATTCCAGGATTTTAAATCCCCTACAAAGACATCAATTTTTAAATACCAAATAATTAAAAATTGAAATAACATATGTTTTGATTACTATGTAAAGAAACACCCCATCCCCTTTCCCATCAAATTTAAAACAGAGTAGTTCCTTCCCTAATACAGCACTCGCCTGTCTCCCCGAGCAAGGGAGAACACAAGCTTTATAAACAATTCTGTCGACGTTTTCTCGAACATTTTCCGTCTTTCAAGGAGCGGTAACTCCCTCCTCCTGGTGACGGCGTCACGTTGTCAAGGAGACGCTCAAGAGAGGAGGAGGGGTCGTTCTGCTCTTTATGCAGGCTGCAGCTGCGAGATGGCCTGACGGAGCGGGTCCCATCGTACCAAAGGTAAGCCATTGTCCACGACCCTCAAGTAGAAAAGGCAATCCAAGGCGAGCTCTTGATGTGCGTAGGCTGTCACACTTACTTGGCAGCTGGCAGTACAATCAATAGGGGATCTTCCGCAGCACGCAATGGCCAATTAGAGACAATGCCTGTTCTAGAACCTCGCTTTGTCAATCAGTTGACGTTTACGTCCGCAATAAAGGACTCGCTAAACCACTACAATTCTGTATATGTAGATATTCTATGCTGTAACCTTAACGAGCGAGGCGATGTAAAATACCATCATGAGACTTCTTGTGTTTATTTTAATCCTTTGAATACTGCACAAATTTACTGCTACTGAGGACAAGATGGGAGTGAGTTGAGTATATTTTTCACGTCAGCAATATCAATTGTGTTGGTCAGTTATTTTCACATTCCATCGTCTTATTGGTCCTGGCTACATCAGGTAATGTTTACTGTGCCCTGCAACGTTTATTATTGGCTGGCCGTCGGCCAATGAAGTCGCGCGTTGGATGTGTGCCAACTAATGTGTATCGACGGAGTTAACATGTTTTACAATCCATCGTGTTAATTTAATAAATGATTATTAATAACACTTTTATCCTTACGAAATGAAATGTTTAATAATTTTAACTTTTTGTAATTCGATTCCGATATACTTCAGTGAATAGGTTAAACAATAAAAGTGAGAGTTTTGTCTCAAGAGCATAGAATTATCAACATAAACATATTCCCTTATATTAACGTGCATACTCGTCAAAGGGCTAATTTACTGGGCTAATTATAGCTCACATGTTCATGCAGAATGGTTAATCGGAGAGAAAGGGAAGGGAAGGGTTTTCGGCGATACGTAACATCGAGGCCTTTGAGAGCCGATGAAGGTGAAGCGAGGTTTTATGGAGCAGCGTTGGAATGAAAGGGCGGGGGAAACGGGAGATACCCGAGAAAACCCGCCAACCAACGGCATCGTCCGGCACGTTTCTCACATGCCAAAATCCGGGGCGACTCCACCTGGAATCGAACCAGGTTTGCCGAGGTGATAGTCTGTCTACTACACCACCGTGGCCCCTCGGGGGAAAAGAGTTTGCATACAAATGATTTATTGACAGTGTGAATGTTGCTGGTGCCGTATAACGCTGCCCGAAAACAAAATTATATGGAATTTTTGTTTTAATTATGCGAAGTCCACATTCTTTGATGACACTGGTGATGTAATTATTACGTCGCCCGTAGTTCTCATTTAGTTCACACCAACGTAATATTGCTTCGGCAGCACTCAAAGTGTACATTACTCAAATTAACGCCATGGATTGTATATTATAGTAATGTGGTCACTGCTTCGCATCCTGCGTGAGTGAAGAGGAGAGAGAGAGAGAGTCGTTATACGATAGCGGCGGCAGCGCGAGCTATTACGCCGGTGACCACGTATCGGTTACATAACGCGAGTCGACGAGGTAATCTCTTCTGCTGCGCATTCTGTTGATTCTGGTCATATATATTTATGTGCTTATCTGAAGAATGCTCTGGATTACTGACCTCGTTCTCTCAGCGCAACTCGGGATACGTTGAACCTTCGAGATGATCGCCCCAAGAGTAAAATATTGGGTCAGGCCTCCGGGCCGGGAGTTGAGTTGGAGTTTATGAGTGAATGAGTGGCTGAGTTCCGAGCGATAGAAGACGTGCAGCGGGAAAGTGACCTGCGGAAGGGAAGTCTGTGACTGCAAGTATCAAGCAGTGAAGTGTGCGGCTGGCAGGCTGGACTATTGGACTAGATACTTGAGTGAAATATATTATAAATGCTTGCAACAGATAGACTGAACACTTGTTGATAATGAGTATGAATTAATTGACTGTAACCAACAGAGACAATTAATAAGGACGTGGGGTTGAAATAGACATCAAGTATTGCGCTTACTGTTAAATGGAAAGAGTAAAAGTGGATATAAATAATTTTTGGCTGTATATAATAGCTGTGTGAATAAAGTAGATGTCAGATATAGTTACTTTTATTTTTTTTATTAACACCTCTATCCCTCACCAACTCAGATACGCCCCTCAGGCGTCCTCGCATGTAACATTATGTTAGGTAGGAGAAAGAAAAAAGTTTTAATTGGACACGGTTAACTCCACATTATATAGATTCACAGTGAGTAATGAAAGTTTCGCAATACACTAAGCGTGTGTCCGGTATATCGTGTTGAGCAATACGACCGCGGTTAAATGGGAATACAAAGAACTGTTGATCCTTCGGTGATGGATATAGATGACTCACTTATGTTTTCTTGAATGTCTCTATGAACTAATTTGTAAGTGGAGACTCGAAAATTTCGCGGATTCGTTTGGCAACACGCTTGACTCCACAATCCTTTGTGTACTCGAGTCTCAGTTAGCTTTTCATTGGGTCATGCTCCAATTTCACCCCAGACCACGTAGCATGGTATTCGGTAGTTGTTTTACTACAGGATAGTTATTGGCTCTAATTAGTCCAGAGCGTGGCTTATAAATTTTAGTCCAATTGAAGAAGGAAGACAAATGTATACATGGTTCGACGTCTAACTTGTCCTCGCATGAATTCACGAAATAAGCGTCTCTCTACTTGTAAGTAAAAGTTTACTATATCCAAATATAAGGTACGTTTTTGTTAACACGTGTGTAAATCTTTCGTGATATATCACATGTTTAAAAGACGACCGAATATGTCACACATATGGTGTTTTTTTTTTTTCAAAGGTTTGTTGAGAGAAGAGGGAAGAAGTCGCTGTAGAGCGTTAATGACTGGTCGGATGTCTGCCAGTATAATGCCGAGTTGAAAGTGTCTCGAGCAAATTTTCTGTATTACGTAGAATAATATAAAACCCATCCCGTTCATTTAAGTAATTATCACTGTGTGACAGACTAAATATTACGTTTGAGAGAAAGTTATGACAACGGCTGGCGAAGAATTAATTCTTCACCCGCGTGTTCGAAGTATGGAGAAGTCGCAATGTTACACTGTAAAAAATTGAAGGTAAAAATCTCTTTCATGTAAGGGTCGTTAATTACCTCTACATGTAAAGTAATATTACCCCTTAAATGAAGAGAAAATTTACATGACAAGTAAAGATCTATTCCCTAATCGTACGGGAAAAGTACCCGACACAAGTGTGGGAATATTCCCATAAAAGTAAGGGAAAACCCCATACAAGTAAGGGAATATTAACAATAAGATTGTGTAGTAAAATGATATTTAAAAATACCCCGCAGTATTAGAACTGTTAATATTTGTACTACCTCTGTCGTCTGACGACTAGTAACCGAGACCTCAACACTAAAATCCTTGACAATTGCTGGTGGATGGGCGCGAACCATTGTCCCCTATCACTAGGGATAGAAAAATTTCGCGAGTCCAATTACCTGTATGATAGAATCCACAGTCCTGTGTATACACAAGCCTCAGTTGTGTGTCCATTGGTTACTTCCCCAGAGAGTGTCAGTGTTATTACACGCCTGGCAGTATGCGATTCGCTACTTGTTTCCTTTCTAGTCTGCTCAGAGTAGTCCAGAGCGTGTCTAATAAACTGCGATCCAATTGCGAAGTTAACTTCAGTGCGCACATGTTTGACGTCCATCTTGTCCTCGAATGAACTCGCGAAATGTTCCTATCACAATGCGCAATCCATTACACCACGACAACGTGACGTCAGTGAATATTAGTGTGTTAAATTATTATTTCTTCTGCCCCCCCCCCCCCCCAACTTAGCTGTTGAGTATGTTGAAGACATACACGCGTCGTAAGGTAATTTTCCCATCTATGTATCGGATACTCTACTACCATGTAAGTGAACTTGACTCCAGAGTGCGATGATTCTACCTTACCCGTAAGGAAAACTACGTTTCTCGTACAAGCTCACGAATATTACCTTACACTTGTCAGGTAATTTTCCCATTATTTGTTTACAGTGCACGACAAATCCCATAAAACTCATTTGAAACCAGTCGATGCTATATAAAGTCGTCAGAGTTCAAAGACTTAAATACGCTGAGGAAATACGAAACCATTTGTGTTATGCTGATATCGGAATGACTCGCTTCTAAAACCCGGGTATAGGCTCTTCACGGTAAACTGAACACTTTTGAAAGCCCTGCTTACGATCTACTTGTATATGCGATGTGTATTCTTCCGCCTTGCGTAAAATTAACACTGCCATGGGCCTTGTCACATTATTAATGCGTTGGTCGAGTGGAACTGTGAAATTATTATAAAAGGTAAATATTTTACAAATCTGCTCATCTTTACACACTTCTATGCGTTAAAAAAAATTGGGAAGAGAAAAAAATGATTTCATCTATCTCAAATTGTTACCTAACACTTTTTATTCGACGTAGTTATATATAACTACTTTCCCTCCGTTATTGCCAACTTAACTGGGCGCATGTCACTCAGTGCGCCCGTTAAAATACAGGCCGAGTCCTTTAAAAGAGACTGCGTGCTACGTCTGCCTGTGGGACTTCAAGAGTGGGATGGACCCCGTGTATTTTATATTGTACTTTATTTTTAAATGAGACTGAAGTAATAGTTTTCCTTATAACAGTATAGAATTCTATATGTTGTCACACTGGTCTGTATTTCCTCATTCCCTCGCTCCGTTACACACACGTCCCACGGGGAATCTTTTATAGGACTCACCCCGTGCATGCAAGTAGGAGCAGTGACTTTTTTCTAAGGTAGATTTCAAAAATCGTCTATTTACATCGTGAACAGCCTTCATCACGAAAGCTGTTAAACCACAAAGTACGAGAAGTAAATCGATCGCTCGATAATACCGGAAGCTGGCGGGAAAGGAACTGTAATCGCTTTCCCGAGATCGTGAAGCTTGGACAACTTCGACACGTAGTGCCGAGGAGCACACTAGTTACAACCCGGGTGTTCGGGGCGGGGCCCTGAGCCGCCCGGGTTTAGTCGCGCCTGGGGACATCATCAAGTTTCCCCAAGTCCTTTAATCCGTCGACTCGGGAGTTGACCCGGGCCCGACCCAACGCCGCGGCAGTTTCCGCATGACCAGACGCGACCGACGCAAACAGAATCTATATAGCTGTAGAGACATGCGAAATTCGCGTTACTATTCGGCATCAGGCTAAACTTCGCAGTACTGTCTCTGTATTGGAGCCGGCGTCGTTTCTCCATTGGTTGCTGTACAGATGTGAAGACACGCCCTTTCTAACTGAGCTGCACGTGATTGGGGCACACACCTGCGAAGTCTTCATTTATTGGCACAGAGTTACCCAGGGCGTGTCACATGATGTATGTTCCAATGACAAACGTATTGCAAAGGTACACGTGTTTCGAGTTCAACGTGTGCCAAAACAATAACGCGAAACTTGCAGGTCTCTGTCTATAAGTAGGGATAGGAAAAAATTCGTGAATTAATTTCAGGACAAGATAGATTTCAAACGCGTATACATTGACGTCACATTTGCAATTCGATCAGAGTTTATTAGACACTCCCTGGACGACTTCGCACCAATAGCCGACTTGCAAAAGAACAAGAACCGAATCTTGCATTGCCAAATGTGAGGTAACACTGGGTCAACAGCCAATGAACAAACATCTGAGGTTCGACTATACAAAATATTGTGGAGTCTAGCAGACATGTCATTTAACTCGCGAAATTTTCCTATCCTTACCTATAAGTAGAGCCCCTAGTATTTCGCGAATTAATTCGGAGGCGAGGTAGACTTAAAACACTTGTTCTTTTCTCCTACTATTGTGATTGGACAACAGTTCTTCAGATACGCCCCGTTTAACTGTGAGCCAGTAATAAGCAGGGAGCAGTAGTGTGAGTGAGTGTTTAACAGCCCTGTACAGATGCTCACTTGATCACAGCAAACAATAGGCAAACGATATTGTCTCGAGTGTATAGAGGGATGTCCAGCCTAGCTTGCTGCCAATTCAATCTGCGAAATACTCGGGGCTCTATCTATAAGAGATAAATGTGAAGGAAAACCGGAAACAGTTTCACTATTATTGACAACTTTTCAAATGAATATTCTTATAGACTGTACATGGTTATGGTCATGCAAAATTCGCGTCATGTTCTGGCTGCAGACTAAACTACAAAGGACCGCGGTGACTGAGCGGTTAGCCTGCTCGCTTCCCACCAAGGCAAACCGAGTTCTATCCCAGGTCGGGTCACCGAATTTCGGCACGTGGGAATCGTAGCGGACGATGCCGTTGGTCGGCGAGTTTTCTCGAGGATCTCCCATTCACTCCGCCATTTCATTCCGACGCTGCACCATACTCACCTTAATCACTCTCATCGGTTCTCAGTACCTCGCTGTTAAGAGCCCTCCCAAATCTCTTCATTCACTCGCCAAACTACAAAATGTTGTATAATCGTTTGGCTTCTATAATAGGCCATAAACACGTCCCAAGGTCAGTTTTGTTCAATAGTGAAGGCTCAGCGTTTGAGCAATTAATTTCCAGCTAAGCTATCAGTAGAGACATGAGAAATTCGCAAGTTCAATGACCTGTAGGCTAGACTTCACAGTGTTATATACTCTCATACAGATATCAACTGTTTATTGGTTGATTGTTTAGGTAGTAAATGGCGGTGGTTGGGCGGACAACTTATTGCATGTTTGTTATTGGCTCATTTATCTCCAGGAGGTGCCGAACAACACGTAGACCAATTATAAAAGTAACATGAACGTACAAGTGTGTGAATTCCAACTTGTCTACAAGTGAACCCGTGAAATTCTCGGGGTCTCTTAGCTATGAGACTGGTAAATGGCACCGTATGTTTGCCAGTAACCACTAGGATCGCAAATTCCGCTCAAGTTGGAATAGGGCGGTAGAGTCTAGTAAGTTACTACATAATAATGCAAATTCTGCAGGTCTCAATATATGGTTAAATTAGCATGTTTGAAAGAAGCTTCAGAAAATTACCTCTGCTCCGACCTGCACATATCCGAACGGATGCTGTGAGGATCAAGCGCTATTCAAAGATAATCGTGGAAGGGCTAGAAGTTGAATTAAAAGTGTTCAGGTAATAATTTGTGAAAAGCGAAATATTTTTTTACCTTCCGTTTTTTAATGCATATAAGTTGGGATAGGAAAATTTCGCGAATTCATTTGAAGACAAGATAGACGTCAAACACGTGTACACTGAAGTAACATTTTTAATTGGATAACAGTTTATTAGACACGCACTGGACGACTCTGAGCCAATAGTAGACTTGCAAGGAAACAAGTAGCGAGTGCCATATTGCCAGGTGTGGAGTAACATTGGCTACTCTCTGGAGCAGCAGCTAGTGAACAAACACCTGAGTCCCTAGTGTACACAGGACTGTGGAGTCTAGCCTACAGGTCATTGAACTTGCGGATTTTTTCTATCCCTGCATATAAGAGTAAGTACTAGCCAATTTCTTGAATATATAATTTTGTAATAATTTCAGTGCCTCACTTGACTGACGGATGGATAAAACGATCAGACCCACTGCAATATTAATTTTATCTATGGTGCAAGATTACACAATGGAGATGTTAGGCAGGGCTTTAGAATATGATCAGTTTACCGTGAAGGACCTATATTCGCTTTTAAACCCTTTGAATAGTGCACGTACATAGCCTATGTGCTGTTTCTTTACACTTTTTTGATTCAAAGCTGGGAAAAACCACCCTATGTAGGACGTGTTTGACTCCTAAATATGTTATTTATCAGAAGTGTTTTATATTTCTGCTAAAAAGAAATTTATCGCGTTTTCTAGTTTAACTAATATTTTGTTTTTATTTTATTATATTAAATAATTTATAATTAATATGAGTTCAAATAAAATAGGGAGAAAATAGGCATGTTGAAAATGCGTAGTAATAAATAGTTCTTATGAAGTATATTATACCACTGAGTGTGCACGAATGTGGAGCGCTGTCCATTTGGTGTAATTTTCTATACTCGGTTAGCTTTTGTTTGCATTGTGCGGAGCAATGGCCAGAAAGAAGAACTTGAGCAGGGCTTCAGAAAAGTTGGGAGTAACCGTGAATGGACTATATAATCGTGGTTACGTTCACCTGGAGATTCCTCTGTTTTTGAATATACAGAATGTTTCGTAACTTGTGTTACAGGCTTTGGAAGGCTACTCCTTACGAAGAAATACGTTACAAAGATGCAAATTGACTTATGTCCGGAAACGACGTCTAACAGTTGAAAATACCCCCAAAAGCTGGGCTTTAAAATTAATGTTTATTTTAAAAAGTGGAAACAAATTAATAATAAGTTAAGATATTTAAATATTGTAACTGAATATTAATTTTTTCCCCGTTTTATTTAGGAAAAAACTACTTTTGAAGCCCAAATTTCGTTCTGACGGGGGGGGGGGGGAGGTTCACCCCCTAGACGTCGTTTCCGGACATACGTCAATCGGCATTTTCGTAATATTTTTCCAGAAGGAATCACCTCCCAGAGTCTGTAACATAAGTTACGAAACATCCTGTATATCTCTCACTCACTTTTATAGTTTTACTGTTTCACTAGACGTCAAAATGGCAGCAAAAAACCAACACTAGTCAACAATTTAATTCGTAGCAATACAACTGTCATTTTCTAGAGTTTCTCTAATGAAAACAGTGGATTGCAAAATCCTGTTAAAGACTGTTCACGACAAAGTGAGCAATTTTGTAATCAACCTTAGAAAAAAGTCAGTATCCCTAACTGCATATATTTTAAAGGGGGGAACTTAGTGACATGCGCCCAGTAAAGTTGGTAACGATGAATGGAAAGTAGTTACATATTTTAACGTCGGATAAAAAGGGTCAGGTAATCATTTTTGGTAACTAATATTATTATTTTTTCACATTCTGTTTATTTAATGAGATGAATTTTAAAAAGAGCAGATTTGCAAAGTGTTTATTTTGTAAAAAACTTCACAGTTGCATTTGGCCTATGCATGAATAAAGTGACGAGGCCCATGGCAATATTATTTTTACATTAGGCGGAAGAGTACACAATGTGCACACAAGTAGATCTTAAGCAAGGCTCTCAAAAGTTCTCATTTCAGCATGAAGAGCCTATACATCTGTCGCAACACGTTTATTGGTGCACAGGCAAGGCTCGACGTTATTGGCTGACGGCCAATCAATAATAAACGTTTCAAAGCACAATATGCGTATCCGGTGTAGCCAGGATTAATAGCTAGAGACTTGCTTTATTATTTTGGCACACGTTTAACTCGAAACTCGTGTTTCCTTTACAAAACGTTTGTCATTGGAACATACTTCACGTGACGCGCCCTGGGTAACTCTGCGCCAATAAGTGAACACTTCACAGGTGCGTGCCCCAATCACGTGCAGCTCATTCAGAAAGGGCGTGGCTTCACATCTGTGCAGCAACCAATTGAGAAACGACTCCATCTCCAGTACAGACAGCACTGTGAAGGTTAGACTGATGGCGAAAAATATCGCGAATATTGTATGTATCTACTAATAGGACGATGGTAAGTGAAAATCCAGAGACGAACACAGCTGATATTGCTGCGTGGTGGAGAATATAGGCAACGAACTCCACCTTTGTCTTCAACACAAGTAAACTTGCGCAGTCCTCGAAGGGAAAAGATAGAGCAGATGTACGGGCTACTAATCGGTTACCCTTGCGAAGATCACTGGGCAAATTGTACAGCACGGGTTAAAAACCCCCTTCCCGTGTGCTAGGTAGGAGCGAGTATTGTCAAGTGGCCACTCTAACGTAGAATTATATTTAAACCTCATCCTGTAAATAAAGCCATGATAGAAAATCGCACTCCATACAATATAGCTATTGTACAAATAATTAAACATATTACATTAAGTATTACGGGTTACTACTATATATTTTTTTTATTTTAAAATTTTGTTTATCAATTATCACTTTGCCCTGCTGTGTCAGGTAAAGTGCCCAAAGACTGTCTACTAAGGTTCTTCGCATTTAACAGTTTATTCCCTTTGATATATAATCTACACCCATCAGCTGGGGACCGAACTAAATATTAATAAGACACGAGAACTAATACAAACGCGCTTCGGACATTGCCGTGCGTTTGGAAAATTTATTTGGCCTACTATTCCGGCTACCTGCTGGAAGTGACGGCTACCTGCTGGAAGTGAAGGAGCTATTCCTAGCCTTGCTTTCCATGTCGAACAGTATTACCTCTCATTTTGCTAGTTCCAATCGTTGTACGCTCAAGTGGAGAATATTTTAACATGTTGGTGCACACTAGGTGGCTAGCCACTTTGTCCTCTATCTTGGGCACCACTACACAAAAGTTTGTCTAGAGTAAAAACTAACTAATCTGCTCAATTTTATGGCTCCTTCTTTTAAAGGCTAATGCATAATATTTTAGTAGGATTATTATAGTAAATGATTATATTCGAATACATATTGAAACAAAATTAACACTATTCACAGTTTACCTTACATCACGGCCGTGAATAAAACAACAAAATTGTTTAATAAAACAAAAACGTTGAAACACAACCAGCTCTGATTCTCGCAGTGCACTAATGGCTTCCCTTTTAACTGTTTTAAATTCTCTTTACCAACCAGCACTGGTATCTAGCGGAGTAACAGCTGATGGCCATTTTACCCGCACTGCTCACTTTACCCAGCTATCCCCTACATATTTCCTTTACTATGGGTCTGTATGGCTTAAGTATGTCATTTCGCTTGTCTGGAATTTTGGTTCATATTTACTTATAATGATCCGGGACTGTAAAACTTCGCGAATTTCTTTTAGGACAAGGTAGAACTCAAACATATGTACATTCGTGTTATGGTAGTAATTGGAGCAAAGTTTATTAGACACGCCCAAATGAACTATGAGTCAATAATAGACCATGCATGAAACAAGTACTGAATCGCGTGCAGTCTGGTCTGAGGTAGAACTGGCTGCATACTGGGTAGAAGCTAATGAACACAAACTTAAAGATCGAATATACATAAGACAATGGAGTCTAACATACATGTCGTTTATAACGCTGAATTCTTCTGTCCCTAGGAATGGGCGGAAGGATTCAAGCACCTCTTGACTGCCCATTGGGCGTTGGGGACGACTGCTAGACCGCTAGAGCAGTGGAACCAACCTGTAATGGCCGTAAGGCTTGTGCTACACCGGAGGGTTTCGCCATGGGGTAGGGCCTGTAATGGGTGCGAGATTTTGCCTGGTGGGATCTGTGTTGACTGTGGGAAGCGCGATTCCTCCTCGCCCTGTTATTGGTCACAGTGTGTGTCATTTGCCAATGCTTGGTTGAAATTTGGTTGACTACCGAAAGAATCATTTCTAGTCCGAACCTTCTCCTGGCGGATTCGTCGGGATGCTTTAGACCTGGTGTAAGAGTTGCTGACCGAAAAGAAAACTTGCTACCCCTCCCTGCTCTCTTAGTCTGACATGCGCCAGTGTGTAGTCAGGTGGCAGCTGATCTGCGAAGTGTCGGAGCTATTGCCAGCTCTAGTAACGGAGAGTAAGCTAATGTGTGAAACCAGAAATGACTAGTTATACGTCTCTTATAGCCTCTACTGGCTCGAGGAAACCAAATACCTTCTCGTGGTACCACTGGGTAACCTATTAACTGAGGTTAGCAGAAGTGGGAAACTCCTGGCCATTCCCTATGCCTTGTTTACTAAAAGAGCTATCTGCCTCCGAAGCTAACCTTGAATCATGAATAATCATGATGCTGATGCTTGGTGGCGGGCCGGTCGACTATTTTACAGTCAGAGTGGCCCAAAAATTTCAGAGTGAGGAAACTCTATCAACGCCAACTGAAGTGTTAAAACCCTAGATGAGAAGGAAGGTGTAGCACGGGCTCGCATCGGCCCTGCATGAAGTTCCCTCTAGTTGGTGGATCATTCAGAGTGCGAGTCCTTCCCCTGAGAGGACAATTAGGGGCTCGCATCCCAGGTGGTCCCCGATGCCCACGAGGTCAGAATGAGGCAGGAATCGTGCTGGTAATGGAGAGTACCTCGGTTTTTAACCCAGGTATCAGTGATAATAGTAGATGGATTTTCTCCCGAGAAAGGAGAAATCAAAGGCCTGGTGAGAGCTGGCCGAAATAAGAATGACCCTGGGCGGCAGAAGCGGACATAGGTCCACGAGGGCTGGGCTTATCCTGATTCCCTCAGACCGAGGGGGCCTGTGCCCATGGAAGCCGTAAAGTGGGATAATTAATGAGAACGCCAAAATACCGAAATGGTAGCACTAATATGGGTCACGAAATAGCGGATGTATGTATAAATGTCATCAGTAATGATTAACAGGGCAAGGTAGTGTTGGAATAATAGGTGTTTTATAGAATTTCATCTGTATTCCTTTCTAGTTTCATATTTGAGTACTTCCTTTAATGCACATGAAATGACCACCTGCTAGAAGTGTCATATGCAACGCGTAGTCCATGACACATGGCCCATGATGTGGGCTGGTGAAGCGGGTATGTAATGCGACCGACATGCTGGCTGTACATAGTGCGCTTCTTGCTGTCATGGGCAAGGGAAGCTATTTAACAGAGTTGCAAATAGCAATAATCATCGGCTTTCTGGACAAGGGAGCAGCATTTCGGAAACAGTGACGTTTGTGAACTTTTCATGTGTCTCTGTGTTAAAGGTGTACCGTGAGTAGACGAATGGCACCATTCGGAAGCACCTTCGAGGAAACAGCGGACCTCCACACGACATTGATGTCTGAGGGAAACGTCGACTACGACGGTGCATGAGGGCCAATCGACAGGCTACAGTGGAACAGCTCGCAGTCCAAACGAACAAGGGGGCATCCAGGCACGTGTCTACCACAACAGTTCAGCGAACCCTTCTGCGAATGGGGCTTCGGAGTAGACGGAGTGTGACTGCATCCATGCTAACACAGGCATCGACGAAAACGACTGGAATTTGCTCGACATATTGCGACTGGGCCGCTGCTGATTGGCAACAGGTAGCCTTCTCCGACGAGTCACGTTTTCAGCTGCATAGAACGGATGGACGTCAGTGTGTCCAGCGAGAAACATCGGAGAACCGACACCTTGCATTCATTGGTCGAGGAACACAAGGCGGTAGGGGCAGTGTTATGGTCTGGGGAATGTTGTCCTTGTATTATCGTGGTTCCATCGTCCGGTAGAAAGTACTCTTGATCGATTTGTTTATGGATCCATCGTCGGCGATAGCGTCCACCCGTACATGATGAATGTCATTCCTCGGGAGGATGGGATCTTCCAGCACTATAATGCACCTTACCACATGGCTAGAAGTGTCCGCACGTGGCAGAAAGAGCACAATCAAGACTTCGGAGTTTTTCCCTGGCCCCCAAACAGCCCAGATCTCAGTGAAATTGAACATCTGTGGGACCACCTTGATCATCGTGTTCGTCGTCTGTCTCCTCCGCCACGCACCCGTCAGCAGTTGTGGGACTATCAGCACATGACTGAGTCACTGCCAGCTCGTCTAGCTGCTGCCCATGCTACGAAGGATGGTTACTCTTGATACTAGCAGGTGGTCACTATAATGTGATTCGACTGTGTATATATGTGTGGACAGGGAAATTTCGCGTTTTGAACGACCTGCAGGCTAAACTCCACTGTGTCACTCTCAGTATTTCTGTCCCTCTGTCTTTCTCTCTCTCCCCCCCCCCCCCTGTCTCGCTATATGCGAATTTCGAACTTCACGGCCTGTGGTAACGTCATGGCATGGCTGGTAATGAGGAACGTAACTTTTTCCTAAACTACCCTAATTGTAGGCATGTTTTTTTTTACCCCATAGTGTCTACAAACGCTGGGGCTAATCTTTGACGATCAGGCTAGCGTGGTCACGTGATCGATATAACCAGGGTGCGGAGCCATTCAGCCTGGTCTGGTCAAGGACAGTTCAAGACACGTATAAACCCCATTTACGTCACGGGAAAAATTTTATGTCACACTGGCTGATAAAATACTTGTAATGGAGAAATTTCAGTGGTGTCGTTGGAATTGGCAGTTAAATTTTTTTTCCCCTGTGTTTTTGATGGGGAATTATTAAAATTTGCCCGCTTCAGGGTCAGCCCATATCGATTTGTAAAGACCTGGAAAATGTGCGTGTTATTTTGGGGACAGATAAAAATCAAACACGCGTTGTTTTATGCTATCGGCCTACTCACTGCTGGTCCCAACAAAGAAGTGAAACAAAATTTAACTCACTTCTTTAACCCAGACTTTCGTTTCTCGTGAGCGGGGTCAATCCTACTCTATTATAACATTGTTTAAGTTTTCAAATTGATTGTAGATACGTCGCATTATTCTTTTAACATTTCTGCGTAATCTTAAAAATTACTGAAAATGTATCCGTTCCTTTTTCGCTCTGAAAAGGGACAGTGACTTCCTAAGAAACACAGTCTGAACACAGAACACACAATTACTTGTGTGTTCACGGTAAAGTGAAAACATTTCAAACAAACCTTTGACAAAAATCATTACGCAAAAGTACAATAGTCATTCGCTATTTATTCACCCTTTCTGAAACAAGCCTTCGAAAGATCACCAAATGTATTACATGTATCTCAAGCAACATAAAAGCACCTTATTTGTCGTTAAATTTAACATTTACGTGTACTTATTTCATCTATAAATTATAATATTTAATTAATAATTAATTTACACAAAAAACAGAAATAAAATAGTTATGTTGGTAATGCCTAGTAAGAAATAGTTCTTATGCAGAATATTGTTAAATTGAGTGGGCACGAATTCGGTGTGCTGTCCCTTTGATGTAATTTTCCAGACTTAGTTAAGCTTTGTTCGCACGAGGCAGAGGAATATGCCGGAAGTAGATCTTTAGCAGGGCTTCAAGAAAGTTAGAAGTAACCGCGAATAGACTATATATGCTACAGTACACGCTGGCTCCCAGAGTGAGTAGAGTATTAATAAAAATTGGCCTTGATTCTTGAAGTTCTATTGTGAATGAAATGTGAAAATTTAGAGCCAGCGAAGTTAATAAAGTTAATGTTTCTTTTTATATTTACACACGAGTATGAATACGCATATTAACCCGTTTTCATTCTTAGTATTGATTATCACGGTCTCTCATGGATGGCGCATGAATGAAGTGACCATGTATGTTAATATTTACATATAAGTGAATAAAACGTATTGGCAGGAAATTAAATCCTTAGCAGGACTTTGAGAAGTGCTCAATTTCGCTTGAACAAACTATACAAATAAGTGAAATAGCGTGGTGGTTCCCTTCACGTGAAGTGATGTGAAGCGATCTGGACGGCTCTTAACAGCGAGGTCTCTAGAACCGACGAGGGTGAAGCGAGGCGAGTGTGGAGCAGTGCCGGAATGAAAGGGCAGGAGAAACGGGATATCCCCGAGAAAACCCGCAGACCAGCGGCATCGGAGAGTGACATTACCGGGGGGGGAATCCTTTCACGGTAAAGTACTCATTCTGTGATTGGTCGCGCGCGGCTCTGAGGAACGGTTCAGTGTCTGACTGGCCACTGCCAGGTTATCGAGCTTCCTATTGGCTGAGCCGTCCACCGTGGGGCGAGTAAGTTACCAGTAGAGCTAATGACATACGAGTAGACGGTGTACTTCTATACTATAAGCACCCAACATCAATTTGTCTTCTGCCATTGGTTACTGTCTCCTTGAGAAGGTGTTTTCATATTTGGTCCAGCCACTCAGAATTCGACAACATCGGCACGGCTCCTACGTGATTCGTGTACAAACAGTTAACACGTGTCAAAAAGTAATTCAGTCAATCATGATAGGTGAAAGACCCTGCAGTTTTTTGTAGTATAACATTTCTTGAAATCTTTTCGCGAAATTTCTCTACCCCTAGTTACCATGCACTGATCGCTAAGGACAGGTGTTTTTCGCAAAAATATTTATGGCCACGCTAGACTTCAATATCCTACGTCCACAACCATAACTTTCTTTGGTTATTTGGTCGCCATGTAAGCGTAGGAAGACATGTTCATGTTTGAGTGGGCCAATCGTAATGAAGTACTCCGGTACTGAACGTCCATGATTGGCGGGTAGACACCTGAGGTAAGGGACGTTTAGAAACATCCAACCACAAAAGTGCATATGAACAGAAGTGTTTTGGAGTGCAACTTTTTTTGAAATAATTTCGCGAAAAACACCTGTCCCTACTGATCAATAGAGAACTTGCCATTTCGCCTTTCAATATGACACCAAGCTAGATTCCACACTCCTCTACATATTGAAGCTTAAGTCAATTGTTCATTGGTTGCTGACACAGACATCGCTCGTTTTCCGATCCATCCCGGCCACTCAAAACGTAGCTAGCATAGTGTTGAATGTTTGCTATTCTATTGGTTGCGAGTCCTGCAGGGCGTGCTGGATGAGCGGAGATCTAATGAAAAGCGTTGAACTACACTGGAAAAAAAATATTGCTGTAGGGACCGTCTAGACTATTAAAATATAAGGACGGCTATCTGACGAGTAGGGATAGGAAAATTTCGTAAATTCATTTCAAGACAAGTTAGACGTCAAACACGTGTACACTGAAATCTCCTTTGCAGTTGGATCGGAGTTTATTAGACACGCCCTGGACGACTCTGAGCCAATAGCAAACTAGGAAGGAAACGAGTAGGTAACCCCATACTGCCAGGTGTGAGGTAACACTGGCTATTATACGGGGTAACACCCAATGAACAAACATCTGAGGCTTGATTACACACAGGGCTGTGGAGCCTAGCCTACAGGTCATTGAACTAGCGAAATTTCCTTATCCCTACTGATGAGTTGTATGTACCTTCTAAATATTGCTAACGTATACAGTAATACTAACAGAACTGTTCTCTGTGATCCTATCTGGGGTTGTATTTCCAACTATCCTAAAGTCCTGACAACGTTCTACTTTCATGATATTCTTCCGTTACGTGCAAATAAAGATTAATTAGCAAGGACACCCGAGTTTCGCGAAAAGATTTCACGGCCACTTGTATTTCCTAGCACTTTAGCTCAGATCCACTTCCATGATTGGATGATATAGGCATTAATAATGCATCTTAGGTGACTGTATGTGAATAAAAAAACGGCAGTAACGGAGTACTTTAATTCTTATTGGCCAGACAAATAAGAAAATGTCTTCTTGCCAATAAACAAAAGAAAACAGTATTTTTTCCCCCCCGTAGGGTATTGAATCTAGCATGTGCGAAAATCTAGGTCTAGACCTAATTAATAGGGACTCCGAAGGTACAATTATCCGCATTCGAGCGCGATTTTTTAATAATAATTCGCATACGATTTTTTACTAAGAATTACCAACACACCTTTTTCTCTCGGTTTTATTCGTATTAATTATAAATTAAACTTTATAATGATAATTTCACTATCAAGAGTTCAACTTAACCAAAAACAAGATACTTTTATGTTAATACAGGTATAAAACGCTTGTGATATGTTTCTTATAAGTAGAGCCACGAGTATTTCGCCAATTAATTCAGAGGCGAAGTAGACTCCAAACACTTGTTATTGTCTCCTACAGTTCTGATTGGACGACAGTTCTTCAGACACGCCCTGTTTAACTGTGAGCTAGTAACAAGCTGGAAGCAGTAGTGTGAATGAGTGTTTAACAGTCCTGTACAGAAGCCTCACTTGATCACAGCAGCCAATAAGCAGACGATAATGTCTCGAGAGTATACAGGGCTGTCCAGCCTAGCTTGCTGCCAGCTCAATCCGCGAAATACTCGAGGCTCTTCTTATAAGTATTTAGGAAAGCTTCAAAGAAGTCGTAGACGGGGTGATTTTCCAAAGGTTTGATTTATAAAGTGTGAAGAAACCTAGAATATACTCGAAATGACATGGTCTATACTGATCGGCGGGGCTGCGGTGGTGTAGTGGTTAGACTATTCCTCCCACCAAGGCGGTGTTGCTCCCCGGATTTTAGCACGAGGGAATCGTGCTGGACAATGCCACTGGTCGGCGAGTTTTCTCGGGTATCTCCCGTTTCCCTCGCCTTTGCATTCCAGCGTTGCTCCAGACTCACCTCGCCTCCCCTCACCACTCATCGACTCCCAAGACCTCGTCGTTAAGGCGTATCAGTCTCCGCCATCTTGGATTTACAGGATTTTTGCCGTAAATCGCGTCACAGAGTTTATATTTTATTTTGGCCTTCGACAAGGCGCATGTTTCAAAACAGACTTCTGTTGCCATGATGATTTCTGTAGCCACCTGCAAGGAAGAATTGCTAATTTATTGCAGGCAGTCACTAGTCAGAAATGGATAAATGTGGTAACGTTTTAATACTTCGATAAAGCTTACGAAACTATTATTAATGCCATGTCGTGCGAAAAATTCTGTTAAACATTCTTAAACGTAAATTATGGCAAAAATAGTGAAAATACAAAATGGCAGGATGTGGTCCCCCTTAAGAGCTGCCCAGACCTCTTCACTCTACTAAGGTATATCCTACTCAGGTTAAGAAGCTTAATGCTTTTCGTCCGGCAAATCAAATTTTTGCCAAGGTAAGCGCTAGTGTCGCATTGTCTATCGGATTTTTCTATTTTCTACGTTAAAAAAACGAAATAATTGCTATACTTATAAATCAAATATAAAATAACTTCTTAACTATATAAAATACTTTTGTTTTATTATTTACGATGCTTAGAATTTTAATTTAAAGTGACCTTATTGAAACACTAGCGCTTACCTAGCGGCAGAAAATTTTCCCTTTTTCAAACTTTCCCATAAAGTCCCTGTCATATTGTCAAATTTTCGCCTTCAAATATATTTGACAAAGAAATTTGAAGAATACGGCCATCAAATTTGTCCTTCAAATAAATGTTATCAAATAATCGTGAATGTGTTTGAAAATGTGTCCCACTGACATATTTTTTTATTGAGAGAATATAATTTGAATTAGTATTTAAAAACTATTTTCTTAGTGAGATATTGAATATGTTTTTCCATGCGGTCCATTAAGAGAAGAAATGTAAGGAATGCTGTTATTTATTTTCGCTTCTTTCCTAAATCGAAATTTTAATTAAGATGTTTCCTGCGCAATTACATTTAATGCCTCTAAGTTCGTAATATTATGTGCAATATTCATTTAAAATAGCATGCATGCCCAGAAAGCTGCTACATAAATTAATTATCTTTATAGCCTACTTCGTTTCCATAAATAGTTCGATATTTTAAAGTTTCTTGACGTATATATTTGTTCGTGGTTATTGTGATTGGCTGAGACCGTCAAACATAAAATAAATGTTATAACCGGTCCAATTTTCAAATTTTTTATGGAAATTGAAGTCATCCAACTTTGTCAGACTAATACGGCGGCATTTATGACGTTTCAATTACGTCATATCTGTCCAAGGGGATTAAGGAAGCTTGTTTTGTTAATAACCTGAGAAGAATCAGCCTAAACTCTACTGATCGGCGAGATGCGCTCCGCATGCTACTGCCCAGCGACTCTATTTAACTGTCGTGTGCGGCTGTATAGGCTGTTCACGGTAAAGTGAGCACTTTTGAAAACCCTCTCATTTGGATTAACAGCCAATAAATATATTTCATTGGAGCCTCGGACGTAAACTTCCGAGGCCGGTGAAATATATACACACGGTTTATTACTTAAGCTGGACTCACAACCATCCGCTTCATCAGCCAGTCGTCCGTTTGTCCGTCGGTCACGTGATCTTCAACCAATCGCAGGGCAACTTTTTTTTTGCTATCCGTCAATCCGTCAAATATATATCAAACTTCAACTTTCGACGGACGGACGGTTGGTCCACCGCCTTGTAATATCGTTCCTTGGACATGACTGCCGGAAAACAGTCAGTTGTTTATATGTCTCAATATTTTTATTTTGAAATACACAAGGCAGTGAAGTTGTTTACTGTTTTAAGTTTCATATTTGAAACGAACTGAAGATGACTTGTAGATTTACAGAGGAAATGATGATAATATTGTGCTGGAGAAAGAGAATACATTTACGGCATTCATTAAAAAAAATTCTCTCTGCACGATAATGTCCGTGTTGTTGGGTGGTAACACTGAACATTTTCTGGACTGACGGATCGACGAATGACGGACTGTTGAGAGTCACTTTCAATTGACGGACGAAAATATCGACGGATAGCTGACTTACGGACGGGCGACTGACGAAAGCGTCGGATGGTTGTGAGCCGAGCTTAACATAGCAAATTTTATTTTAAAAAGTGGTGCAAGGGTAAAAATATTGGCAGAGAGGGAAAAGGTAAATAGGTCCTCAAAAATGCTCAGTTTACTGTGAACAGCCTACAATTAGAGCCACGAGTATTCCGCGAATTAATTCGGACGCGAGGTAGACTCCAAACACTTGTTCTTATCTCCTACTGCTGTGATTGGACGGCAGTTATTTAGACACGCCTCGTTTAATAGTAAGCCAATAATAATCAGGAAGCAGTGGTGTGAACGAGGTTTTAACAACCCTGTACAGAGGCTCAATTGATTACAGCAACCAATAAGCAAACGATAATGTATCGAGTGTATACAAGGCTGTCCAGCCTAGCTTGCTGCCAACTCAATACGCGAAATGCCCGGGCCTCTACAATTAACTAGACACATGCCTAATTCGTGTTATTAATCGGCATCAGGTTAGACTTCACACTACTGTCTGTAATGGTGGAGCCTGCATCGTTTATCCATTGGCTGCATATATATATATATATATATATATATATATATATATATATATATATATATATATATATATATATATATATGAAGCCACGTCCCTTTCCGACTGACTTGCACGTGATTGAGGAACACAATTGTGAAGTGTTCATTTATTGGTGCAGAGTTACGCAGAACGTGTCACGTGTCAGATACATTATGCTCCAATGACGAACGTATTGCAAACATATACGTGTTTAAGTGTTTAATGTGTACCCAAATAATAACGCGAATTTTACCAATAACCAAAGGAAAAACTGCATGTATGCCATAGCACATTGGAGTCCAGCCTTTGCGTAAATCTTTTCACGAAAAACAGGTGGCCCTACCTGTCACGAGTACCATATGTACAAGACTGTTAGGTACTTACTCACGCTACTGCCGCCTGCTTATTACTGGCGCACAGTTAAACGGGCGTATCTAGACAATTGTAGTCCGATCACAGCATTAGGAGAAAACCACAAGTGTTTGGAGTCTACCTTGCATCCGAATGAATTCGCGAAATACTCGTGGCTCTACCTATAGTTCACGGCATAAGGGGGTGTTTCGCCTCAGTATCGTAAACAACTCTGATCCATGGCGTCACCTCCATGTCGACGAACATACCGAGGTGTCGCAGGCATGGCTCGCGGCTCGGACGAGAATGTGGCATCGATTGGGCGCTCGGCGGCGACCCCGGGGCCGACTCTAATGGCAAATCGATAGGTCGTTATTTCGGCGCCGGGGCGAGGCGCGTGGCCCGCAGGTGATCGCCGCAGGAATTGGGGGGGGGGGGCGGAGCACCTGGACAGCGCATGGGGACAACCATAGCAGCGGCGTCGTCCTCCCGAGGAAACTGGCTCCGAGACACGCACACACACACTCGGGGGATGTAAGGCCGCTCGGACATCCTGGTACACTCATCGCAAGATCGACGTGTGTGAGAGAGTGTGAAGATATTTGGGGAGAGGCACAATAGCGCCTCTTCCCTCACCAGTGTGATGTGCAAACATCACTCTGGTTAAGTCAGCGCCATTCCCAAACAACAACCGAACCCATTTCTCTGCTAGTCTATTCGTCTCTACTAATTATTAGGGATAGGAAAATTCCGCGAATTCATTTGAGGACAATATGGACATCAAACACGTGTACACTGAAGTCAACTTTGTAATTGGATAACAGTTTATTAGACTCGCCCTGGACAACTCTGAGCCAATAGCAGACCTGCAAGTCTAGCCTACAGGTCATTGAACGCGCGAATTTTTCCTTTCCCTACTAATAACAAAGAATGATGGCCAACCTTGTTTCTCCCGTAGCATTTGTATTTAATGCATTCAATAATTTTGAATTCTTTCCGGTTGGCTGGGTTTTTACGGCGTCTTTGCCGGGTTTTCCCAGTCTCTTTTTAGTTATAGCTTAGCTCTAAGTACACTTAGGGAGGTAGTCATGGCCCCAAAGTGCAGGCCATGGCTACCCAACCCCTCTCTGCCGCGATTCATGTCTCCTTGCATGATTTCCCTTCCTTGTAGGCGTACGGGGTTCGCCCTGAGACGGAATTAGACCCCGTCCTACCTTCGGGATGCACTTAACACTTAGTAATGGGGTAGTTAGAAAACATTGGGCCTTTCTTAGCCCTTTGAGGAGTAAGCACGTGTATATTCTGGGATACCTTTATATGGAAATATCTTTACTCTTCAAGACAAAACTCTGACGTTCGTAGTTTTGCTGTTTCACTGCGGTTCATCGGAATCTAAGTAAAAAGATTACAGTTAGTAAACATTGCAATTTGTAATATTAAAAATTCTCTTTCTTTTTTGTAATTCCTCAAATGCACTCGATGTATTGTAAAACTTTTTGCCTCTGTCGCGACTCTGTAATTGGCACACAGCCAACGCGTGACTTCATTGGCCGACGGCCAGTCAATTATAAACGTTGCAAAGTATAGTGTAGACAGAACCAATATAATGAAGGTAAGTGGAAATACAGAGACCAATACATGTGATATTGCTGCAGTGGAGAATATAGGCGGCTCACTTCAATCCTGTGCTTAGTGCCAGCAACTTTGTGCCGTCATCAAAGGGTTAACAGAGACGTCTTGAGTATAGTGAAGTAGAGACCTGCCAAATTCGAGTTTTCATTTAAGGACAGACTTGAACTCCAAGTTAGTGTACGTTAGACCAACTTTAGCCATTCGCCAAAAATGTGTTTGGTGTATGTCGGAGAACTCCTGAGCCAATAGTATAAGTTCAGCTGTGCAGTGGCCAATCTCTTTTGAGAAGATCAAACAGCTACGTGACGTTGATTACTGTACAGCGACCAATGAAACTACGAAATGTGGTCACTTGTTTACAAGGCAGTGGAGTCTATCATGTCACCGAAAAATAATGCGAATTTTGCACGCTTCTACCAATGAGGGTGATTTAAGTGAAAATGGAGCGGCGCCGGAATGAAAGGGTGGGGGGAACGGGAGATCCCCGCGAAAACCCGCCGACCAGCGGCATCGTCTGCCACGATTCCTTCATGCAAAAATCCGGGAGTGACCTGGCCTTGGTGAAAGGCGAGCAGGCTATCCGCTCAGCCAATGCGGTCTCCAAAATTGACATGTATTTTATATAAATTTGACGTGTTTTACCCCATATTTTCTCCAATAATTGATAGCCCTCCCCATTATCGTGTTTCATAGCTTGTAGGTACTGAGAATGTCATGATTCCCCCAATAAAGTCATATTCGGCATAATTAGAGATGATGGAAAATCACGAGAAAAAAAGTTTTATAACACTCTAACTAGTTTATTATTTCATGATTGGATGAACAAGGTTTTGACTTGACTTAGTTGTTTGCGGACCAATCACAAACTATCTGCCTTCTGACATCGAACAAAACACTACACCAGGTTCCACCAAGAGGCTGCACTTCACTTTCTTGTCAAGAAAATGCACCACACCGAACCATGTGAAAAATACCATGCCCTTGTGGAAAGAGTATTTAAATTTACGTGCGATTAAACAACAAATGTTGCAATACACCAGGCATGGCTAGTTACCTGTTCATGACTCACACGTAGCACATGACGCGTTGTGCATTTATATAACAGTGTGCACTATTCGTTTGTTGCTAACTAGCGTATCGTCCAGTCACACTTGCTGTGCCTTTTGGGTGCCTACCCCTTAGGCAACAAAGTTTCTGTTCGAAGCTGAGGCTGTTGCGACAAGACGAACTTTTTAGTTCATTGGCCCTCTTGATACAAATTATGGCATAAAATCTCTAAATAAACTTATGGAAGAGAAAATTAAACCAAATAGTGGGTGACTGCCGCCATTATTTTAATGAAGGCGGTAGGTATTCTAAACGATTTCTTCGCAAATTGCAGATCTTGTTAGCATAAAACAGTATCCAGAGAATCGTACCATATTTATAAGTATCTAACGATATTTTGCCAAAATACGATATTTAGTTTATATTTTCAAGGGCGAATTCCTCCCTTACGGTTTGCGCTAGGCTACAAGTTTCATTATATAACAGTGCCTCATTTTTGACAAAGAATTACCTCACAAAGTTTGTAACATACTTTCATATACATCCTTTATATATAAATTAATATGAGGAGTATATTTTTCACTTTATTTACAGGTACAGTATATAAAACTAAATGGCAAACTCTGAGTAACCAGTACACAAGACATGTGAAAGACTCACAGAAAAACGAAAACGGTTCTGCGGGCGGTGAAAAGAAGACGTGGGTTTCTGCAGATCCCTTTCGTTTTTGAAGCACTTCATCGGGTAGCACGAGGAAACGTTCAAGATGATGCAGGTGCAAACGATGTTGAAGAAGGAAACTAAGGGTGGGGGGATTATGGTAATCCGCTGCGTGCTGAAGCTCCTTATGGTATCAGGTCAACGTCCCACCACTTCAGCTGACAGAGAACGAAGAAAGCATACCTGTCAAGCCGGAAATCCGCACACCATCCCGGCACAGGTCCTGGAATCACAGTTATCTGGGTTCCTTCAGAGACTCCGGGAAACTGCCTTAAATGGGAAACAACAGCCGGCAACAATGCCTTTGTTTCAACGATTGCTTCCTCACATACAAAGGCTGTCAACATTTTAAATAAACCGAATGACGAGGAGGTTGGTGAACAAGGAGCACAGAGTCGCCATCTCTTTCGCCCTCTGCCGATTGCCAACTGTTCATCTTCAGTATCACCGTGAAGTCAACTCTTCACCTGAAATGATTGTGCTAGTCCAGTGTCAGGCGTTCAACTATACAAGTTCATCAACTTCTGCTGTCCATTAGCCTGCATGCGGCGGTCACATCTCTATTGGCTCAGTAGCCATCTAATTATAAACAAAAGAATGTGCCAACCCAGTAATCTTATTTTGCAACTATGTGTATGTTAATTATATTGATGTTTGTGAGTGAGTTCACTAACCACGAATAGTGTACACTGTAAACAAATGTTGAGGTAAAATTCCCTTACAGATAAGGGAATTTGGGGCAAGATTGGCTTACATGTAAGGGAAGCTAATTACCTATACATGTAAGGTAAAATTACCTCTTAAATGTGGAATAAATTTACATAACAAGTAAACTACTATTCCCCAAACGTACGTAAAAAGTACCTGACAAAATTGGGGTGGAAATCCCATACAAATAAAAGAAAATTAACTATATCGTATAATAAAATAATATTAAAAAATATGCGGGAGTAATAGAACTGTGAATATTTTTTTATTACCTATATCTTCTGACGAATAGTAACAGAAACCTCAACACTAAAATCCTCGACACTTGCTGGTGGGTGGACGCAAACCATGGTCCTCTATCACGATAGGTCGATGCGCTATTCATAACACCACGACCACAGCGTGAGAGCATCAGTAAATAATAGCGTGTTGAAGAATTGTTTATTCCTCCCGTCCTCCCACTTAGCTGTTGTGACAATGCCCACTATTTTTTACACTGTATTTTAGTGTGAAACAGGAAGCCAGTGCATTTTCAACGTTGGCCATGCATTTATTTCAAATACCTTACTTGATATTACTTTCAAATAAGCAGTGTCACATATAACCTACCTATTTCTGGCATTATGAAGCCAGTAAAACATAGCGTTGAATAGTCGTTTTACATGTGCGATGTAGTTTGTGTTGCTACACTGGAACCCTGCTAAATACAAACTACTTTACACACACTGCGTACCTTCTAATTATTTTACTTACCTCAATGTAATTAGAAGTCGTTCCGCTGGAGAAATACTTTTCCTCCAGTTAGTATTCTGTTTTCTGAACTCATTTTCGACGACGTTTAGAAGATAATCAAATGCGGTTGGTTTCATCAGAGTATAATTAAATAACTTCTTTCGTCTGGTTTTAAATGTTTTACAAAACCACAAGCGTTCCTATCTCCGTGCCTTGCATGAGGCCTAAACTCAAGTTTATTGCTTTCTTCTTATTCACGCCAGAGAGGTCAGGGGGTCGGCGATGTAACTAGATTCATGTATTCCTCACTCGACGGCATGTTTGATGCTAGAAAGATTTTTGTTTTATTTCATGACTTTCATGTTTTGTCTGAAGAGGTTATCTCACAGCATCGAACGCTTGTTCTAGTTGTCTGAAAGCAAATTGTTTCGACCAGTGAGTAAGCGGCCGTATAGTATAACAATCCTTCATTGGCCCAGTGAAATGTTGTAGTAGCTTCATACATGCATGACCGCCAATAAGGAAAGAAAATTGTCGGACATGTGTACAGTACGTTTAATCCTAGCAAACAGTCAACAATTCCCTGCGATAAACCATCATATCTAAACATGATTAGTAACGTCGGCTCATGCTATTTTCCTGGATTCTCCCCCCCCCCCCTGCAACATCAGCGATTTTTAACATTAACACGGTTTAAGAATCATAGTGGCCTAGATTTTCATGTAGTGACGTTTATGAGCTACATAAATAAATGTATGTAATACTCGATATTAGAATAATTATCAATCGTACATGAAAAATGATAACACAAAACCAAGAAGCGTACAAATGTTAAAACACGTACAGTGATTCATGTAATAAATACATGTTTTCACCTATTTACACTACATTCTTATGTATTTCTTACTTCCGCTGTGCCCCAAAAGAATGTTGCAGTTGTTTATTAAGCTCAATATAGTAAGGCATTTCTTCTCTGATAACATTATCAACGTTTAAGTTTTCGTAGATATGTTATATAAAGTAAAATGTTACAAAAACATTTTTGTTGAGTTCAGGCTTTCGAAATATATTGTTGCCCATTTAGCAAATGCGTTTTTAAGGAATTTCTGTGTTTATAAATATAAAATACATTATAGTCAAAGTTAACGTTATAAATAAGGGATGATATATTATCTCTTCTAACTCCAAATTAATAACATATAATGTTTCCAGTTTAAAAAGGTTTTGAGTAACATTTCATGCGTGGCCACATTATTTGTGTATATATGTTGATAAATGTATCATGATGTACAATATTTTGAAACCAGTAATGCGAAAAACTGAATGCTCTGACTTAGGCAACGAGAGAAAGTTTCATACTGCAGTGTTCTGGCTGATTGCTGCCAAAGAGGGATCCATAGCGACGGCATGGCACAGGCACCTGTGTTTTGTTCAGTTCTCCATTGAAGAGTAATGGGTGCAGAACCTATGTGTTGGGTGACTTTATCGGGTGTTATAAACTCAACTAGAAGTTTTACCTTTACCGCTTATGCAAAATTGTTTCAATTCATCAGAAATATTCTGTCAGAGAACTTTGCCTGATAGCTCTGCAATCACCAAATAATTTTGAACTGAAGACATTTTGTAAAGAAGTGTTAAACTACTGAGTAATTTTTATCCGTACATATTTCTGCCATGTTTAGGTGCGAGAAAGTGTAATTTCATGAGTGCTGGACAGCAGAATACTGTATATCCCTTGTTCCCTTACAGCATGTTACGTAAGTCTTGCAGTTTGATTCTGGAAATCAATACTGTAAAGCACATATTAATCTTTGTTCGTATTTCTGTATATAATAGTTGCCGATCTGCACTCTTTTATTAAGGTTAGATTATAGATTTTAGATACTTTACAAATTCTGGGCCTCCTTCTTGGTGAAGGCAAACTATGTAATTACATACTATTCTGTCAATGCATTTAGATGTTTCATGTTGTTACAGTGCTTGAAGAATGGTGCATAAGATTGAAGAACCGTCAATACCATGATACATACAACTGGACTTGCATTTTGCTGGTAGGAAGCTTTGCTACACCGAAGAGCCATAATTTGTTTCTATGATGTAACTCTAAAACAGCTATCTGTTATGTTTCGTATGCGATTATGTAACTATCACTGCTCTTTGGAAGGAAATGTGTGATTAATTGTGGCAAGTGCGAGTAGTCTTCATCAATGTTCTCATCTCTGAATAAAACCAATTTTTTCAACCAAATTTACATACTTTTATTCGCGATATTCACAGATATGATTGTACTGTGTCCGTTGCCGACTTTGGGACTTAATAAAAATCGCACACGCACAGAACTTAGCAAGACAAACGACGAAAAAACCTTTTGTAACACCACAAACAGATAAGTAGGAAAATCTGTGATATTTCGCAAAAGTATTTCTAGACAAGATATAATTGGAAGAACGATGGGGTGATTCAGCTTTCTTGATTGGCTGAGTCATGTTTTGGTCGGTGTTAACTGTCTGCTCACGTATCACGAAGGCTCAGTGCCACAGTTACCGAATATCGATTGGCTCGGACAAATACGGGAAACAATTTTCATGCAGGCAGCAGCCAATGGAGGCATAAAAAAACCTGGGCTTTATACATAGTATTGAAGTCTACTATGTGCTCCGATTTTTCCGCAGAAAATCACAGGCCTTATATATGACTGTGTTTCTTGGCTGACAAGAACCTATGTTCCTGGGCCACGATGAAAAAGAGGGGTCTTCAAACCTAGGTAAAAACGAGGAACTAAAGGAGGCTGTTCACGTTTAAATGAACACTTTTGAAAGCCCTACTTAGGATCTACTTGTATGCACGTATTGTATTATTTCGCCTTATGTAAAATTAACACTGCCATGGACCTCATCACTTTATTCATGCGTCGATTAAGTGACACTGTGAAATTATTATAAAAGTACACATTTTACAAATCTGGTCGTTTTTAGGCTTCAATATATTTAAAAAAAATCACAAAGCGAAAGAAATAATTTAAGTTATAAAAATGGTTTCCTAACACTTTTTAATTCGACGTAAAGATATGGAACTATTTCTCACCCATCATTACCAACTTTACTGGGCGTATGTCATTCAGTGCTCCCGTTATAATATATGCAGGCAAGGGCAGTGACTATTTTCTAAGGTTGATTTCAAAAAGTGCTCACTTTACAGTGAATAGCCTTCAGTTAATCTGTTGAGCAGTTACGACTCAGTGTTGTCTTCACATTAATAAACATCTGAAGTGTTTACTTGTATGTCCCGTAATAAACAAGATTACATTATAGGACGTGTCGCCGATTTGATCGTGAGATAAATTAAAGCACAACTTAGGTTGACTCCTCTTGTGATGTTAATCCTAGATGAAACGACGTATATCGAGAACATGATGCAGCTTTCGTTTGTATTGCAGTATGTGACAAGTGAGCAAGCGAGAGTACATCGTAGAAAAATTTTCCGGTTTAATGGACATGACTACCGACAGATCAGCAGAGGCATTGGCAGATCACATTTTTAAATTAGCAGATGAGTATGCATGCGGAAAAAAACTGTTCTTGCAAACATATGATGGAGCTGCTGTTATGCATTATAAATCTGAATCTTTGAGAATGTATCTGTTTAAAACAATTACAGCGCCTGACTTATTCAACCGTCACTTCAGTCAATTTTACTTATGAATTAATTTAAAAATGCCAGTTTTCCTTCACTTATTGATTCAACGAAATCTTGCACTGATTTACCAACCATTTCATTCCATTTTTCTTATAGTGATTTTTTTTTATTAACGGATCAGTCAAACAAGCTGAATGAAATGAAATAACGCATACATTTATAAAGAGTTTCGTCTGTCATATTGCAATTGTAAGAGGCAGCATGAGTAGCGTCTTTCATTTCGTTTTCACCTCAAAAAGTGGGGCTGCGGCGGTGCCGTGGTTAGACTGCTTGCCTCCCACCAAGGGGCGAACTGGATCCTATTCCCGGCGGGGTCGACGCCGCTGTTCGACGGGTTTCCTCGGGGATCTTCCGTTCCCCACGCCTTTGCATTCCGGCGCTGCTCCATACTCATGTCAAGAGCTGTTTTCCCAGACGGGATGCATTTCTGCCACATCCGTGCAGAAAGAAGGCGGGTCCAGTAATAACTAAGATATTTGCAGGGCTGTCTCCCTACGCTACCAACAGGTTTTCCGTTCACGGAAGTGATTGGTGGCAGTAATGAATCACTGAGACGGTCATACCTTAACTAAGCCACTCGCAGGATACATCAAGCAATTTCCCCTCCATTTCCCGGCGAGGAGGTAAAAGAGTCTTGAAGAGGGTGTAACGACCTGCCCTTGGCGACCAGCCAGTGGCGTGAGAAGGAGGGGTTTGCTCGGGCGAACATAACAGCGGGCGCAAAAAAAGAAGACACCTCACATCTACTCATGTAGGAAGGAATGAAGGGAAGATAAATTCTCTACAAATTCTGCGGTTTATAATAGTCTGCCTTAAAGCCCCTGTCGCACTGTCAAATTTTCGCTTTCAACTAAATTTGACAATAAAATTTGAAGACGAAAATCGGCCATGAAATTTTTCTTTCCGACAAATTTTATCAAATAATTTTGAATGTGTTTGAAGATGTGCCACACTGTCAAATTTTTTCCGCTGGGGGAATCTGATTTTAAATATGATTTAAAAATGATTTTATAGAGAGATATTGCTTTTGCTTTGCCGTACAGTCAATTACACTTCTTTAGTCAATCCCAATTTCAGTTATCAGAGAAGTTTCCTGCGCAAAGAAATTTAATGCCTCTGAATTCGTAATATTACGTACAATATTCGTTAAAAATAGCATTCATACCCGGATAGCTTCTACAAAAATTAATTATCGTTATAACCTACTCCGTTTCCAGCAATTATTCGTTATTTTAAAGTTTCTCGACGTCCATATTTGTCGTGCACGATTCTGATTGGTTGAGACCGTCAATCACAAAATAAAAAATTATGACCGATCCAATTTCCAAATGTTTTTTGGAAAATTAAGCCATCCAACTTTTCCAGGCAAATATGGCGGTGTTTATGACGTTTCGATGACGTCATAATTGCCCAACTTTATTTGACGAAACATATTGGAAGCAGTAAGACTGGAAAAATTTCACAGTGTGACAGGGGCTTTAGAACTAGTGGTCCGGCCATTCTTCCTGTACACTCTAAGCCCGAATCAGTGATATCTATCAGTTAAATAATGTTCACTGAAAGTCAGTTGATAAGATACTGCTGACCAGCGAATCAAGTAAATAAACTGGGGACAAGTTACTTACCAGTGGAACTCTTGACATTCAGTGGGAATCACAAATAGGTCAGTGGAATTCAGTAGATGTATAATACCGATCCTGGCTCACCCCTTATTTTCATCGAAATTATCGAGGTTTTCTGCTTCAAAATCAAGGTATTTGAGTCTAAATTTAGGCTCTAGAAATTTCTACAGGAAGCACTCAAAAACAAGCACATTGAAGCCAAAATCAAGAAAAATCTGCAATTTTTCAAACTTGTCGTTCAGGATTTGTGTCAACAAAAAAAAAAACATGCAAATTTCTCGCTTTCTAGAGACGCTAATTTTGTGAGCGAGTAATCTAAATCAAGCAAATTTATGCCAACATGAGGCAAATTAATATAAAGTCAAGTGCTATATATAAAGATAATGGATAGAATTTAATCTATTCACTGAATACAATATCATGCATAGTTTTCCCATTTTTCATTACTTACAAGCCTTTATATGCTATAACAACTCGTCCCTCATTCATCATTTTTAAGCTATCTTCATCAATTATCTTTGCGTAGCGATCTGGTAAAGTGATTTTATACCTGCCATCTAGAAAGCAATTAATATTTTTTGCCAAACTTATATTCGTTAATATGAAGTTCTGTAGCTTCATAACTTTTATCAATTTCAAGATCCGATAGTTTAGTTAATTCATATGAATTGTTAAACTTCTTCAAAAATGCTTCCATTTTGGTTTGTGCCATTTAAAAGGAAGCAAATTTAATAAGACTACAAAATTTGAAATTACCAAAAATATTTTTTCGCTTTATAAAATATTTTTCTGTATAAATAATACGGAATCGGCATGGAAAATAATAACACATGAAAGCAATGTAAAAAGTATCGCAAAGCATTAAACATAGAAAGTTTTGCACCACATAAACTCGCTAAAGATAAACATTTTAACATCTGTAAAAATGTTATAGTGAATATGCCAGTAGTCGTTATGAGTTAAAGAAAGAGAAAGTAATGTGTGAATGTGGAAAAATAGTAAATTACACAATACGGCATTAGTTAATTTAAACGAAAATCACCGCGATAACTATCCAACAAAAACCTGTCAAGTGTGTAATTATTTTCTCCTAATATAACTACTAATGACAAACACGTAAATATATGTAAAAATTGTTTTACCGACTAAACAAAGAAATAGTACCGAAACAAGAAGTTAAATACAGTTTCCCCAATAATTTACGCACTTTTCGGGTTTTCCAATTATCCTTACTTTATAATTTATTTACAATTTTTTATTTCTTATAAATAAAGCGTTATGGCAACTAACAATCTAACAGTTGAGTTGAGCAATAGGACAGTGAGGGAGTTGAGAATTATAGCTAGAGATTTTGCAATAAAATATATAAACAGACTCTTATAACATTTAAGAAGCAGAAGAATCTTCTCAAATTTGCCATTATCTTATGCCAATATCAATGAGTTATATATGAAATATAGAAATGAATTGAAAAAAAATATTTCCATTCTATAATAATCTATTTGTAAAACTCGAGAAAAAGGAATTAAAAAGAAATATTCCCACTTTCTAATCATCTATTTGTAAAACAAGAGAAAAAAGAACTCAAAGAAATTCCCTTATTCCACCAACATATTTGAAAAATCTAGAAATAAAAGCCAGCTGGTAAAGAATGGATAACAAAGAATAGTTTTACAAATTTGCATTTAGCTGACGTCGATATCAACAAATTATATCCGGAAGATAGAAAGGAACTGGAAGAAATATTTCCAATCTATAATAATTTCTTTGTTAGCTAAAGAAATAGAAGAAGAAGCAACAAAAATCGCTTATTTAATAAAGCTTTTAAAAGTAGGATATCAACATATAACATTGAGAATACCTTTAATTTAGTACAGCCTATTCATTTTTTAATTCAGTAAAAAATAAGATATTTGAGAAAATACGCACTAATCTTAGGAACCGTAGAGGTCTGAAAACCAGTGTTCAAATATATGCCAATTGCCGTAAGCAAGATGATAAAGTAGAATTATTTCCATTTCAATCGCCCAATTATACAGTATTGAAATAGGAGATATTAAAAGGATTTATAAATGCATAATACAAGAAATAACTACACAATTATCTGAATTTCAAAGAAGAGGTTCAGGCTGGACATTAGATAGAATAATTGGAATACATTTAGCTATAAATAAGTATAATCCGTTAAATGGCTCATCATATATAGAATTACCAGAGATTATTAAGAATGCATAAATGTAAAGAATAATGATAAAAAATGATTTTGGGTAGTAAAATCTGCACTTTTTCCATCAGACAAAAATCCAGACGGAGTAACTAAATATAAAAATGTAGGTATTAATATTGAAAAAATAATAGATAAATATGAATATCCTATTAAAATTGACGATATACCAAACAACGAACAGCAAATTGATGTATCTATGAATGTATACGCTATTGAAGATAAGTACTCCACAGTTTATCCACTTATGCTCACAAAAAGTATAAAGGATAAGCACATCAATTTACTTTATTTCAATGATAATAAAACAGGCGCAGTTGCGCAAAATTCGCATTACTAATTCAAGAAAGATTTATCGAAACTGCTTTCAGCACAAAGAAAAAAAAATCAACAGCGTAAAAATTATATATGTGATATGTGTCTTCGATTCTTCTATTCACAAGAGAAACAAAGTAAACACACAGAAGACTGCTCTTGGAAATGAAGCAGTAGGATTAAATATACCTTCGAAAGGAGAGAAAAATATTTTTCAAAAATTATAAACATACAATGAATGTTCCGTTCGCAATATATACCGATTTTGAATCGATATTGAAGAAAATATCAACGGTTAAGCCATACCAAAGAAAAATAACTAAGTTTAAATGAATAAAAAAAATCCACTTTTAACAGAGGATGGTATCGATAATGGTCTTTATAAGGAGATACTGAAAGAAATATATAATCTTACTAATTAACAAATAAATCACATTGATTTAAAGTTGAATGACGAATCATATACTATCAAATATCAATAGATGAAGCATCTGGTTTTTGCTATTATATTGTATCTGCTTATGGTGATTATAAACCACCAGTAGATTATAGAGGTCCAAATGCTCATAAAATGTTATACAATCAATTAAAAGAGTAGAAGAAATTAGGGAATTGTATTCACAAATTGAACCAATGCAGCCACTAACAAAATAAGCAAAAGTGTTATATAGTAAATAAAAATAATGTACTGTATGCTAATGCGTATATACAGAAGAGAAAAAAAGTACGCCATCGCGATCACATAAGTGGAAAATTCATTAATCCTGTATGCAAAAATTGTAATCTTCAATCAAAATTGTCTAATTTTGTACCAATATATTTTCATAATTTAGCTAGATATGATGCACATTTATTTATTAAAGAGTTAGGCTATGATGAAAAAAATATAGATTCACTTGCAAGTAATGAAGAAAAGTTGATTACTTTCGGGAAAGAAACAGAAAATTTTAAAAATGAAATTTATAAACACGTTTAAATTTATGGCCAGTAGTTTAGCTAAATTATGATCGAATTTAAGTAAAGATAAAATGAAACATACACAAAACATTTTACTAAAGATAAAGTAGATTTAGTTATGAAAAAGGGCGCTTATCCATAAGATCATATGGATTTGGAAAAACTAAACGAAACCGATCTTCCACAAAAAAGTGAGTTCTGTAAAAAATAAAATGAATGTGTCATAACTGACGATGATTATGAACACGCAAAATGCATATGGAATCAATTTAATATTAAGAATCTTGGTGAATATCACGATTTATATTTAAAAAGCGATGTATTACTGTCAGCAGATATATTTGAAAACTTTAGAAATGCATGTATAAAATGCATACGATTTAGATCCATCGTGGTATTTGTCAGCACCAGGATTATCTTGGGATGCAATGTTAAAAATGAACAAGCAGCCATTGGATTTATTACATAATTATGATATGCTTTTAATGATAGAAAAATGAATTATAGGTGGTATATCGCAATGCTGTAAACGATATGTTAAAGCAAATAATAAATATTTATAAGATTTTAACTCTGACCAAGAGTCCAAATATTTAGCATATCTCGATGCTAATAATTTATATTGTTGGGTGATGTCACAATATTTACCATACGGTGGTTTCGAATGGGATATTGATACAGCACTTCATTTTTACAATGCATATATATTAAATTAGGATTATGTTATATATTAGAAGTTGTTTTATAATATCTACAAGAACTGCATAATTTGCATAAGGATCTTCCATTTTACCCAGAAAATAAGGTAGTTCAAACCAGTCCAGATTATAAAAAACTTTACATAAAAAATAAAAGTATGTAAAACACTATCGTAATTTGAAACAATGCCTAAGGAATGGATTAAAATTTGCCAGTATTTATCTCTACAAGTTCAACTTCCCATAAACCATCAATAGCATACGAAATTACTTTTATTCTTGGAAAATTTCTTCTTGGAGGATTATATACGTCATTAATTATTCCCTCTTTCGCAGTGGACAAATTTTTTTTTATATTGATTTATTACTAATCATCCATTTTTTATATTTTCAGTTTGTATATTATTATTTTAGTGGCATTTTACACTTCAAGCACCAAGTGCATATTTTACGAATATTCCTATTGTAGTCATCAAACCATCGTCATATTCAGATATTTTGGTTTAAGGCAAATAAAATATATGAGATTTTCTTCCTCACATTTTTCAATTTTCGAAATTACTAAGTGTATCACAATAATTCAAAACTGATTGGTTTAAATTTTGTAATTTAACGTCTATTTCTTTATTATAGTATCTCGAATCTACTTCATTTTCTAGTGCCTGCTTTGCATTATTTTTTCGTTTTATATAATAAGCAACAGCATTACTGAATTGTGAATATATATCTTCTTTTGAAGCATAATAAGATATTTTTTTTATTAAAAAATATTTTATTGACTGCGTATTTATTGTCTCTATGATCGTCTAAATTTGCAATTCTATATCCTAAAAAAGAAACATAAGATTTTGTATAATCAAAGCAAGTGGTTAGTTTACTTTGTAAATCAGAAACACCCTAATTGCATTGTGAATCTGCATATGTTTTTAAAGTGTAATCGTAAGTAATAGTTTTATATTTTAAATCAACATCTTTTTTAAAGAATAAGCACTAGTGTCAGAAATTTTATTTAAAGATTTTATTAATGGTTTACCAAATATATCCATCAATTAATATCATAGAAATTATATCGTTAAACTTAAACCCTTTAAAAAAAGATGTAATACAATTAAACATAGATGCCCTGCAGATAACTGAATAAAAATTCTGAATTCGATGATGATTGTAATAAACGTTGATATTTTTAAAATAATTAATTAAATTATTAGGAATATTACCTCCAAACGAATCAAAATAGTAAACGTTGGTGTTTTCTTTAAAATGGCAAACCGAATGAGTTCCTGGATTAGATGTATGTCGAAATTAACCACAGCACATTAATTGTTGTGCATAATTTTTTGGTAATTCATCAATCATATAAATATTTCTGAAATATTTAATATTGAATAAATTTACAAATTTTTCAATATCGATATTAGATAGTTGGCATATATTCAAATTTTTTTGGCCGTCCTCTTTTTAATCCGCTTCCAGATTTGTTTTCCATTGCTAAATTGTGTCTCTGCTGTTCTTCTATTTTCTTTTAGTTTGTTCAACAGAATTATAAATTGCACTAGCTCCTCCAGCTAAACCACACAGTGCACCTAAAGCAGCCAATATAATTAGTATAATTCCTCCACGATGTAAACCGCTGCCAGTTTTTTCTTTGGCCAGCTTTTTAACTGCTGGAAATGAAAAAGTTAATTTGAAACTTTCTTCTATCAATTTTTAATTTTTTTCTCTCAATTTGATCATTTGTTAAAAACTGATCTATACCCAAATCTTTTAATTCCTCAAATGGAATAATGAAAGTTATATTTACCATCTTAATTTAATATATATATATATATACATATTCAATAAAACATTTTAACACCCCCCGCTAATTTTCTTTTTGCAAACATAGTTGGGGCAACAGCAGCAGAAACATTTTTTTTTTCAATTGGAGTATCTTTATTTAACGGAATTTTTTTTGCTTCTTTTTGCAAAATTTTATCAGCTTCATGTCTAGATTCTAAATCTTTATGATCTTGCAATATTATGAAATTTGAATGCTTCGTCTAATTTATTTATTCCTGTATCGCCTCTTTCCAATATTTCATCTAATTTCAAAAATGGTCCACAATAATTATAACCAGGCAAATGCATTTCGGTAAATTTAAATTTTTAACGCCCAGTTTATAATGCCTTTACCATGATGTTCAGAATTCCAAACTGAGTGTGGAATTAAATTTGAATGTCTTATAACATAAGGAATTCCTTTTGGATGATTAGTAACAAAATATTATACTTGCCGTTTCATTGTAATAATTGTTATTCCCGGCGTTTTCTTCACAGTGAATAATTAATTATCTATCGATTAATTTTCTAACATCGTCCATCCAAATATGTTCTCTTGGTAAACTAATATATTTTTTTACACCTGCTCCAGATGTAGGAGTTTTTGGAGAAATTTTATTTTCTGGTGTGTTTGGTGCTGCTCTTGAATGGGATTATTATATATATTCATTATAAATCGGTTTCATTGCATTATTGTACGTCCAACCTCCACTCGAAGCTACATTTTTATTGGGATTATATTGTTGGAATGCAGCATTGGTTGTTTTAACAATTTGTGCATAATTTTCATAATCCTCATCATCAAATTTATTCTCAAGGGCTTCTTGTGAATTTGCTGTTAACAAATTACAAAGTCCAGGTTTTAATTTATATTCTTTATCCTTGACAAATAGTGTATAATTATTTATCGTTACTTTTGTATCATTAGGTGCGAAGACTTGAAGACTTTGTCGGAGAACACATCAGGCTTAAAATGATCTATACCTTTTGCTTTAAAGGCATTTATTGCCTTTTACAATGTCGTTGCTCTCGTGTAGGCACATGTGAAGAGTTTCCTACGGCAACAATATCATTCAGGTTTGTCATATACGCTACTGTAATTACAGACAGGTGTTTGTCATATAGGCTACTGTAATTACAGACAGGTGTTTTTCATATAGGCTACTATAACTACGGACAGGTGTATGTCATATAGGCTACTGTAATTACAGACAGGTGTTTGTCATATAGGCTACTCTAATTACAGACAGGTGTTTGTCATATAGGCTACTATAACTACGGACAGGTGTTTGTCATATAGGCTACTGTAATTACAGACAGGTGTTTGTCATATAGGTTACTGTAATACAGACAGGTGGTTTTCGCGAAAAGATCTCCAGAACAGTTGTACTCCAAAACACTTTTGTTCATATTGTTATGTTTTAAATTTTTTTATACTAGTGTCTAGGGACTATGGAAGGAATATACTATTATGAGGAAACAACTGAGGTTGATTAGGAATACAGAAGAGGTATTTAATACAGTCATTTTATGTATGTACATAAATACAGTGTATTGGCTAATGAGGTCCTAATCAATAACAGTATATGACTACTCGGAATGATACCTCCGCTGTAAGCTGAGTGCTGTGCCGGAAGGCAACGAGCCGCAGGCCAAGCTGCATCTTGATGGCTTCATCTCGGAGTGGGTCCTCGCACAGCCAGATAGACAGACCCCATACAAAGTGTTGCCAAGTATTAAATCGTTTCTGGTGGCGTAATTGTCCCAAATACCAAGCCTTTGAGAAGGTAGCTCCTCTGGCGCTTCGCTGATATGTTTAATAAAATATCATTGTTCAGCGTGTTTTGTATTCTTCGCCTGGCCTCGATGCAGACGCGTCGGTGCAGTTCGCTAAGCTTGTCCGCCTTTGCTGAATCGTAACAATATGCACTTTCGAAGTTGGGTGTTTTTAGATGTCCCGTGCCTCAAGTATCCGCCCGGGAATCATGGACGCTCAGTCTTTGATGTGATTGGTCCAGTCAAATCAGAACATGTTTTCTCACGCATAAATTCGGCCAATAGGCCTTACCGAAGGAAGTTGTGGTTTTCGACGTAGGATACTGAAGTTAAAAATGGCCATAAATATTTTTGCAAAAACACCTGTCCGTAATTGTAATTGATTAAGACCTCCCTCGCAGATAGATTATGTTTATTATAATTTATAATAATCAATTAAATTCTTCTCAGAACTCATAAATAACTTTAGTTTAGTTAATATAACCCTTCTCTCGTTTGCGCATAGAAGCATAACCCTTCCCTAGTCTCTGATACAAACATGAAACCACAACAGGCCGGCTGGCGAGTTGTAGTCCATTAGCGTTCACTTCCAACTTTTCTGAAGAGCAGCTAAGGTCCTTATTCCAGGATATTCCTCCGCTTCGTGCAAACAAAGCTTAACCGAGTTTATCAAATCACACCACTGAGTAATGCGCCGCATTCGTGCGCACTCAGTGTAATAATATTTTGCATAAGAACTATTTCTTACTAGGCGTTACCAATATACCTACTTTCTCCCCATTTTTATTAATATTATCTGTTTTTTAAATATAATTTATGAACAACATATAAGTAAAATTTCAATTATTTAAAAAAATGAGGTACATCGTAACAAATTATTCGTAAAACAAACATACTAATGTATACCTACAAACAGTGAGAAAGTGCGAAAAGTAAACCATTCTCCCATACACTATTGTCGCCGTAGCTTCATTCGCTCACGAAACAGTCAAATGTGTAGGGAAGTTCCCAACCTGGTACAGTAATGACATTCCTCTACCCATTCAGATCCCGTCTACAACATTGTGGTACATTACTCACGTGCGGGTGATTTTTGGTCAGTGCTGCACGCAGCGAAGCCCAATGACCAATGATCTTACCTGTGGGTAGATGATTCGTAAACCGTCTTACTAGTTCATATTACTGTAGCCGAACATATAGCCTACAGCTCATTGGCTGTGACAACGAAACGAGTGTCGTGTCGACTAAAGTATAGCACGCATTATAAAATGTTGTGTTTACAACACCTGTAACTGTAAATTAAAGCGGGTCTGGAAGAGTATAATTTTCAGCCTGACGCGTGGTATTTATGTCCATACGAAGTATAGGTTAGAAACTTCCATTTAAGTTTAGGAAGTTAACCAGAAATTTCTTACATTGTATTTTTAGTTTAATGCAAGTGTAAAATACTTGTGATACATGGCATATTTAGGAAACAACAGAGCTCGTCATACATGGGGAGATTTTTTTAATGTTTGGTTCGAAAAGTGAGGTCATAGTTGTGAGGCTCCGATTGGCGAATGGCGCTCCAAACCTGTCACTGGCCAGCGACGCAATTATGCCGGCGCGTGCGGCGGCAGCTCGTGGTACGAGCGGCTTCATTTCACCTCTGTATTTCCGAGTGCTCTGTGCTAACGAAGTCATGAGACTCGGTCTAGGCACCTGCAGATAAGGAAGCATGCTGTGTACAGTCTGTTCCAGGTTTATTCACACTTTTGAATCAAACCTTTGAAAAGCGCCCCATGTATGGCGTGTTTAGTTGCTTTCTAAATATGTCATGAATCAAAAGCGAGTCATACTTATATTAACATTAAACTACCTTATTGATTGTTAAATATAACTTTTAATTATATTTTACTTACAAATAATAACATTTAGTTTGTAACTAATATCTACCATGAATGAAGACAGAGTTGTAAAAGGCTGTTCGCGATAAAGTGAGTACTTTAGAAATCAACCTTTAAATAAAGTCACTGCCCCTGCCTGCACATATTTTAACGGGCACACTGTGTGATATGCATCCGGTAACGTTGGTAGCGATGGATGGAAAGTAGTTCCATATGTTAACGTCGAATGAAAAGTGCTAGGTAACCATTTGTGATCATTTAAATTATTTCTTACACTTTCGATTTTTTTAAACGCTTTAGTGTGCAAAAATTAGAAGATTAATAAAATGTTTACTTTTCAAATAATTTCATTGTTTCGCTTGACCGACGCAGTAATAAAGTGATGAGGCCCATGGCAATGTTAATTTTACATAAGGTGGAAGAATACACAACGTGCATACAAGTAGATCTTAAACAGGGCTTTCAAAAGTGCTCACTTGACCGCGAGCAGCCTATACACTGGATGCGAACGAATGTGGTGCGTTGGCCACTCTGTTGTAATATTCTAAGCTTTGTTTGCACGAGGCGGAGGAATATCCTGGAAGCAGGACTTCAGAAAAGTTGTAAGTAATGTTGAAAGGACTATACACGAGTTAGAGTTACGACTTTAATTACACTTTATATATATATATATCTCTTTTCCTGGAAGTTACGTTTGGGGGTAGCATTTGCGTGTCACAGAGCTCTGTGGTTCCACGAAACTCCTGGCGTGTTCACACGTCGAGGCAAATTCTTAATCCTGATCATCATGCTCTCCTTACGTGCCGGCCGCCCACCGTACCCATGGAGGTGTTAGTGTATGGAGTGGAAGCCGAGACACGAAAGTGAAGCCGATAATGAAAGACAAGGACAGGGCTAGCAGGTGCATGTTTTACATTGCTTACTATGTAACTTCATAATATGGCGGCTGACGTAAACAATCGGTCCGCGCATGCGCAGTTGAAAGAAGTCAAACAAGGCATCGGTTCCACTTGATCAACGTGGGGAAGACAGGCTGTTGCCACTCCATCGTCTATTACCTCCATGGTCATACCTTGACGGACGCAGTGGGGCTAACTCCAGAGAACACCACGTGGTGTAGTGGTCACCCTGCTCGCCTCCCACCTTGGCGAGCCGTGTTCGATTCCCGGCGTCCCGCACTTTCGCATGTGGGAATCGTGCCGGACGATGCCGCTGGTCGGCGGGTTTTCTCGGGGAACTCCCGTTTCTCCCGCCCTTGCATTCCGGCGCTGCTCCATACTCACCCCACTTCATTGGCTTTCAGGATCCCGGTGCAAATAGCCACCAAAATCTCTCCACTAATAACTACGGGAAACTGATTATTTAGCATGGCGTAGCTTAGAAATAATCTTAACTAGCGCATTATCCGATGAGCTGTGTCAATACATGAATGGGATTCTTAGTGTTTTTCTATACAGTAATCACCTGTTATACTTTTAATTACGTGATACTAGTATTATGGAAATTTTTTTGTTGTTTTACATTGCAAAATGCGAGGAAAAATTGCAGTTTCACACTTGTTCCTCAGTGTCCAGCTATAAAGATTAGTTTCGAATATGTATAGCATCTATTAGCATGTAGGGTATGTGGTTAAGTGAATTCAAGTGGAAAACTGCAAAATCACTCAAGCAAATGCGAGCCAAGTAACTCGGTAAGTTGTATGTCTCATACTTTGGTTTGAAGACGTAGAGATCAGTAGAGGCCTATAGATATTTTGCTTTTGTGATTGCGAAGTTAATTAGGAAGTAATGACAACCGTTTTATTCTTCTGTTATCATGGACGAAAATTATTTTTGGGTAAATGGAACTTTTAATTATTCTTATTTTATAAAATATAATATTCCACTTAAGATAGAGAGATTTAAGAGGCTCTTAACACTGTGGTCTTCAGAGCCGATATTTCATTTTTATTTAATATAGATAACTACATACAGGGAGAAAATATGTGTGTTGATAATGCCTGGTAACAAATATGTGTGTTGGTAATGCCTGGTAACAAATATTTCTCAAGGAAAATATTTTGAAACCCGGTGCGTACGAATGCTGTGCGTCGTCCCTTTGGTGTCATTTTCTTGACTTGGTTCAGCTTTGTTTGCACGAGGTGTAGGAATATCCTGAAAGTAGAACATTAGCAGGGCTTCAGAAAAGTTGGAAGTTACCTTGAATGGATTACATAAAACAATTTCTGACTAGTTTGAAAGGAGAAAAACTCCAAGAGAAAAATAACTTCATGTTTGTCATATATTTAGATATTTAGTTTAGTTACTAATGATTTCTTAAATTAGCTACACTTGCTGCTAAATAATTCACGATGTCAAGTTGACAAAAATAAAACACCAGTTTGAATTGAATGCCTTCGCTGTGTGTCATTCCAGTCAATACAACATATTACGTTGTATGTGCTTTGAAGTCGCATGGTTATTTACAGAAAGCCATATCACAGAAAACTCGTATCACTTGTATACCAATATCACCAGAACTGAGAGTCATATCGTGGAAAGATGTGTAGATTTCATGGCCACCGAAAACTCCACAGGGCTAAACAAAGTCCGGAATGTAACACACTAGCTCGTTTGTTAAAAGTGTACGTACATGTCGAAACACACTAAACATATTTTGTTCTGCTTACACCATCGTGCACAGTTTTCTAGCATAACCTGGAGAGGTGTGAGTTGGTGATAAACAGAGGTACGCTTGTTTTTCATCAGCTTTCAAATCAAGCCATAGGAACAATATTTACACCATACACCACAGCCAAAAATCATATACATGGTAAAAGTAACTATTTCAAAATCAGTCTTTTGATATCACACTACCAGGAAGAGAATTATCAACTTGAACACTAATCGCCATCTACAAGAATGGACAGTCTGATGTTACAACAACTGGGTCTGCTTCACGGATGTGAGCAAAAATTGGTCAAGTGTGAGATCTCACCCATCTAGTTGTAGCTGGTGAGACGATCACTGAGCACAATTGAAATAAATCGACTTTTATAAATAATCCCTGCCCATAACCACAGAAAGTTTAGCATGATAACAGGCTGGCATAACTATAGTAATGTTTGTAAATAAATAAGCACAGATTTTCCAACATCTCATCAACTGTATAACGACCATGGAAATACGTTCCCTTTTTTTTTTTATGGGCACTGAAGTAACAACTGACATCGTTGAAATTTATCGGTGGGTCCAGTGTTTTGGTTTGCTTATGTTTTGAGTTTATGTTTATTTACCTAGCTGCTGGCTGCGATGACGTTAAATTTTTCTGAGGATGTATTGATAAACTGCGTTCGGAATCAAGGCTTACTTCTATATAGTCAACAACATACAAGTCTCCCAAGGGAATCTCTGCCCCTTTTACTTTAGCGCAGTATCAAAACTCAAAACCATTGTTCTTATAATTATGCCATTCCTCGTGTCCCCAAACTACGTTGTTTATTGTAATTTCTATACTCAGCTAATCCTTAACGTTTACGCGCGTATGTGTTTATTTACACACAAAACATGACAATTTTAGTAGAGATTAATTTCTTCGATATGAAAACAGTGTTGTTTGCATTTTTTGACTAACGGAAGAGTTATGTTGTAAACTGCTACACTTGCAAACAGACCGATGTAAGGCGGACGAACAGACGGATGGTGGTTGTAAAGCCACTTCAAGTCAACAAAGAAGAAAGCTTAGTAACAAAGCCGGTACTGGTCAAGTTGTTCAGCAGTTGTCTATCCTTCTCTCTCTTGTTCTGTGTGCAGGGAACAAAGCCTGACAAGTTAATGCTGCACAACTCTTCTGGTAATAATCTTAGATACCACTGGTGGAGGTAATCTGAATTTGCACGTGAGAATACGACCCACGATCCAATCCACGCGGGATACATATTTTTACAAATAGAGAACATTTTTAATAAAATATTAACCTTTGTACAGTACGAGCATGCAGATTGTCTTCCATTATTTGGTGGGCCACGGTGGCCGAGCGGTTAGCCTACTCGCCTCTCAACAAAGCGAACCGGGTTAAATCCCCGGTTGGATCCCTCAAGGATTTTCACATGTGGGAATCGGGCCGGACGATACCGCTGGTCAGCGGGTTTTCTCGGGTGTCTAACGTTTCCCCCCGCCCTTTCATTCCGGCATTGCTCCATACTTACCTTAATCGCCCTCATCGGCTCGTAAGACCTCGCTAAGAGCCACCCAAATATCTTCACTCCCTTTACTCATTCCATTATTTGCTGTCGTCTTAGGGTGGACTCTTTTCTCCATTTGACTGACTCAGGGAGACTCTAATGCTGATTGCCTGTCATTTGTCTGCAGACAGGCAAGCCCTGTCACATGCACATCATCATATCTACAAAGTAACAAGAAGATCCAGTGTTTGGGGGGAACTATACTGGTACGAATATCTTCGAGATAAACCACTCTCCTTAATAATCCTCTTTGCTATGTTTCAACTCTGTATGAGCTGCAAGTCCTCTTTATTTGTTCATGTGTTCTGCTATTGAAAAGTGTGAAAAATCTCATTTTGCTATCATCTCGAAATCTCTTCAAAGGAACCATCTGAAGTCAATTTATGATTGTCATTTCCAGGTCAGATTCTATAAATGTCGCAACTAAGTGATATTTTGATGGTAATAAATGAACATAAACTATGTGTAATCATTTGGCTGTAATAGTCTATTGTTTAATCTTTCACTGTGAATAGCATTTATTTTTCGGAATACATTTTTTGTACTACCATCCACTGGCTCAGGATTTCTCGTAATAAGTCTGAACTTAGTGTGGTATCAGTATTCAGTGTCACTTGTATAATGGTCTATCGGCTTATGTATTTATATACAATGCTAAGCAGAAATGTAGACTGTCGTATGTAAAGTAACTAATTTGATTTTAAGATAACGCATTAATATCTGGGCTGTCTAATGAAAATAGCATAAGGGAGATAGTTTCAAGGCCTAACACAACATTTGTATCAGCTGACTTATCTACTAAACAGTATTTAAAGTGAAAGTTTGTGGGGAAGGGAAATATTCACATTTTGCTTCCTTTTGATACAATTGCTACTATTTAAGGTATAATCGGTAACGACAAAATTATTTCCTTAAGACTTAGTGATTAACACAATTTCAACACAATGCCCGTATGCCATACAGACAACAATTTATTTATATTTCCTTATCTTAGAATATTTTACATTCCTAAAATCAATTATATACTAAAGTATAGGTAATGAGCTTACATAGAAAAATCTGACCTTGAGAATATCGCAAATTTGAAATTCCGCCGAATGACTATAAGATACATAATTAACTGATAAATAATAGTTAATCTGTTCGCTGTTACAAAGGGTGAACGTGAAAATGCCCACGCCGTTAATCCTAGCCGGCTATTAACAACCAGACATAGTACACATAATAAGATGTTTATAGACAAGTATACACAAGACACGGTGAAAACAGCAAGCAACAGCCAATGTGATGTTTTTGCTCTTCACAAACCTACATAGGTGTTTCGCACCTATCAAATTGCAAGTTATAATTGCTCTACGTGCTTTCGTCGAGTGTTCAAGCTTTGTGTATCAGTAATATACACAAATATTCTTTCAATAAATACCAACAATTTCCATGTGGAACCCAAACCATAAACCTCTTTTCTGATAGTGTTTTGGAACCACTAATAAAATTTCCGTTGGTTTAACAAATACACTAGATATATGTCTATAGGCCACATATACATACATATGTCCATTTAAGGTCATATATGTTCGTATACATGCATATAAATATATTTTTAGTTAAATAATATGATCAGTATTTTTCTCCAATTATGTTTGAGTCTGAAGTTTTGTCCTTTTACAATTTGTCATCAGCCACAGTATGGGATAAATTTATCACACTCAAGCTGAAATGATGACAAAGAAAATTTGGTTTCAGCAATAGCTGTATGCATGCGTTTAGGCGAATTTCTCAGTGTACAGATAGCGGACTTTCATACTTAAAGAGATAATGTAGGTACACTGGTACCTGAATAAAACCAGTACTAGCAGAAAATAAAGTCTTCTATGTTTGTTTTCAGTAAATCATATTATTACACTTACTTACTCTGTACTTTATGTTGGAGAGAGTCGTAAGCAAATAGTACATAACTTTATTTAGCCTTTTCGTGGTAAAAGTATAATGTAAAAGCCAAACTTTGACTTCTGACTTTTCGTGTTAAAGGTATACTGTAAAAGCCAAACTTTGACTTCTGACTTTTCGTGGTAAAGGTATAATGTAAAAGCCAAACTTTGACTTCTTACTTTTCGTGTTAAAGGTATAATGTAAAAGCCAAACTTTGACTTCTGACTTTCCGTGGTAAAGGTATAATGTAAAAGTCAAACTTTGACTTCTGACTTTTCGTGGTAAAGGTATAATGTAAAAGCAAAACTTTGACTTCTTACTTTTCGTGGTAAAGGTATAATGTAAAACCCAAACTTTGACTTCTGACTTTTGTGCTGATAACACAGATAGCATACTTTAGGAATTTTAATCAGATTATTTCACGGTTACAGGTACTTGCGGGAAGAAATAAAAAAGTCACATTTTTTACATCTGTGGATTAATTAACTCATACAGAGAAGTCCTAATAGTTCTATAAAAAGGGTGACAGTTTAATTTTTGAACGCATTCTATTGTATTGCTAGTATACAATAAAAATATTTCTTTCCATAGGAAATACGCCGTTCTATCTTTTGATCAGCCCATTTCCTGTCTTCTTGGCAGCCACGCGCCAGAACACGCATTATTCTTCTACTCGTTCCAAAATCGCCGGAGACGTTGTTTTCACGCGCACGTTTTAATCAAGGTTCCGGAAAGGGTCTCTCAATTTGTTGAAAGTCAAATGAAGATGATGTGTGGGTACTGTCATGAATTTGCTAGTAGCATTAAAATGATGAATTATTCATTTTAATTAACTCCAGGCAACGGAAATTTTTTTATCAAATTAGGAGACATTTTATCTACATTTCTCGAATGGAAAAATTACGCCGCACGTAATATTGGATCTCAACGCCTGAGGCCGTAATTCGTTTGTATTTGGCTTATTTTCAATACCGCAATAACTCAGTTTCATTGTGTGGACTATGTTATCAAAATTCTGAAAGCTCCGTGGCACAATCGGATTATATTACGATTTGTACGTTCGTAATAGCATTATTGCTATTAAAAAAAATGAGTTGGGGACACGGCCTTTTGTTTTGTGTGAATATGTCTGCGTTGACGCGCTCGGACGCCATGATGTTTATTTTTTCGTTCCCGGCACAGCTACACTCGATCATATTAGGTTTTATGGTTATCACTGGATTGATTTTGAGAGGCTCTTTCCAACCGTATACGATTTCTGTATTTCGACTTGGCTTTTTGACGAGTATAGGCCGACATTATGTTAAGTTTTCTTAATTTTTTACATTAAACCATACAATTTCACCATAACCACGCCACACAGAGGTTTTTATACACTCAATCGATTGATCTTGACGAGAGCTGTCGATTGAAACTTAAAGGAGCGTCGTAGCTTCTCCTAGTCAAATGTTATAATACGTGGAAGTTATAAGACGCGGCGAAACGAACTCAAAATGGCGGCGCGATGCTTCGCAGTCCTCACTCAACGTAACATATTCTTTGATCCTTTGGCAATCGAGTGATGTAATTGAATTTCGAATGTGGACGAATAGATTCGGAGCTGCAATGCCAAACTGTATTCCCCGATTATCGGATATTCTGGATTGCCTCTCACTATGGTTGCAAATTTAAAGACGTATTGATGTCAAAATGTGTCTAGATGTGGCATAGTTCATCACAATACGAAGTTTCATTTGCGAGCTTCAGTATCTGTCTATGACCGAACATGTGGGCAAAGTGTATACCTGTAGGAGAATACAGAAGAATACAGAAGCGAATAATTGAGGTTTATTGCGAACTACTGTCACGCATGCCAGCGGAATGGCCTCACTGGCTAACAAGATGGCTGAACGTCGTTCGCCAACCAGCGCCAGGAAACGAACCGATCAATGGCTAAAGGCACCTGTTTTTCACGAAAGGATTTTAGGACAAGTTGTGTTTCGAAACACATTAAGTCATTGGGCAATTTGTAGGGATGTGCAAAATTCGCGTTATTTTTTGTCTGCAGACTGAACTAGAAGATGATGTATGCTCGTTTGACTTCTGCCATTGGACGACAACCTGTGTAACACCTCTCAAGATCGCTTTTAACCAATAGCAAATCTTCATCGATTGACCGACCAATCTGCAGTAAAGCAGTCACCCGACAATGGTATTAATTAATAACGAGAATTTTTCTTATCTCTAATATTTTGATTGATACGCTTCTGACTTGTCTGTCCAGGAACCGCGGGCAGTCTGTATCAGAGAAACGTAATTCTGATTGGCACAAGGACCGGCGACCAATAGCTGAAGGATGACTGCAAGTGTGAACATAAGATATTGCAGTCTAGCCTCCGCGCAAATCTTCTCGCTAAAATCAGGTGGCTGTACCTATAGTGGTGGTGGTTGGGCTTAACGTCTCGTCGACAGCGAGGTCATTAGAGACGATGCAAGTTGCACAGGGAAGAGGCATTGCATTGGGGAAGGAATCGGCCATGGCCTTTGTGGACAACCGTGTAAAACCGTGGCTGGACCGGGAATCGAACCCGGGTCCTCCCGAATTCGAGTCTAGTGAGTTACCACTGCGCCACCTCGCTCGGTGTACCAAAAGTGAATCTTCCTCAATGCGCAACAGCCAATCAGGCCCAAGGCCCGTTCCCAGAGCCTCACGCGGCCAATGGGCGACCGATAAAGCGAAGTAATTTCTCTTCTGTGTGCACCGGGCCGCTGTTGTGTAGTAGCTAGACTACGCGTTTCCCTCCTAGGCGGGCCGGGTTCGATTCCCAGTGGGGTCGCTCCCCGATTTTCGCATGTAGGAATCGTACCGGACGATGCAGCTGATCGGCGAGTTTTCTCAAGGATCTCCCGTTTCCCTCTGCCCTTGCAATCCTGTGCTGCTCCATACTAACCTCGTTTCATCCTCATCGGCTCGCAAGTTAAGGGTCCTATGTACCTGCTCGTTCAAGATCAAGAAGCGAGGGAGCGATACGGGCGATACTAACACGCACGCCTAGTGCCTCATCGCTCCTACGCGCAAGGCGTGCAGTGTTTCCGTCCTAACGCTTTACTGTGTAAACTGGATCTGTAACTGTGGGGTTTCATTACACGCGATGAAAGTGCACAGATCAGACTACCTGCGTATAATCGTACTTTTCTCTTGCCACTTGTAGAAACTTCGTAGGCAAGCAATAGAAATGCGATATTTGACCGCTTTCACGGTTATTTTCTCCATTAATACACTTAATACGACAAAAGTAAAAAAATAGCGATATAGACAATAGTTTTCTTATCCTTTCTGGCAAAACTTCGAATTTTCCAGAGCACTTATTTACCGAGACACGCGTTTAGACGCAAACAACGATTTGACAGTAAACGTTTCAGTGCATAGGATCCTTAACACGCGATAGTTTCAGTACAGAGGACCCTTAAGTCACCCAAATTTATCCCCTCCACTCTTCTGAGTTTAAACAGAAGTGTAAGGCGCTAGATGACTATGTCCGGCCCTTACACGAGGGTGAAGCGAGTGAGATGTGTACGGTGAAGCGGAAGAATGCAAGGGTGGGGGAAAAGGGAGCACCCCGAGTAAAGCACACTGCATTACAGCAATATCCGCCATGTTTTCCACATGCGAACAACTGTGTGTGACCAAGTCATCAATAAAACCCGAATCTGCGAGTTTCTATTTGCATGCCCAACTCGGTTCCGAATGTGTATCGGTAATACTAGTAAATAATAACTGCAACGTCCATTGAATTACCAAAGCCCCGCCGTGTATCCGTTACACATGGTTCCGCCTAAAGCTCGGCTCACAACCATCCGTCACTTCCGTCAGTCAGCCGTCCGTCGGTTATTTTCCGTCCGTCAGTTGAAAGCGACTCACATCAGTCCGTCAGTCCGTCTGGTCAAAAATGTTCAGTCTTACCACCCAACAACACTGACCTTCTCAACCACGGACAAATGTTTTTTATGAATGTAATAAACATATTCTCTTTGCCTAACATAATTTATCAGCATTTTCTCCGGAAATATACAGCCATTTTCAGTTAAATTCAAAGGTGAAACGTAAAAAAGCAAACAACTTCACTGCCTTGTGTATTTCAAAAGAAAAATATTCAGACTGTTTTCCGACGGCCATGTTCAAGGAACGATATTAAAAGGCGGTGACCCGTCCATCCGTCCGTAGAAAAGTTTGAGATAGACTTGACGGATAGAGAAAAAAAGCTGCCCTGCGATTGGTTGAAGATCACGTGACCAACGGACGGACGGGCGACTGACGTATGAAACGGGTGGTTGTGAGTCCAGCTTAAGCGAAGTGACAGTAACGATGACACAGTTAGTTTCAAAAACATGAAAACCAAACATTCGACGATAAGTGCAACTTTGTAAACAGTGAAAGATAACACAATACGTGGGTCCAGCTAACTCAGTAGTTTTACAAGTAAGCTAATACCCCCTGGACATGGCTCCGCCCATAGGGCACGGCGGGGGACAATCGGAATCTATTACGACAACAAACACACCACGTGGTGGGGTGAGAAGTGTGGACGGTAGCTACGAGGGCCAGAGAAGAGACAGTCGGCGACTCGACGGCGTGTCCAGATGCGAGACCTGGTGAGTCCCTTCTACCATGATTCAACTTCTATATCTATGACTTAGCCTTCATACCTTTGCCCCTTCTCTCCAATTGGACAGGTCCGATATTATTCATGTTTAATTGTAATGGTCATTAATGTTCAAGTAAATGGCCCTTGCCGAACCTTAATTAATTAGTCTTCTCTCCTACTTCCACTACGTTTATTCCCTTCCTTCATTCTCCCAGTCTTTATCAAACTATGGCAATATGCACCTACAACTAGGAGATTTCGAAATATATTGAAATAGTTTCAGTTATTATTTTATTTAAGTGTCTCTAACGGTACAAAATATAAGGCATTGCAAGGAAATAGGGTATCGCAAGGGGCTGAAAAACTTACAGCTAGCTAGTCTTCAAACACGTGTATTTCTGTTATGTATTCAGTTGGATCATGTTATTTATCATACACGACCAGGATAAACACTGAGTCAATGACGGACCTGTAAAGAAATAAGAACAGACCCCCGTGTCACCTGGTCTGAGGTAAAGAAGATGATTTCCCATTCCGGGCAACTAGTGAGCAAATAGCTGAGGCTCGAAAATACAGAAGATAGCGGAGTCTACTCTACAAGTCATCGAAATCGCTCAATTTTTCCGTCCATAGCTATTGCGCAAATTAGTAAAATATTTGCCAATTCCGTCTCATCTCAAACGAAATTGCTGACGTAGTCAAATATATATAAAAAAAAAGAAAGAGATAAATTAGAATCGATAGCGCTCTTGTAAGCTTGAGTAGCACCGCTTTACAACGATATTTTGGTTCGACTAACGTCTAGACCGATATCATGTAATGTACTGGGAAACGTTCCTGCGTACTCGAAACTACATGAATCACCCACGACCCCTGTGATTCATACGTCAATAGTTCTTTTATGCTGGAAGCTTGACACGATGTGAGTCCCTAGTTTACGGCGAATGCGGAACGTCAGTGGCTCAACCGAAAAATCCTAGCTTCTGATGACTGATACCGTTAACATAAATATTAATTTCCAGTTCAGGTGTTTCAAAATAGGAAATGTTTGGTTTGAAAAGAACTTCAGAATTTCTCATTAGCAGCTGACACTTTGGAAAGGGTTTCTCGTTACCCATGTAACGAGAAGCAACTGATGATTAAATACCTGGCGTGTCAGGAGTGACTAATAACTAGGGCCTAATTTGCGGGTTCATTTTGGGACAAGCTAGAATTCAAAACACGTGTGTATAAACCATTGGTCCACATGACGTTTGACGCCTCCTGGAGAACGGTGGCCCAATCATCGCCTTCCACTGTGACAGCAGTGTAAAGAAAGAGCTGGTTCACACCAATTTTTCATCCAAAATCATGGCTTTTGTTCCAAATCAAGGTTTTTTTACTCCAAAATAAAGTTCTTTTGAGAATAAATTTTAACTCTAAAAGTTTTTCAATGAAAAAAAAAATGGTTTTTTGTTCCAAAATCAGTGTTGATTACTCCAAAATCATGGTTTTCTGCTCCAAAATCAAGGTTTTTGAGACTAGATTTAAAATCTAAAAACTAAAAAAGGGATCTCTCAAAACTAATATTTTTACTCCAAAAATCAAGCAGTTTTACCCCAAATCAAGCAAATTTTTGAATATTTCACAAAAATGGCATGCAGAAATTTTCATACCATAAAAACAAACAATTTTCATCGAAAATCAAGAAATTTTACCCCAAAATCAATCAAATTTTCGCGTTTTCTAGAAATGCCAATTTTGCAACCGAGTAATCAGAAACTAACAAATTTAAGCTGAAAAACAAGTAAATTTAAGCTAAAAATCAAATGAAATATTGGGAAGACAATTGGTAGAAATATATAAATTTTATTGAGCAAAAGTAAAATACCAATAAGACTTCCTCCTCCTCCTCCTCCTCCTCCTCCTCCTCCTCCTCCTCCTCCTTCTTCTTCTTCTTCTTCTTCTTCTCCTCAACCTCTAAGTTGGTGGATAACATGTATGTCTCCAGAGCGTTTCCTTTGTTTGGCTAACATATTCAAGTGGAAATAGGTGTGCTTTCCTGGTAATGCTGTCTATTAAATTTACTCTTGGTCTTTCTTTCCTTCCTTCTACCATCCAGCTTCCCTTCAAACAAGGCGGTGCATCAGTCAGAATGACGAAGGAAGTGGCAAGCAAAGCTATTTCTTCTCTTCAAACAATGTGGTGCACCAGTCAAAATGACGACGTAAGTGGCAAGCGAAGCTATTTCTTCTCTTCAAACAATGTGGTGCACCAGTCAGAATGACCAAGTAAGTGGCAAGCAAAGCTATTTCTTCTCTTAAAACAATGTGGTGCACCAGTCAGAATGATGAAGTAAGTGGCAAGCGAAGCAATTTCTTCTCTTTAAACAATGTGGTGCACCAGTCAGAATGACCAAGTAAGTGGCAAGCAAAGCTATTTCTTCTCTTCAAACAATGTGGTGCACCAGTCAGAATGACGAAGTAAGTGGCAAGCGAAGCAATTTCTTCTCTTTAAACAATGTGGTGCACCAGTCAGAATGACGAAGTAAGTGGCAAGGGAAGCTATTTCTTCTCTTCAAACAAGGAGGTGCACCAGTCAGAATGACGAAGTAAGTGGCAAGGGAAGCTATTTCTTCTCTTCAAACAAGGAGGTACACCAGTCAGAATGACGAAGTAAGTGGCAAGGGAAGCTATTTCTTCTCTTCAAACAAGGAGGTACACCAGTCAGAATGACGAAGTAAGTGGCAAGCAAAGCTATTTCTTCTCTTCAAACAAGGAGGTGCACCAGTCAGAATGACGAAGTAAGTGACAAGCAAAGCCAGTTCTTCTCTTTTATAATTTTTTAACCAAGTTTCTTGTTTAATTTGCTCTTTTTAGTACGTTCTCGTTTGTGACTTTATCAATCCAAGGTATTCTTAGAAGTCTAAAAATAAAGAAAAATCCTAAGCATAACCATTACTTATTCCATAACCCCAACCATCACAACAATCTAAATCATAAATATATTCTTTAAAATTATAAAAATTATTTTTATTGATTTGAAAACAATTTTGATATGAACTATGTCCAATTCTTTATCAATGGAAGTTGCTGTTTTTATAATATCATATCCAATATCCCAAAGTTCTTAAAGTTCTATTATTTGATCAATTTATAATATTAGAAAATGTATGTATGTTTAATAAAAAGTGTTACTATGATAAATTTTAAATTAGAATTATGAAAATGATTTTTATTCAATAAAATAATACATCAATATTTTTAAAAATTAGTAAAACTTTTAAATATAACCACTAATCTATAAGTCTAAAATATTGTATTGAAATATCGAAACATTTTGTTAATTCTTCAGTTTAATAATTTTTAAAAAATTATATATATCTTCAGAAATCCTCTCTTTCAAATAATCATATTAAATTCCTTTGACTAACTAGAACAACATTGCAAACTGTATGTGCTGCAACAGCAGTATTAAAATCAACACTAATTTTTATGTTCATTTTTTCTTTCACTGCAATGTTTTTTTTTTTCTATATAAACAATCAATAACATATAATGGTCTTCGCCCTCAAAATTTATAATAATTAATAGTACCAACATAGTTCATAGTAGGTTTATAATAGAGATCATTATTTCTACAGGCTTATATAGTATCTAGTTTTGATTTTGAATTTCTAAAATCATTATAAGCAAGAAACTGTTTACTGCAAAGACCGTTTCCAATATCTAGATTCCAATTTTCCTTCGGAAAAATCTCATTCGTCCATTTTTAACATAGATATTTCGTACATTACAATGATCAAACATAGAGGCATGTACATGCTGTTCAGCACAATTTTTTCTGTTTATTTGAAAGCCTACAATTACGAAATCAGGCATATCAAACTGTAAATTATTAAACTGATATTTTATATCAAAGTTAAAAACAATTGTTCCATTAGGGACTTCTTTTTCTAAAAATTACCAATAATTAAATCTAATAGGAATTGTACGCTCTTTGTATATTTTTTCTTTAATGGAAATTGCTGTGTTAGATTCGTATTCAATAATAGGCCACATAATTTCTAATTTTTGAATAATAATTTTAACTGGATCAGCATAGCTTGTCTGAGCTGTTATACCATCTGCAGCCATAGTTTGATAAACAAATAAACAATTGTTATTAGATGAATTACGAAAAAAAAGTAATTTTATAACCCCCTTTCCAGTAAATTTCAGCATTATCTCTGATAAAGCCAAACAGATATTTCGATGGGTAAATTATTTAATATTGTTTATCACTATATACAGATTTTACTCGATATTTATTATCAAAACCAGTAACTTATAAGTAATTTTGCTCACCTGGCGATCTTAACAAAGCATTCATCATTGTAGAAGTTAATCCAGGGTTATCAACAGCTTCAATAATATTACCATGTTTTGAAATTTCTACTCTAGAAAACTGAAATGGAAAAAAGTTAGAACAAACATCAATATCGTCTTCTTTTACATATTTTGCCTCATTTCCTTCTTTATCCCTTTTGAGTAACCTTTATTGCTCGTAAACATAAGCGTCAGTTGGAAAAGAAAAGCCATCTCCTGTAGGAATATCAAATTCCATTATATTATTGTAAACATTTTAATTCCCTCTAGTAGCGTGATCAGTTGGGGGAGAAGTTTGTCTCTCGAAACTCTCAATACGTTTATAACTAATTTATAAGAAAAAAAAATTATATATTAATGACAGAATCAAAGGGAGTTTCTGGAGTTAAATTACTCATTGAAAGATATAAAATATATATAAAGCACCACGAAAATGAATGTGAAAAATTAAGAAGAAAGAGCAACCATTAATTGGCGAATTACGAAATATTGGGGGAAAAAGTATAACACGTGAGTGAAGAAAATAAAAATTTAATAACGACACTAGTTCCTGTCGTAGTAAAAAAATTAGATTGTCCACCAACACAAGAAGAAACACCATTTGAAAGAGAATTATTCTCAAAATTTCCTAATTTGGAAGAGTAAATGGGAATTGTAAGATTGTATAAATCTAGGAAAAGAAACTGCAGAAAGAATAAATGTTATATGGAATAAGTGGAGATGGACTAAATTTTAAAATAGGAGTATCAATAAATAATGGCAGACTGTTTGTTAATAATAAAAAAAAATATACATTATCAGAAAGTCTTAGTAATTTGTTAACAAATAAAGATCCTGAAGATTTAGAGGGTAAATACACTGCTAATGACTATGAAAATTACAAAGATATTGTTATAGACCCAAATGTTGCATTCCGAAAACATAAACCTATTAATCAAATAAATACGAATCAAAATTGGAAGTGCGAGAATATAATTAAACCATTTTATGATTCAATTTATGAACATCAAACAAGAGCGCGATCAAAATTTAGATGAAGTATGCAAATATCACGATATGGCTTATAGAGATCATAAAGTTTTTTAATCTAGACACGAAGCTGACAAAATTTTATAAAAAGAAGCTAAAGAAGTCATGTTATATAAAAACACACCAATTGGCGAAGAAATCGCTTCTGCAGCTGTTGCTTTAACTATGTTTGCAAAAAGAAAATTAGGATGGGGTATTAAAAATTATTGATTTTATATATATATAACTCATATGTGAATATAAAAAGCTTAACTTTTGATATACCCATTAATCAGTAAAGAGATTTGGTTATAGATAATTTTTTAACTAAAGATCAAATTGAGAGACAAAATAAAATATTAAAAGAAAGCAAATGTTTCTTATTACTTTGACACTTCCAATACTCAAAATAAAATATTAAGTGAAAAAACAGGGAATTGATTAGATCACAGAGGAATTATACCACTTTTATTATTTCCAATTTTAGGTGTATTAGGAGCTTTGGCTGGAGGAGCTACTTCAATTTATAATTCTATTGAACAAACTAGAAAAAATAAAAAATAATTAGAAGAACAACAGAGACACAATTTAGTAATGGAAAATAAAGCAGGAAGTGGGATAGTTACAAAAAAAAAAAAGAGGAACACCAAAAAAAATTGAATGTTTTTCCACTATCTAATATCTATATTGAAAAATATGTAAAAACATTAAATATTAAAATTTTCAGAAATGTTTATATGATTGAAGAAGTGCCAAATAGAATGCTCAAAAATGAGTGTGCTGTGATTGATTTTGACATTTCAACAAATCGCGGTACTCATTGTGTTTGCTATTTTAAAGAAAATAATGATGGTTACTATTTTGATTCATTTGGAGGTAATATTCCTAATTATTTAATTAATTATTTCAAAAACAGAAATTTTCATTACAATGATGATCGAATTCAGAATTTTGATTCTGTTATTTGTGGACATTTATGTTTAATTGTATTACACATTTTTTCGAAATATTTTAAGTTTAATGATATAATTTCTTTGCTATTAAATGATGGATATATTTGACAAACCATTAATCGAATCTTTAAACAAAAATTTTGACACTAATGCTTATGTTTTAAAATCATATGTAGATTGACAATGCAATTCCAGTGATTCTTCTTTACAGAGCGAAATGTCAAACTGTTTTGATTATACAAAATCTTATGTTTCTTTTGTAGGATGTAGAATTGTTAATACAGGTGAACCTACAAATAATAAATGCACGGTCAATAAAAGGTTTTTTGATATACATATAGCAGATTATGGAGAATAAATGAGAAAGTTCTGGGAAGGAAGAAAGAAGCAGACGAACCAGAAGTTTTGAGTTCATTGTGGTCCATAGATGTCCAAATAAATTTATTAAAAAAATGTAGATTATGCATTAAAAAAGGATGTAGCATCAAAATACAATTCTAGTGATTCTAATTTTAAAAAACACGTAGAATCAAAATACAATACCATTGTTTCTGCTTTACGAGATCAAATTAGTAAAGTGTCTGTTTATACAGCAGATTATGTTTCTATTCAAAATCGTAGAATTAATAAAATGGCTGATCCTATAGATGGAAAAGATGCTGTCAATTAGAGATATATATACGATAAAGAATAGCTGATAAACTACAAAACCTAAACCAATCAGTTTTGAATTATTCTAACACACATATTAACTTGAAGGTTGAAGAAAAATCTCACGTATTTTATTTACCTGCGAAGTGGAATTAAAAAACTGATAATTTTTACTTAGATAATCTATTTTTCTTTTCTTTTTTAATGGAGTGTACTGTTTATTAAATAATTTCTTATAATTTACCTAATTATACTCTGTTTTTAAGGATTAAAAAAATTGATTATAGTATAATAAACTCTTTATGTTAAAAGAGGTGATAAATTGTATTATATATATATATATATATATATTTATATATATATATATATATATATATATATATATATATATATATATTTATTATATATATATATATATATATATATATATATATATATATATATATATATATATATATTTATATATATATATATATATACTAATAAATGGAGAACACTTGGTGTTTGAAATGCAAGAACATCACCAACAATAATAATATAAAAACTAAAAATACTAAAAATGGACGATTAGTTTAGAAAAATAAATGTTCTCTATGTAACTCTAATAAATCGACATTTCAAAAAATATTTCCCAATGTAAGAAAGGGCATAATAAATAAATTATATAAACCAGCAAGAACAAATTTTCCAATAAGAAAAGTAATTTTGTATGGTATTTATGATTTATCGCAAATTTATCTCGTTGAGATGAATACTGGTAATTTAAAATGCATATCACATATAAAAAATTTATATAAGTATATTATGACAATTATTAATGTTTTTTTCAAAATATGCATTTTCTCTACCAATTAATGGTAAAACAGTCAAGAATATAGCAAATGCCTTAGAATGTATATCGATAAAAAGAAAACCGCGTAGTATTCAAAGCAACAATGGCCTAGAATTTTGCAGTAAAATATTTAAAGAACTTATGCAAAAATATGACATCAATCATTATTCTACATACAGCGAACTTAAATCCTGTTGTGTAGAAAGATATCATTGTACAATTAAGACCAAAATGTGGAAGAAGTTTGCTTTGAATGGAAATTACACATGAGTTAATATATTAGATGACCTAGTCAAAGAATACAACAATACCAAACATAGTACTTACTATTGGTATGAAGCCAATTGAAATCAACAAAATAAAATAAACGAAAATATTTCAGACAAGATTTTACGAATGTGATTACTAAACCGAAATACAAAGTTGGTGATATCGTCCACGTGAGTAAGAGTAAACAAATCTTTGACAAAAGTTATACAGTTAATTGAACAACAGAATTATTTACCATTTTTGAGGTTTTAAATTATGATGTGCCAACTTACAAACTGTAAGATGACAAAGGAGAAGAAATAAAAGGTAGTTATAATGAATACGAAATTATGAAAACCGACTATCCAAATGAGTATTCGGTTGAAAAAGTTTTAAAAACTAAAATAGAGCTTAAATTCGGCCTGAAAACCTTGATTATGGAGTAAAAAACCATGATTTTGGAGTAAAAAATATTGATTTTGGAGCAAAAAACCGAGTTTAAAGTTATTCTCAAAAAACCTTGATTTTGGCGCAAAAGAAAACATAATTCTGGATGAAAAATTTGGGTGAGCCAGTTTTCTCTTTACAATACTACTGACAGCATACAACTAACGCACAGTTGGCATTGTCATATCTGTACATATCTGTACATATATGACTGTAGAGTCTAGACTGCAGGTCGTTGTATTCGCGAATTGTTCAGGTCTCTACCAATTGCATTACCCGGGGAAAGGCGCTGTGTAAGGTGTTCGTGATTACTGCGACTTGCACAGAAACTATCGTGATATTCTGCAACTTGTTAGCTATGGGAACGAGTATACTAGGAATAAAATGTTAAGAGACTGCTTCACCCGATGTAGTGATTTTTTATTCATTTATTTCTGATTAAAATCCACAAGGATAGGAGGATTTATTGAAATATGCGGCAATATAAGCTTAACTAATTACCTGGCCCATAATTACGGATATAATATATGAACTATTAGCTATTACTTATGGAACATTTAACTTAATACGACATTTAAAAATATTAATTAATTCTGACCTTCTAATGACAACCGGGTAACACCTATTAAGACATTGAGATCTACACACATTAATTGGAACTTAAGACTAATTAGAAGTGAGTCACCTATATCCACTACTGCAAGAACACCAGTTCTGTTGGTGTCTATGTTAGAACTCACCACCTTCCTATTGGTCCATACCACACCGGATTCTACTCTGTACTTTACAGCGTTCATTATTGGCCGGGCATCAACCAATGGAGAGCCGAGCTGATATTGACCCAATCAAATGTCCTTTGTTGTATAAAAGGATTTACAACCAATCATGTCCCTTTGAGTGGCTACATAAGAAAAAAGAATATCTCTCGTTAATAATATCATTGTTACCGCACTGTGGTGTTCTTGTGAGGTCGTGCCAAACACTGGCCGAACAAAGACTGCACATCCATGCGAGTTTTATTCTGAATAATAAAGAACTTTTCAAATTAGCTTTGATCGAGCTAAACTCAAGCATAGTTTACAGAGTGTTAACAATCAGGGAAAAAAATTGTACAGAAACATTAAATGTATTGCTTCTATGATGAACAATTTTCAGTAATGATCCTTACACTTATGTTATGACATTAAAAAGAATAATTTCTATATACGGAGTGATACAACCCCTTAAGGTGTTAATTTGGAGTAGATACTTGATAATCCAGGGTCATATTTTGCTTCTTTTCGTCAAAATCACAGCATATTATAACAACTACCGTACGCCATTTGTGTGTTTTTGTTACAAATATTAAATAGCACTGCCGTATTAATTTTAACACCTTCAAACCCATTTCAATTTATGGTTTCAGGTGTTGCGTGTAAGAAAATATTTAAAAGTGCTGTACGTGAGCTGATGCAGTGAGTGTATCGTTACTACAACAAAACATTGAGTTTGGTAATAGTAATTTAAACCAGTCATAAAGAAGACTGACAACGGGGGTTTCTGATCTGTCACTGGGTGCTACAGTTCTGACCAAGTACAACCATCCTGGGCAACATGAACACTTGTGTGTATACACTTTATGTAAATGAGTTAATGCATGTTTGGTCATGTAAACAATATGTCTAAACACCATCG